>OV656868.1:66036995-66775618 GCA_927399465.1 Sarcophaga caerulescens
CATTAGTTTTGAATCTTTTATATTATAAGTGGCAGGAAAGACCTATGGTGGAAGGTATTTCCACATATGAATAGTCCGGGTAAAGAACGAAGTTTGTCTGTAATGCAGTGTGCTATCCACTGACTAATCGACCACAAACGAATGTGCCCAGCGAATGTCCCTTTATTTCGCTTTAGCAAAATCCGTTGTAGTAGCGGTAGAACAGTGAAACTCAAGCCACATTGCGATAACGATCCAATGAATCAAAAGAGTTGAATACCCTACCGGCACTAATGACTACCTAAGCCCTCTCATGAATGCGGTTGAGGAGTCTAAAACTAGACCTTGGGCCACTGGTCCAAACATGAGTGTTGTATTAGATTCGTGGAACTGACTCATTAGCATTTACACCGCCCATAGCTATAGACGTGGCCGTGGTCTAGTAGGTAGTGTGTTGGCTTATTAGAGGTGAGGCCTCTGATCAAACCGCAGGTCAGACATAAAACAAAAATATATAAAAAAATTTCTTCGGCGCCTTTCTCTTAGCAGATTTCTGACAAAAACTCTGAGAGTAAATAAAATTGGCATGAAAAGTTCCTCTAAAATCTGTCGTTCGGAATCGACTTTAAACTGTAGGTCCCGCAACACATCTATAAAATTAACACACACAATATCAGGTGTGTGATAAGCTAGGTTATAATCCTGACTAAAGGGTTGTAATGACCAATTATGTATGTATGTATGTATAACTATAGATAAGGCAGTATTATTGCTGCGCTTGTGTTTTAATAACAGATTTGCCTTTTTCGCGGGTTAAAATCAACCCTTTTCATACGAACCCATTCGAAGATTGACTATAGATCGGTATGAGAGTGTCGTTCATATTAAGCCTTTTTGGCCTCAATCTCCAAATGGATCAGTCTAAGGTCAGAAGAATATTAATAACAAACATTGCTGTCATCTGCAAGAGATGAGGTTAGAGAGCTCGTAGTTCATATCTGAACTCAGATATCTCGCACAAAATAAAATATAAACAAATATTTCAGCAATCTTATCGCAAAAACTCTGTGAATAAAGTTGTCTTAAAAATTTTCTCAAATCTAACATTAGGAGTCAACGTTCAACTGTAGGTCATGCTACTCGTGTATATAATTGTTGTAATCCTAACTAAAGGCTTATAATGACCAATTAAGTGAATAAGTATTTCGAAAAGGGAAATGGATTTTGATCGTGTTTCTCGGTATATGTGCGTATCTAGTGTACACGGTTTCTTTTTTAGTAACAGAGGGCTAATCTGTTAAATCTATTCACTTTTTATAACTTACTTCATAAGCCTTGATTAAAAGCTTTCCAACGGACAGGTGGCTTGGAGCTATGTTTAAAAAATTAAAAGTACCTTCTATATAATACACTGGGAAACTATAGCTTCTGATTCCTGCAATAGGAACTAGAGTGAACATTAAAGAAAAATCATGGATATCTGTCTATATTTTGAAGAAATGTTGTATTAAAAAGCAATACGCCATACACCTAACACTACAAGCAAATAACTTTATAAAGTGAATATTATTCCTAGGCAACAAAAGTTGCCAACCCTGTCGTCCAAGAATCTGCTACAGTATATCAATTATCTACTAAACTATGAAAACTTGATTATTAAAACTGAAACAAATAATAAGATGTTCGAATATGTACCTTTTTTACACTTTTCG
The DNA here is from genome assembly GCA_927399465.1 of Sarcophaga caerulescens. Taxonomy (NCBI): domain Eukaryota; kingdom Metazoa; phylum Arthropoda; class Insecta; order Diptera; family Sarcophagidae; genus Sarcophaga; species Sarcophaga caerulescens. Next base: position 66,038,687 of record OV656868.1, read on the forward strand.
GCCATATAAGTGTTAATAATGAACACAAATTTTATAAATTCGTAGGCGCATGTGTGTGATATTTGAACGAAGGACATAACCAATATTTTTATTGTTTTAAAAAAATTACAATTTTTATATACAAATTTTAAATTTTTATGTCAATATATATACGTATTTATGTTGTGGTGTTTCGCATGCTCATTCTCTTTTAAAAATCGATAAATCGTAATGTTGATACAAAAATTATTGTTTTATTGTTCGCCCATAAAAGTACCAATAATTTTAAAATGCTGTCATGCGGAGAATGTTAAAATTTATTACCGAATATTTCACAAAAAACAAAAAGAAAAAAGAAATTATTGTCCACATGTTGTTCATTATTTGGAGAAAGTAATGTTGGAAAGCAAGTCAATTGGTTTTTTAAATGCAAAAAAAAAAAATTATAGCGCAGAGCCTATTTCGTTTGAATCCTTTATTCAATGAATATTATGTAGCACATAGAACATACGATATAAAGCTTGTAATACGAGCTTGAAAGTGTATCAAACGCTAAGGGGAATTTGTCAAATTTTAGAAAATTTACTCACAGTTGTGAAGAAATTAATGAAAATCCTTCATATTCTGTAAAAAAAAAAAGAAATTCAACCATCTTAATTACCTTAATTTTAGGATTTAAGTTCCTAATAATCTCTTAAATCTTATGAAGACACACAACACACAAACAAACAGACGGACGGAGGAAAGGAAAAAACCAAAAGAACACTTTAAACAGAATTTGTTTAGTCACCAGAGATTTTCAAAGATTTTCTTTCTACCCTTGTTTCTTGACCAAGAAAAAAATCAAATTGTTATGGCCAGAGAGCCTTTGTATTACAGGGAATATGCCTCTTGGTTGCTATTTTATTTAAATATTTATTATGGCTGATATTTTCAAAGCATTTAATCTTTCTGAAGTTGGCATTTAGTAGCCAAAATACCGGATTTAGCTTGTGTCTAAAACTCGCACAAACTTTTTAATGGTTTTTCTTTCGCTTTTCCTATTATTTTTTTTTTTTTTTTTAAATTTATAATGTCTACTAAATTTTCTTTTAAAAGTTTATTTTTTTCAATGAATCCCATTAAATGTAATAGAAATATTTTTTTAATAAAAAAGAAGTAATTTGTACACAGGGAATTGCTAAAGATTTGAATATACAGGAGTTCTTACATCACAAAAGACGTAGCAAACACCTTAAAGAGATTTTTACTATTGAAGCATTAAAAAGTCCACAAATGATTTTGAAAGACCGCATACAATGTAGAGTTAATGGAGCGGATAATTTAAAGATATATTCATACATACATATTTGGTCATTACATCCCTTCAGTCAAGATTAAGCCCTAGCTTCTCATACCACTTATGTTGTGTGCATTAATTTTGTACATTTGGCGGGCCCTACAGTTTAAAGTCGACTCCGAACGAAGGATTTTTTGTATCATTGGCTTTTATTTTTTAAGAAACGTGCAAATAGCTGCAGTTATTTATGATGAGCTTTGCAGAATGAATTTTTTGTTTTAAAAAATTAATCAGCTAAACATTAACAACATTTTGGTTCCAAAAAGACGGCACAACTTGCTATATTACAAAATTAATAGGATGACAAGTTTCTTGGCAGAAATGGTCCTGTTGAACGAGCTCTTCATCCGAACGATTTAAAACGTCTAGATACCTCTTTATATGACATTGTGAAGTCATTGAGTTATAAGATAAGCCAACATCTCTTGAAATATTGAAAGCTACCATTGGCGTTATACGGCCAGAAAAAATTTGGTGGCAAAAATAGTCAAATATATGAGCGATTGAATGGATCATATCACTCAAGCGAAGGTAATGTTAGAATCACTCACATACATACATACACAATTGGTCACTACAACACTTCAGTCAGGATTACGGTCCACCTTCTCACACCACTCATGTTGTGTGCGTTAATTTTATATGTGAGCGGCGGGACATACAGTTTAACGTTGACGCCGAACGACAGACTTTTGGAGAAACATTTTATAGCAATTTTATGTACTCTCAGAGTTTTTGCTATAAGGTTACTGAAAGTATGACGTCGAAATAATTTTATTTTTTATCCATATTTCGTTTAGTGTGGTATGTACCAGCTAGGGTTTGAATTTCGGGCTTTCATGTAATATGCCAATATACACTAGGTACTAAATTATGGCGACTTCATTCGTTTAAATTATTCTAATACAAAAAATTGAATTCAGTAATAATTTTGATTTATATTGTTACGAAAATGGAAAAATCTAGGTACTAGTGTTTTGCTTTTACATCGTTTAACAATAAAATTATAAACAAAAGCTACAAAAACAAAAACAATGAACTTGTTTAGAAATTATCGCACTGCGTAATATACCAACAAACACCAGCATAAAAAAATGGTAAACAAAAATACAACAACAAACACTACAAGAATAAATGTAAACAAAATACACAAACAACAATAATTAATGTAATCAACGATGTTTACATTTATAGAGATTTCGAGAAGGCGAAAACACGAACATTCGTTGCAAGAGCATTCATCAGACTGTTTACGTTGCCATATAAAAGGCAAGTAAAAGCAGGCAACTGAGTTAGTAAAAGTTCAAACTGTTTTGTGTGAAGACGCGGTGTGTTTGAAGAGAGTAATGTTGGTTTGAAGATCTTCGTTACGACGATCAGTCGAACAATTGTCTAGTAATTGTTAGTTTTTACGCAAAGGGCATAAACAGAGGAATAACAAACAAAGCAATTGTTATTGTTACATCAAGTTGTGAACAGTGGCACACAGAACTGTGCGAATAATAAAGAATTTTAAATAAAACTAAACACAAATTTATTTATATTTTATTTACAATCTAGGAGTTCATATTTTAAGGGTTTTTAAAACGTAAAAACGTAACAATGTACCGAAATTATTTCGGTATATGCATCCCGCTTTTAAGTATTTCTCAATTATAAACTCGAAAAATTGTACTCCAGACTTTAAATTTACGTTATAAGAAATTCGTTTATATGAACCCATTTTGTGTTAATTTCTTGCCAAAATTGATCCTGTTCTCTAGCTCTCTTATTAGTGCGATTAAACGTTATATTCCATCGAATATGAAGAGATTTCGACATAACATTTCTATGCTTATAAGTACTGCCTGCAAGTGTTTTTGATAGTGCTTATATCCGGGGACTTCAGATGATTTATGCTGATTAACTTGAGCTTATTTTAAAGTTAATAATTAAGGCTTTAAATTTCTTTAATTTTTTTTTTTCTTCAAATAAATGCCCACAAAGCAAATTTTATTTGCGTTAAAATATTTTATGGCCTGTGTTTTTAGGTCGGTACAGCGTGGTTGGTTGGTCAATTTATTTCATATTTCTGTTCCATTATTTCATATTTCTGTTCCTTTTAATCAGTCTCTAAAGGGAATTTGTTTTCCATTTCCCATAGAAGATGGTTTATTTGATTGCTTTGAAACAGGGCGGCAATTCAAATTTTTAACTAAAAGGAGAATGGTATGGAATGTTTGTACAGAGGGTTGAGGCTCCTTAATATATTTTGACCATTAACGAAATTAATATTTACACAATATTAAGGTCAATTTATTGTTGTTGCTGTATACCACAACTTAAATAAATATGGTTTAGGAAAATTATATGCACACGAGCTTAATTATATGCACACGAGACTTGATAGCCTCCTATAAATTAAAGTATTTTGACAATTTAAATGGCATTTTGGTACTTGCTTCCCAGTTGTTTGCCTATGGCAATATTTATTTATAATATGTTGTAGAAAATTAAGACAAAGTGGCTATAATTCTTTGTTACTTATGATTATTTATAGTCTGAGGACTGTAATGCTTTTTAAATAACTAAATGGTTTTTATTGGTCGCTGTTTCTTTAATTGATATAAAAAAACAAAAGACACTAAAACGTGTGATTTATTACTTGGGAGCAAAAATAATTTTCACTTAAGATTTTTGAAATTGAATTCCGTGTAGGGGTTGTAAAAATGGATATTTTGAGCAGAAAGTTGTTAAAAAAAAACTTAAAAATCAAATCAACACTATATAGATACACGCTACTTTGAACGACAATTCTATGGAAGCGAAGACGTTCGAAAATAAAGAAAACTGCATCGGGCGGCACCGTACAAACCATACGTATCTTTTTGAACAAAATGTACCACCAATGTTATGACATGATAAACATACATGACATAAGACCCAATTTAGCAAATTGACAACCCATCCATTATCTTCAGATTGCTGCCAGGATCAATTCGTAGACGCTCAATACCCCGTCTCACTGTTTCTCTGCACTTACTTCCAAGAGAAGAATTTGAGAAAGACATTAAAAGTGGTCAGAGTCATAACTGAAAATCATTGTTTATAATTATGATGATCCCACCAAAGACAAACCATTTCGCCTCTTTCATGACAATGAATTTAGAATTTAGATTTGGATTTCTATATCAAGTATATACAGGGACTTTCTTGGAATAAAAACTCGAACATCCTTAAAGAGAACACAGCAATAAATTGTTGGTTAGTTGGTTGGTTCCTGTGACCGTTCAATAAGACACTGTTTTGATGAATATCACATTACTTGGAAACTCATGTCAATGCGCATCCTTCATGGCATCGACATTAATGCCTTTCTAATAAATACCCGTTATCACCGAGATATTCTGCTTAAACTAACTACCACAGACAATATGATGGCGACGAAACTTAACTGTATACTCATCATCACAGCAACAATAATGATTACAATGCTGCATTATCATCCTGTGAGTATGGTCTAATCAAAATATTCAGTAATCTAGATACGCCCATTTTACTGTGGCTTAACATTCTACGGTGGGTTACCTAGTACTAGTCAATTGCTATCCACCAAGAGTTTGACTTTCCAAAGTAAATGTCGGTGATACTCTTTCAGGATGCCTCTTTTATGATGTTTGAAGTCGCCGTAGTCTAGTAAGTAGGGTGTTGGCTTATTAGACGTGAGGCCATGAAAATGAAAAACAAATTCCTTTGGCGACTTCCCCTCATCAGTCTTTTGGAAAAAAACTCTGAGAGTAAATAAAGTTGCCATGAAAAGTTTCTCAAAATTCTGTCGTTTGGAATATACTTTAAAATGCAGGTTCCGCCAAGCATGTATAAAATTAATACGCACAACATGGGTAGTGTGAGAAGCTAGGTCGTAATAATGATTGAAGACTTGTAATCACCAATTACGTCCTGAATAAACCACCAAGACAGCGAAGAAGCTCAGCTGTATCCTGCTCTTTTGAATCATCACAGCTACAATAATGATACAATTGCAATCCAGCAAGAGTTTGCCTTTCCAAAGTAAATACTCTCTAAGAATGTGTTTTGAGGTGCTTCAGGGCAGATTGCCTAAGTTACGATACCCAGAAATGCAAACAAGGGTTATAGTACACAAAAGACATAAGGTGTTCAATTTACTCTAGCACTTCCCTACCAGCCCAGAAGTTAGACTGTAAGAAACGAATGCTTGGCTTCTGTAAATCTCGATTTCGTTATCGTAATCTATCTTTCCAATAGATTTGCTTAATTCCGTCGTAGGTGCTATGTTTTCTTCTAGAGCCAAATTATTGACTCGAATTGGTGTCATTCTTATTTAGTATCAGTATCGTCCAGCTCACATAATATGGAGAATTTTTTTAGATTCTTTTCTGACTTAAATATTTCTGTAACCACGGATATCTTCCATTCCGAACAACAATTTAAGCTTTAGAGCAACCAGTGTCTACTCATGCTATTTGCGATTTCGAAATTGTATTCAACAACACCAATTCTTCTGAGTGTATTTTTTGTTTTTTTGAGCTTTTATCAGCATTTTGTTTTTAGTTACATGAATTCAGTTCTTTTTTCATTTTAGAAATCGCTAAGGATTTAATAAAATGGAGCAGAAATTTCACAATTTCAAACAGCAGCAACATTTTTGGGAAAAACCATAGCATTACTCCTACCCAAAGCAGCAGCGATAATAAACAACTGTTGTTGTTGTAAAATAAAAATAAAATTTAATTTGAATATTTACCAAGACTTGCGGTATTAATCGTAACCAAACAACATACACATGGTAAATGAATGAAAATGTTTTACAACCCTGCAGCTTTTCTGTCTATTCAATAGAGGCTCTAAACGGACCAAAAATCCAATACCATAGATGTTCTGTCATGATGTTGTTAGATTAAAAGCCATCTAACGCATATTTGTTGCGTGTTCAGTATGTAACAACAATATCATAAACAGCCAGTCAACAACAACATTATTTTGACGGTATTGAAGAAGAACTTGTGAATATAACCCCATTTAAATATACTGTTTTGAATCCCTAGAGTCTGTGCGAATACATATTTTTATACTGTTGTGATGTGAGTGATGTGTTGTATGTTTAAGTGTTTTTCAGTGTTACAAATACAATTCTGGTTCGTTTGCTACAATTGCAAGCTCTATTTTACTCGTGTCTTTTTTTTCAAAAGGAAACACATTTTTTTCTCTTTGGTTTTTAACTTTCTCTAGCAGGTTTTACACATGTACAGATCGGTTTACATATGTAAATAAAGAATTGTTGTGACTCATATTATATAAACAATGCTTTATTTGTAACCACCAGCTTACTATCGGGTACGCCATGTATTGATTAAATTTGAATTTTGAATCTGTCAATGATTATGTCATTTTATTCTATTACAAAATTCAGCATATTATGAATGTAATGAATCGATTTATGCTTGAGCAACGTTGGGATTTATTGGTCCAACGTGAAACTGCACAATCATGTGGATTTTGCCAAAACAATCATCTCATCTTCTCTCATTTTCATCCTGGTGGATACGTTAATAAGCAAAATTGGCGTATTTGGCCAATTCACGCATTTAGTTGTGGCTTCGTTTAACCAACAGTTTGTACAAAAAAAATAAGGTTTTTATATTTATTTTATTAATTTATTTCTGTTTTATTATAAAATTAACAATTTTTAAATGTTCTTCATTAAACAAGAGAAAATAAGGAAAAGTTTCAGATGACTCCACAGGTACCCCCAAGGAGAACCCTTAGTAAATTTGAATTTCAAAAGCCCAATATATGAAAATGGCAAAAGTTTGGCAAAATTTCAAACCATTTTTGTTTTATTGCATTTTTAAATTTAAACTTTGGAATCACCCACCCTATAAAATTGTATTCATGCGGGAAACACACACATGAAAATTATAGAATTCAACATCAAATGTTAACAGGGCGACTGATGAACATGGCTACAATGAGAACTTCAGTATATTTTTTTGAAAAATTCGAAAATGGTATGTGTTTTGAATATTATTTTCAAAATTATCGAATTTAAATGACGCCCACGCTTCATGATATTTTATTGAAAAGTTAATCACTAATGCGTGAATTACATAATTCTTGCCTAAGTTCATTGCTTCTAATCATCCCAGTTTTTGCTTGCAGTAATCCTAGAAACTAAATGGTGTGAATATCTTTAAGATTATCTTTAAGATTACCTTTCAACCCTTCATTTTAAAAAATTGGGCGAGAGTACGCACTGTAGTACTTTGATGGCAAAAAAGCAATTTCTTGAGAATTACTTTTTAAGTTTAATGACGCTGATTGATAGAACAGCGTTTGATTAAGAAAAATCCATACTTTCTATTAAATATTTTGTCACAGACGGACGGAGACCGTGGTTCAAACCTCAGGTCAGACGTCTCGAAAAAATTATATTTTTTCTTTCTTCCTATAAGTAGTCTTCTAGCAAAAACTTCTGGCAAAAACTCAGCGATTATAATTACAATTGTCACGAAAATTTTCTCAAATCTGTCGTACGAAGTCAACGTAAAACTATAGGTTCCGTCACTAATGGACAAAATTAACACACACAACATGCATTGTGTGAGAAGCTAGGTTATAATCTTGACTAAACAGGTGTAATGGTTAATTAAGTATGTAATGCAGTTTAGGGGATGAAGTTGTCGTTGTCTACTACATAGTGTGTTGGCTTATTAGATCGCCTCGGTTTAAACCACAGCTCAAACATCTCCAACAAAACGAAATATGAATTAATATTTTTTCTACGACTTCCTATCATTATTTACTCTGAGAGTAAATAAAACCTGCCAAGAAAAGTTTCTCAAAAAATTTTGCGTTCGGAGTCGACATTAATCTGTAGGTTCCGCCACTCATGTATGAAAAATTAACACACACAATATAAGTGATGGGAGAAGCTAAAGTTGTGGTTCTGACTGAAGGGTTGTAATGACCAATTATGTATGTATGTATGTATTCGACTACATTTCAGTCAGTTCCATTTACAAAACTCCAAACCTTTGTTGCCAGTTGATATCAGTTGAAATAATTTGTTTCGGCAATCGTTGCTGAAGTAAATCGATTGGGACACAAGCACGTGGATACTGACACTGGTTTGCTGAAACTACATGTCTTGTTGCGATCACAATATCTCCGTTATCATGTTGGCCTCTGATGAATAGCGCTCACAGTCACTGCAATTTCGACCTCATTTTTAGGGTTTGATCGTGGCCTTACGTCTAATAAGCCGACACACTACCTACTAAACTACGGCAAATTTGGAACATACATTATTTGAATTTTAGTACCTCTTGTCTCTTAACCGAAAATTACAATGCTAATCCATTTTTGTTGAATCGACTGTATTCCTTAACAACAATTAAGTTTACTACCTTATCATGAATGTTGCGAGCGAAATTCATATTGAAACTTAAATTGAACTCCCTTCTTTTTTTTTCTAACCTTTTCAGGTACTTTTAGGAAGACATTTTGGAATCAACACAGATGTAATCGAGATTAATTATCTTACAAGTGCTTTCAATTATATTTGTGTTAAAACAAAATTCCTTGAACAATAATTTTTTTTGTGATATTTCAGTTTTCTTCAGAACGAAGCTGGTGTAATTAATCTTAACACCCCCTGTAACAAGAAGTATTTTTACTAGCAAAAGTTTATCGTAAATTACCAAGAAAACATTGAAAAATTAATTGCAAAATCTAATTTGCGATAAATTTTGAAGCAAAAGTAAAGCAAAGGGACCCACACTCCAAAAGAAAACTGAACAAAAATTTTGTTTTTGTAAACAATCTTAAGCCTATAAAATGGTTTTCTACAAGAGTAAATAGAAAGAGGAAAGAAAATCAAGAGATTTTAAGAAGAAATACATAAATTAATCCTTTAGGTGGGAAATAATATAAAATAGTGTTACGAAAATGGAAAAGGTGTTATCATTTAACATAAAAATGATAAACAAAAGCTAAAGCAAAACAAAAACAATGGAAGAATAACCGATAAAACGTGCAGCCCTTGCGCTGACCAACTTCTTCCTTTTCCCTCATTGTGGTGGAACTTGGTCACCCGTGGCATCACAACGGGCCGCTATGCGTGCTCAAGTGTGCTTTGTGACATCAGAGCTACCACTCCGACCTAACTTAACCTAACCTAACCGATAAAACAATTGTTGTTGTCTACATCAAGTTGGAAACAGTGGCACACAGAATTGTGCCAACAATAAAGGATTTATTTAAAACTGATCACAAATTTATTTTTATTTGCAATCTACGAACTCATATTTCAAACGTTTTTAAAAGGTAAGAACGTAACAATAGCCCTCAAATTTTCGTTAGAAGTTCCAAATGTTGCTTTTAATGACAAAAACAAATACAAAAACAAACGAAAAACAAAATGTCTTTCTTAAATCAAGAAAATAATTTCACTTTGACTACCACCACTACTACTACTGCCTTACAATTTTTTACAGTCTCTCAAACTGTTTGCTCTCTTTTGCTCCATTTTATTAAGTCACATACGTGTTCTGTTTACACTTACATCCATAGAAACACGCAGGATTTTATAAACGTATTAATAATGAATACAAAGAGCGCTTAAATATCAAAAATAATAAAATTTTTACGAAATTATATTTAAAGCAGGACTTTTTTTACCTCTAAAAGAAAAAAAACATAAGTATGGCGGCGACAGAATAACAATAACAACAATAGCAAGGCTTTTTTCACCTTTAAAGGAAAAACAAAAAGATGGCTGCGACAGAATAACAAAAACAACTATTACACGCATATTTTAGTAGTGTACATAGGAAATACATCGAGGACAAGTTTAACACATTAAAAAAGGAACGAAATGAAATTTAACCTTTAACTGATGACGTGGTAGTAAATTTTAACTATCTTTTTTATTTTTCTAATAACTTCTCTTTGTTGCACTTTCTTAAGCTGATATTGCCAGTACCCTCATATTATACTATGCTTTTATTGACAGACAGTTTTGTCTTTCGACTAGTCGTAACAGCTGTTACAGCATCGCGGAGATTTATGTGTGTGGGTGTAAAAATTACTACACGTCGTCGTTTGTGGAAATTTTTAATAGAAAATATTTTACTACCACGTAGTTGTTTGTGTGATTTTTATATAGAAAATATTTTATTACCACGTCTAATCTAACGTTAGTAACCCATATAAAAAAAAATACTACACGTCTCCGTAAGCGTAAGTATTTTTGTAATTTTTTTTCACTTTGTGTTGGAGTTACTGAAAAGTTTTTAACTTTTTTTTGTATTATTGTACAATTAAATAGTGGGAAATAACACATTCAAAAAATATGAATGTGGAAGAAATCTCTAGAGTCTTAGAGGTCTGTTTCTCTTCCCCAGCCTGTTATCCAAAAACATATAAAAAAGAGCAAATTATGCTATATATGTCCCAATAAATTTAAAAGGAAAACTACACATACATGCTTAGAGTACGGGCTGCAGAAAACAGCTATATATACCTCAAAAGACTGATTGTTATTTTTTTAAATACATGTATAAGATATTGAAATGTTCCTTCTTATTTTAATAAGTATACAACTTAGGCTGTTGAAAAATGCCTTTTATTGTTTTTGTTTAACCTTAATTTTCTTAATGTACAAGTAAATGATATACCTATTTTTTTGTTTGTGTAAAAGAGGCTTGTGAAATAAAGTACAATTTTTTTAAATAAATTTGAATTTCATTCCTTGTTTTTGTTAATAATTGGTTTAGAACCAATCAAATTCGAATAATATAAGTATAAAATTATTATAATATGTAGACATTAAAAATTATATGAAAAATAATTCGGGTGTATAATTTACACCACCTCTTCATATACGCTAAACAATTTCACGTTGTCAGTTAAAGGTTGAAATGAAAAGAAAGTGTTGAAGTGTTGAAAAATTATTTAAAAATGTTATTTAACTGTAAAATTAAACAATTTTGAAAATAAATTTAAACATTTTGTGTTCCAACAACAAAAAGTAAGCTAAGGCCAAGATTATTTTTTATTGACTAAAAATATGTATCAAATTAAAAATAAAATTCTTTAAGGCGACTTCTGTGTTTTTTAATAAAACATCTAAAATACTCCAAGGATGACACGTATACCTGTATAGACAGATCTGTTCAGATATTGATATATGCAGAGGAAAATTTGTTTTCAACTTGACCATGAAGCACTACCCTCTTGCTGCAAGTGCGCGGAGGATGGGGAATTTCTGCAGAAGCTGTAATGATGAGAAATAAGAAGAAACCTCGGAAAATATGGTCGGCCACTTGAGAACCCATGGTGAAGGATTCTTGGACACCCGTAATTTACTGACCGAACATGCCTAGCCAAAAATAATGTGGATAGAATCCACACCTTCGGTAGTCTATTCAGGTGGTTAGGAGATGCCAGCCAGGATTTATAATATAATGACGCTCACAATTACAAAACGCCACTAGAAGCCGTCCTTTTTGTAGTTGAATAGCGCCAAATGCTACTCCTGCGATGTTGTCATTCTATTGCCAATATTGTGATCAAATACGGTTCTTTTAGGTGGTTAGATTGAAGTGATAGCTTTGATTACCAAAGCACACTTGAGCACGCATAACGCCTCATTGTAACGCCACAGGTAAGCGCAGTTCCTGTACTGACCGAATTCTAACAATCTTTTCGAAGAAGTTGGTCATCGCAAGGGCTGTACATCAAATCACTTAAGGTTTCCTCAATTCATCCACAACTTAATAAATAAAATAATAAAGTAGTAGAGACAGCTTGCTTGTTAACTGTCACCTGACCAGAACCACTAGACTATGAACATGAGAAAAACTTACTAACTGCATTGAATGGAGTAATCTGGAAGGTACATGTCCTAACCAAACAATAATTCTGTGGTATACCGATAGTTTGCGAACAGATATTTTTACTGAAATGCGATTTTTTTTTATCACAAAATGAAATATTATGATATCGTGTGGAAAATCTCTGATAGTTTTCAAGCGAAAGTACAAACTGACTTACTCTCTGACAGTCAGGTCGCTTATGGTTGGCCATATTGCTATTGGCTATATTTCAAGAGGCCATATTGCTGCATGGCCGCTAGGCATGCTAGGGCCATATTGCTAGCGGCCACGTTGCTAGCGGCTGTGTTGCTATTGGCCATTTACCTAACGGCCATGTTGCTAGCGTCAATGTTGCTAAAGTGCCTCGGCCACGATCAAACAGATTGGATCAAATTTTACATATGTGTTGGTAAAAAACTCTTCTCAGCCTGTACGTGTGAGGTCAGTTTTCTGTACGTGTGAGTACAGTTTTACCAATACAATCACAAAAATGGCAATTTGATCCAATCAGTTTGATCGTGGCGGGTCTGCATAAAAGCCATATTCCTAGCGTCCACGTTGCTAGCGGCTGTGTTGCTATTGGCCATGTACCTAGCGGCCATGTTGCTAGAGACCGTGTTGCTAGAGGCCATGTTACTAGCTGCTGCCAGACATGGTGCCAGCTTCCACGTGGCTGAGATCATGTTGCTTAAGGCCTTATTACTAGCGGCTGTGTTGTTATTGGCCATGTACTTTTTTAAATATTCCGAATTAATTTATGTTACTACGCATTCTATGTATATCCCATGCATTCAAAAGCAAAATAATTTGATGAAAAATTAACTTGGACGTCATATAGTTAAACAGGTTCATTTATTTATTTATTTATTTGAAAGCTCCATACACAAGACCATATGTCTTATATTGCAGTATGAAACTAATTAACATGTAAGAGAAACAATGTTTACATACAATTAAATAACAATATAAATTAAATTTTACATAGTATAACAATTTTAGAGATCAAACTTTACATACATGCATGATAAATACAAACATTTAGTAGACTTTTAGAAAATTATTACGTTAGTTTCATAAGTTGTGCTTTAAATTGTCGTGCGTTACTTAATACTTGACAGCTGTAGGGGATCCAGTTCCAGAGAGTTGTTGCAAATATGTAAAAATGCCAACTAGAGATGAGGCTCTTGTACCCAAACGATCTTATTCTTCTACCTCTGCAGCTATTTGCGAAAGAGAGTCTATTGTAAAGATGCTCCGGCTGGCGGGTATAAATTATCTTGTGCATAAGTACCAAAACTTTTAATTTAAGCAGGCAATCAAAAGAAATTCCGTACAATTGAGCTGCGAACATTGAAATTCTGGTGTGTCTGTTTAAGCCGTATACATAACGAATAATGTTGTTGTAGGCAACGTTTAACTTTCTCTTACTAGAAGAATCACAATTAGAAAAAAGTTCACATCCATAAAGTAAAGTGGGAATTAAATATGTTTTCGCCAGAAGTATTCTTATCCTCATTGGTGTGCAGTAGTGAGATGAACACATAGTTCTTAGCATAGAGAAGGAACGTCCACAAGCATAGTTGACGTGGTCAGACCACGTAAGGGTTTTATTGAAATAAACACCCAGATTTTTTGCTGATGTTACTATTTGTATTTTTTGACCATTTATACATATATCAGGAACACTTATTGATTGTGCAAGCCTTTTCTGAATAACAATGCATTTTGATTTTGCCGGATTTATTGCCAAACCATTAGCAGAAGCCCATGTCTGAATACGATGCATCTGTTGATTCAATGAACTTATACATTGAGTAATCGTTGCATTATTGCAGCTAGTATAAAGTTGGACATCGTCTGCATACATCCTTATCTTACAATCTGTTATTATAGTTGGAAGGTCGTTGGAGTACATCGAAAATAAAAGAGGACCGACAATAGAACCTTGTGGAACTCCTCTTGACACGGGAAGAGCTCTAGATTTTCCATCATGTGCTTCAGTGTATTGGTATCTTCCGCAGAGATAAGTTGACAAGAGCTGGGTGGCAGAAAAGGAAAAATTGAAGAAGTTTTGTAATTTGAAGCATAGAATATTGTGTTCCACGGTATCAAAAGCCTTGGAGTGGTCCAGCAAGACCAAAAAGGCAGTATTTCCATCATCCACTTCTCTTCGAATATCTTCAGCAACATCAACTAACGCTGTTATGCATCCATGATTTTTTCTAAAGCCGGACTGAGTTTGCGTTATCATATTGTTCCGATCGAGGAAACGTGTCATCTGTTTATGCATAATTCTCTCGAAAACCTTGGAGAGAAATGGTAAAATGGCGATTGGTCTATACTCGGAACTGGATTTTGGTACAGGTACAATTCTAGCTATTTTCCAATTCGAAGGGAATTCACTGCTCGTAAGAATTCTATTAAAAATAAGAGTAATAAAAGGAAGCAATGAAGGGAGAAGGACTTTAAGAAATTTTGGATTAATGTTATCCGCACCAACAGAATTAGATTTAATCGACAACAAACTAGCTAACACATCACACTCATCCACAGGTTCAAAGGAAAAAGTTGCCTCAGAAATATTGTTGGGGTGATTATCGTAATAATGCGGATCAGCCTCCACTATTGGAATATTTAGAAATTTTTCATTCATAATGTTAGCATCGATTACACAGGGTTCATGTGTAGTGGTTTTACCAATACCAACTTCACGTATGGTTTGCCATGTTTTCCTAGAGCTAAGAGCAGAAGAAAATTTTTCGGCATAAAATTCAGATTTTGCCCTTCTTATTAATTTATTAACTTTTCTCTTGGAAGTGCGATAGGCCTCACGCAACTCAGTGGTTTTAAATCTTTTCCATCTTTTATATGCAATATCTCTTTGAAGCATAGATTCTTCGTTGGAAAACCAGGGCTTTTGGCGACTGCTGATCATCTTAGTTTTAAGTGGTACCACTAAATCAAATAATCTGTTAACATGACGTTCAAAGAATGTTAACTGGTCGTTCACTGAATTTAAATAATATATGTTATTCCATTCAACTTCAGAAAATTCTCTCTCTAGTAACCTCATGTCTATATTTTTAAAATCTCTAAATGTAATAATCCGAGGTGGTGTAACCAACTGGAACTTGTAGGTCATGAATATAAGATCATGTCTAGAGAAACACGGCACGGAGAGCTGATCATAGAGCAAAATATTGTATTTATTGCTTACAAAAAATAGATCTAAAAGTGTGTTGCTTGTATGTGTAAAGTGCGTGGGGATTGTAGTGTTAGGTGATTGAAGACCAAGAGAAGCAAAATCATTCAATATAGCATCATCTTCAAGCAGATTCGAATTAAAATCACCTGCTAATATCACATCATCATACATCGCAGTTTGCGTCTCCAAAGCTTGTAGAAATCGCTCAGTATTAATATTTCTATTGGGTCTATATATGCTTCCCACCAACAATTTTCTGCCCTCGCACTTGATCTCTACAAAAAGATATTCAACCATATTAACAGGACCAGTATTCCCAGTATCGTCAAAAACACAATTTTCCCTTGATGTAAACTTGATGTTAAAAGCTATACTCTTTTTTATATAGATTGCAACGTCACCATATCCATCATCTCTATCAACTCTACGCATATTGTATCCATCCAGTGACACAGATAAATCGGTAATATTAGGGTTAAACCACGTTTCGGATACACAAATTAAATCAACATTCAAATTCTTCATCCATTTTTATATAAAAAATTTCAGATCGCAATTTTACAGATAATATATCGAATGCATTACGACCTGGCCTCTCACACAGATAATTTTCCCTTAGAACTTTTACTATAATAATGTTGGGACACGTTGAGCGAAAGATACATTTCTTTTGTTCATATTACTTGTTTTTAAAATATCAAAGTAGAGCCTTAAACTATCGAACACTTGTCTAATAAGCTAACACACACTTACAGCAAGAGTGAGTTCTAAGCTCAAAACTCAGAATTTTGTTATCTCGGCTTACCAAAGCCATAAATCAAGAAATTTAAAAATTTTCATGATCACAAAATATTTCGCATTGTCATAACAATTACAAGAAATATTCTTAGTTGATGAAACATCTTTATTACTGTCACTATCATTTCATCAAAAACAGTTTCAGCACTGTCACTTGAAAGAAAGTCAACCTAGTTAGGATCCTTATTTGCCAGTTTTTGCTTTTTTTAAAAACCAAATTGGGAAAATTGGGTGTATAGGATGTGCTTCACTAGGAGAATTTGTCGCGAATATTTGAAAGATGTTATATTTCTCACATAATAGCATCAATAGATCTTTCAAACAAATAAAAAATTCAAATGAAATTTCACACACACAGTTTGATTTCTTAAAATTTACAGATAGAAAGCGTTTAATGAACGACCCAATATACAATTTATATTTAGAAAAAGCGTTCAATTCTACATCTCATTAATGTTATGTGTTTTCTGGCCTAATAAACAAAATTTGATTACACTGATGTTATCAGAACTCATGGCTTCAAAAACGTCGAACACAAATTTAGTTTCCAAACCATAAACGTTCTGATTTACAGTAGAAAATATCTATGATAAACCTTGGAGCTGCAATAAAATCAATAATGATGCGTATGAAGCGAACCTCATGCGGACAGCTCGAAATAATTTCTTCGAGCTGCACATACAAATCAATATTTTACTGTAAATTAAAAGCCAGGCAAAATTCTCAATAATAAGTTACAAAGGTTAGTCAACCATTGACTGAGGAAGATTCTTTACGTATAACAATGTTACGAAAATGAAAAATCTAGATTCAGGAGTTTTGCTTTTACATCGCTTAACATTAAAATTATAAACAAAAGCTACAAAAACAAAACAATGCAGTAAACGAACCTTAACACCAGCTTAAAAAATGGTAAAGTAGTAAACAAAAATACACAAACCACACTACAATAATAAATATAAACAACGATGTTTACATTTATAGAGATTTCGAGAAGGCGAAGTCATGAGTATACGCCATCAAGAACATTCATCAGACTGTTTACTCTGCCATATAAAAGCAAGGCAAAGCAGGCGACGGAATTAGTGAAGTTCAGTCAGTCTTGTGTAAAGACACGGTGTGTTTGAAGAGAGTAATTGTAGTTTGAAGATGTCCGTTACAAAGATCTGTCGAATAATTGTCTAGTAATTGTTATTGTTTATGCAAAGGGTATAAACAGAGGAATAACAAAAAAAAAACAATTGTTTACATAAAGTTATGAACAGTGGCGCCTAGAATTGTGCGAATAATAAAGAATTTTAATTAAAACTATAATTATTTTATTTGCAATCTACGAGCTCATATTTTAAACGTTTTTAAGAGGTAAAACTTAACTTAAAAATATTCAAACCAGACAGTATTGTATCAATTGTAGACCTTTTGAAAAAATAGTTTCTTGCCTTTAATATACATGAGAAAAATATAAGGATTATAAGGAAATGTAGGACTAGTCAGTTACCCAGCTACCTTCCTGTGTGGTCTGCCTTCTTGTATTTTCAACAACATTATTTAACAAACAAATTTTCTTAAAAAGGACCTCCCTTTTTTCAGAAATAAATTTTTTTTTTTAATTCAAAAATATTTATTCAAGAAAATATTAAATTTCACAGTTTTGTTTGCCTCAGCGTCTTACGACATTGTTGAGGCGAGTTGGCATAGTATTCTTAAAATAAATAAATAAATTTTAAATAAATAGTATCTAGAATTAAAAAGAAAGCAAATATAAAAAAAAAATAAAAGTAATTACAAAAATAATATACACATGTATATAGAGCACATACTACATTACAAGCATTTCTAAATTATTTAAGAAATAAGTTTTAATGTTGGATTTAAAAGATGAAATTACATTGATATCTTTTAAGTTTTGTGGCAAGTTGTTATATTCCACACAACCAATAAATTCAATTCGTTGCTTGGTTTTTTCAAGTCTGCATCTCGCAATTTTTAATTTCGAACTGCTTCTGGTAGCAAAAGTTGATTGATTACGAGTGAAAGTTATTGTGCTATGGCCAATGTTATGTAGGGATTTAAATACAAATGGAAGTACTTGCTTTTTATATATTCCGTTTATAGGTAATATATTCTTGGCAATTTCCTGGTACAATCTTAAGGTAGGGTACCTAATTGGAAGGTTGTATACGTTTTTGAGTGCTTTATTTTATGTTCTTTGAAGAGATTGCAGCTCTATGCTATTCTTGTATGCATATACAGAAACCAAGTAATTCAAATGGCTCTGAATTAATGCCTCATATATAATAAGTTTTATTTTTTTATTAAATTTGTATTTGAATTTGTACAAGAGTCCAATTACTGGAGATATTTTCGATTTAATGTCTTTAATATGCAAGTTCCATGACAAATTGCTTTGCAAAGTCACGCCTAAATATTTTACTGCGTTTGTTTCAAAAATTTCTTCTCCATCTACAAAAACACTAAACTTTGGTTTATTAGAGTTTATGTATGGTTTAAATCTTATAACTTTGGTTTTTGATAAATTAAGAATTAATTTGTTTAACCTCATATCTTTCTCTTTCCATATACACTTTTAAAACGGTTTCATGTTTGTATGGGTAAAATAGTGATATGTCATCGGCATACATATACAGTTTTCCGAAGAGCTCAAGGTTATTGATGTCATTAATGTAAATTGTAAATAAAAGTGGGCCCAATACACTGCCTTGTTGTACACCATGTTCCACATTTCCAAGACTACTCTTGCTATTATTTAATACAACATATTGCTTTCGATTATTCAAATAACTTTTAAACAGGTTTAGTTCGGCTCCTCTAACACCATAGAATTGAAGTTTTTCTAACATTATATCATAATCTACAAGATCAAAGGCTTTTGAAAGATCATAGAAAACACCACCAACAGCATTATACCCTTCGTCCAGTCCTCGACATATGAAATTTACTACATTAATTACAGCATCTTCAGTACCGCTACCCTTTCTAAAACCAAACTGGCTATCATACAGTAAATTATTATTTTCTAGATATGTTGTGAATTGTTGATGAATTAGTTTCTCAAAAATTTTATCCATTATAGGCAATAGGGCAATAGGTCCATACATATCTTCTTTATGCGCATTAACAGCTTTTGGTATTGGAACAATTTTCGATATTTTTTAGAATGTTTGGATATTCCGCTGTTAAAATAACATTATTGAATATATGTAATAATAATGGTGTGATTTCATTATTTAAATTTATGAAAATTTTTGGCGACAAGTTATCATGTCCGGGGGACTTATTATTTGAAAGGTTATGTATGATTTCAGATATTTCTTCATTTGTTGTGCTTCTGAAATTAAAAGTCTTATTACAGCTCCTTAGAGTTCGTAGTCCATTACATGAATCAGAGGGAGAATAATCAATTTGTTCTTTCATGGCTTTCGAAATTTGTAAAAAGTATTTGTTTAAGCGCTCACATTTTATCGCATCCTCCATTATTATTTCGCCATTTGAATTTTTCAAATTTACTTGGGTTTTAACACTCCTTCCCAGACTTTCAGTTAAAAATCTCCAACACTTTTTAGGATCTTGCTAAATGCTGTGTAAGTTATGATGATAATATCGGTTCATTGATTCCTTATAGTCGACTTTAATAACTTTACTTATTCTTTTTAGACTATTTAGCACATTTGCATTTGGATTTTTTCTTCTTTGTTTTAAGATTCTTCTCTTAAGAATAAATAAGTTGCGCAAGTTTTCATTTATCCATGGTTCTATTTGTTCTTTTAAAAATTTTTTTCTTGTTACCTCGGACGTAGAGTTTTTTTTGCATCTGACAGACATTTTATCAAACTAGACGCATCAATTGATGAATTTCCACTCAAGAAATTCGAACTATAGTTTAAAAAACATTCCTTAAGTTTGTTATAGTCACATTTCTTTTGTACAAATTCAGTATAGTCACAATTTTGTGTTTATAGCATCTATAAATAAGGAATGGGAGAGATTTGTGAAAACGTTGTCTATAGATGAGCCAGATATTAGACGTGTAATTAAAGTACGACATAACTTGTCATAACTTTCAAGCAAATTCAGCAAAGTATTCTACACTTCAATCAAAAAATCAATATTTGAATCCCCAACAAAAATGCAGCAGTTTCTACCATATAACTCCATTAAGTTTTCTACAATATTGTAAAAATCATTAACATCACATTTTGGAGATCGATAAAATGATACAATTTTCAGTGGTTTTCCATTAATTTTAAAGTTCTCCAGTGTTAAAACAATCAGGTCACAAAAGCTTTTGTTTTCACATACTTGTGCAGTATATTGTAAATTATTTTTCACATACATATACAGATGTTCCTCCGAAACCATCCGCCCTACAACAGTGAATAGAATTATATCCAGGTATATTATAAATTGATGACAGCATTGAATGAAACCATGTTTCCTGAATTGCAATTATATTTGGTAATTGTGGAAAATTTGAAATTAATGTTTTGAACTGATTAAATTTTTCAATTGACGAAATGCTTCTAACGTATACAGATATACTATTTAGATATGAGTAATTTATTTGTTCTAAATACTCAATGAAATTTTCAAATTCAGAAAAATATTGATTATGTATCATTTACAATTGAAAAAGGGGTTTATTAAAACAAAGTACAAAAAGCAAAAACAAATAATATATTCATATGTATATATAATTCTTTTTTAATTTTTTTTTTTTTTATACTTAATATTTTCAAACTGAAGACTTAAGTGCAGCACCATCATCAGCATCAGAATCATCAGCATTAACATTGAATCTATTCATAGATCTACGTTTGGATTTAAACGTCACAGCTTCCGACAATAAATGGTCAACATCATCCTCGCTTCTTATTAGTTTGAGTTTTGACATCCCACTTTTCCTCACAAATACTCTGGGTACACTAGTATAAACTGAATCGTACCCAATTGATTTTAAAGTTTTTGCATAATTAAATAGACTCAAAGTTTCTCTACTTAAATAATCGTTTACGAAAATTCTTTTGGTATCTTCAGATTCTCTTAACTTGGCTTTAGACATCATCATTTTATCTTTGGATTTCTTATCAGTAAACTTTACAACCATTGTTTCCTTTCCATTATCTCTTTCCATAGTGTTTTTAAAGAAATAGACATCATCAATAGTTTCCTCACTAATATCTATACCAGCTTTACTTGAGAATTCCAAAAAAGTTTCCATAGCATTCGATTCTTTTTTAGCAACAAAACCTCTAATTATACAGTCGTTTTTAACACGCTGATCATTTAAAATTTTAACCGAAGTTTTCAAGGTTGAAATTTCACTTTTTTAAAATTTTATTTTCTTTTTGCATCAATTCCAATTTTTTTTTTATTATTTTCGGCTACACCCTGTAACAATTTATCATATTGTTTTGACATAAACTCTATTGCTTCTGTTATGGAGGTCAGCTGATCGAGTTTTTTAAGATTTGTTTTTATTTCTTTTAACTCTTTGGCTATTGATGCATCTTGGTTATGTTCACACATATGACATACATATTCCTCACCTTCATTATCAAGTAGATATGGAACCTGCCGTTTATCTAGTTGAGTACATTGAGTATGGAATATTTTAGAGCACTTGTCGCATTGTATGTTTTTTTCCTTATTTTCTTTTATTTCCATTTCGCACTGTCCACAAATAATTTTTTTATCATTAACAATGTTACGACGAGCTTTTGATGCCATTTTTTTTTTAATTCTTTATAATTGTTTGACACTTGCTCTTTCTTTTTTTATATTTTCATAAAAGAATTAATGTTTTTTCATTTATTATGTATTTATTAAATTAAAAAATCACTTGTAAGAGCGCAATTATATTTGACTTTATAGCACAGGGTTACCAACTCAAAAAAATTGATACCATCTGTCACTTTATGCTTAGATTATCTAATTAAAGGCCCCTTCACACGATCACACAAGTAATATGATCTGTCAAAATTTTGTGTAGAAGAGTACGGATGTGATCGTCTAAACGTACTATGTAATGAAACCAACACACATTGAGAGAAAATACGGATGAAAATTTTGACAGTCGTATGGCTCTCTTCATTTTTTGAAATGATTTAAAAAACAAGCAAGTCGCATTAGGTCAGGGATGTATTTTTATGTAAACACATAGAAAAAAAGTCTAACAGCTGTTTTCATTTTACTTTGTTATTGTCTTATACCGATCATGTAAACACAGAAAAAATAATCATACGACTATTATTCTCTTTTTTGAAATACGGATGGAATTTCATTTTACTTTTTCATCAGACTTTACGTATTACTTGTGTGATCGTGTGAAGGGGCCTTAAACAGGTATTTTACAGATTTTTACGGAAACTATTTTTGTTGACTGTTTGGCTGTACGCTTTTTAATTCTTTCAATTGTTGTTTTGCTTTCATGCGTCATTTATTACCAACGAATAGTACCATAGCTGTGTAAATGAGTACAAGTCATGAGATACCTATTCTAGTGAATTCTTATTCATGTTCGTTATCATTTAAGTGTCATATACGATTGATTTCCGGCGAGAGAATTTTGTTTCTTAATGCCAGTAATTAATTACAAGCATATGGAGCAAAATAATTTTGTCTACATATCATGCTTTCTTTTTGTTAAAGATTAACAATTAATTACTTCAGCTGATGATTAGTGGCGTAAAGAGAGAGAATGATGACGAGAGAGAGAGAGGGAGAGAACGAGAGTATTTAAAAAGACTTCCATTATAATTTCTTTTGGCCTTACATCTTATTAACGTCAACATACAGTGTTGGAAAAAATAATAGAAACGATTACTAGTTTATCATTAAAATATTGTATACTTTTTCGTAATAAACTTTTAAAAATTTGATGCGTTTCTATTATTTTTTCCAACACTGTATTTAAACGTATCTGTTTATTAATGATATTCAAAGCAAGCATAGAAGCATGTTTCTTTACTTTGTTTATTGACAAACAAAATATTTTTGTTGGAAGATTGACACACGACAACAAGTCAGTTTATGTCGATTTTCTTGTCTTTTAAAAAATATTTTCCCACCGGGCAACCAATTTCAAGTTTTATATTTCATGTTTCATGTGTTGCATTTTCACTTTCAATAAACTTTAGAACTTCACAAATAATTTAACTAAAATTTTTGGTGACATTTATTATCTGTAGGTGTAGAAATAAATTAAATTTGATGGTGAATTTTTAATTTATGGTGCCATTAACTGGGGTCATATAATGTGTAAAAAACAGGATAAATTCTAAATGGACTCTCACCTAGAGCACGACTTACTCTACAGGAGCACTAGCATATGCTTCAATAGTGTGTGGTGGGCATCGGTGAACAGTAAATGCTACATTAGAATAATTCATAAGGTTCATTGAAATGCCATTTAAGTATAATAAAAGCGATCCAACTATTCCGACTAGACGCATGCTTGCTTAATACTATGTTCAGACATGCACTTTTATTGAGTCAATATTCGGTTTATTGATTACAATATTTTAAGTGTTTTGAGAGTTCAGCTGCTTATTCAATATTCATTTGACAGCTGGTAAACAAAACAGCTGGTTGTTTCAACAACATTGTTTTGTTTTGTTCGTTGTTTTTTTGTTTTGTTTGTCGTTATTGATATTTGAGTTATCAAATATCAATAGAAAAAGTTCGGAAAATTGTAATATGCTCACTGAACGTACTTATGACAGTGCTGTATTTCAAGTTTTAATCAATATTATAACAATTTATGAATTTATTGAGCAATAATTAATTGGCATTTTATATGAAATATTGAGATCAATAATGCCGTTTATTGCGATTTACTCAATATAAGTGTATGTCTGAACATAGTATAACACGAAATTATTCGACAGAATGTGGGACAATTGCATCCAATTGCATTGTTCTGATACCAGATCAGAACTACAGCACAGATAATCTCTAAACATAGATATATGTAGCGTGGAACTAGACATCTATATAGATGAATAAGAAACCATATAATTTTGCAAGCGAATAATTTGCCTTAGTCTAGTAGGTATTGCATTGGCTTATTAAACAAGAGCCAGTGATTCAAACCTCAGAAATTTAAAAGAAAAACGAAATCTGAAATTTGAGTAGACTTTTCACAAGCCTGACTTATTTTAAACTTGGTCGTTGTTTAATTGCATTATTTCGGTTTTCGTAAAATTGCGCTCTAATCTCTCCAAATTTGTAGGTTTACTTGAACTATGGATATCTTGTGTGCATGTAGAAAAAATAAAAATGTTCCCATAATTAAAAAAAAAAGTCAGAGTAAAAGAATTCTCTTAAATCTCTGTGCGTTGTTATGATATGGAATAATGAAAAAGAATTTTCTTTCCAAGACTTCCTGTCAGCAATCTTCTGGCAAAAGCTCTGTCTGTAAATAAAATTAACATGAAGAGTTTCTCAAAAAATTTTCCTTTTCGGAATCAACTTTAAACTGTAGGTTCTGTCGGTATAAATCTTTTCTTTAACGGCTCCCCACTGAAAATAGACCAACGGTGTCAATTCGCAGCTTCTTGACGGCCAATTGGTATCACTATTTCAGCTAATTAAACGGCCATTAAACGTTTGACGTAATAAATCAACTGTGGCATGAGATGTGTGGCAGGTTGCATCATCATGTTGGAACCAAACATCGTTCACATCAGTACTATGTAGAACGGGTACAAAAAAATCGGTTATCATGGTGCGATAGGTGTCTCCATTGACCATAATGGTCTGGTCCATATTTTCAAGGAAATATGGACCAATAATTCCTCCGCTCTACAATCCGCACAAAACAGCCACTCATAATGGGTGCATTGACTTCTGTAAGACCACGTGTGAGTTTTCTGAGCACCCTATACGGTGGTACTAACGGACCCATCAAGATGAAAATATGATTTTTTTTTTGCCCATCTAGTGAACTGAAAACGAAGCGGATGGTCATGAAGCTTCAACTCTAGAACCAATTAAACTTTAGCGTCATACCGAGATCTTTTTCAAAATTCGACATAAACTGATGCGAGAAATGTTCAATTCTTGATAACGATGACGAGTTGATGTTGATGGATTCACGAACACTCTCAGCCAAAACTTCGATATTTTCGAGTGTAGCTGTCAAAGATCTTTCTTTGTGTGTTGATCAAATGCTATAACAAAAGTATAGGCCAGTATAATCAAAGAAAGAAAGCAAAAGACTACAATAGGTCTTTCAAACCGATATTTCGAAACAAGGGCGAGAGTGGTCCATCTTGTGATCTTCCTTTGCTCACTTCCTTTGCCATTTGATGCAATCTTTCAAATATTTATTACAAATTGAAAACTACAACTGCTTGGTGATTGGAACAATTGAGATCAAAGTTCCAAATTATGGAATATAAGTGATTCTGGCTGTATTCAGTTAAGTTTAGTTTCCAATTGGAAGAAATATGGGCCAATGCCGCAACAAACGCGAGTGGGTTTTCTGAGCCCCAAATACGGCAATTTTGCTTATACCCACCAAGATGAAATGAGCTTCATCCGAAAGTATAATTTTTTTGGGCAAAATCGTCATCATCTTGCAGTTTCTCGAGGGTTAAATAAATCCCAAGATTGCTCAAGTGTAAATCAATTCATTACGTTCAGTGAAGATAATAAACTGAATTTTGCGACAGAATAGAATGACGTAAGTATTGCCAGATTCGAAATAACCGATGGTTCAAATTTAAACCGATATATGGCCCACCCTATAAATTGTACTATTATAATACATAAAAAAAATGTACTTCTTCTAGTCGTAATTTTGCAGTAAACTTTGGCTGGAAACAAATTATCAACTTTGCTAATACACTTCTGCTAAGAATTTTTGTCCCAGCTGAAACTGTTGACGCTTAGAAACCAGATTCTTAACTGCGCCATATGATGGTTGTTGAGACTGCCGTTCAATTTAAGTTTTCAATTGTTTCTCTTGCTATACTTTAAAATTCTAAAGTTTATTTACGGCAAACAATAGCATCTAAAAATCCATTATTTGTTTAACAATCAAAATATTTGGTGGGTTGCCTTCTGCTATTTGAACGTGTGCATGAAAACTGACCACATATACTAACATTTACTCATGCGAACTGAGAAGCTAACGTCAAAGCTACAATTAGAAGTGTAGTTTTAAAGTAAAAGTAGTAGTTGTAGTGAACAAACTACAACACACTAAACACTTCATACACTTTGAGAGAACATAATTTCAATGACTGTGTTTTCTCTTTACATAACCTTAAAAGGACTGTTAAAAGTTTTGTTTACATCAAAATAAAGTGGCAAATACACGACAACATATACTCAAACTTATACTAAAACACCTGTAACTAACACTAACAAATACTTACACACTTACATACATGAGCAAACAAAATAAATTATTGTTATTGGGGATGTAATTTGGAGAACAGAAATTGGAAATCAACAAGAGAGGAAGAAAAGAACAGAGATTTTCCTTTTCACATGAGTTGAAAACACAAACTGATTTGAGGGCAGCACTTTTTTAAATTTTGTTTAAAAAAATTTTTTTTTTTTTGGTATTTCAAGAAAATATTTCTGAAGCGCTTCCTCTTAACCTTGTTTCACTTTTCTTTACTTTTCTCTGTTGCGGCATACATCGGGTAGGCTATCTATCGTTTTAAATTTAAACCATCGGTTATTTTGAATACGGCAATACTTACATATGTCATTCCATTCTGTCACAAAATGCAGTATTTTATCTCCACTGAACATAATGGATCGATTTACGTTGTAGCGACGTTGGAATTTATTGGACCAACGAAAAACAGCACGATGATGACGATTTTGCCAAAAAAAAAAATATTATCTTTCCGGATGAAACTCATTTTCATCTTGGTGGATTCGTTAATAAGCAAACTTGCCGTATTTCGGGGTAAGAAAACCCACACGTGGTCTTACCAATGCATCCATTATGAGCGACTGCACCCTATTTCTTTGAAAATGAGGACGACGTAACAATTACGGTCAATGAAGGCACCTACCGCACCATGATAACCGATTTTTTTGTACACGCTTTTCATGGGATTGGTGTGAATGATGTTTGGATTCAACAGGATGGTGCAATTTGCCACTCATCTTATACCACAACCGCGCATTTGTAATATTAATACACACAACATGAGTGGTGTGAGAAGCTAGGCCGTAATCCTGACTGAAGGGTTGTAATGGCCAATTATGTATGTATGTAAATTTTCCGTTTTTGTTTTATTGCATTTATAAATTTAGACTTGTATATGGCCTACCCTTTATTTGCTTTGGTTTTGTTTTTTACGATTATTTCGATATCTTTCGTTTGTTTAGGTTTTTATTTTCTTTGCTTTTATTTGACATTTATTTTTGGGTATTTTTCTCATGATTTTTTATTTGTTTTGTACATTTGAAACAAATTTTGAGCTAATTTGGCTAAAAATCTTCTAGCAAAGAGTATAGAAAACCCAAATTAAATAAATGAAAAGTAAACCGTATAAAATGAGAATAAAAAATAAATCCTGAGTTTTATTTTATTATTGTTGTTGGTTGAGCTAACAAATCGCTCGTTTTTGTATTTCTATTTTGCCAAACACTTTCTCGGCAGACGAAATATAATATTCTCCACACATCAACTTTGTTGCTTAACATATGCTTTATTTGGTTTATGTGTTGCTCATTCTCTCTTATTTTATTTAGTTATGCCTCCTTTATACCATTCTTGTTTCTTTCACAGTTGATAGTCTTATCAGCTTAAGTGTTAGTGTGACAGTTTTAGTGTGATAGCTTGCGCTTATTTACTGAAGGATGTGCTCTATAAGAAAAATTAAGTTCAGGTTCTTTTACTGATTAAACAGGTTCTTTTACTGATTACAGGCAGGATTTAAAGTGTTTTTATATATTAATTACACATTAAAAAATTGCTGATAATGCTGCTGTTTTGGTTCATTGACTGCATGGGCACGAAGCACTCTGTGGAGTAAGTCGCAGTCTAGTGAGTACAATGTCGGCAACCCGCTCTCAGAAGTCCTCTGGCAAAAGATTAACCACAGCCGGAAATACAGCCAGAGTTGGAAAATAAAAACAAAACGTTGGGTCAATTAAAATGTAAGCCTTAAATATTGTTACGTTTTTACATTTTGAAAACATTTAAAATATGAGCTCGTAGATTGCAAATAAAATAAAAATAAATTTGTGTTTAGTTTTAATTAAAATTCTTTATTATTCTCACAATTCTGTGTGCCACTGTTCACAACTTTATGTAAACAACAACAATTGCTTTGTTTGTTATTCCTCTGTTTACACACTTTGATAAACAATAACAATTAATAGACAATTGTTGGATCTTTGTAACGGAGATCTTCAAACCACGATTACTCTCTTCAAACACATCGTGTCTTCACACAAGACTGACTGAACTTCACTAACCCACTCGCCTGCTTTGCCTTGCCTTTTATATGACAGAGTAAACAGTTGAGTCTGATGATGAATGTTCTTGAAGGCGAATGTTCGTGACTTTGCCTTCTCGAAATCTCTATACATTTATTCTTGTAGTTTTTGTTGTTGTGTTTTTGTTTACTTGTTTACGATTTTAATGTTAAGCGATGTAAAAGCAAAACATCATCTAGATTCTTCATTTTCGTAAAATATATAAAACAAATACAACTCATGTATAATTTTGAGCAACGAAAAAGAAGATGTCAATACAATAGGAAGGAAAAAAAAAATCATCTAAAAATAAAAATCTCCAACAAAGTAACGAGAAAAAATAAACAGACAATGAAAGACAACAAAATATCAATAGCAACAAGACATACAAAGAATACATACATCAAATAATACGGAAATCTGGGTAGCATAAGGCAATATTTAAAAATATTTTTATATTCTTATATTCGCCTTAATTGCCTTGAAAATCACACAGTGATATTGGCAAACGGGTGAACCAGAATTACGAAACACGACTATAGCATACAACTACGCGAATTTCTGCCATTTGCTAAAAACGTAAAACTTTTCTGGTTTTTCATGTACATATTTTTAAAATTAAATTCAACTTTTGTTTTGAGTTTCGCGAATACTAAGAATATTTAAAATTTAAATTGCATTTTTCTAACAATACTTGTAATTAGCTTTGTGCTTTAGAACTCAGTTGAAAGGATGTCACTTCGCTTTTATCACTTATCATTCCATTTGGACCACTTTTTGTTCGATAATGTACCGAATTTTCCGAATAGAGTGATAATCAACGATTGTGGATGTCTGTTAGACTGCACATTTCCTTCTTCTGTAACTTAGAGCTCTGTATTGCTGAATAATTAACGTTATGAATAGAGGTTAGAAGTCACCGTAGTCGTCTTATTAGACGAGAGCGCGTGCTTGAAACTCCAGCTCAGACATCTCGAACATAACGAAATATGAAAAATATTTCTTCGGCAACATTCTCTCAGCAGAGAAAATAAATAAAATTCCATGAAAAGTTTTTTGTAAAAATCTGTAGTTCGGAGTCGACTTTAAACTCTGAGTAACGTTGGTTATGGATAAAATTAACACCCACAACATAGAGGCATAAATTCGGCTCCCTAAACCTATTAGACGAACTCAAAGTAAGACTAGCTCTGACTACTCATGTATGCTAGATGGCTGATAAATGTCTGAGCAGTGAATAATACTGAAGAATTTGTAGGGGCAATGTAAAAGCAACTTTGAGTAATAAGGAAAAAAAGAGTAGTTAGTAGGAAGTGCATACCTACTCTGATCGTTGACTGAATTTAGTTTTGTCAGATGTATAAAAGAAAGCAGTAGTCAAATATGAAAACGAAATATGAAAAATATTTCTTCGGCAACTTCCTCTCAGCAGTCTTCTGGTAAGAAATAAATAGAATTGTCATGAATAGTTTCTCAAAATAAAAATTTGTTTTCTAAAAAACCAACACAGTACTTTGGAATTTCAGTCAAGTTGCCTACTTTGACAGGCAGAAACATTTTACTGTGTTTATGACGAGTATACTCGTGTTAACTGGAAACTATTTAAGCAAAATTAAACAATTTAAAAATTAAAAAATTTAATTTAATCAATCAGTTAATGGGTCATCATTTAACGCATAAATTATTGTCGTTGTTCTTAATTATTAAAGTCACCCAACATTTTTAAAAGTGCGTGTTTGAAACATTTATCTTTGTGGGTCACCTTAAGGGTGTTTTTTTTTATTAACTTTTCATAAATATTATTACCGAGACTTTTTGTTTTTCGTAATTAAATTAATAACTCTTAATTAAAATTGCTGTTTATGGAAGACAGTATAATTGTGTTGAAGTAAGAAATTAAATTTTAACTTAAATTATTATTTGAAATTAAATTATTAAATTTTGATTAAGAAAGAGCCCTTTCTTGTGGAATCTTTATTTTAAAAAGTTACAAACATAAACACAAAAATTATACATGCTTATTACCCATAGTGTTATGGAGCATAAAAGTGAATAAAAAATTAAATTGCCTTCATTAGTTTTTATGGGAATTTCAACCTTACTTTGTGCCAATTCCTGCTGCCAGCAAAACTGTTTTTCATAAGGTAGGCAACCGGAAAACAAGAGTATAAATAGGAAATCAACAATAAAAATAATATTTTTTATGCCTTTTTTTAATCCATGGTAGGAAATGAAAGTTTTTACTCTAAAAAAAATAATGCCTTTGTTGATAAAGCTCAGTGCCAGTTAAATGTATAACAGTCCATACCAGATTGTAACAAAAATATCATTTCAAAAATATATCTGGCTTGGATTACACGGCCCTGCATGGGTTTTGCAAATAAGATGGCTCCATGTCAGTGTTGCCATTTTAGCACTTTCAGTGCTAGATTTAGCATTATGTTTCGTGAAAATGCATTTATTTTTTTGAAAATTATGCTAAATGCTTTTTAGCATATTTTGCTTGATAAAAAAATTTTTTTTACTCGAAAAAAATTTTTTTACTCAAGGAAATGTTTTGGTTATATTTCATTACTATTACAAAGCAAAACTTTTATGAACATTTGAAGCTAATTTCTTTCAGTAAATGATGTTATTTTCAATGACATGCATTTTTACTTCCAAATCCGTATTTAGGATACGAATTTGAAAGTTTAATAAAGCAAAAGAAAGGCTCAAAAGTATATATAATATGAATATATGTATTTTGTTTCTAAAGGAACTTGTTAAACAATTAAGAACTCGTTTGCCTAAAAATATTAATATATTAACAAATATTTCTATGTTTTCTATACACAATACTCTAAGTCATTTAAGGAGTCCAATTACACATATTTTAGAAGAGCTTAAGTATAATTCATCTGATATAAATATTATTCAAAATCAGTGGTCTTATATTACTAAGCAACATTGGGATGAAAAGTCTGATACAATGTCTTTTTGGATTCAGGTATATAATTTTAAAAATTCAGTCGGCGAAAATACATTTAAAGAATTGTCCATTTTTGTATTGTCATTACTCGTTTTACCATTTCCTAACTCCGAAGTTGAAAGGCTTTTAAGTTTAATGGCTTTAATTAAAAACAAAATTCGAAATCGAATTAAACCTGAGTTGTTATGTTCAATAATAGAAATTCGAGAAGGATTAAAATTCGAAAATGCGTGCTGCTACACTTACAAAATACCAAACAAAATTGATAACAAAATTAGATCATCTGAAAAATATCAAAATGAAGATAAAGATGATTATAAATATGGAGATATATCAGAAATATTAGAGTCTATTAATCATTTAGTATAATCAGTATTTTATAAAATGTATTTCGAATAATTTTTTACAAAATTTTCTTATATTATATTTATTGAAATGAAAGTCTTATTTAACAAATTAAATATTTAAATTTTTAAAATAAAAACTATAAAATGTAATATGTACAATATGTATACAGTAATATTCATATATGAATATTAAAAAAATATTAAAAAAAAAATCTTTCAAACTATATTTTTTGAAATAATTTACAACTATTTATTTTCCATTCATTTTCAGAAATTTTTATGAATTAATATATAAATTGTAATTGATTAAAAAAGAACAATAATTTTATGAACATATTGTTAACTCAAATGTAATATACTGATGTAAATAAGTTTTATTTTCTGAATAAAACAAAAACATATATGTATGTATATGCAATAAATAGTT
Source organism: Sarcophaga caerulescens (assembly GCA_927399465.1). Classification (NCBI taxonomy): domain Eukaryota; kingdom Metazoa; phylum Arthropoda; class Insecta; order Diptera; family Sarcophagidae; genus Sarcophaga; species Sarcophaga caerulescens. The sequence goes on from OV656868.1 coordinate 66,071,122, forward strand.
TTGTTACATTTAAAAAATTTAGCATTTTTTTTTATTCCGTAGAACATTTTAGCATTATGTTTTTCATGTTTTAGCACATTTTTAAAATCATTTTCTGGCAACATGAACATGAATCTGGACATGAATCTGGGTTCAAAAACTTTCCATCACGTCAGGTTTTCAAAAAAAAGGGGGTTGAAACCCATTATTGAAAAATTGTAGAGCTAAACACTGACGTTCTAGAACCATCGCTATTGTCAGAAATTGACAATAGGGCTCTTTAAAATGTGCCCAAAGCCAAATTGATTGCATACACCCTTAAAGTAGGGGGTGAGTTTATGCCAAGGGGTGCAAGAGAAAAAGAAACACATTACGGAGGTCCTTAAAAATTAATCAGATTTACTTGAAAATTGTTACTCAGGGGCTTTTGGGGTCGCTGATTACAGATCTTCATTCAGATTTAAAAAATTCACAATGTCGGATCCAATATGGCGGTCAAGTAAATCTGATTAATTTTTATAAACCACGCCATTAGAACTGTTTGTCTTTCAGAGCAATTCAATTAGCCAAACAATTTTCAACTTCCTCTTAGGACTCGAAGTGCTGCTCAGTCAATGCATGTCCCAACGATGAAAACAAAGTCTGAAGATCTCAACTTTGGTGAATACGAGAAATGCCTTTGTATCATAAACCGGTTTTATATTGTGTGCAAGTACATTGTCATGTTGCAAAATTATCTTGTAGCCCATTTTGATCGTTTTTCAATCCATGCATGATTGAAATTGTTTGTTTTTTTGTTGCTAGCGTTTACCAATTAAAAGAACTTATGATACACCACACCTATTTGGTTTTTATACCGAATCGATCTGGTTTTGCAGCCGAAGTTGATGTTTGTCCCAGATAAACCCATGATGTTTTCCGAAAATAAATAAATCCATTTTTCATTGCAAGTAAAAATTCGATGCAACACTGCTTTTCTATCGTGTGTTTGAAGAAAAATTTCACAAGTGATTTTTCGATTTTCATTCTATCTGTCATTCAATTCATGTGACATCTAGTTTCAAGATCTTTTGAATATTTCCCATAACTTCTAAACAGTAAGAAAATGTTTGTGTTACAACATTTAACATTTCCGCCATTTATTTCTGACTTATCGTATCATCTTGATACAACATTGTTTACAATTCGAAGTCTTTAAACTTTTTTCGACGTTCTTCATTTCTCTCATCTAAATCGTTATCACTGAACCCTCGAATACAACTTCGGCATGTTGGTTTTGAGAACATGATCACCACATTCTGCGATAGCCATTCGATGCGATTTTCCAACTCTTTTCTTCAAATGAAAACAAAGAAATTAGCGCTTTCCGGTACAAATTTCCCTTTAATGTATGGTGAATATGTTTGACATATGTCATCGCCAAAACAAAAAAAGCTAGATCACAATAAATGTTCCTTATGGAGACATTAGTATGTGTGTGATAATTTTATCCACGAATGGCGCGTTCTAAAATTTAAAGTCGAATCCGAACGACAGATTTTTTTTCAATTTTATTTACTTTCAGAGTTTTTGCCAGAAGTCTGCTGAGAGGAAGTCACCGAAGAAATATCTTTTCATATTTCGTTATGTTGGAGATGTCTGACCTGTGGTTTGAACCGTGGGCTCATCTCTAATAAGCCAACACACTTGTTTTTATACCGACTATGGCAACTTCCACAATAGGTATGCTTCTATAAAGAAAGTGTTGAACCTATTAAATATTGCTGGAAAACTTGTATCGTGATACAAGCTGCTTGTGTTGAGTAATTAAAAATATTTTCCCATTTTTGCTATATTTTGGGAGCGTCTTCTTATATCATTTTATTTCGGAAAATACATTTAATTTACAAATATTTAGGTCATATTATTACAAACACCGTAGACGAGAAGTGCATGAATATTCCTCTTTCTAAAATGATTAAAATTATTAAAAAATGCACTTTTTTAAACAATTTGATCTCAGTTAACATTTTTGAAATATGTTGTGTGGCATTGATTAGGACTTTCACACCATATATTTACAGTAGGAATAGACGTAGATTTCACTTCAGCAACAATAATTACACAGCCCTGCATGGGTTTTGCAAATAAGATCGATCCAGGTGTTTCCGAAGGCATTTTGAGCGCTGAACATGAATCTGGGTTCAAAAACTTTCCATCACGTCAGGTTTTCAAAAAAAAGAGGGTTTCAACCCATTTTTGAAAAATTGTATAGCTAAACACTGGCGTGCTTGAACCATCGCTATTGTCAGAAATTGACAATTGATCTTTGCTCTTTAAAATGATCCCAAAGCTAAATTGTTTGCATGCATTTTTAAATCAGGGGGTGTGTTTATGTTAAGGAGTGCAAGAGAAAAAGAAACACACTACGGAGGTCCTTAAAAATTAATCAAATTTACTTGAAAATTGTTACTCAGGGGTTTTTAGGGTCGCTGATTACAGATCTTTATTCAGATTTAAAAAATTCAAAATGGCGGATCCAATATGGAGGTCGAGGTTTATAAAAATTAATCAGATTTACTACCGCCATGTTGCTGACAAAAACTCTGAGAATAAAAAGAATTGCCATGAAAACTTTATCAAAAATCTGTCGTTCGGAGTCGACTTTCAATCTCTCGTCCCGCCACTCTTATATAAAATTAATACACACAACATGGGTGATGTGTAATCCTGTCTGAAGGGTTGTAATGGCCAAATTATGTATGTATGGATATTAATTATTTTATTATGGTATAAATAAATTCTTTTCAATCCATTTTGCTAATTTATACTGTGAATCATAAAATATTGAAAATAAAATACTGAAATAAAATTGCAAATAAAAGAATGAGCCCGAGCATGAGTATGTCATAACAAATAAGCCCCCGCATAAAGCGTTTATTGTTTAAGCAACAGGAGTACAAACAATTAACACTGACTAGGAAGAATTTTGTATTAACGAGAAAGGACTGCATTCAAGTACATATGGTACATATAAACTTCTACATATGATTATCTCAAAAAAAAAAAAAAAAAAACTGAAATGAAATGAAAAAATAATTTAATATTCTTTTATTTTTAATGAACGCCGCCTCCTGTATTAAATACAGACATTATTTAAATCCTTTTTGTGTCGGTCGTTATCATATTTGTTTTCATGTGAAACAAAATTTGTTCATAATTTATTTACTTGTTTTTTTTTGGGAATATTTTAATTATTTTATTTTTTAAACAAAACAAAGGTAGGGGAACTATTTTTTTTTCTTATTTCTTTTTAAATACTTGCGGAAACACATGAATTATTTATGTGCTCCCATATGTTTTCATTCTCGTTTAAAATTCTGTATTAAAATTCAAAGCTTTATTTTGCATTAATTTCCAGTTCAGGATAATTTTTCACTACAACTTCTTTCTCTGTATGGGAGGATACACCCACTACTTTTTTTTATAATTTTCTGCGTAAATTTTTTCATAAATTATCCGTGTTTGTGGTATCAAAGAATATGGATATAAAGAATGCGCATCATGTAGAAGTAAAATTTCTTATGGCGGGATGTACTAGTAAAACCCGCTCTCACCAAAATCTCTTTTAAAAATCATTTCTCGATGAGGGAGGGAAGACAGGAGAAAAATAAACACAAACAAAGAGCGTAACAATGTGTTGCTCTCATCGTACGTATGTATATGCGTATGTACGATTATGTATGTATGATCGTTGTTATTGTTTGACCAAAGACTATAAATATGTAAAGATGTTGCAGACAGTGTATTTAAAATTGACAAAATTTTGTGCTTCTTTCTTATGAAAGCTGAATCGTCGTTCTCACTCTCATGTTAACTGAGAGAAAGAAAACAAAAAAGACTCAGTACACTTATTGTACTCAGAGAACTTATTATACTTAGAGAACGTATTGTTATTTTCTCTAAGCAATTTATTCTCATATGCGTGTATACGTGTGTGCATGTATGTATACATACATTGTCAAATAAAATAATAAACAAACTGAAAGAATTTTTGTTTTCACAAAATGTATGTGCAAATAGCCTGTGGAAAACAAATATTACCGTTTGTTTTATTGTAGGGTAAGAATATGTGCTTTATTGTTGTAGAAATGAAATTATATCGATTCGCACCGAATTACATATATATTACTATTCAATTATGTATGTATGTATTTACCATATGTGTCTATTTTTGTATAGAATGAAGTTGTAATAAAACGAATGCTTTTTTTGTTTAGTATTTATTAAATTTATTTATCATTTTAATGGTTCAAAATTTTAACTTTTTCCATACTGGATAATTTGAATTTGTATGTTTCCCATGTGGAATGCTTCCGTAGTAAAACAACAATTAGTAAATTAAGCATCTACATTCTGTGTTTATAACATTCGTTATTTTCATCAAACCAAGGAATAAATAATAACTACAAATGTTTTTTTGTTTTTTATAGATTTATTTTCTAAAAAAATTTTTTCGAAGACTTATATGAATTTTGCAAACTTAAAAAAATAAATCAGATGGAGCGCACAAACTTCCAAAGTCGGAATCTTTTATATAATTTTTTGCATAAACGAACATTTCTGAAGGATATGACAAAATTTGCGCTGGTTTGATTATATCCACACGACATTTAACGCAAGATATTCGTTGAGCTATGTAACCAACAAAATATCGACTTGATGTTAATTCAATTGGCACATTGTTGGACGTAAAAATTTTCGGTGCCTTCATTAACATCAATATCTTCAAAAAATATGATTTTAATTATATATTATATTTATTAAACGTTTTGTTTGAGCATGCACTACAATTTTTAAATTCACACTTTTTATAAAACAATTTTTCAGTTTCAAATGTCCACACAAAATGTGGATTTTTTATTTCGGTGCGAATCGATATAGTTTCATTTCTACAACAATAAAACACATATTCTTACCCTACAATAAAACAAACGGTAATATTTCTTTTCCACAGGCTTTTTGCACATACATTTTGTGAAAACAAGACATCTTTCAGTTTGTTCTTTATTTTATTTGGCAATGTACAAGCACACACGTATACACGCATATGAGAATAAATTAGAGAAGAGAACAATACGTTCTCTGAGTATAATAAGTTCTCTGAGTACAATAAGTGGCAGTAGCCGTATTGCCATCGACAAATTTGGCACTGGCAGTGCAACATCTTCATATATTTATAGTCTTTGATCTCATCGCGATGACAGCAAAGAATGAGAGCAACGCATTGTTACGCTCTTCGTTTCTGTTTACTTCCCTCCTATCTTTCCCCCCGCGTCATGAAATATTTTTGAAAAATATTCCAAAATATGTTAAGATGCACATTCTTTATACTTTATTTTCTTTGGTGGTATAAAAACATTATTGTTACGATAATATACTCATACTTCCGTTAATAAATATTCACATGTTTATTAAGGTTTCCGTTAAAAATATAATATTACGTTTTTACCTTTTAAAAACGTTTCAAATATGAGCTCGTAGATTGCAAATAAAATAAAAATAAATTTGTGTTTAGTTTTAATTAAATTTCTTTATTATTCGTACAATTCTGTGTGCCACTATTCACAACTTGATGTAAAAACAACAATTGCTTTGTTTACACCCTTTGCATAAACAGATCTTTGTAACGGAGATCTTCAAACCACGATTACTCTCTTTAAACGCTCCGCGTATTCACACAAGATTGACTGAACTTTAACTAACTCAATTGCCTGCTTTACCTTGCCTTTTATGTGGCAAAGTAAACAGTGTGTTGAATGTTCTTGAAGCCGATTGTTCGTGGCGTTGCCTTCTCGAGACGTAAACATCGTTGTTTCATTATTGTTTTTTGTGTATTTTGTTTACGTTTATTTTTGTAGTGCTTGTTGTTGTATTTTTGTTTACTTATTATCATTTTTTTTACTGGTGTTTGTTGGTATATTTTTGTTTAATTGTTTATCATGTAAACAAGTTCATTGTTCTTATTTTTGTAGCTTATGTTTATAATTTTAATGTTAAACGACGTGAAAGCAAAATACCAGAATCTGGATTTTTTCCATTTTCGTAACAGTATATACATTGTTCGTTAAAAATAATTTTTAATTGAGTTAAAGTTTGACTGCTCTGGAGTGTACATCAGGAAAGTAAATACCGAAATATTAGAGAATCCAGCAATGAATTGAATGTAATTTTGAAAACTTTAATAGTATTCCTTACGATGTTTGCTTAATTTTTGAATAAACTTTTCTAGGACATATGATTATATTTAAAAGGAATTTTTTAAACTACGCCTTAATATAATTTTATTTTTTTTTTTCATTTTATTAAAGTAATTTGATACCATAAAAATATTTTATTAAACTGAAATTTAATATGTTGATTGACAAGTTCTAAAGGTATTGTACAATCTTTGTTTTACTTTGTAAACCATGGGCTCTAGCTTCCAACTCAAAATTTTATTGCCGTCATTCATTCTTTATTTTATTTTTATCCGGAAAATGTTTATGGAATTTATTTCATTCTCTTTTTGTCAGAAAAAATGTATAAAACCGAATAGGGAAAAACGTTTGAAAATGAAATCAAAACATTTGTTGTTCGATTTTTTCTTTTATAATCACAAAACACTATAAAAACAAACCCACATTTAAGCAAATATTCTAATGTTGAATGGTATGAAAAAATCACGGGCACGTTTAAGAAGAGATTTCAAAAATTCTTTGTGTGAATGTCTTCACACTACATTTGTTATTCCTCCGTACACATTTACACGCATTTACTGTATTACAACACAGAAACCGCCTATTGTCATAAATAATGCAGGACTCATATATATTTGCCGACAATAAGGGGAATGTTTTACAAAAAACATAAAGAAATATTATAAAGACGGCGTTATAATGTGAATACAAAAGTTGCAAACTGTCAAGTTTAAGCATTGAAAAGTGTCGGTATGTATGAGTTCACAAACACATATGTTTTGTATGAAAGTTCTGGAACTGCTTGCCGTTAAAAAGGAATTTAATTTTCTCTGTCAAGGTCGAGTTTCACAGAAGTCGAGAGAACTATATACTACACATGTCTGCCTAAACAGAAAAGTACTGCAAATTGTTGTGCAATCGAAACTAACTGTATTTCTTAGTTGAATACAGTAAGCATGAATTATTTTCCATAATTTGGAACTTTGATCTCAATTATTCCAATTACCAAGCAATTGTGGTTTTTAAGCCGAACTAAATGTTTGAAAGATTGAAGGTCAAAGGAAACGAAGAAAGACGCAGCGCAAAAAGAGCCATCGTTTTGAAGAGACTTTGTATGAGGCGCACGCAGGCTTTAAAGATTATAATAAGTCGTGGGGCTTATTCATTAACTCTCGCAACACCAACCTGGCTTTAATTCGACAATCCTCAACTCCTCTCTTTATCCACGAGAGTAGAGGTTATTTTGGATCCCAAACTCTCATGAAGGCATTGTGACATACATATATCCTTAATATATATATATACTGGGTAGCCCCTTATCCTATTGTTGTGGTAACCTTCACGATAATACACGGATAACTCTTTGATTATTGCTTGATAAACGTCTATTCGTTTCCTTCTGGGATACATTAACGCCGTTCGGATTAAGTGTACTGCTGTTACGTTAGCTCATCACGGAGTCTAGATATTATACTTGAATCGATACCTCTTTTTCAACAAATGTTGTTTGAGTCTACGATGACAGCTAGAAATGCAGTTACTATCCCCAGGCTGCTTTTTCGATAGTTTAATGCATTATTGCAGTCACTTCTCATTGTAATTGTCTAAAAAGGTTTGACCAAAAAATTGTTTCTGCTTCTCCTTATCTATCCTTTTGCCTAATATTTCTGTTCAAGCCCGTCGTACTGCTCCACAGAAAGGTTCTGGTCTTATCGGTGTTGTGGAAACTGTTCTTCCCGCAATCTGATCAAGAGGTTGGAGAGGTTCATTCCCACGTTGGCGGAGCTGCAGGAGTAGCGCGACGTCGTCCTGTATAGTCTCCCCAGCTTTGCAGTAATACTGATCTCAAACATTGCGGCAAAAACACCTTTCTTAAAGGAATATCGGAGACTGCCTTATAGTCTACAAAAAGATGGCGAGGGTCGTCTTGGTTTTAAGAGGTCTGGTCCGGGATTTGACATAATGTGAAGATCTGATCGATGGTGGACTTATCAGTACTGAAAAATTCTGATAAGCTCTAATCAGTGTTTTGACGAATGGCTTCATTCGTTCACACAATACGCTTGTAATACGCTTGTATGAAATAAGGGTCTGTCTTTTTCAGACCGATTATGTTGACCGTAAAATGGACAAAGTCCTCTATAAAAGTCGCAAAAAGATTTATTTTTTAAGTAAATTTCTACAACTCAAGGGCGTTATTCTGCTGATGACTTATACTTACTGTACAGAAATGAATTGTAATACTATTGTATTGCATTTTAAAAATACTCACTTAATGGTGCACCCATTATTGCCACTGATTTTGAATCATAGGCACAATTGCTGCATAATATCGCCTGCATCTGCGCGAATTCCCACATAAAGTGCTTGCTGGTTCAGTTTTCCATTTTAAATTTGAGTCAACCTTCTCTGTATTTCCTTTTCAAGTTTAATGAGCACATCATTTGATGACATAAACTTTCGCTTGCTAGCAACTATATGTGCTTGAATCATCAGTATAGCATAGAAATGTCTCTCTCTTAATAAGGTATGTAGTAGAGGAAATTACTCCTATCACTTTTATTAATTATCCTGGTTGTGAAATATTTCCGAAAATCAAAGAGTTTCCTTTTACTTTCTAGAGTAAAGTTAAGAAAAGTACACTCTACCATTCTATTTGAAAGGTGACGCTGGTACCTGATTAATCTCTCATTAGACTTGTCGCTCATTCATATAAACATAGGTTTCTTGGCTCTGATCGTCACTGCTGGACTTAAATTCCAGAGGACTTGCAATTTCGTGATTGAACAGGTTTTTGTTTGCCAAGTCTATACCAAGAAAACTGTTCGGTTCAATGACATCTCCGGTCTAGAATGTGGACCAAACAGTCATTTTTTTCGAAAGCAATTTTTCGACTACGGGCTTGTTTGAGCCCCATAGGTTATGGCTTTGCATATTGATGTAACCACCGTTTGAGAAATGGGCTTCAGCGCTGGAAAAAATATTGTTCGAAAAATCAGTATTGAAAGCGGGTTGCTGCAGCATTCAATTAGCATATCTGAGGCATTGTAAATGATAGGCAAGCTTTAATTCCCACGTATGAAAATGCTAATACGAGTGGAAAATATGGCAAAGTAAGTTTGTACTTTCGTTGTTGAGAACTTCGTTGAGTCGACAGACTTGTGTTATTACACTTTCACCGAATGAAGCGTTATTTTCAGAAAATAATTACATTGCAATGATGTTCATGGTCATCTGTAATGCTTACAACCGTCTCAAATTACTTTGTTATCTTTTCAATATCTTGCAGGGTAATGCCTCCGTTTTTATCTTGACTTTTGGAGTGAATAATCTTGGAGTGCGATATATATTCACAACGATCAGATAGGTAGACTTATAATATGAGAATATATATATATATATATATAATATAATATGGTTCAAACACCAGCTCAGACATCTCGGCAAAAACTCTAAGAGTAAAATAAAATTGCTATGAAAACTTTCTCAAAATTTTGTCGTTCGGAATCATACATAAATAAAATAACACATATAACATGGCTGCAGCGAGAAACAAGGTTGTAATCCTATCGAAATGCTTGTAAAAAACAATTAAGTAAGTTATTTAGTTTGTGAAGTCGTAATCCTGACTGAATGTTGTAATAACCAATTATGTATATATTATTTATTCATTAAAAAATTGTTTCCATTTCATGCTAAAAAAGTTAATTCTGTTGGCTGAATAAATATTTTAACGGGAAAAACGGACTTTAAATTTAAAAATACTTAAATTTTTTCAGAATACGTATGACAGCCAGCTGAATTAAAATTTTGTGTTAGAAAAAGCTGTTCGAATTAAAAAATATTTTAATTTGAAACATGCATATAAATTCAGCATACATGGGCATACTGCATTATAATTCTAATGCATTAAGCATTTCAGTATTCAGTAAATGTTTACTGGTAATGAAATTTAGATTTCATTTTTGTAACTGTAATTTTTTTCAGTAATCAGTAAAAATCAATTTTTACTGAAATTTTACTGATACTGCAAAGTGCCCATCTATGAAATTCAGCAATCGATATTAGAATAAAAATGATGCTTGCGTTCTTCAATTTGTATTCAATAATGCTGAAAAGTATATTTGCCAATTTAAAATTAATTCAATAATAGCTGAATTTCCTTAAAAATCTATATAAAATATAAAAAATTATGTACATAAGTATCTGTTGACCTTTATTCGAAAGAAGTTCAGTTAGATGAATATAATTTTTCGTGCAATAAACCAGACCCTTTAATATCAGTCTTATGCCATACTCTCTTAAAGAACTGCAGAGTACTCTGTTTATAAAATTTGCAAAAAACGTCAGAGAAAAATAAAGAAGAAAAGGAAAGAAATCGGTTTATCTTTTTATATTCCTTATTTATGCTGTTATTTTCTGTCAGAGCCTTCCAAATTTTTGCTCTTTTTAAGTTGTCGGTTTATTTCTTTTTGTTGATATCTTTTCAACAAAATTTGTTTTTGTTTATTTATGGCTTATTCAGTACATATTCCGAAAGCTGTTCTGTTGTTTGTTGTTGTTACTGTTCTTCAAAATTTTGAATTTTGTAGGAAAATTAAGTAATTTTCATGTTTTGAATTACTTATAAACTTTGACATGATAAACTCATGTGTCAATTGTATAAAAACAACAACAGCAACAAGATCTCATTCTGAATATAAAACATACACAGTCACTCTCTGTAACAAACAGATTCGAACAACGGCAGTGCGTGCTAATTTTATGTCATACCATTATAAACACTTTTTGTTTTGAAAATTTTTCTCGATTGTCTGTTGTTTACATGTCTTTCTGTCTGTCTGTATATTATTTTATTGAATTTATTGAATGATTTTGTTCCCCTTCTTTGGGTTTCCGTTCTAGACTGTTTATTTGTGTTGGGCAAGTGAAGTGGAGCGCGTAAGTGTGTATATTTTCATATCCTATAATTTCACACTTTCTCATTCACCATATCCATTTTACATTTTATTATTGATTCTAAGACTTTAGCCTGCCTTTCGGTCTAAACAAATGTGTGAAACATAAATATTTATTAAATATTTGATTTAATGTTACAAACATTATATTGTTACGTTTTTATCTTTTAAAAACGTTTAAAATATGAGCTCGTAGATTGCAAATAAAATAAAAATAAATTCATGTTTAGTTTTAATTAAAATTCTTTATTATACGCACAATTCTGTGTGCCACTGTTCACAACTTGATGTAAACAACAACAATTGCTTTGTTTGTTATTCCTCTTTGCACTCTTTTGCATAAACAATAACAATTGCTAGTCAATTGATCGACAGATCTTTGTAACAGAGGTCTTCAACCCACGATTACTCTCTTCAAACACACCTCGTATTCACACAAGACTGATTGGACTTTTACTATGTCAGTTGCCTGTTTTATATTGCCTTCTGTATAGCAACGTAAACAGTCTGATGAATGTTCTTGGAGGCGAATGTTCGAGGCTTCGCCTTCTCGCGATCTCTATAAATGTAAACATCGTTGTTTCTTTATTGTTGTTTGGGTATTTTGTTTACATTTATTCTTGTAGTGTTTGTTGGTATATTTTTGTTTACTTGTTTATCATTTTTTTGTATGCTGGTGTTTTGTTGTTATATTACGTAGTGCAATAATTTGTAAGCAAATTCATTGCTTTTGTTTTTGTAGCTTTTGTTTATAATTTTAATGTTAAACGATGTAAAAAATTGTTCGCATGATATACACTACTCGCCACTTTAATAACATACCTCCTGAATAGAACTGCAAAACTATCGATAGTCGGCCCATTCGATAGTCCGGTATAAAACTATCGACACTATCAATAGTATCGAATTTTTAGAAGAGCGCTATATTTCCCACCTTTTATTTAAAATTGTACAGGCTTACGTTTGTATATATGTGTGTATATAAATACATGTATATATGTATATGCAGTAGTGGAAAAAATAATAGAAACACGCAGAAAAATGTATAGATATCCACTTTTTCCATAACGAAATTTTCTATTTTGGTTGTATATAACGGTTCATTTTACAGCTATTCTATAAGTTTAAATTATTTTCTAATAGTTGAAGTCCTTAATAAAAATTTTTTGATCTTTGTTTCTATTTTTTTCAACCTTAACTTTAAAAATTAATACAATTTCCGGTTTGAATTATGTTTTTGTAACTAATTGTTACTGTTTTTTAGAAAATGAATAAATTATAAAACAACATGAATTTCTTGGAAAATGTGAATGAAAACTAAAATATTTACAAAATTAATTAGAAAAAATGTGTATTTCTATTATCCTTTTTTAAAAATATAATTTTCTCCGGAAAGTTTTAATAAAAAGACAAAACTCCCCTACAAGAAATATATAACCGAAACTAACACATGCAAAATATTTGCACTAATACATTGAACCTTTGTACATTTTTTTGATTTAAATTTTAATTAATTCTTAATTCTTTAATTAATAATAATTCTGAAAATAGAAAACAAAAAATTCTAATTCTGAGATTGCCGCTTAAATTGCGATACTATCGCTATCGAAAAAAGCCATCGGTAGTCCATTGAAAATAAAACTATCGATAGTACTATCGATGGTTTTGCAGCTCAACTCCTGAAGTTTAAAAAAATCTCCTTGTTTTTCAAAGTCTATTTATGTGGCAACGCTTTTGTCTTCTACGTTTTGTTATAATTTTTAATCTCTTCTTCGAGAAAAAAAATCTCTATCTCTGATAATGTTGATGTTTTCTCTCACCGGAGCTGTACAACACTCTGCTAGAGATTCTTTACGGGTCTACCAACTTACTTGTCATCGTCTTAATGACTGCCTTTGGTACCTTGAATACGCCGGTGATATTGCTTTTCTCTCGTACTCGCATCCTCAAATGCATAAGAAACAGGAAACACTAAAAACTTGCTTTAAACTTAATACCAACAAAACCGAATCGCTATGAGTTAAATCTTCCTGAAAAACGGCCAGTTACATTACATATTCGGGTTATTTTCTTTCGACCACCGGAGAAGCTAGGCCCGACATTCTAGGTTGCATAGAAAACGCATGTCTGGCATTTGTCAAGCTAAGAAATGTGTGGCCAGCAAATAACATCAGCTTTGTAACAAAATGTTAAATTTTTGAAGCTGCCTGAAATCTGTGATTTTTTACTTCTGACGAACATATCTCCTGACAGGAAGAACGTTTATTCACAGCGCTATGACACTATGATAATCGACTCTTTTTAGACTGCAAGTGAAGCTTATTAACGGAATATCAACAAGACATCAACAAAGGAAAGTCACCGATTTTAGCTTTATTGCATGAGAAGTTTCCAGAAGAAGTTATTTCTATTTCTTAGATCATCTAATATACTCTTTCGTGGGATTATATTGAAGGACGCGTTAGCGCAGAAAATTCTCTTAGGCTGAATTATTTAAAAAGCTACATTCGTCAAGTTGTCGTCAACTACTGTAACCAATTCAGACGCTGTATTTTAAATGAAATTTTTTCCTTGTGTGTAGAATCTCCGCCACGGCTTCTGCATGTGAAGCGCATCCGAAAGCTCCGCATTTCCATGACTCTAGCGCATAAATCAAGCTAAATTTGAGCTTTGGCATGGATTAAGTTGGATTTGAAGGCCACTGCGAGTTAAGCAAACTCAACGAACAAATAGAGTCTAACGGGGTCAAATCGCACGACCTCAGTGGGTATTCCATATAATCTTCACGTGCGATGGTAATGTTTTCAAATCTCTCGTGAACGTGGCACTTAGTACGGTCCTGTAGATGTCTCACATATCGTTGGTGTCCAAATCATCCAATTCAGGCCAAAAGAAATTGTTAATACTATAATGGTCTGACAACATCGTTCTCAAAAAATATGGACTAATGACGTTGTCAACAGAAAATTCACATCAAAAAACAGCGGAAACGTTTTCGGCAGGTCTTGCATTTGGTCGATCGTTTACTGACCCTGTGCACTCGATTTTATCTAGCAACCGATTATGGCAACTATAGAATGGGTGAAGCGCACCGCACATTTCTATTTCCTGTTGAATTCCATATGCGTCCATGGTGATTTGGCGAAAGAGACTGAATAAATGACAACTTATTTGACTGATGTAGTTTCATTATGCTAAGTCAACTAAGTTATAATCCTTATAAGATTTTATTAAATTCTTGACGATAAAAAATTTTTTGAGTTTATATTTTTGCTGTTTTTATTTTGCATAAACATTTCTTATTTGTTCGCTTTGCCTTAAATTTGTTAAACAAATTTTAATATATAAAAACAAGGCTTTCAATATCACGTGCAATTTATATGTCAATTATTTTACTTATTTCCCACATTAATAAGCAAGAAAAATACAGGAAAAAAATCTGGGCCTACATTTATTTGATTTTCGTTTTTAACGTTTTCATAATCTCTTTAACTTTTCATTTTCGCTACGCTAATTCTACGAAAAATATTGTTTCTTTTCGGCTTTTAGCCTATAAGGAGTTTTAAATTATGTTTGGATATGCAAACGAAAAACAGACTTATTTTCAAGGTCAGAAGTAGCGAAAATTGTACTTATTTTAGACACTGTATCCCAGTAAAATAAAATGAGTAAGTAACATATTGTTACGAAAATGGAAACAGTGTTTTGCTTTTACATCGTGTTTTGCTTTTACATATAAATAAAAGCTACAAAAACAATGAACTTTTCTACATGATAAACAAGTAAACAAAAATATACAAACACACACCAGTATAAAAAAGGGATAAACAGGTAAACAAAAATGCAACAACAAACACTGCAAGAATAAATGTAAGCAAAAATACACAAACAACGATGTTTACATTTATAGAGATCTCGAGAAGGCGAAGCCACGAACGTTCACCTTCAAGAACTTTCATCATTATTATATATATAATATAATATTATAAAGGGTGGGCCATTTAAAAGTTTAAATTTAAAAAGAGAAATTTAGTCAAATTTAAGTTAGAAATGGAATATTATTTCATTCATATGGCAGGTGCCGCTGGCCTCACCGTACATCATTCGATCGGACCAATTTTCGTGAGTGTATTGTCTCTGGTTTGTCGGCATAACACTTTTCTTTAACGGTGCCCCACAGAAAATTTTCCAACGTTGACAAATCGCAGCTTCTTGGCGACCGATCGCAGTTTGACGCAATAAATCTATTGTGGAATGAGATGCGTGGCAAGTTGCAACATCCTGTTGAAACCAAACATCGTTCACATCAATACCATAAAGAGCGGGTACAAAAAAAGTGGTTGTCATGGTGCGACAGGTGTTTCCATTTACCGTAATGGTTGTGCTATCCTCATTTTCTTATTTAAGCTGATAGATAACCTACCCGATATAATGACCTGTAACCTTACTTAAAAATATTAACTTATTCCTTTTTTTTCGAAATTGTAATTTTAAAATCTTTGAAAATTATTTGAGAACCTCTGCATTTATTTGGTAATGCCGCCACATTTTGCAGGGTAATTGTTAAATTTTCTTGGATATACTTAAAAGCAGCACAAAATTGTTGCACATTTGAAATGAAAATATGTAGGTATATAATTTGGACTGTAGCAAATTAGGTTATTATTGTTTGGCTGGAAAATTGCAGGTCTGGCAGTGTGAACCACCTACAAAAGTAAATTCGTCTTGCAAACCAAATTAATGTTTTAAAATTGTAAAGCAAACCAAAAAGTAACACAAAATTTAATGATCATTGTACGTGTTCTTCTACATAATGGACGAGCAACCATGTTTGCCATTAAAGAAAAATTTTCTTGAATTTTTAGACAAACTTTGGGAAAGATTTGAAATTTTTTAGCTTAAGAAATATAGATTTGAGTTATTATGGAAAAGACACGTCTGTTTTTCATTTTTCTTTTTTCTAATACATACGATGTCTAATGGAAATGGATTTGAGGTGTATTCAGATAAGCTGGCATTGAACGGGTCATACAGATTACTTAACCATGTCAGCGTATTTCAGGCGGAGATTTTTGCTATTGAACAAGCTGCATGCATTATTGAAACCAAGAACCAAAATTCTTCGAATTTGATCATATATGTTCCCAGTCAAGTAGCAACCAAGCCGTCAAATGATAGGGCGTCAGGAGTTGTATAGACTCTCTACACCGTACACGTCAACACAATACTCGCCTCTTCTGCGCTACTGAGGCATAGAAGGAAGCGAATAGGCAGACGAACTGGCATGGAAGGAATCGGAGAAGTTTGAGGAGGAGACGACGGCAGGATCATAACGAACGAAATAAAAAAAATATTTCTTCCGGCTACTTCCTCTCAGTAGCCATCTGACAAAAACTCGTAAATAAAATTTCCATGAGAAGTTTCTCAAATTCGTCGTTTGGAGACTACGCAGACTGTAGTGGAAGGACGAAATCCAATAGGTTGAAAGCTATCATGAATCAAAAATTCAGTTTCTTCTTCAAGATTTCGTTATACAGCAGCAATATATTCTTCGGTACCCACATCTCCTTGTATTTGTTAATAATTTTGAATCGAGAAAAGTAAAATGAGTGCGAAAACAATCAATAACTATACAAACTATATTCTTACAAGGCCAAAATTTTGACCATAAAATAGACAAAGTACTCTATGAAGTATGCAAACAAATTTTTTTCAAAATAGATTTATACAATTAAAAAGCATTGTTGAAGTTGCTGTAATCTAGTAGGCAGTGTGTTGGCTTATTAAGGTTATCTCAGACATCTACAGCAAAACAAAAATATTTCGGCGACTGCCTCTCACCAACCATCTGGCAAAAATTAAATTAAATTGCCATGAAAAGTTCCTCAAATCAGCAGTTCGCAGTTGACTTTAAATTTTAGGTCTTGCCATTCATGAATAAGATTGCTCCACACAACATGGGTGGTGTGAAAAGCTATGTTGTAATCCCGACTAGAGAATTGTAGTGACCAATTTAATAAATATTTTACATTTAAATTAAAACAAATATGAATTTAAAAACTAAATAATACACCACTGCTTTCTCTGAATGTACGTAAGTATTTATATTTAAAGCGAAAGAGTTTTAAATTGGAATGCATGGAGTAAAATCTATGATCGTAATCCATTGTTGGACAATATTCTTAAAATTTTTTTTACTTTTTTTTTTGTTTTTGGTTTCCATTTTTATGATGCCTTAAATTTCTCATTATGATTTCAAATATTTATTTCATAATTTTTCTCTTGAAGTTCATATCCTCATACGAATTTCATAAAATTTGCTGACTTTAGGTTGGATTAACATGCTGTTGTCCTATCAAATGGAGAAGAAAGTTCAAAATAATTAACAGCACAAATAAACCTTAGTATTTCATGATTTCGTAACGTCTATACACGTCTCTAAGGCTCTTCCTAACGTTTTGACATGTGATAGGATAGGAAAAAAAATAAAATCAAAAGCATGTAAAGGAAAATTCTTATAAAAATCATACTTTTGATGAAAATGCATGTGTATGTGTTCAATGTATAACTTTTGCTTTCCTTCATAGCATTAAGTTTTCGTTTTGCTATTCCTTTGCTTTTAGTTGTCGTTATTTAAGTAAACAATTAATATTGTTAACACTACAGTTGTTACTGTTGTTCTTATTTTCTTTTTTAAATCAAACAAAAGAAATAAATAAATAAATCATTACATAAACACTGACAAATTGAAATCTAAAATCGCAGCTTGTGTTAAATGAAAATGAGGCCTTTTTGACTTCAACTCAACAGTTCAACTGTTTGCTTGTAATTTTTCTTGTGACTAATTTTTGAAAGCGTTTACAATGACTTTTCATTAGGCCCTAATATTTTGACAGATTAGCCAGTTAACATTTTAATATTAATGACATTTGTAACATATTGTTTGGAAAAAATAGAGAAAAACAGACAGAGACACGAACATGAGATAAATGATGAGCATGACGTTTTTTATAAAATGGAACTGATGACATTTAAACGATTAATCGTTTAAGAAAATATGGGATACATGGATACGCCACATCTACTATCAAGATCTATTGGATGGTATCCTCTCCTTTAACCTACCTACCTTCCTACCTACTCAGAAAAAGTAATAGAAAGTGTTCTTTTTAACCAGAATTTTTAAAACTTCAAAAGCGATTTTTTAAGACGGAAATAAATATTCTTTGTAAACCAGTTATCAAATATGTAATCCCAACCATCTTTGTAGCTATTTTTTATAGTAGATATTTGAAGGCTTTTATTTGATTTCTGGGCGTACGTCACTATGATTTGCACTCGCTTTTATTTTCGCTATTTCTAATTACAAGTTTCATAGTTTCAGAAAGGGTTTCGGATAACAAGCCTTTAATTAATTTATTTTTTTCTTTATAATTTATTTACTTCCCATTACGTGTATAATGTTTAATGATGTGGCTTCTCAAGGGAATTAATTCCTTCAAATATGCAAAAAATATTTGGGGTTTTCGTAAGGATTCGTAACGAAAATGAGCCAAAAAAAAACATGTAAAGAAATATATCTTCTTCTGACGGGTATTAATTCGTCAAAAATTATGGCGCACATGTCAGAAGATCTATTACATGAATTTGTTTTTGGCATGTTTTTTCTGCCGGTTTTCCATTTGTGCTATGGTTTAATGGGTGTAATCATGACTGTGATAATGATGATGGTGATGATGATGATGATATTGTATCATTAGATAAATCAAAACTGTTGAAGGCGAAAAAATAAATAAGCAAACAGATAGACAGTTAGACACACATTTAAAGTGTATTTTGGAAGTGGAACAAACACAACGAAAACGAAATCAAAAAAAACATACAAATCTTTTACTAGCTAATGATGTGTGGTATATTTAGCAGATACATACAATATAAATATTGTGTACATATTTACGTATGTGCACAAAAAAATCTTCTAACATTGCTTGGTAAATAAATATCATTTTTAAATACAAACATTAATTATTGTTTTGTTGTTTTAGTAGCATAAAGAAAAGGAGAGAAACCAATTCATTCTATCGACTTTCCTTACAGCAGCTCAAAAAAAAAGGCTACACGCTCGTAGTTACTGGCAGTTTATATTAAAATATATATACACGTACATATCATGTGTACATAACTCTAAAGGCTATTATTACAGCTTCTCGTTGAAGTTGGGTTTAGTTAAAGCCACCTTTAACTAAAGGGAACTGTAAAGTTACCTTTAACTTATTTTCGTTATTACAACTTACAGATAAAATAAAGTTAACTTTATTCAAAAATATGGCACTTATAAATATGTCCACTTATAATAATAAAAAACAATTTATCTACCCGTAAAAATCCTTCCTTTTAGTTAACGGGAAGTTGTAATAATGGCCCTAAAAATGATATCTCTTTTCGTATACATATGTGTATTTAAGTGTCGTGGGGGCCTTTGTAGGGCATGGGTATTTTTTTACCCACTTCGGCATAAGTGTGTTCTAAAATACATTTTTTTTCTCTTTATTATATGGCGACTAGACAACATAGTTAAGCTATTTTTGAGAGTTTTATTGAAAATAACACGCTTATGACAATAATAATCTTGACAAGAATGATAAATTTGCCAAAAATTACTACATTGAACACTGCACTGAATAAAAAATTCATGCAATTTGGCATATTTTCTCATAGTCTTTATGAAGATGAACAGATGATCGCATATTATGGTCGCAATTTGGCTATAAATACTGGGTGTTGGCTTCTATGACAGGATATTGTTATTCCTTTATCCCATATGCTGGCGCTTCTGCTAAAAATAATGCTGACTACGGCCTTGGAGAAAACGTGGTACTATGACTATTAGAGAATATTTCAGATCCAAGTCAATATAATGTTACATTCGACAAGCCATAATTTATTATGTACATTATCTCGAAAAGGTTATTTTGCAACAGGTACTGTTCCAGATAATCGGAGCAATCACGCATTGCTGGATGATATTAAATTGATGAAAAAGAAACCTCGGGGTTCATCAGATTTTTGCTTTGACAAACAACAATATTATCGCAGTTCTCTGGAACGATAATTCGGTAATTACCTGTACACATATTTATTATCATGTTATACCTATGTATGTGTATATTTTAAATCTTTCTGAAGGTGGTAACTGTGATGTCTAATTTTTTGGGTGCAAAACCGATGTGCAAAACCAAAAGATATGACCGTAAACATCGCATGATGGCTGTCGTTGAACAACCATACATAATACATGCATATAATCAGCGAATGGGTGGGGTTGACTTATTCGATAATGGCGTCTACAATTATCGTATTCTAGTCCGCGGAAAAAAGTGGTATTGGACATTACTCACTAACACTATTGACGCAGCTTTGGTAAACGCATGCAAACTACACTGCTTGTGCAGGGGATGTATGAGCCAACTCCATTTTTGGGTTAGCGTTGTTGAAGCGTTCGTAAAAATTGGTGAAAATCGACGCCGTGATGGAAAAGTTGCCACAAATGCGCAGCAAATAGCAAAACACACTGACAAATTTGACCACATGATTGATAAAATTGAAAAACGCTGTCGCTGTGCGCAATGTGATGGAAAAACAGAGTACAGTTGTGCAAAATACAGTTTGAATGTGCATCCAAGGGATTCTTTTGCACAATTTCATGCCGGAACTATCAAAAATATAAAAAAATAGAGAAAAATAAATGATTTGAAATTTCTATCTGAAATTAATTTTTAAAAGTTTTATGAAAAATATTTCATACCAATGCCTAAGTGGGTATTTTTATACCCATGTCATTTAATCGCACCTGTAGCTTAGGTAAGTAGACCAGTTCAAGTGAAAGTATTTTTATTGGGTAGAAGATATATTATATTACATGGCATCTAAAGGTTTTTCTGAGAATATCATCCATACATATTCCACAGAAGTTCTTTCTACAAAATTTTGATTTTGAAAAATTCGTGATTTTTGACCTTTTTTCTGTCATACAAAATATGTGAATATCATTCCTTACTAATTTTTTTTAAACCGTTCTATGTCTTCTTTATTCGTTCTTAAAGAAACGTTTGGGTTTTGTTTAGTTGGGTCAAGATAGAATTTTTGAAAAAACTTCTTTTTTTGGGTATTTTTCTACCCATTCGGCGTTAATGGGTTAATAATTCAATATCACATCTTTCATCTTTATAGCTGCATAAGAATTATCGATAAATATAGTTCGACAGCTGAGAATATCAAAGTGTGTTAATATTCATGTAAATCAAGGTTTGGAAAAACCACATGAATTATTAAACGCGTACATACTTATTTAATTGATCACTACAAACCTATAGTCCGGACTATAAACCAGCATCTCACACCATCCATTCTGTGGATGTTAATTTTATTCACACGACCTACTGTTTAATGTCAACTCCGAACGGCAGTTTGAGAAATATTTCATGGCAATTTTATTTGACTTTAGAGTTTTTGCCAGAAGACTGCTAAAAGGAGGTTGTCGAAAGAAAAAGTTTTTTTAGTTTTCGTTAGTTATGTCTGAACCGGGTTTGAATCGCGGGAACTCTTTTAATAAACCAAGATACTACCTTCTAGACTACGACGACTTCTCTAGTTTGGTACGCATAAAACATAACTTCCTATGCCCACGGATCAATATAACTGATCATCATTGTTCATTACAACCATGCATTACAGATTACGATACAGCTTTTTACATTACTTATGTTGTGAAGAAGTAAGAAGTTGCCGCAGTCTAGTGGGTAGTGTGTTGACTTATTAGATGTAAGGTCACGGTTCAAAACACAGTTCAGGTATCTCGAACAAATAGAAATATGAAAAATTATTTCTACGGCAACTTCCTTTTCTTCTTCTGGCAAAAACTCTGAGGGTAAGTAAAATTGGCATTGAAAATTTTTTTCATATAATTGATACCTTCGAATAATCTGTCATATTCTGAAAAAATAATAACTGGTTTGGACATTAATAGCACGTTATAAAGGTAGCATGGCTGACTGAGTACATCATTATACTTTCAGGGAATACTCCACTACTGGGCAGTCAATGTAGCCTGCAAGTTGATAAAAGAAAATATTTCATTGATGGTGTTTAGTAACGAAGTTCTTATGATTGCTTAAATTACATTTCCTTGAGAATTTGTGGATATTACACCAGGCTACCATTTACTTTGTTTGGATGAGGTGTTAGCTTCAGCAATTGAAGCAGCTTTATACTGTAGTTGTTCAGCCAGACGGTGATTATTATAAGTAAACTTCTTTTGATTTGTTTTTATAAAGCTATGAATTTGGCAATTATTACTCAATTTCCCTAAATGTGCCACAGATGAATTTAATTTATTTGCTAAGGAAGTTATAAAATTACACCTAATCATTGAAATTTCTTTTCAACATATTGAATATTTGTTTTTATTAAAATTTCCTGTGGTAGATTTTTTTTCCAACATATGTGTGTATTATGAACAAGAATCAGAATAAAGTTTCAAATTTTTTTCGGTTTGTTTTTTGATTTTGCCTTTTTTCATTTATTATATCAACGCCTTTAATCAAAAAAAATATATTTTTATCAAGGAATTGGTTTAATAGAAAAAATTAAAGTTAATGTTTCAATAAACAAATAATAAAATTAAATAAATAGGCAATCGAATGGCTAAGAAGTGGGTGTTCAGCCGATATTACTTTAAAAATTTTGTGAAGAAAAAGATGTGTTAGAAAGATTACAGCCGCATTTGCCAGCCGCTAAATTACAAAATTTTGTGAGTAATTTGTTAACATTTCGAACAAACATTTCTTTTAGAGACAAATTGGAGGGTTGATTAATAAATTTGTTTTTTTAAATTTATTTTTATAACTCTTGTCTATGTCTTCATTCCCTTGTCCTTTGGCTACTGAAATTTTACTTGTTTGGTGTTTTTCTTTTTTTTATCTTGAGTTGGTAATCTTGAAAAGTCACTTTTGTTCTAACAATACTTATGTACATATATGTTTGAACCACTCGCACCACGCGGGACTGCCGTAAAGTATTACTTTGCGGAAGGCTGGTTAGCTTTAAAGCTTTCTCACATTAAGTTTCGCCTTTGTGGCTACAGCCTTCAGAGTTCCAGTATAACTTCAGCCATAAGCTTACTGTTCTGAATCCATAGAATTTCAGAATTAAACGTCTCCGTCATAAACTGTCATGGCCCTCAACTCGTATCCACGGGTCATCAAAATCTCGAGTAGCATATTAGAATATGCTCCACATCTTTCTCCTCATCCTCACAGTTTGAGCACATAGCGGAGCTATCAGGACCAAATCTGTCCAGGTATTTTATGAAGCATCAGTTAGGAACTGGGTCATACAGAAGTTAACTCGCAATATTTGCTCTCCAACAAAAGGGTCCATCTTCCCTTCAAACTGTTCTCCCATCATGACAGCCATTTGCACATGGAAGACCGTCGTTCGTCTGTTTTTTTAGTTGCAATTTGTCCTATGTCCGTTTCATCTCATATGCCGATATGTGTATCGGAATTGTTCTTGTCGATAACATCATCTGATATTGTCCTGAAACCATTTATCAGCCTAAGTGCGTTTAAGCGGTATACTAAGGATTAGAGATGAGCGATATTTTCAAAACTGTGATTTAATCACGGTGATTGATAATTCACTGGTAACTACAGTGATTGAAATTGCCAAATAACAGGTACTAATAATGTCGTTCTTTCAAAATTGTTACATACTCAAATTTATTTCATTTTGTTTTGTTTACTAAAATATTTAGAGGGAGAAAAAAAATGAATTATAAGTTTTGCAAAGCAAATGTGTTAGAAGCAACAGATATACAGACTGAAAACTGGCGGATAAAGTTGAAAAATTAAATGTAAACAAACATTGATTTTGTGTTAAAAAAAGGGAAAATTTGGGATATTTTTTAATTTCTTCAATGAAAAGTTAAAAGATTCTTAAATATTTAATAATTAATCGAAATGTATGTGGTCTTTGGTCGCAATGAATATAGTTTCTTGTCCAAAAGGCAAGTAAGAAACTAAATATATCAAGATCAAATAAGACATATTGCTCATAAAATTTTTTTCTTGCAGAACTTTGTGTATATTACTCGTATTTATTAATTTCTTGAATGAAAACATTAAAATTCGGCAATTTTTTTATTATTAATCGAACTCTTAGCAATTTATCTTCACAATGAAATAAGTTCCGTGTGTAAAAGATAAGTAAAAAGAAAAATATAACGAAATATATACTCATAACTTTTTGTTTCAGGAGTTTGTGAATATACCTCTCAATTGGTTAAATACTAAGTTAGTGACAATCGATGAAATGTGTCACCAAATACATTAGTTCCGTATTATGTTTCCCCAATACAACAGTTCATTTCCTTTCAAAACTATTCTATTATTCTACAAAAATATCATCAGATTCTAACAAAATAGGAAATAAAAACCCACCCTAAAATTTAACAAACATAAATAAACAAAAAAGAAAGAATCAGACAGGGACAGAAATACTTGTTGGTAATATTTGCTGTCCCTTTCACAAAATTTTAGTAAACGTCAAACTTTCGTTTCCCTTCACCAGTGTTGCCACGAAAAAAAAAATATTGTAACCAACATTTGTGAAAAAAATCACCAAATAAGAAAAAATATAACCAAAACTAAATTCGCAGTTTGTTTTATTTTATTTTTTTTCAAATATAAATTATAATTAATACAACATAGTAAGAAAAGAAACAAAAAATAACAAAATAAAATTTTATTCTTACTAATTAATTCATTTCTACAAACAAAACAAAAGCTCTTTTTATAAGGAAAATAAACAACTATATCCGGAGAAATCTACACATCTACACATTGAACAAAAAAATAACCAATTTTGGTTAGAAATAACCCAAAACGGCAACACTGATTTTGTTTAGTAGTCTTTTCGTAGTATGTATCTAGATGTCTCTTTCTTACGACTTAATAAAATACGTTATTGTCATTATTGTATTATTGGAATACTGTGATCACAATCACTGTTTTAAAGAACAGTGATTAAAAAATCACGTTCACTGAGAACAACGTTCTTCAAAAATCACTGGATCGCTCATCTCTACTGAGGATAGTTAACTTTTGGTTGTCCTCACGGAGAGTGCTTGTGACCATATTGGGTAAGCATATAACATTATAGACGTTGTAAACCTCGATATGATCCTCCTCTTCAATTGATTTGGTTCTCCAATATGATGACTTTTCGCTGATGAATTTTACTTGCAAGTATGTTATTACTCTCTTCGATTTGATTTTATTGTCCCCAACGGTTATGTGGTATGTATCTGCATGTTCGTGTGTTTATTTATTCATTTCCAGTTCAGTTCAATTCAATTTATTTTCAACTCAGGCTCTGTACATTACACTGTTATATACCGAGCAGCACATCTGTATGCAGCATCTTTTGCCACTTGTTGAGTGTTTGTATTGCATGTATTTCAATTAATTAAAGTGCATCTTCGTCATTATCATCGTCATCATCATCATTATCGTCAACGTCATTGCTCGTATACTGCTTGTCTTGCAAGTATTCACATACTAGCTAACTGCATGCCTTATATCATATGCCTTGTAGAGTATCTGTTCCACTCTTATTTAATATGCTTTAAGTAACAACACTCTCATTACGTGCCTGTACCTCCATTTATTTCATACTCGATCGTCGTTCTTGTGAATATGCCATTCAAATTTTTAAGGCAAAATTTTTTAAGAACTGTAAATAAATTTTCTTAATAGTTTTTCAATGTTTTTCTTTTTCGCAGTATATATTCCTTAAGAAAATTAAAACAAATAAATATGAATGAAAAACTACTTCCTCTTGATCATACAAGTGTAATGTTCAAGGAGATGTTTGAGATTTCGTATTGAATTTGAAATAACCCCGCAAAACGTATGAGGGCAACTAAAGAAAGTTTTCAAGTTGTCTGTCTAGTCCCTAGCTTTTATATACGCAACCATGTTTCTGCTGTTTCCTATAAAATTATTTAATTTCTATACATCATCAGCATTCATATACGAATGACTGATTGACTGAATGCAGATGTAAACTCATTCTTATGGTATTGGCACTCATGCGTTTTAACTTGTATTCAATCATTTTTGTAACTTCATATGTATTTTATTCTTTCATTCATTCAGTCAGTCATTCATTCATCCATTCATTGGTGCAGTAGTCATTCATGCAACCACTCAACCTACACGTTGTCTTCGACGATCTTCTTTTTTTTGTTTCACACTCAACTTGAGTCAAGTCATTGTTTAAATTTGATTTTTGTTTCCTTTTTTATTGTTTTTGTTGTTATTGTATAGTTTTCCTATATGATTTCGGTAAGAAGTGTGAAGGAACTGAGGCATTAACAGCGGAACAATAAGAATTCAGAAAGAACACGATTTTGTTTATCCTTAAGGAAGACACAAAAAATTGAATACAAATAGAAAATATGTTGAGTATGAATTGAAATGTTGAAAAATAAAAGAATAACAGAATAATCGCAGTTGTCACATTGATGATATGTCGTCTTGATGTTATAAGTTGAAGTAACGAGGGTTGAGCTGAAAGTTATAAGCTTGAAGCTATGTTTTCCATAATAGCTCTTATCGAAGACAAATTACTGGAGTTTGTTTCAGTCACAAACAACGCGAATTATTGTAAGACAGTGGGACGTTTACCTGGCTAAATTAGGCTAAAAAAGTATTTAAATTATCAACCGACTTGTATTATGTTATGTGTGTAGCAAATATCAGCAAATACTCTAGAAGATGTTTCTACAAAATTATTCTTATTCAGCCAGCTGAATACTCCAAAGGAAAATTGCAATCTTGGGAATGAGACCGTGCAGTGTACATTGTTTCAGGCGAAGGTGGCCACTGTAGTTGAACATGGTTCGAGTCAGAGGATTTGGATGAAATGCGAACCTAGTCAAGTGTTTCTCAAGATAACAGATCTGACAGATGGCATCATGTAATTGCGTGTAAAATCTTGTATCAATGTTTTGACGCGTTTCGGTAATTGGAGTACAGGTAGTTCCACGTAATATCATATTGGTTTTAGAAGTGAATTCCATACATACATAGTTAGACATTACAACCCTTCAGACAGGATTACGAACTAGCTTCTCACACCATTAATATTGAGTGTGTTAATTTTATACATTATTGGGGATTTTTGTTTATCTTTTCGACAGATTTTTGTAACGGAGATCTTAAACCACGATTACTCTCTTCAAACGCACCGCATCTTTACACAACACTGACTGAACTTTACTAACTCAGTCGCCTGCTTTGCCTTGCCTTTATATAGCCTTTTATATGACAGAGTAAACAGTCTAATGAATGTTCTTGAAGGCGAATGCTCGTGATTCGCCTCTCGAAAATTTTAAAATGTAAACATCGTTGTTTACATTGATTGTTTGTGTATTTTGTTTACATTTATTCTTGTAGTGTTGTTTGTGGATTTTTGTTTACTTGTTTACCATTTTATTATGCTGGTGTTTGTAGTTATATTAAGAAGTACGATAATTTGTAAACAGGTCTGTTTGCTGCATTGTTTTGTTTTTGTAGCTTTTGTTTATAATTTTAATCTGAAAGAGCAAAACACCAGTATTTAGATTTTTCATCTTCGTAACAATATTAATTAGAATTATTAAAGAAAAATTGTAAAACAATACTCCTCTAGAAAAATCTTTCATATTACCACAAACAATCTCTTTGTTTAAATGCACTTGAAGTCTAAGTTTTGTAAATGCTCAATTCCTCTACATTTGCCTAGTAATAATAAAATAATGCTCAAGAAAACAAATAGGAGAAAAGTAAAATGAAAAAAAAAAAAAAAAATAACAACAAAGTTGTATAGTTGTTTACAGTGACTGGAATATGGCAACATTTGTCATTTTATGTTGTGTCATGCATTTTGTCACATTTGTTGCTTGAAGTGAGCGCTATTGCTTTATTTAGCAATTGATTTCATTACTTCTTTTTCTTGCTCTTTTATTTCCTCTTTAAATACTTTTGCTGTCTTTATTACAATTACAATTTGTTGTCTTTCTATTCAATTTTGTCTTATTTAGATGTGCAAGGCCACAATGAATGAAATATTTTTATGAGCGACAATTAAAGATTTATAAAAGAAATTCTTTAATTGTTAAAATGTTCAAGAATTTTAAATTATGGTCGTAACGGCCCTTAGGTGCCTAAGAGTAAATGAAATAGTGTCTAAAAGAGCGGGTTTCTCCAGAGAGCTTGCAACAACATTGTAACAATACGGCTACTTAATTTCTTACTTAATTGTTCATTACAACACTTTAGTCAAGATTAAAACCTAGCTTCTCATATCATTTACGTTGTGTTTGTTACTTTTATAAATACGCGGCGAAACCTACAGTCCAATTTTATTTACTCTCCCAGTTTTTGCCAGAAAACAGCTGAGAAAGAAATCGCCGAAACTAATGGTTTTTCGAGATGTCTTAGCTGGGGTTTGGACAACGGGCTCTCGTGTATTAATTCACCAACTACCTAAGGTGTATAAAAATTCACCCTTAATTCTTCGAATATTCTGGCCAACGACTATATTGAATCATAAGCTCTGATGCAGACAGCTCAACGCTCCCTATCGTACCAAATAAAAAGGCCTTAATAGAGCTGTATTTGTCGTACCTTTAAAAGACAATTCAATTTACATAGCCTGGATCTGTTAGAGAATAGAAGTAAGGAAGAGGAAGATGCTGACCAAAAAATGTATTTCGAGTCGCCTTGTGTTTACCACAATTTGGGGAAATTTGCATCCTGACTTGGACCTGCACCCATACGACTTTCAACTGGTCTAGGAACTGAAGGTAAACAAAAATAAACAACGACGGCTGTGCGCTAAATCAGCATTCAGGTCCAATTCTGGACGAATGGTATATAAACAAACAAAATAGTCAAATTTGGTGCGATATCTGTCCACATGAGATCCATGGGTGTCTAATACATACCGAAAAAGTCATTATTAACGTTGACCAGGTCAATATTTGCTTCAATAGGAGTTCATGCCAAATTGCATTTCCTGCACAAGAGATTTGAGGGGCATTGTCGTATCACGTGGGCATACAGATAAGTTAGGTGTTGATTTTGGGCTATTGGCGTCATTGGAGAATATTTCTTTGAGAACGACTTCTTTAGGCCTGAATATTGGGTTCAAAAGGACAGTGCTACATACCATAGAGTTCATACCAAATCACATAATCTACATGAGCGATTTGAAGGCATTCCGATTTCACGTAGAATTGGTATGAAGTGGCCACCTAGATCGTACGTTTTGACCCCTTTATGGTTTTTTCTTGTTTGGTTTTCTTAAGTCGCATCAGAGCCATCAGCCAAAATCAGCCAGGGACATTATGGATGTGTTCCAAACTTAAAATCCGCGGCGGATATTTGAACAATGTAAGATTCCACACATTATAGCATCAATAAGCCTTTCAAATAATTAAAAAATTTGGTGAGTGTGTTTGGAGTTTTTGGCACTAAAGCTATACGCTTGGAATACCAAATATTCTGGTTACTATTTTCTTCACGCCTCAATAATCATCAACGTAGCTCAAGCCTTAAAAATCTCAAAAAACTCATGATACTTTGCAGAGAATAAATTGAACGTTATTCAAAGCTTTTTTCTAAATTTAGAATTTTTAGTATTAAAGCTACGGATACGGATGGTATGTGACATTTTTAATTAAATTTTCTTCATTTTTATTATCATTGGAATTTTTCGGAATTCATTTAAACTTAATTAATATCAAAACATTCCGCCGAAAGAATGACTCTTCACATATAAACACTTGACATCACAAAATGAAAATTGAAGAAGAGAGACAGAAAATTTTGCAGTTCAGCAAACGGACGTGAGTTTAATGACTGACTTTTCAGTCACGTTGTGACATTAAATCTTAAATTTTTTATACCAATTTTATGTGTCTTTGTTGTGTCTATAATTGACTGTTCTTATGAGCGTTTAAGAAAAAAATCGGTTTTTATTTTGTTTGTTCGGCAGCAGACATATTTGAAGAAATATTTTATGACCTTAAACTTCCATATGTTGAATTCATATTGGAAGTATGTATGTATGGATATAATACAGACACAGATAATCATTATTATGCATTTATTTATTAATAAAAATTTAATTAATTGGGCAATTTGTGTGGTATTAAGAAAACATTCAAAGTTAATTAAAACACCCCCTGCTAATATGGTAAACATAAGTAGGAACTTATTTATGGTTGGAGGAACTCATTAATAAATCAAATATTTTGTAATTGTTTTGTAATTATTGAATTTATTTAATCGGTTATTTGTACGATTTCTATTTTAGATTCTTTATGATCTTATGTCAGCCACTATGATAGCCGCAATATACAATTGGTAGTATGGTATCGCCAGAGCAATGTTAAGCCTATTTATAAGTAAGTATAGCAACTAAAAATTATTTATTTTTGAATCATTTTTTTATTGTTTAAATGGTTTACAAGTGTTTAATTATTTGAGCCGTTCAATGCACAAAGTGACTAACTCCACTTTTTGAAAAATCTTAAATTTAAGTGTCAAAGCACTTGGGATAGTCATATCTCTTTATATTTATTGTAACTTTCCTGAATAGTAAAGATTAACACGATTAAACGACAAAATTTTTTGGACCATTGAATAATAAGTAATTTATTTCAGAAGACATTTTGATTAACTCCATACTCTTATGTAAATCGTTTCATTAACGCAATTCAAAAGCACCACTAGCAACCGTTGAATTATAACAGTTGCCGATCGAATGGCAGCATTAGAAAAAATTTTCGTATTTTTTTCGATTTAGAAAAACCTTTAACCTTTCCTAAACTGATCACATCTGTAGCTTTTTATAAGGGAAATTTATATGTTATATGCAAAAAAAAAAAACATTTATTCACCTGATGATTGGTACAATATAATCAAAACTTGCAAAAAGAAAACACCATTTAATCTAATTCAAATGGCCCACCAAGATTTTTTTCAACAAAACCTTTAGAAAACTCAATCATTAAAAAAGCAACCGTTACAATGTTTCCAGTAAATTGTCTTAAAATACGTTGCATAAAGTTGGAAAGGTCAAAACCCCATCTCTTACAATTCAGATATGACTATAATGGAGATTTAGAATTTAACGAAATTAACATGTGGAAATCTGTACTTTATTACATTTTTCAGTTGCCAAATCGATTAACTCCACCAGTCATATGAAATTTATAACATTACGGACATTATTTTTTTGCCATTCTTTCTTATTAATTTTATATACCATTAGATGAAAGCTATATATGTATTCTACAATATATATTTGCATTTATATTGTAAAGGGAATTTTAAACAACAATTTACATTACTTCATCGCATTTCTCAACTTTTTGTTTTATGGAGTTAATCAATTTGTTCACTGAGCTGCTCATTTATATAATGAAATAATTACAAAATTTTGTTGTTTTTTCTCGGATATTAATTTAAATGTAATTCAAAGATTTACAGCGATTTATGACATATTTCTTAATTGCGTTTCTTCCGCGTATTACCATAAATTGTTCATAAGGTATTATTCAATTAATTAGACTCAAATCAGGGTAGAAACATATTTCGATTGGTAATAATAAATAGAAGAAACTCTTTATTACTGTTCTGTTTGCAGATAGGGCCAGCTATAAACGTAGCTTATATGTTGCAATCTATTTCAGCTTTCCGCTAATTTTTTTTTTATATTTTTTAAGTCCAGTGCGTAATCGTATTTGCTTTTTGAATGAAGGACATCTGTATGTTATTTTTGGAAACTTCTGTCCATGCTATCTTGTGTGGTGTATATATCAGGCATATTTCCTTGGGAGGATTTTCGACACGTAAGAGCAATTCACCTTAATTTTCTTCAACAGAATTTTACATCTAGTATATCTCTAATAGCCACTCATAAACACTGTTATCTTTACTAATAGGTAAGTGGTTTTAAAAAGTATTGCTTACTTGGGGCACACAAGGCTACGTTATAATACCGGTAGTACTTGCTTTACGGTATAGGCACACTAAGGTCGATTATATGATTCCCTATAATTTTCTGAAAATATCTTTAATAAGGGTCCTGAAATTAAACTTTCTTATAGGCTGCCGGATTACAGTGGTGGGATTTTTCTTGCAAGTCTGTTGTTTTTCTCGGATAACCAGGTTTCGTAATCATTAAGTATTACCGAGAGGGCACAAGCTTTATACGTATATTTTGCAGCGCACGCATATTTTATGCAGATTATCACTTTCTTAAATCGCCGCTTGCGGCCATTATGATACCGTGAGACTGAAACTCCTTCCCTTGATGCGCTTAGTTTTGTCGAAGAAACAAAGGGTTGTGGCTAACCATTGCGAACTTCACCTGACCTAGTCTTAGAAACTTCAAATGTATGTATGTCGCTCTCTATGAGGTGTCACTCTAAAAATCATTTTTCATCTTTAATTACTTCTTTTACAAGCTTATTAAATCAGAAAATAACTTTGTTTGAAACAATAATATCTAGACACACCATATAATAGCAGAGCAATAGCAAATTAAGTCACTCATTAAAATGTTAGCTTCCCCGCAGTGCTCCAATTTAAATTGTATTACAATTAAAAAGAAAATTTCGTTTGTTTTGTAAATCATATGGAGAAAATAAAGAAAACAAACAAATTTGAATTTAAGCAAATAAACTCGTTCATTCATTAACCCATTAGAAGTCTCCGTACTCAACTGAGTACAGTTATATTTTTACGTGTATCCAAGCAAAATTAAAGAAAAAACAATCGTTGTACCGTTATTTAGTTTCACAACAAAAAGAGCTGGAGTAAAAGAATTTGTATGTAGTTTCTGTTGCTTATGCAGAACTATCAGCACAATATAAGCAGTAACGAATCGAATTTGACAGGAGCATAGGCCAAATTTGAAAGAGACAGCAAATATTACCAAAAAGTATTTCTGTCTCTGTCTAATTCTCTCTGTTTTGTTTATTTATGTTTGTTAATTTTTAGGGTGGGTTTTTATTTTCTATTTTGGTAGAAATTGATGATATTTTTGTAGAATAATAGAATAGTTTTGAAAGGAAATGAACCGTTTTATTGGGGAAACGTAATACGGAACTAATGTATTTGGTGACACCTTTCATCGATTGTCACTAACTTAGTATTTAACCAATTTAGAGGTATATTCACAAGCTCCTGAAAAAAAAGTTATGAGTATATATTTTGTTATATTTTTCTTTTTACTTATCTTTTACACACGGATCTTATTTCATCTTAAAGAGAAATTGCTAAGAGTTCGATTAATAATCACTAAATTACCGAATTTTAACTTTTTCATTCAAGAAATTAATAAATACTGGTAATACACACAAAGTTCTGCAAGAAAAAAATTTTATGAGGAATATGTCTTATTTGATCTTGATATATTTAGCTTCTTACTTACCTTTTGCACAAGAAACTATATTCATTGTGACCAAAAACCATACAAATTTCGATTAATGATTAAATATTTACGAATTTTTAAAATTTTCATTGAAGAAATTAAAAAAAATTCTAAATTTTCCCTTTTTTAACACAAAATAAATGTTTATTTACATTTAATTTTTCCACTTTATCCGCCAGTTTTCACTACGTATATCTGTTGCTTCTAATACACTTGCTTCGCACAAACTTTTAACATTTTTTTTCTCCCTCTAGTTTAGCCTATGCATTTATGTTAAGAGCCTTTTTCAAATGTCATTGCTTTCGTTTCTGTTTGTTTTGTGACTATCAGTCTGTATTGTGACGCGAATGAAGTGTGTGGTTTAGTAAACTATTTTGAAAATATTTGAAACAATACCAAAATTTGTTTAGTAATCTTGCATTATTTTTATAAAAATAATAACAACGAAACATACAGGCTTCAAAGAATACTTAAAAATAAAAAAAATAAATAAAATAGAAAGGTATAAAGTTGGATGTACTCGTTTGAGTACAATGACAGCATCCATTAGTAAGAATGTTTTATTTTTTTGTTAGATTTAAAATATGAGTGGTATACGTTATAAGGGCCAGCAGAGTTTCAAAGGGCTCCAAGAGGCCGTTGATAGCATTTTAGCTGATAGTGAAGATGAAGAAATTGATATGGCGGTCATACCACCTAATCGGAGTGAACTAAATGACGAAGAGGAAGGTGTTGAGGACGATATGACTTCGTCAGCCCTACCGCAAGATATTCCTGGAACAATTGATGCTTTTGTAAAGCACAAAAATGTCGAGGCTACATGTAATGAGCAGTAAGAGTCCCATGGATCAACTTTTGTTTCGCCGAAACATTGCGCGTTATTATTTATGCCAAGGTGGACAAAACAAATCACGGCAGTCTGGGTCAATAGTTGAAGGTTTACCTCAAGATGGAGTTTTGCACTATCCT
Organism: Sarcophaga caerulescens; assembly: GCA_927399465.1. NCBI lineage: Eukaryota > Metazoa > Arthropoda > Insecta > Diptera > Sarcophagidae > Sarcophaga > Sarcophaga caerulescens. The sequence continues at coordinate 66,105,797 of OV656868.1, forward strand.
GCAAAAATAAAAAAAACAGTTACCGTGCGTAATTTGCCATGCCCGAGTACGTTGGCAGTGCAAGAAATGCTGTAAAACACTTTGTGTCGAAAAAAAATTTTTCGAAGAATTACATACTTAAAAAGTCGGTGTACTCATTTGAGTACACACCTAAAACTCGTTTCCAAAAAAAAATTTATAATTTTTCTTTCATTTTGTGCCTTTTTATGCTTGTTTTTTATTAATAAATAAATCTGAAATCAAAAACTTAAAGCCGGTTTTCATTTGACCTCTAATGGGTTAATAACAATTAATAAAAAAAAATTAAAGACAAAAAAGCTTAATGTATTTGTTTTCTTTCAACATGAATATGCAGTAACAAAACTCTCTTAAGCATACCATACAATTTTACACACATTTCTTATGAAGTGTGTGAATAAATGACGAAGGCGGGAGTCTGGGAAAAAAAACAAAGGCAATTTATGAAGCATAACAAATGGTATTAGTGGCGCCATTGCTAACACTACCACCATCACCACCAACATCTTAAGTCTTAATATCATCGTCATTAAATACTGACACACTCTATTGCCTCTACTGGATGCTTCTCCATTATATTCATTTTTCAGACAAAATATTTAAATAGGGTTTCTTAATATACGAATAGTAATTGTATAATTGTTTGGACCAAAGTAAGCAGTCGAATTTAAAAAGTTTAGTCCATAACATTGACACCTGCCGACACCTATTATTTAAAACAACAAATTTCCTAAGCAAGCTCTATAAATATAAAGCCCTTTACAGTGGAGTAGTGGCTATATGAAGCCGCTGTATGAAGCCGATATCAGAGTATATCGAATATTCTGCAGAATCTAATCTAACATGGAATCAGAGAAAACCACAAAACATCTAAGTTTGAGGATTGTAAATTGGAAATAATAATTGATTAAGATGCCGCAAGAAGAGCTTACACAATCATTAAGCGGAATACAGGCAGCCAATTCAAAGCTTTCAAAAGCAACAGGATTGATTCAAAAGTAAGTAAATTGGGATTCAAACAAGCTGAAGGCGAGAGATTTTGAAGGAATTATGGCTGACGATAAAAAACGATTCATCGCGACAATCTCAAGCGCAAGAAATCATATGTGAATCGAGCAAAATCTACGGACAAGCAGAATCTCCATGTTAAGGTAATACTTTGCATTTTGTGGGACTAGATGAATGTGATCCATTATGAACTGCTAAAACAGAGTACCAAAAATTGATTCGTTTCGTATTCTGTACATTGCCGCAAATTCCCACATGCTATGGGACCTAGCAAAGCCCTAGCCCTATTTTCTTAAACTAGCTGATTCAGTTCCTCCAAAGAAACCCAAACTATTTTCGAGTTAACTTCATTAGAGCCGAGTACATTGTGGTGGTCTAGCTGCCAAATATTAATGCTGTTTTGTGTTCTTTGTGCGTTCTATGCAAGCTGAATTGAAATATAAATTGATATAATTGATTCATTATGTAGGCCTCTATGAAATTTAATTTAAAACTATTAAGAGAGCTCTGCAGAGATCAAAACTAATTACTGTTTGAAATTGCAGGTTCCTGGCTTCCTGGTAGATGCCTTAGAACTTCCCAGCCAAACTTCCCAGTAACAAATTCCGCCTGGAGTAGATGGAGGGCCAACTCCAAAGAAAAACGTTCAGAATTTTATTTGGAATCGTTACTAGTCATTAGATTAAGGGCGTTCAAATGACTTCTACAGGAGAAAATGAGAAATGTTGGTCATTTATTGTATGCATGGGCGGCACACAACATAAGTTATACCATAAGCTAGGTTGTAATCCTGACTGAAGGGTTGTAATGAGGGAAGAAATAGAAAACAAAGAAAATAAAGAAGAGGTTGTATCGAAAAGCGAAGGAAATTATTTTGTTTTCTTTTTTTTATTTTGTGTTGTAATTATTATTATTATTATTATTATTATTATTATTTCGGAAACCTAATGCTTAATGAGAACACAGTTTCTCATTATGCCTACTATTGTCTTGCACATCCGCATCAAGTATAATATTTCGTTTTACTCAAACCGCAAACAAATTTTGCGTGGCTTTACCTACCAAATGCTAGCAATACGTCAGCATTTTGTAACAAATTGCCAAATGAAATGTCAAATCAAATTGGCAGTTTCTGGAATTTCAACCAAAGATTTCTTCAATACAAAACGCTTTGAATGAAGGCTTGTGTCAATGGCTGACAACGAAACAAGAATCTGTTGGTATATTGAAAATGCAAGTAAATAACACGGTACTGGTGATGATTTCTTTTGACTCGGCTACGCTTGACTACTTGTTGCAATTGTAATTTCATTCATTGAAATTTTGTTGTAAATGCATGATATAATTAAATTTTATATTTCTTTTGCTTAAAGGAATATAAAAGAATAAAAAATATGAATAAAATGAAGGGGTGTTTTAGTTGTAATTCTTTGTTTTGGCTTCATTCAAGCGATTTATTATGAAGGCAGTTTTGTTTTACAAGAAATTAAAACAATAAAAATGTAAATTGAAATTAACAGAAAAATATTTCTAAAGGAAAACGTAAGAATTTCATGGAAAACAAAACGTCAAAAGGATTACAACAAAAGCGAAAAAAGAACAACATTAAATAGTCTTGGAACATTAAAAGGAAACATAAAAACTATAGAAAAATGCAAAGAAATGAGGAATTAAAAACATAAAAAGCATCATTATAAATCTTAATTTGGAATACCGTTTTTCCGTTTCCTTTTTATACAACCAACGCAAATATTCTCTCATACCTACCTATACAATTTCAACCTCCATTCCTTGTTTTGTGTTTGAACGCTTTTATTTTCTTCAGTCGTTGGTTTTATTACGTATTTTTAATTATTTCCCTCACTTTCCCTTTTGTTATTCCCTCTGCTGTCTTTGTCAGTTAATAAGTGTTGACATTTTATTGACACGAAAATTTTCCAGATCATTTCACATAACATCCCAACTAAGTTCGCCCTAGTTCTTCCTTTTTTTGTGTTTCTTATTGTAGTTGTCACATGTCACTTATTTTATGCATCTCATACAGAAGAAAACAAGTCTTTACAAAAGAATTTCATTATTTCTTCATTATTTAAAACAGTGTTCGTCATACGTACGCTATAGGTCATTACAACACTTCAGTCAGGACTACGACTTAGCTTCTCACACCACCTATATTGTGTGTGTTAATGCTGTACATGAGTGACGGAACTTACAGTTTAAAGTCGACTCCGAATGATATATTTTTCAGAAACTTTTTTTTTATCTCGTTTTGTTCATTTGAGATATCTGAGCGAAGGTTTGAACCATGGCCTCAACGCACTACTTACTAGACAACGAAGACTGCATTATATTATGAGCCAATATTTCTTACAAATTCAACCGAGTGTTGAGCAATTATTTTCAGCGTGTGTAAATAATTATTTTAATTTTATAATGTTGTTACGAAAATGGAAATTATGTTTTGCTTTCACATCGTTTAAATTGCAAACAAAAGCTACAAAAACATAAACAATGAACAAAAATATACCAACAAAACACCAGTAAAGTGATAAACAAGTAAACAAAAATGCAACAACAAACACTGCAAGAATAAATGTAAACAAAAATACATAAACAACAATAATGAAACAACGATGTTCTCAAGAAGCCGAAGGCACAAACATTCGACTTCAAAAACATTCATCAAACTTTGACATATAAAAGGCAAGACAATGTAGGCAACGGAGTAAAAAATTCAGTCAGTCTTGTGTGAAGACGCGGGTGTTTGAAGAGAATAATTGTGGCTTGAAAATCTCTGCTACAAAGATCTGTCGAACAATTGTTGTTGTTTATGCAAAGAGTGCAAAAAGGAATAACAAACAAAGCAATTGTTGTTGTTTACAATAAGTTGTAAACAGTGGCACACAGAATTTTGAGAACGAAAAAGATTTTAATTAAAACTAAACACAAATTTATTTTTATTTTTATTTGCAATCTACGAGCTCATATTTTAAACTTTTTTAAAAGTAAAAACTTAACAATATCATGTGCCTTAAAAGAGTAAAGGACAAAAAGCAATTACTTACAAGGTGCAACAAACATCACCATAAATTCAATGATTGCTACAAAGATAGTAAAGGATTTAAAAATACGAAGCATAAAATTCAAAGAAAAATGCCACAAAACTTCTGAAATTTATTTTATTTTCGCTTTTTTATTTTTTTGGTTTATAAACATTTGCTTTAAGCAATAAAAAAAAAAGAAAAAGAATAAGAAAAAAATGTTGAAAAGAAAACTTTTTATTTGAAATTTCTTATAGTTTTTTTTTTGCTGGAATTCCTTCTTTATTTTTTAATTTTAATGACCTGCACTTAAATATACTTTGGTGTAAAAATAAGAAGAAAAAGAATAACAAAAAATACTACGAAAATGTTTTTTTTTTTCTCCTAAAGACAATGGTTGGACTTGAGACTAACACTGAGGACATAACAACAAAACGTTATTTGATTAATAAAATGCCGCAAAGCTCTTTAGTCTGGTTGTATTACTGGTCACACAGCCAGCCCGTTAGTCAGTCATTAAGAATGTATTTAATCATGTTTCAGATTAATTGGTGTATAGAATGAGACATTTACAGGTGATATGTGAGTGATAAAAAACCAACATGAAATGACATTTTTATTTCCAGAAGAAAACTACACTCTGAGTGACTTTTTATGGTTTCTTCGATAGAAATTTAAAGAATTTACATTAGATTGTTAGAAACTCTTTTTTATAGCCAATAAAGGATCTGATCATGTATACACGTGTAACATTAATCGATATAACGGTGATTTGTTAACCATGTTAGTATTGTCTGAACTCTAAATACGCGAGGCTAAATGCGAACTGAGGACAATGGATGCCACAAAGAGCCTGCTATTGATAATAACATCAAAAAAAAAATGACAAAATAATTTTGAAAGACCGCAGAGTGTCTTTTATTGAGACACTGAGCATTATTTGAAGCCGTAATAACATGAAAAACCCGAATTTGTGTATCGATATGGGACAATGGATGAAACATGATTCTATAGTTTCCCATCAAAATCAAAACGGTCGTCACTTAAGTGGAATGCACGTGGTGAGCCGACTCCAAGGTCAGCTGGGAAGTTTATGATGTCAGTATACTATATATCACTATGTTGGCTTATTAAGGCCGTGGTCGAAGACCCAACTAAGGCATCTCGAATGAAACAAAATATGAAAATATATTTTTTTCGGCGGCTTACTCTCAGCAGATTTCTGGCAGAAGCTCAGCGAGTAAATAAAATTTCCATGAAAAGTTTTTTCAAAATCTGTCCTTCGGAACTGTCAAGAAATGTCAAAGGCTGTGATTTGATGATAAAAGTTTTGCTCCCTTTTGTGCCCTTAAGAAGACAATAAAAAAATTAGAAAAAAAGTTTTTCATTCATTATTTGATTGTTTTTTGTTTTTGTTTATTTTCTAAATTTTTACAACTCCACACACCACACAACAAAAAGAAAAAGAAATTATTTAGTCACCTCATAACAGAAACAACATCAAAAAAGTTTTTTTTTATTTAAAAATATTTAAAATTTTTTTGTTTGGTTTCGATTATTATACGAAATTTCATTTTCATTTCATGTATGAAACAATTTTCTTTAATATTTAAACAACAAGTTTAACATTTTTTCTTATACTCCTCTACATTACTGCCAAAACCAAAAAAGTGAAAAAAAAAAAATAACTTTATCATACCCTCAGGTAAAGTTTCCTGCTTTGTTCCCTTAACCGATTGTGTTGAAAGGAAACTATAAAATAAAGAGAACAAATAGCATTTTATAATTTGCGTGTGTATGTACATAAGCAGTGTCTATTGAAACTTACTAAACACAAACTAATATAATAAAATCTTTCAATTTGTTATGCAACATCACTCATTTAATAACAACAAGCATGTGTTAATAAAAAGCTGAAATTTCTATTATAATAAAAGGGCTGCTCAAGAAAAAATTTGGTTGTATTTCTAGACTTATACTTTTAACGGTGATTGTATAAATACTTTCATTTTGAATTGATCCCAACGTTCTTTCTTACATAATTGTTTCTAAATACATGTATTGTTTACTATTTGTGTGAACAAGTGGTCCGGGTCTTATCTGCTTACAACAATGAGGAATGCACGTTTACATTGAGAAATATCAATTTCGTTCGCCTTGAAATACATATATAGGTTTCCATAATACTTTAAATCAGCTGTATTTATAACATTTAATAACTTGAGAATGCGTGGAGTTAATTTATATAAATATTTTTCAAATTTTCATATCATCTGAACATTAATAACATATTGTTATGAAAATGGAAATGGTGTTATTTAAATAATAAACAAAAGCTCCAAAAACAAAATAATGGACTTGTTCACGTGATCAACGAGTAAGTAAAAATATAGCAACAAAAACAATGGACTTGTTTACAAGATCGATGAATAAACAAAAATATAGCAACAACGTCAGTGTATACAAAAAATAGCGGATAGACATATAAATAAGCAACAACAACTCTGCCTGGACGAACGTAGACAAGATACACAAACAACAATGATGAGAACAGCTCGTTTACATTTTTGGATATTTTTCAAAGACATTCTCCTTCAAGTGCATTCATCAGATTGCTGACCCTTGTGATATAAAAGGCAAGACAGAGCAAGCAACGATGATTCAGTGAGAATTCAGTCAGTCGTGTGTGAAGACGACACGTGTGATTCAGTTAGAATTCGGTCAGTCGTGTATGCGACACGTCAGTCTTGTGTGAAGATCTCCACACAACAATAAAAAAGGTTGTAAGCAGAGAGAGAATAACGAACAATTGTTATTGCGTACGTGGTTTGAAGTTCTAACGAACGAGTGTGTAAGGAATAATAACAGCTAAAGTAAATTGTTGTTGGTTAAGTCAAATCGATAAAGGTGGCACACGGAATTGTGCGAATAATAAAGAATTGATTTAAAATTAAACACATATTTATTTTTATTTTATTTGCAATCTACGAACTCATATTTTTAACGTTTTTAAAAAGGTAAAAACGTAACAATATTTTTGTCGTCCTCCAAAGTGAACGGCTTGTAGTGTTTCAGAAGTTTTAAAGTTATTTAATCAGTTATTCTGTGTTAAGGACCTAAAAACGTGATAAGGTACACATAATTACGGCAGTAGCCCTTAATACTATGTTCAGACATACACTTTTATTGAATCAATATTCGGTTTATTGATAACAATATTTTAAGTGTTTAGACATAACAATATACGCAGTTCAGCTGCTTATTCAATATTCATTTGACAGCTGGTAAACAAAACAGCTGGTTGTTTCAACAACATTGTTTTTGTTTTGTTCGTTGTTTTTTTGTTTTGTTTTTTTTTGTTTGTCGTTGTTGATTTTCGAGTTGTCAAATATCAATAGAAAGTGTTCAGAAAATTGTAAAAAAATGCCATGTCAGACATCAAAACGAAAATATATGAAAATATTTCTTTTCAGTAGATTTCTGGCAAAAACTCTGAGAGTAAAAATTGACATGAAAACCTTCTCAAAAATCTGTAGTTTGGAGTCGACTTTAAATTGTAGGTCCCGCCACTCATGTATAAAATTAACGCACACAACACGAGTGGTGTGAGAAGCGAGGACGTTGTGCAATGGGTCAATTCGACCTCCGGGTACTGTACTTGTCACAGTTGACAAGTACACGTCCTCTAACCTAACCTAACGGTCTAGAGTACGACGTATCTGATAGTGTGTGTGAATTTGTTGGCTGCTGCACTTACATTGCCGCCATTAGATTCGGTGTATGAATTTCTTCCGTAAATTATTGTCAGTATTTGAAAATCAACACAAAGCTAATTCAGAATTCCTGATGTTTTTACAAAAATACTACTTTTCCAAACTAATTTTTCACTATCGGATGATTGTAACTACTAGGTTTGCATATGTTGCGTATGAAAAATTGTTTTTGAACTTTCCAATGAGATCTTCAACATATTTTTTAAACATAAATTTGACGCGCAATATGTGCAAAGCCTTTAAATAAAGAATCAACAACAATTTTAGACCGGCATAAAGGATACTACGTCATAGCCTCGCCAGACGTCCAGACACCATCAATGTATACTGTGCAATATGTCCCAAAAAGGTCAAATTCCTCCATCTATAGAGCATAGGACACTTAAAATAGATTAAATGATTAGAATCGTTAATATGTTACAGGAAAACCGTCAATGCTACGGCTTTCAAGGTAGATGCAGAACTAATTCGTTGAAAATAAATTTTTAACTAAGAACTCTGTTTTGTCCTAATTTCATTCGATGAAGATAATAATCTTCGTTTCAGACTTTGTACTGTATTCCTTGCAAATTGCCGCTTATATTTCATGTAGATAAGTCTGCCCTATAAATTCTCTCTAGGAAAAAAAATATTTTAAAGACACACGGGGGGTTTGTATCTCCCCTTTGTATGATGTTGTCGTTTTTCTTCCTAGTTATTGCCATTAAAGTGATGAAAATGTGTTGCCTTCCTTTAGCTTTACATAGATGACCATCATTTTGCTTTATCACAAACACGCATGCCACCTTCTGAGAAGCAGATAAATTTTTAAAATCGAGGGAAATTGATGTCTCATCGCATTGCCTTGATGTTTTCCCTATCTCGTGTTAATGGTATTGAAGCAGTTGAATGCTGATACTACTACAGGCTGGGCCAAAAGTCACGAAGGGTTTTAATCGTTTAATCGTTCTTGGGAATCTCGTGGCTTAAGTTCTTGCACTAACTGCAGCTTGTATATGAAAAGATGTAAATTTCCCTTTAATATTCTGCGTAAAGACCGCCGATACATTTGCAGCTCAGCAGAGCGCCTTCGAGTTGATGTTTCAGGATTCTCCTCAACACTCTCCAGAACGCGTTGAATATTTGCTTCATTAATTACAGAATGTGGTCTTCCGCTTCGTGGAAGATCCCTTAATGAGCCTTGTTCCTGAAAACGTGTCACTAATTGATTCGGATGGTGAATTCCGCACATTAAAATGACGACGATAGGCTCGTTGAGTTTGAATTATTGATCGATGATGTTCAAAATAAAGTTCTATGATTTTGGTTCGCTGGATAACGTTGTAACCTTCCAAAATTAATCTCCCAGATTTATTTTACAAGTCCTAAAAAGAAAAATAAAAAAAAAAATTAAACTAGAAAAGTTATTAATTTTTCAAATCCCTTCGCGACTTTTGCCCCACCCTGTAGTATCGTTACGTTACTATATTTATATTAACATAAACATGCGACAACAATAGAATTTTTAATCAAATTCTTGTCTTCGTGTTATTTTTTTATGTCACATCAGACATCAACGTGTTGGTTACAAGTTTTCTCCCTTTTTCTTCTTTTCACTTTATTTTGTAATTCTTTATTTTCTCGCTTGGTACATCTTTAAATTTCTTTTGCTTAAAATACATCACATGTTAGTTTTGTTTTTGTTTGTTTTCTCAAATATATTGTGTTTTTAAAGATCATCATCATTAAAATGTCAACAAGATGTCTAAGAGTTAAAGTATGAGAGAATAAATTTGAAGGCTTTAGTACTTGGAATATATTGACGATATGCACGATACTTGGATGTGCATAAGTAATATGTGCATAAGTAATACGTGTTTGCTGACAGATTTATATTTTTTAGGTAAGATTTCTATCGATGAAGATCGATTAGGATTTGGAAACTCTATTAAGACTTATCGGTTCAAAATTCTTTAGCAGCTAAAACCCACCTTTTACTGTCTTGAAAATGTGACTTAGTAGCCATATGATATATATAAAGGGTATATACTGCTTTGTGTCAACAATGACAATTCCCTGCCTAACACATGATATGCACCTCGGATGCATTAATGCTTCAAGAATATATTCGATAAGTCATTCCCACATCCACAGAATCCACATTTCTTCCTCGATATAGTTCTCATTCTGATGAATTGTACTCTGAGTTGACTGTGTCTTGTCATAAGACCGATAATCTTACTCCTTATTTGTCTAATACATGACTCAGGTTTTCTCGTATTGAAATTTCCAAAAAAAAAAAATATTGCCTCAAACAAATGTTATTTGAGAAGGGTCTTTATATTCCCTTTCTTTGATCATACCTTTCCCAACATCCACTTTCACTCCGTAGAATTGTTCTGGTCCCATCAATGGCGTGGAAGCTCTCCTTCTTGCACGGTCGTCTGCTAGATCATTGGCGAGAATTCTCACGTGACCTGGAACCTAGCAGAGGGTAATCTTATTTTGCCTACCTGGCTCATTCAGCTTCCCTAGATGTCCCCATAATGTCATTGATTTAAGGTTATAAAAGGCGATTGTTAGAATTGAGCACACCTTTCGATGGCATAGACTTCTGGTTGGATGATACCCGAGAGTTTCCTCATGGACTCGGAATATTTTATTGTGGAACCAAAATCTTGTACTCGTGTCACAAGATCAATTCTTGATTCAGCTGTTTACAGAAAAATTGTCCCTCTTTTATGTATGCAGCTTCCAGATTACTCCACTCATTTTTGTTACTAAGTCTCGTTGAGGAGCACTTTCCAAAATCATAGGGTCTACTGGCTCAGGGGAGGGAGCTATCAGCAACTCGATTCCCTACGTCACAAAATCTCCCAGTTAATTTTATGTTAGTTAGTATGTATGTATGTTATGTATGTTAGTTCTAACTTTCACTGCCATGTGTAGTGTATTTAAATCCCTTAAAATCCTGTTAAAAGGTTCTGATTGCTCCTGTTGTACTAACGAACGCTTATCTCTGTGTCTTGCCTAGAGCTAGGCTGCTGTTCAATTAATTGTCCCATGGATCAATATTATTCTGACTATCATGGTACCCATTCACTGCGTAATACCAGGGATCAGTCCCCAGGATTTCCTTGCAACCATTTTGCATATTATTAGGGCATGTACTTTCCTGTGAGCCCTACGTACCAATTTACTATCAAATAATACAAATAATAAAAATAATAAAAAATGAAAATATGAAAAAAATATTTCTTCGGCGACTTTCTCTCAGCAGATTTCTGGCATAAAATTCTGAGAGTAAATAAAATTGCCAATGAAAGTTTCTCAGAAATCTGTCGTTCGGAATCGACTTTAAACTGTAGGTCGCGCCATACATATATTAAATTAACGCACACAACATAAGTGATGTGAGAAACTAGGTCGTAATCCTGACTAAAGGGTTGTAATGGCCAATTATGTATGTATTTATGTATGTCATCTTAGCTTTGCTATCTTTTTATACCCCTCTGTAACTTCCACACATGTAATCTGGATTATATACAAACGTATATTACAACAGGACTTCAAAAATATGTAAACCATCAAATATTGTATTACAACTACAAAAGAAAAAGCGGAACAAATATTAAAAGTTTTAAACTTCCAGAAAAGAAAAATATGTTCATCTTCGTTATTTTGTTTAATATCATCATCATCATCTGCTACATAAAACACAGGGATTAGGAGCAATGTTCTCATTTTATTTTTTTATTTTTATTTTAACTTTTTGTTGTTGCCAAAAAATTGTATTTAATTTTTCCTTTTTTCGCAGAGGCCGTTCACTACATTAAGCTATACCATGGCATGGTAAGAATTTATTTAAAAAATAAGTCACACAAAAATAAGGATTAAAAATATACAAATAACACAGACCTGCATGGGTTTTGCAAACAAGATGGTTCCAGGTGTTCCTGAAGGCATTTTGCGCGCTGAACACTAATCTGCATTCAAAAACTTTCCATCACGTCAGGTTTTCGAGAAAAAGGGGGCTCGTCAGTCGTCAGTGTTCAGCTCTATAATTCTTCAAAAATGGCCAAAAACGCTATTTTTAGGGGTTTCAGCCCCCTTTTTCTCGAAAACCTGACGTGATGGAAAGTTTTTGAATACAGATTCGTGTTCAGCGTGCAAAATGCCTTCGGGAACACCTGGAACCATCTTTGTTGCACAAAAAAAATTTCCATTTGCAGGGCTGTGTAATTGATGCGGGTCTGTATAAATGTCGGGTTGATTTTCATAAATCACCGTCACCGTAATTGGTGGATAAATGTAACCGTATTGGGTAAGTAGACTGGTTTATTTGGTTTCCTTTTTTATTTGTTTTTATTTGTTTTAGCCTTTTTATGCTTTGAGAAATCTGTGGTCTCTCACTGTCGGAAATTTTTGTTGTAATTTTAATTTGTTTTTTTTTTTGTACGAAATTAGTGATGCTTGTTTCCTTGCCACTATGATTTGAAATTCATTAAGATTGAGCGGCATTTCTTTGTAGAATGTTAATTTAATTGATGTATATATTAAACTTACATACATACAGAATTGACCATTACAACCATTCAGTCAGGATTACGACCTTACTCCTCACGCCATTTATGTTGTGTGTTTCAATTTTTTACATGAGCGACGGGACTTACAATTTAAAGTGGGAAAAGAAATGAAACAGATTGCCTTTGCGGATTATATCCAGTTCTCTTTTTACATCTTTGGTTCATTAAGTTGATAGCGATAGAGTTGATTTGGAGGCTGGTCAACTATGGCAAACGTTTTGAAGAGACAAATTGTGCGTTGACGTAATCGTTGCTGCTCAGAATATGCATGTGTTGTTGTGGATCACGGTGATATTTCGGGTAACTTAGAGCGTATGAACTGACCATGCGTGGCAGAACCAACTCCCCAACGAATTCTTGACTTTGGGAATTCCAATGAGAATCTGCAAGCTTCTAATTGACAATGCGATCGTCGATTCCGTCATCGACAGATGGTTGGCCCCGGACATGGGTAGAGCGGAGCGAAAAAATTTGTCCAAGGCTGGATTAAGGGCACACGATAATTGTGCTTAAGCTACAGAGCGGCACACTCAGTATGGTGATCGCGGTCATTATGGATATTTTGCTTAAGATTTCTGTAAAAGCTGCAGAGCTGAGGAACAGGACGAAACTGCTCTAGGTACTTACCCGGCACTTTGTTAAAGGCGAATAATGCAGTTTGGTGCTTACTATATGGATGATCCGGAGGAACTGTCGCGTATTGACATTGGCAATCTAAGTCACTTCCATGGGTCCTATTAGGTCTAAGTGTGTCCATTCAACTCTCTTAGATGGACAGCCACCTCTATCTGCCTACTTACCTAATATTTCTTATTATTTTTATTAGAATAAAAAATATTCAGATTGAGTAATTCAAGTTGCTAAATTTGTCAAATTTTTGTACCGGATAGTGGAAATCATCAGTCCTACTTGAGCTCTTGGTAATTATTTAGTTGTAACCGAACATATGAACTTATCTACAATTATTCCATGTGTTTTTGGGAATATTTTCAAATATCTTTTTTTTGTCTGCCAGACTTTTATTAATCCAAAAGAAAAATTTTAGTTGTGTCTGCTGACTGCTTAAATAAAGACTGCTAGATTTTCCTTTTTAAATATTCAGTTACACAGATTAAATTCATACATTTTATATATGTTTTCTAATTTATTTCTGGCCGAACGAAAATAAATCCCTGTGTCAATTTAATGGGTCCTTTCAGTTTTTGTAGCAGACAAACAGACGGTATTGTGTTGAGACTGCCGGCTACTGCGATAGAGTTCAATGCCATATTTTTTTCTATTACTGTAGCCTTTAAGTTTCATAATTTATCTTAGCTGGATTTCAGATTTTTGTTGTCGTTTCTTTGTGTTTTTGTCGTAGTTGTTGTAGGTATTTATAGAATTATTTACGTTTTGCAAATAAATTTCATTTTACTGTCTGTGTTGATGTTTTTTATTTTATTTTTATTTTCTCTTTGTAGTGCCACCCACACAACTGACAATACTAGTTCACCATGGTGCTGCTATACGAAAAAAAAAAATAAAAAAGAAAACAACCGGTGCTTATTTAGAAGGTGACGATGTTAAATTAAAATGTTTATCGAGCGGTGGCATACCATTACCTCGTGTTTCATAATGGCGTTAACATGCTCTGCTGGATGATTCATTTGTAGTGCTACCAGATGGTGGCAATGTGTTGCATTTGAAAATTATTTCATGCAAGGATTTGTTAGCGGTAAGTCTCTTTTCATTTTCAATTTAATTTTCTTCTTCTTTTGCCTTTTTTTGCATTTTGTTTTTCTCCTTCACAAAAATACGTCTACACATCTACATCCACACACACTCACATAGACAGACACTATTTAAGAAGATTATATGCGTATGTGTCTGTTATCCTTAAACTTAACGAACCATGATAACAAAAGAATATCAAGTTAACATCACTCACCACCTACAAGCCAACCATTTATCATTAAAAATATACAAGAAAATGCCCGCACAGTCTTGCCACTTCTGTTGGCTCGATCCAGTGGCAGATTTTCATTTTATTGTTGTTCGTATTATCATTGTTATCATCGTTATTATTTGATTATTTCATTTTTATGATTATTTTCTTGAGCCAAAGAAAAACGTTTTGCTCTCAAATTATATCGAATAAATTATACAATAATAGATGAGTAATATATTACACTTGATGAGCACATATTTTGTGATTTTAGATTTAAAATTACTGCCACACTGTTACTTCCACTGCTTCTTCTCTGGCTGCCAACACATTTGAGCGTATGACAGTAAGACTACTACTCTTTAATCAGTTGCCTCCATCGAAGCTACTCCAGTTCTTTTACTATGCTTTGCTTTCAGTAGGAAGTTATGAATTTTAATATATGAAATAAGGAAATGGCGGAATATATTTATAACTTCGCTGTAAATGTTTTTTCTGGTCATTTTATACTATTAGTTTGAAATACAAGAAATTTAATTTACAGTACAAATTAAGTCATGGAAAGAGATAAATTGAAATAAAATGCAAAAAAGAAGCGGAATGAATAAAATGTAGTCCTTTAAAGATTAAAACATGTAAACATGGAGTCATACATAACTGCTAATTACAACCCTTCAGACAGGATTACGACCTACTTTTCAAACCACCCAAGTTGTGCGTGTGTTGTTTATTAACGTGGACTTCGAAAGATAGATTTCCGGAACTGTTCATGCCAACTTTAACTTCTTTCAGACTTTTAGCCAGAAGAAGTCTAAAGAAATAATATTTTCATATTTCGTTTTGTTTGAGATGTGTGAGCTGGGTTTTTAACCACAGGCTCTCATCTAATAAGCCAACAGACTAATAACTAGACAACGGCGAGGTGCTATTTCAAGAAATTTGGAGTGAAGGGAATATCACTTTACATCCAACTTTAACCATAGGTTCACCGGCCACATTTATAACCATCTCTCGCTACTTTCGCTTCAGGAATGGTTTTAGTATCTTCCAGACAGACAGTCAAGTAATTTGAAAGACTTCAGAAAGAAAGAAAATTAATACAATTGCTCGAACATTAACCCCCTTTGCATACACATGTACATAAATGGTCATTAAAATCCTTCAGTTGATTCCGAAAGACAGATTTTTAGAAACTTATCATGGCAATTTTATTTACCCTCAGAATTTTTGCCAGAAAGCATTCATCGAAAGAATATTTATTCGTATACCGATTTTTGTTGGCTTGAACACACTACCTACTAGACTACGGCGACCGCTTTGTATTGCCTCACTTAAAATAGGCGATGAAAATACTTTTAAAATGACAGTAACAGAAGATCCTGTAGGAAAAAAGGATAACAAAAAATTCTTTTTTGTGATCTTCAAGTATCTAAAATGCCGCGACTAACTCGTCTCTCACAAAGCACGAATGTTGGTGACAAAATTAAATGATTTGTAAGTTGAAGCCGCCGTTGTCTAGTAGGTAGTGTGTTGACATATTAGACACGACTCTGTGGTGCAAACCTTAGCTCAGACATCTCGTACAAAACAAACATTTAATAAAAAAAAAAAACATTTCTTTCGGTGATTTCCTATCACCAGTCTTCTGCTGAAAACTGTGTAGAGTACATAAAATGATCCTTAAAAGTTGGTCAAATCTGTTATTCGGAACCATATTTAAATTGTAGGTATCAGTACTCATATATAAAACTATGATGAGTGGTGTGAAAGGCTAGGTTGCAATCCTGACTAAAGCGTTTATATGAGCAATTCAGTAAGTGTAAGTAAGACTTGCAAGTGTTGTACGTTTTTTAGTCTATTCTTCGCGATATGGCAATTTTTACTATTAATAATTTTGATATTATTTGATAAACAATATAGCAAATATAAAAAGCAAATTAAAAATATGTTGATAATATTACATCATGTTTTTAAAACCTGTTTAATGTTTGTTGTTGTGCTGGTTCGTTTTAATTTTTGTTTTTATGAAATGAAACACAATATTGTTTTTATAATTTTAAATTCCATGTAAGTTTGTTTTATTTGGTTTTAATTTTAACTTTAAGTTAAGTTTGTTTTGTTGGTTTTGTAATTTTATTTGATTTAATTTGTTAAATACAATGTCTAGGTTTTTAATTTTGTCTAAATTCAATTTATCTTTTTTTGTTGTTATTGTTTAAAGTTAAATTCAAATTTGTTCTATTTTTGTTCATATGGTTTTGTTCACAGATTTGTTTTAATTTAAACTTATTTCACTTTTTATTTTTTATTTGAGCAAAAGGGTCACAATTGATCTTATCCGATTGACTGCCGAAACAAGAGTGAGTGTATGAATAAAAAGATCTTAATGTTAAGCCAATGAAAGAAAAATGCAAAAAGCAGAGAGCATAAAAATATATAAAAAAAGAACCGCTACTATTTCTACAGGGTGTTCTAAAAGGTGATGTTAACGTTGAACAAAACCAATTAATTTCAGAAATGACTTATCCTGGTCGCAACAGAAGAAGCCATTTTGATGGAAAGAACGATTGATGGAAAGACAACTTTGATTTCTACACTAAAATAAATAGAATGATCTTCTAATTTATGTCTCAGTATATGGTGATGAATTCTTATACACTACGTTAGATTAGATTAGATGGCCGGCCGCCTAGAAGAAAAAGGTCCCACTGAGGCCAGCATTTAGACCTACTGTGATACTACAAATAAATTTACCCGGAGGTCAACCATAACCTAGAGAAAACCATCCAGAGTCCAAAATAAATCTTGCTATTGCAGCAATTTTTATATTACAGGCTTCAGTTAACGATATCAGAAAATGAGAGGTCAGAAACCTCTGTTCCTTTATGAATAGGGCAGGGCACAGTTACATGAGGGGAAAGACAGTCTCTTCCTCGTTGAGGGACCCACAGCTCCTTCAGAAGTCATTAGTTGGAATTCCAAGTCTTTCGGCATGCCTACCTAATGGACAATGTCCCGTAAGGATTGCTATTGTGCGATGAATGGCCATATGACTTAAGGATAGAATTGAATCAGTCCTCTACTTGTCCATACGTGTCCAGCAGAGTCTGGCAATATTGCACGTACCTTGGTGTTGCCAAAGAGATTGAACCTCTTCGTAAAATGAGTGGCAAAATATCCAAATTAATCGAAGAGACCTATGTCCTGTAAAAGTCCTGTCCAGCTCATCAGCAATGCAATTTTCAATGATATCTCTGTTCTTATACGCTAAATCGTATCATTTTATGTATCAAAAGCTTTGACAATATTAAGAATTCCCTCCCCTATATTGATAGGAGTGGATCACAAATAAAGCAGTCCCAGATTTAATAATTCCTGCCGTTTTGCAAGCATCTTTCGACTAGAGGTGTCATGTGCTCTCTTCTAAATTTAGTTTTTTGTTGCGACATTTTATTTAATGGATTATTTTTTAATATTTTCTTTAAATCCTGCAAAGACTAGCAAAATAAATTATTCCAACTGACTAAAGAGAATGATATTGAAAGCCATGCGGTTTTAGTTTTTAGTTGAGCTATTTGTAGGGATTACAGGAAAAAATAGAAAAAAGAAAAGAGAAACGTTTTGATTTTATTGTGCAAAATATATTTTTTTTTTATCAATGCATACAAAAGAATGGCAACAAAATAATGAGAATTAAAGTAATATCAAGGCTTAGGTACTCAGTACTCAAACCCCAAAGCAATTATTTACAGTGAATGTCAATGTTTTCAGAAGAAAGCGTCTGTCTGTAGACGAGTTTTAGCCAGTAAGAGTATAACAAATGGCTAAAATGCCATTTTTGTTGTATTTTTAATATATAGGGTGGGCCATTTAAAAGTTTAAATTTGCAAATGCCAAGAAACAAAACCGGTTTGAAATTTTGCCCAATTTATTTTTTTTGCTGTGAAGTACAATTGTTCCGGTTAGAAATGGAATATCAATTCATTCATATGGCTGCTGCGGATGGGCTCGTATCTCGGCATTGGCTTTACGAATATAGCCGTATCTCGGCAATGGTATTATGTATATTGCAGAGATACGAGCCCATACACTTAAAAAAGTGCACGAAAATTGGTCTGATTGAATGAGGTACTGTGACGCTATCATTGGCATTCAAATGCTCAATTCCTTTAACGGCGCCTCGCAGAAAATAGTCCAGCCGTGTCAAATCGCACCTTCTTGGTGGTCAATTGACATCACTATTTCGGCTAATTAAATGGCCATCAGATTGTGGCATGAGATGTGTGGCAAGTGGCACCATCCTGTTGAAACCAAACATCGTTCACATCAATACCATGAAGAGCGGGTACAAAAAACCGGTTATCATGGTGCGATAGGTGTCTCCATTGACCGTAATTGTTGAGCCATCCACATTTTCAAAGAATAATGGGCAAATAATGCAAGTTGCACCAAACAGCCACTTGCAATGGCTGCCTTGGCTTCTGTAAGATCACGAGTGGGTTTTCTGAGCCCCAAATACGGCAATTTTGCTTATTAATGTACACACCAAGATGAAAATGAGCTTCATCCGAAAAGATGAGATATTTTTGCAAAATCGGCATCATCGTGCAGTTTCTCGTTGGCCCAATAGATCCCAACATTGCTCAAGTTTAAATCGATTCATTAATTTCAGTGGAGATAATATTGTTACGTTTTTACCTTGTAAAACGTTTAAAATATGAGATCGTAGATTGAAAATAAAATAAAAATAAATTTGTGTTTAGTTTTAATTAAAATTCTTTATTATTCGCACAATTTTGTGTGCCACTGTACACAACTTTATATAAACGACAACAATTGCTTTTCTTAGTTATTCCTCTGTTTATACCCTTTACATAAATAATAACAATTACTACGCAATTATTCGACAGATCTTTGTAACGAAGATCTTCAAACCAAGATTACTCTCTTCAAACACACCGCGTTTTAGCTAACTCAGTCGTCTGCTTTGCCTTGCCTTTTATATGGTAAAGTAAGCAGTCTGAAGGCAAACGTTCCTAACTTCGCCTTCTCGAAATCTCCATAAATGTAAACATCGTTGTTTACATTTATTATTTTACTGTTGCCGGTATATTTTTGTTTACTTGTTTACCATTTTTAATGCTGATGTTTGTTGTTATATTAGTACGATAATTTGTAAACAGGTTTGTTTACTGCATTGTTTTGTTTTTGTATGTTTTGTTTATAATTTTAATGTTAAACGATATAAAAGCAAAACACCAGTATCTAGATTTTTCATTTTCGTAACAATATACTGAATTTTGTGACAGAATAGAATGACATAAGTATTGTGCGGTTGTGTACCTTTTAAATCACATTCATCCACTACAACTATCCAGCTATTGGCTATTGAATTACACATTTTCGCCTGGAAGCCAACAAAAAAAAAAATAAAAATATGGCAGAGAAGAACGGAACAAAAACAAATGAGCATTAAATCAAATGTTGACCATTTATTTTAAAATAAAACCGGTGAACGTGTTGAGATGAAAAAAAAACCGGAAAAGAATCTTTAAATCCGAGGCTGTATGAAAATGTGAAAATTAATGTCTGCTGTGATTAATGTCTGTTTCTTTTTTCCACTAGCTTTTTATGGACTATTTTGTTGATTTCAGTTCAGTTTCGGTAATAAGTGTCCCGTTCATGGAGAGGTGCCTGATTTTTTCACCAAAATTTATTCGTATTTATTTAGAATCATTAACTTTTCTAATATTTTAAATAACGTGTGTTAAATTTGTTTTTCTTTCATTCATTTTCCCTCACTTCAGTCTCATTACGTTTCCATTTCTTTAATGGCTCTGGTGAATAAACTCTTAAAGGTATCCTGGGAAAACATAAGACTCTCATTATTAACTTGTAATTGCCAACATTTGTATTCGTAATTTAGTTTTTATTTTTTATTTCTTTCGTACTTTTTTATTATTTTTGTAGAATGACCCTTCCGATGTGGGTTCAATTTTTTTATTTTGTACAATTGTTGTAATCGAAATAAAATTTAATGACGCCTATAAAACTTGTATTGAATTGTTATCGCCTTACGCTTTTGTTTTGGTCAAATATGGTTTTGGGAGCCTCAATTTTAGATCGCAATTACAAAGTAATTTTTATTTCAATGTATATGTGTGGTCATAAACGAAGGATAAGACATTTTACAAGTTATTATAAATAAAAACGAATGAAGACTTTTAAGACATACTATCGCGTATGTATTTAATTGCATGGAAACTATCGATAGCGATGGCTATGGTTTGACAGCTGAGTGCGTAAAAATAGACTTAACATAAGGTTTGCCAAATCATCATGTAGGGAGTGGTCTAGTAGGCAATGTGTTTTATTAGACGTGAGGCCACGGTTCAAACCCCAGGTCAGATATCTTGAACAAATAGAAATATAAAAAAATTTCTTCGACGACTTCCTCTCATCACATTTCTTACTCTGAGACTAAGTAAAACTGCCATGAAATTTTTTCAAAAATTTGTCATTCTGAGTCGACTTTAAACTGTAGGTACCGCCACTTATGGATAAAATTAACACACACAATTAAGAAGCTAAGTTGCAATCAAGACCTTTCAAGGCTTTGGCTTAGTGTATTGAATTCATGCTTCGTTATATTTTCTTATTCGTTTCCGCCATGGGGAACTTGTGTTCAATTAGTGAACGTGTACATTCGTACATTATCTTGGCGATAAGTTAGCGAATACTTGTTTTTAAATGCTTCAACTTTAAGGTGTAATATCGGAGTATTTTCTTACTTGGCCGCACAAATAAATAAAGATCGTATGATCTTGCTCGTCAAAACGTAAAATTACACTTTCTGTCAAGTTCTCATAAAATAAATCCAAAATCGAAAGTGTTGTGAGGCTCGTGGCACTATCTTGTTGAAAGTATAAATCATAATTTTGAAAGGTTATCGAACGACCATAGGACTTTAAATTGCAATATTCGGGTCACTGACTCCTCCAGATAATAGTGCATGCCAGTAGTAATTTTTTAGAATGCAACGGTTTTTGACAATCACATGCAGCGTTGGTCACTGTACTTCAATTGTTGCGGTAGTTAAACTCTATAGGGATTGAGTTTCAAATGCAAACGGTAAGACGTAAGATAGGCCGAAATGCTGACAACAGCATGGAATCAACAAAGCGATATTATCGGTAGTGTCCATTTTCCGGTAATGCACAAGCCTGATCAAGTCTGTTACGCTTACAGCATCTTCAAATTTCTTTATAAACTTGTCAACAGGCTGCACAATAAATTGCTCATGACGATAATTTTTTCCAGTACCTCTCTTAAGTGTATATGGTTTCACAAAGTATTTCTGGCTTGTTTCATTTTCTTTAATCTATTTTTGTTGTTCCGGCTAAGCAGGTGACTGGTCTGCTGTAGCACGTGTTGGGAATATGCCATCTATCGTTGCCTAGAAACAATTTTTGATTCTTACCACTTTTCACACTAGGTGAGAAACATCCCCTTTGACATTAACCTTTTTCCATGAAGCCTCTTAATTTGAAACTCGAAAACCGTGATGAACGATATATTTTTAACTCCATTGTGGTTCGACCCTGGGCTTTTTTCCTCCATTGGTGTTCAAACCTGAGTTTTTCGACTTGTAGACTAGCTGTTTTGATCAATACACCACGCCGCCACTATGACGACTATAACTATCCCATATTGTCAGAAAAACTGTTATTTTTGAATCACTACTCTTGTAATAGTTTTGACTATTTTTACGCGTTCGTCAGTTGTTAAGTGACCCATATTCGTAAAAGGAAAATCTTTCACTTCAAGTGAAAAAATTTTAACATTTGGTAGCTTTGCCAGACTGGCCTTTTGACCCCTTCAAGCTTATAAAATTTCACAGTTTAAAGAAGCGTATGGTATTATTGCTTGCTCTTTCAGGTATTGTCAGCATTTATTGGCATAAGCCCTAAAATATTTGAATTCAAAACTTTATATTATTACGAAAATTAAAAACCAAGATGCTGGTGTTTTGCTTTTACATCGTTTAACATAAAAGTTATAAACAAAAGCTACAAAAACAACACAATGAACTTGTTGACAAATTATCGCACTACGTAATATAACAACAAACATCAGCATAAAAATAAAATGATAAACAAGTAAACAAAAATACAACAACAAACGGTACAAGAATAAATGTAAACAATATGTTTACACCTATAGAGATTTCGAGAAGGCGAAGTCATTCGATGGCATTCATCAGACTGTTTAAACTGCATATAAAAGGCAAGGCCAAGCAGGTGAATGAGTAGTAAAAGTTCAGTCAGTCAGAAAAAAGTAATCGTGGCTTGAAGATCTCTGTTATGAAGATCTGTGGAACAATTGACTAGTAATTGGTATTGTTTATGTAAAAGAGTGGAAAGAGGGATAACAAACAAAGCAATTGTTGTAGTTTACATCAAGTTGTGAACAGTGGCACAAAGATTGTGCGAATAATTCAGAATTTTAATTAAAACTAAACACAAATTTATTTTTATTTTATTTGCAATCTAGGAGCTAATGTTTTAAATGTTAAAATTCAAATATTCTATTCGAAAGAAAGAAATAATTTAAAATCGGATGAAATGTGCTCTTTGCGGTATAGTGTTAGTATGCGAATACAATTATCCAACACTAATCGGATTAAAGTTGTTCTCCAGTGTACAATATGGAAAAATGCTCCAATAACTAAAAAGTAAAAGGGGAGAAAAAAAAGCTAAAAGGAATTTAAAAAAAGAAAGAAAATATGAGCCACAAACCATTACATAAATGGCTTACAGCATGAATGGTCAAAATTTAAATACGTTTTGGTTAAGCTTATGAGATTGTAAGTCAATAGCTACAATATGTTTCTGGAGCTTTAAATGTGTCATATCAAAGAGCATTTATTTGTTGTTTAGAGTTTTAGAAATATGTTTTTAATTAATTAAAACACATGATTTAAGAGCCCCTTTCATATTTTTTCCTCTGCTTTGTATAATTTGTATCCATAGTTAAGGCCTGGTAACTTGCGTGACCCTAACACATGTTAGTGTGGCTTTTTATGTTTTATTTTCCTTAATACTCCTTCGGTTAGTTTTAATACTTCCCTTTGCTTTCCTTTTTAACATTTAATTACAGGCACATGTAGTTTCATATTTGTTAGTTTTTCCTTTAGGGGATTTTGTTCATAATTTATGAAATTCTGTGTTTGCGAGTGTACGTAATATTTTTGTGAATTAATTTTCTTGTTAGTAATGTAATGTTAGTTCTTTCTTTTTTTTGTCTTAATTAATTTATTAGATTTTCTTTCATTATTATTACAGCTTATACTTGTGTTTATGCTTTTATACTCTTGGCTTAAATGCCTGCCAAACTAACTGGCCACTTGATTTGATTTTTACTGGGAGATGTGTGGTTTGTAGGTTTTTATGTTTATGAAATGTGTACTTGACACGTGTTTTTCTTTTATTTTTTAATTCTTATATTTGTTTAGGGGACCCTTTTCAGTAACTGATATTAAAGGATTTTGTTGCTTTTGTTTACAGGTGACAGAATGAATGTAATTTTAATAAATTTTTTTTTATTCTCAGGTATTCCGAACATATAATTAATACTTTGAGGTAAACGAAATTATTGTGTAATTGTAGGCTTATTATATTATTATAAATTCCAAAAGAATTTTTTGATATTCAAAAGATATGCAATATAAATTTGGGATATTAAATCACACAACAAATAGAAGATTTCTTTAGATCCATGAATCCATTACTCGCGTTTGGCAAATAATGTAACAATATTACTTAAGCACCGGTCAGTCAAACGTTCACGCAACACATCGGAATGTATGTTCGTTTTTAGCTTATGAAAAGTAATGTATATGCTTACTAAAATTATATTACGGTTCGGTAATCGGACGTATGTTCCGTGAACGTTTGGCTAATCGTGTCTTACGTAATTGATCATTACAACTATATAATCAGAATTACGACTTAGATTATCTCACCATCCATGTTGAGTTTGATAATTTTAATCCATAACAAACGGGACCTTCACTTTAACGGCGACTCCGAACCCCAGTTGTTTGAGAATTTTTTCATGGCCAGAACACTGCTGAGAAGAGGTCGTCTAAAAAATATTTTGCCTTATTCCGTTTTATAGAAGATGTCGGAGTTGTGGTTTCAATCATTGCCGCACATCTAATAGGCCAACACACTGTCTACAAGACTAGGGTCCAAATGGCTTCGAAATGAAGACTCAAAGAACATTCCTTTACTCTAACCATCTAATTTTTTGGGGTCAAGCGGTTTCCGCAGGATAGGGATATGCGATCATAGCTCCCTCGGAGCCCCCAGCCTCTACCCTATCAAGACCGTTAGTGCGTGACATCGTCACATCCTGCTAGAGGTGGCCCTGCCCTTAACAAAACACTACGGATCTAGACTGGGGAGTCAATAAACACCTCCCTCTCAGCCGGGGTGACTATGGCTGACCCCTCCCCCCTTTTGGCACGACCCTTTTCTCTTCTTTCTGACCACTCCTACCCCCCCATTTCTGATTTTGATTGCTCTGAGCTGGTGGCTGTAGCTTTCTGGACCTAGTTGTGTACGCATGGTAGCACCGGGGTGAAACCCAGTGTGAACGGCTCCAGGCTAGGGCTACAGCTGCCCCCGTCCCGTTAAAACCCTGGCAGGCCTCAAAGTACGTTCCTTGTCCGTCGCCGTTAAGTTGGCGGTGTAGGTTCGGTTGAGAAGACTCCCGATTAGTACCCGGTCTGGCTCTGAGCAACTGTCCCCATAAGGGCTGATGCCAACCCTCGCGTGGCCTCCCTGCATGCATAGATAACCGCGGGACCATTTAAGGGTAACTACACTTTGCGGGCAAGGATAGCGGCTTTGAGTGGGGACCCACTAGCAATGAATACCAACTCTAACAGACCACACAAACCAGCGCCAACTCAAAAGAGTGAGCGCAAAGTATCCACTGTTACAGGTGGACGCACAACCCTCCCTGGACAGGCACTTGTCAAAAAGGCTGTCCCAACCTCTAAAACCAAGACCCAAGCTTCCACTTCGGTGAAACCCCGCTTGGCACACAAGGCTCCGGCTGTGAAGCCGTTCCCTAGTGTCGCCACAACTTCGACCCTGGCACCTTCTACCGAGGCACCGTCTACCTCTAAGGCTGCTGCGAACATGTCCACGCACTCTTCGGCTGCCGCCAAGGCATTGGCAGACAAGTCTGGCGAGCAAGCCCCTGACACCAATCCATCTTTGGGTGTCAAAAATACCGTGAGTGCTAGCGTGAGGGCATATAGAACTCGCAGATCAGCCATGCGGATCATTGCGAGATTTGGCTCGACCGACCCGGCTCTCCTCTCAGAGGACGAGAAGGGTAGCCTTGCCTGGGCTAAGGCCCATCAAAATGATCGCACCCCCGGCTCTCCGATTACGGCAGAGACGGCCCCAAAGAGGCAAAGATCAATCGAGCTTAACGCTCCACTCCAGCCTCCCAAACGCCCAAAGGTGACCAACCCTAACATCCACCCCCCTGCAAGACCCCGTCCCAGACGTCCCGACCCCAGCAAACCTCCAAAGCCTTTAAGTGAGGTATTAAAGGAAGGTTTGACCTGGGCAATCGTTGACCAGAGCCACCCTGATGGTTCCATTGCTCCCACCAAGTGGAAGCTGGTGGAACATGCGCTCTTGGACGTCTTCCTTGGAGTAATGGACTCCAACCCTGGCCCTTCACCCGGCTGTACTGATGCGGGGTGGTATCAAGGGCACATCAAGATGATAGCTTGCTCGGATCTCCGCTCTATGGAGCTCTACAAGGAGTCTATCAGTAGGATTGGTGAAGTCTGGCCAGGAGCTAAGCTTGCTGCCGTCCCTCCGGACCAGATCCCCAACCGCCCCCGATCCAAGGCGAGAATTCCGACCGGACCATCAGACCCGGAAACCATGCTGAGGATCCTCAAGGCCAGCAACACGGACCTGCCCACCCATAACTGGAGGGTGGCTAAAGTTTCTGACCAGTGGGGTGATTACCGCGAAGCGGTGATCATTCTGAATGAGGAGTCACTTCCGCTTATCAATGCCCGAGGGGGCGTGATAAAATATGGTTTTAGCTCAATCGAGCTAAGGGTCTATAAGTCGGATTCCCGCGTTGCCGCACATCCCCCAACAGATTCCATCCCCGTAGATCCCGTCCCATCCCAACCCATCCCACAGAAACCTACCCCATCGGATCCTGCCCCATCCGATCCTGCCCCATCCGACCCTACCCCCGGACCCCTCGAACCCGTCGAAGACGTCGAGTGTAGAAGCGTGTGTAGTCATTCTTCTCGACGCTCCTCATCCAGCAAGAAGTCCAACTCTGAGCTGGTGGGGGAATTCTTCGACGGCATTGACATTGACGCGGGTGCAACCTCACCGTTGTCGGACGAAGAGGACGCTGACGTGACAGTGGTTGATTCTCTGACCAATGCTGAGAATCATCCAAATTAATCTACAGCACTCTAAAACAGCCTCCGCCGCTCTGCTCCTCCGACTGACAACCGAGGAAGCAGAGCTCGTTCTGGTCCAAGAACCCTGGATTGTAGACGGTAAGGTTTGCGGACTCAACATCAAAGGATATCGCTTAGCGTATATCCAGAACTCAGGTAAGCCTAGGGCTTGTGTCATGGTTAAGAATAGTATTAACGCTCTTCTCCTTCACAGGTTCAGCGATAAAGACACCGTCACCATGGTCGTCGAGATGAACTCGATGACCATCTGGATCACGTCATCGTATCTGGCGCATGACTATGGGCTCTCTCCCCCTCAGGAGCCCATCGGTCGACTAGTGGCAGATGCGAGACTGCGCGGAGTTCCGGTCATCATCGGTGCGGATGCCAACTCCCACCACACGATGTGGGGCAGCTCCGGTACCAACGAACGGGGTGAGTGCCTCTTTGATTTTATTATGAGTAATAACCTAGTCATAGCAAATCGGGGCGATGAACCAACCTTCCTTACTTCAAACAGAAAGGAGGTGTTGGACGTTACTCTGGTCAGCTCCGATTTCTCTACTAACCTTAAGGACTGGTTTGTATCTCAGGAATGCTCCTTTTCGGACCATAGATACATTACCTTCACTATCGACACGAACGAGTCTCCCCCTGCCATGACCCCTCCGGTCAACAGGAGGAACACGAATTGGACCATTTTTAGAGAGAAACTGCGTAGCAGCCTTCCCTCTACCCCCCCGACTATAACGACCCGTTTCGACGTGGATAGGGCTGCGGACACACTGTCAACCGCGCTTAGGGCGGCAGCCACATCCTCCGTCAAACCCGCTGCCCATAGGGGCAAACGAAAACCGCCCTGGTGGAGCCAAGAGATCGATGATCTACACCGATCTTGTGGCAGGCTCTTTAATAGGGCGAAGGCGACAGGCGAATGGTCAATCTACAAGGCCAAAAAGAGGGAACTTAAATACGCTATAAGGCGAGCGAAGAGGGCCTCGTGGAGGAACTACTGCGCCAGAGTAGAATCCTCTGCCGAAACGGGCCGTCTCCGTAAAATTCTAAGTTCCACTCACAAATCCCTTGACTGTATCCGACGGACTGACGGATGCTGGACTACGTCCAGTTTGGAGACGCTTGAGCTTCTCCTTGACACTCACTTTCCAGGTAGTGCCACCCTGGGTGGTCAGGCCTTTTATCAGGTCAACGAACCACTGTCTGGAAACTGTTCCCCCCTGACTCTCACCCTTGGCCAAGTGCAGTGGGCTGTTAGGTCTTTCGAACCATTCAAGTCACCAGGACCGGATGGTATTATCCCGGGTGACATTCAACATGGGGAGGAGATAATCCTCCCTTGGTTGCTTGCCATCTACAATGCTAGTCTTAGGCTCCTTTATATCCCTTGGAGCTGGAGAATATCTAGGGTGATTTTCATTCCCAAAGCTGGGAAACCGTCCCATACTGGGGCGAATGACTATAGACCCATAAGTCTGTGTTCCTTTCTTTTGAAGACACTGGAAAGAGTCCTTGATGTTCATATTAGGGCCGCGATTGATCCAGCGCTTCTATCCGCTTCCCAACATGCGTATACGAGAGGTAAATCAGTGGAGACTGCACTTCACTCCCTTATCTCTCGGGTGGAAAAGTCCATGCACGTTAAGGAATACACTTTGGCCATTTTTCTGGATATTGAGGGTGCATTTAATAACGTCGACCCGGACGCTATTCTTAGGGCTCTTGGTTCTCTGAACTTGGGACAGAATCTGGTCAGGTTCATCGAGCTTCTCCTCAAGTCGAGGATAGTAACCTCCACAGTGGGGGCCACTAATTGTCAGAGAATGGTTCGTAGGGGCACACCGCAAGGCGGTGTTCTATCACCACTTCTCTGGAACCTTGCAGTCAACTCTCTCTTGAGAGGGCTGGAACACTCTGGCAACGAAGTCATAGCTTACGCTGACGACATTGCCATTGCTGCGTCGGGAATTTGTCCGCAGACACTGTCGGATAAGTTGAACTTGGCGCTGTCAATCGTACTGGACTGGTGTAGGGATTTTGGACTGTCTATCAACCCCTCTAAGACCGACACGATCCTTTTTACGAGGAAATATAAAATTCCGACCTTCTCTCTTCCCATGATACGTGGGACCAGACTTACGTTGAGTCCCGAGGTTAAATATCTGGGCCTGATCCTCGATCCCAAACTCAACTGGAGGGCGAATCTGGCTGCTAGGGCACGCAAGGCGGCGTGTGCTGCTTACTCCTGCAGTAGAGCGGTCGGAACCAGATGGGGTCTTCGCCCAAGGATCATGCGTTGGATATATTCTACGGTCATCGAACCCAACCTCTTATACGGCGTTGCTTTCTGGTGGACTGCTCTGAACAGACAACACAACGTCAGACTCCTTGACAAGGTCAGAAGGTCTGCCGCCATTTACATAACTGGTGCTCTACGCACCACCCCCACGAAAGCCTTGTTCGCGATGCTCAACTGGCTTCCTACTGTGCTTCTCGCTAAGCAGGCGGCCAAGTTTACTGCGACTAGACTTAATGCTCTGTCTCGCTGGCACATTATACCTTCTGGACACTCCACTATTCTGGAGGTTGATCCGGTGGCCCCTGCGAACATGGACTATATCACTGCTGAATATTGTCTTGACAGATGTTTCCACTCTCTGATTCCGAATAGGAATGACTGGAATCCTAATACGGTCATCCCCCCGGAAGTCCTGGATATATATACCGACGGCTCTAAAATCGACAATGGTGTTGGAAGCGGTATCTACTCTGGGAAACTGAACCTGAATATTTCTCTCCGTCTGCCGGACTACTGCAGCGTGTTTCAGGCGGAGGTGATGGCGATCTACCGAGCCGCTCAATGGATCCTCGTCAACGATGCTCCTTTCACTCGCGTCTCGGTCTTCTCTGACAGTCAGGCCGCGATAAAGTCTCTATCGGGTTTCGTGATTAACTCTAGGATCGTTAGGGAATGTCGTCGCTGTCTAGACCTTCTTTCGGGGCGCTTCACCAGTGTCTCTTTGGTGTGGGTCCCCGGGCACAGTGAAATTCCGGGTAACTGCAGAGCTGACGAGCTCGCCAGAGCTGGTGCGCTCCTGCCGGAATCCTCTTCTGTTGAATTGGGTATACCACTTGCCTCGGTCAAATTGACCATTGCGCGAAAATTCTTTCGAGACGCCAACCTATCCTGGGTCAACGAGGAGTTCTGCTCCACCGCTAGGCTCACCTGGCCCTTGATGGATAAAAGGCGTACCAACCAATTACTTGGCCTTGGTCGTGATGTCATCTCGACTACGGTGGCCGTGCTTACGGGTCATTGCGTCATGGGCAGACACGCGGAAAGAATGAGGCTCCCTTTTAACGATTTCTGTCGTGGATGCAGGTCCTCTGAGGAGGAGGAGACTGTTATTCACTTTCTTTGTCAGTGCCCGTCTCTTGCTAGGTGTAGATATAGGTTATTTGGCTCCCCATTCCTTGTTAGCTTAACGGAGCTATCATCCATTGATATCAAGGATATAGCTTCGTTCATCAAACTTTCTGGCTGGTTTTCCAGTGCGGGGTAGTCGTGCTTCCGTTGTGCAGCCCTTGCGCTGACCAACTTCTTCCTTTTCCCTGATTGTGGAGGAACTTGGTCAGTACAGGGACTGCGTTCACCCGTGGCATCACAACGGGCCGCTATGCGTGCTCAAGTGAGCTTTGTGACATCAGAGCTACCACTCCGACCTAACCTAACCTAACCATCTAATTACCAAGTTTTAAAACTTTTCCCCAAACTATTAAAGATTGGAGTATTTAGTTTACAATTTTTTGTATTTGCACCACAAGATTTTCAAATGTCAGAAAATTACTGGGTAGATAATTAATGTCTTGGGATATCCAGGGTGTACTCCTAAACAAAAACCAATAATGCATGCTCTCAGGATATAATGATTGGCATCCATTAATGCCTCTGTGACTGGATCATAATTGTCACATGAAAATTGTGGATACTATTGATATTGATTTTCCAATTGACTACAAGATAACTAAACTTGCATTCGATCTTGGTTTTATAGCAACAATAAAGAAAAATCTTTCAACAAAGGCCTACACCTCCTGGAGAGGTGTGGAATCATTTTGAAATCATCGTAGCCTACTACTTAGTCTGTTAACTTATTAGACGAGAACCCATGTTCCAACCTCTAACTCAGATATCTTGAATATAACGAAATATTGAAAAAAAATATTTGTTTCGCTGTCTTCTTCTCAGAAATCTTCTGGTAATAATTGTGGGACTAAATAAAATTGCCAAGAAAAGTTTCTAAAAAATCTATCATCGAAAGTCGAACTAAAGGTCCCGCCACTTATAGATACATATAATACCCACAACATAAATGATGTGAGAAGCTCTGTTCTAGTCATGAAGGTTTGTAATGACCAATTTAATAAGTATGCCATCAGTGGTAGCTTGAAAGTTGGTTTCTAATGCTTAAAGAATTATTGGTTTATCGGCATATGCCCATGACTTATAAAAAGAAATCTAGCACCACTAAATCGCACAAAAGATTGGGTCAATGAGCACGATTTCAATAAATGAATAGTCAATCTGTATGCTAGTCTTAAAATCAAATTTCATTGTTGTTTAGTTGGTTGTTGTTTTGGAATCAAAAATTCAAAAATGTCTGTTCGTTGCAAAGGAAGTAAGAATCGATGATGCCACCAGCATGTAAACCGTACCAAATATTCAATTGTAATTGAATTCAGTAACAGTTTCACAATTTACTTCACTACAATTACGATATTTTGTTTATTTTTTTCATAAAAATTTATAAAAATCATCTTTATTAAAACAACATACTTTGTACATATATTTACAATTTTCGGGATTCTATCATAAGATATTACATCAAATAAATCTGATAATTAGAGATCTTAATTACATTTTATTAAATTATAATATTTTGTGCAAAGGAAAAAAGGGAAAAAACCTTTATATAAAAGAAGGCAAGTTTAAATATAGGCAGAAAATATACAAGTATACATCACGTTATCCTGAGATAACAATTGTAAACGAGTCATTTTCAATTTAATAATTTACGTTTTTAAGCTAGTTAGCCGATTTGTATACATTCTCTTATCAGTGGATAAGTAGAATTTTGAATGGAATCATAATATTTATTGTAAAGATTTTTCATGAAGTCAACAATTTGATCATATCCGGTTTCTATGTGGAGCAGTTTAGTCGAGTATCTCCATTCTTTGTTGTGTATTATCTTAAGACATTTGTTTTGTATTATTTGAAGTTTCTTCAAATGTGTTTTTGCTGCATTGTACCAAATAGGGCTTGCATATACCATTGTTGGTCTAATTACACTCTTGTAAATAAGATTTTTGTTCGTATGGTTTAATGTTGAACGTTTACAAAGAATAGGCCATAAAGCTCTAACAGTTTTCATTGATTTTTTACATATTTCATCTATGTGCTTTGCAAAATTAAGTTTCTTGTCGAGACAGACACCAAGATATTTGACGTTGTTTTTTATCGCAATTCGTTCGCTTTGGAAGTTCAATGGACGGTCTGGTAAGCGTTTTGGTGATTTGTTATAGGGGAATATGATGGCCTGAGTTTTTGTAGGATTAATTTTTATTTTCCACTTATAAAAGTATTTGTTACATGCTAAAAGTCCTCTTTCCATTTTCTTCAACAGTGCTTTTGTGAGCTTACTAGATGTTATGAGAGCGGTATCATCAGCATAGTAGGCAACTTTCATGTATGTGGGAGGGGAAAAGTCTGAGGTGTAAATTGAATATAATAGTGGAGATAACAATGACCCTTGAGGTAGGCCTGCAGTAATTTCCTTCGAAGACGATAAAGTGCCGTTGACAGCCACTACGAAAGATCTGTCCGTTAGAAAATCAGCAACTATCCTGCACAAATATTTTGGTATATTTGCTTGAAGCAATTTATAAATAAGACCGTTGTGCCAAACGGTGTCGAAAGCCTTCTCAATATCCAATATTACCAAACCCGTAGATCGCTTTGTTCGCTTGTTAGACTTTATTATGTTTATGATACGGTTTATTTGGTGAACGGCACTGTGCTGCTTTTTAAATCCAAACTGTTCATTTACTATTGCTGATGTATTCTCAATGGCATTATATATTCTGTTTTGAATAGTTTTCTCGTATATTTTACCGAGGTTACTCAATAAACTTATTGGTCTATAACTATGTGGGCACTGCCTAGATTTACTAGGTTTTGAGATAGCAATTACTTTTGCCATTTTGAAATGTTTGGGAAAATAGTTCATTTTTAAGCAGCTGTTAAAAATTATAAGTAGCAATTTTACAGCCTTAAGAGGGAGCTTTTTTATAAGTATGTTCGAAACATCATCTAGACCTGGAGATTTTGAAGTTTTGAGAGTAGAAATTAAGAAATTTAACTCGTTTAGTGAGATCGGGGTTAGATTTTCAGAGTATGCATCAGTAGATTTAAATTTATTGACTTTAGAGTTTACGATTTTGTCAAAAGAGTGCTTATATGTGGACGTAAGACTGTTTGATGCTGAAAGGGTATTAGATAAAAGTTCTGCCTTATCTGTATCTGTGTTAATTGTTATATTTCCATCAGCGAGATGTGGGATTTTTCTACCTTGTTTGCCTCTTAAACATCGACTTATTTTCCAAAACGCTTTATCACCTGGTTTTAATTTTGATAAGAAGTTATTCCACCTTTTGTTGCGATAAGAATTGATATCCTTGTTGATGATATTAGTTAAAAATTTTATACACTGTTCATAAAAATTTACATCAGATGGATTCGAAGATCGTTGGCTTCTTCTTTTAAACATTTTTCTAGTTTTGATTAAATTTACAATATTTACGGGCAAAATTGACCTACTGCTGGATTCGAATAAGGGAGTGCAGTTATTTCGAGCTTCTAAAACAATTTTCACGAATTTCTTTATCTCCAAATCAATTGAGTTCTTAGTGTTATAAATGGGTGTATTGATATTGATTTTGCTGTTGATTGTATTTCCAAACGCCGCCCAATCTGTAAGCTTGTAATTGTAATGCCTAGTGTCTATTTCGTCTATGGTTGTATTTTCAATTCTGCAGACAATAGGTCTGTGATCAGAAGGAATATCATATGCAAGCACATCTAAATTAAGGTCTAGTGAACTATTGCTTAATATTAAGTCTATAATTGACGCATTTCTATTCCTTTGAGGGGGGTAAAAAGTTGGACTAGTAGGATAATGAATATAAAAACTGTTGCATTGTTCAAGTTGAAACAATACATTCCCCGCAGTATTATTATTTATGCAATGCCATGAAGAATGCCTTGCATTAAAATCACCCAGTATAATGTAATCTTCATTAAATGAAGTAAGCTTAATTATGTCATTTGCGAAGCTATTTTTATATTTTGGTGAATAAGCTGTACAAACAATTAATTTTCTATTGTTAACTTTTACCTCAATGGAGATATTTTCTATTCCAATTGTATTTGTAATCGGAAGTACTCTGTGTTGGACTGACCTGCGTACAATTAGTGCTACACCTCCTCCTCTTGCGTTTCGTCTATCGTTACGATGAATAACAAAATTTTTAAAATATGCTTTGTGTCTTTCCTTTAAATGTGTTTCATTTAAAGAGGCGATATGAATATTTTCTCTTTCAATTAGCTCTTCAAATTGAATCAAATGTGAGAAAGTAGAAATGCCATTCGCATTCCAATGAAGAATTTTTAAGTCATTATTTTTAGTGTAAGTCATATGCATATTTTACCATAGACATAATAACTTGTAATTGTTGTACTTTTGAAGTGCATTTTTGGAGATCACTTAATGTTGTCGTAAAAATATTAAAGAGTTCATCTATGCTGAAGAGATCGTTGTTACCTCTCACGCAGTCTGCATAAGAGAAAGTATTTCGATTAATGTTATTGTTGGGAGTGTTAATGTTGGGATCATTATTAAAAAACCGTGGTGAGTTTTGTGTATTGTTTTTACGATTACGTGTAATTTTTCTTGTTGCTTTAGCTCTTGTCTCTAAATAAAGTGATCGAAAAGGGCAATTAATATCATTTGCAGAATGATCTGTTCTCTCTTTACCATTCTTTTTACAGTTGAAACATGAAAAAACTGCTGGTATTTTATCTTGATTCCTTAGTGGGCAATCGTTTGTGTGATGCTGGTTGGCACATAACATACAAGCGGGAAGACGATTACAGTGATCACCTCCATGGCCATACATAAGGCAATTCCAACACTGTGTTGGATTGTCATTTTTCCTTGGCTTATATTTTTTCCATGACACAATAATATTGCACAGTG
Source organism: Sarcophaga caerulescens (assembly GCA_927399465.1). Taxonomy (NCBI): domain Eukaryota; kingdom Metazoa; phylum Arthropoda; class Insecta; order Diptera; family Sarcophagidae; genus Sarcophaga; species Sarcophaga caerulescens. The sequence continues at coordinate 66,140,979 of OV656868.1, forward strand.
AGGACACGTTATTCAGTGATTTTGGGTTAAAATTTTTTCTTGCAAATTGCACCTTATATACGGCGTTGTTAATGGAACTAAATTTTGTGTTTACTTCAATCACAGAAGATGGAGTTAAATTATATTCCTGAATATCCCTTTTGATGTCTTCAACACTAATTTTAGGAAGTCCATAAAGGAACACTGTATACAGACGATTTTCTTTCGAATTAAAGCTATGAAATTCAATTTTTCCATCTAGTAATGCTTTTTTACATTTTTCGTATGCTTCAGTATTTTGGGGAAATACTTTAGTTCCGATTGATGTCCGTTTGTAGACTGCATCCTTACCCAGTAATTTCTGAAGATCATTTAAATTGATTTTGGCATCGACCACCAATGGTGGAGGTTTTCCTGTTTTAACATCTGTTATGTTGGATGTAGAATCCAATTCCATATCATTGAGTTTGGCTAGTTCGCTAAACCTGTTGCTAGATGTAGGTAAGTTAATAAACCTATCCATTGGAATGACTCGTGACCTTTTTGGTCTCTTCATATTAGATTTTTTTAAATCTAAACTATGAGATTTGGCCCCCGGGGCCATGTGTTTATTGCTAGCTCTGCTAGTCTTTTGTAATTCAGTACACGCGAGAGTTCAATAAAATAAAAGAAAAAAAACAAAAACGACTACCGAAATTACAAGAGATAGAATACAAATTATTTGTCGTTGAATTACTTGCTTTCGAGCAACTAACCGCTTATAATAAGAGACGACCGCACTCTACGAGATCAAGTAACGAACTCGATATTTTGTTTAAAGACGTAGCCATTTAACCAGAAACTCTTTGATAAAAGTGCTTATCTTCAATCAGTTTCAAATGAATCCAACCAGCCAAAATGCAACAACAACGGTGGTCATTTGGCTTTAATTCTCCTATGAGGAGACGAGAATATTCTGCTCAGTACACGTATTTCTATGGGTTTTTGATGGTTTCGAATCGCGTAGATTAAAAATGTCGAATATTGTATCAAATTTTTACTTTTTTTCTTCTTTTTTTGCTAAACTATTCATTATGACTTTCCAAACTTTACGGAACTGAAATACCAACACAGTTAGAAATTCTGAGCAGTGAAACTAATGTTATTGATTTCGATAGTTCTCATGCTAAGCCGCACTCGGCTCAGTTTAAAGAAATGGTTTATACTAAAAAAATTGTGACAGATGATTCTGCTTGTTTTAGAAACATTGTACGCCCTAACAAATGCCATTAAAATAAAAAATGGCTTTTATGAAAATCACTAGATTATGCTTTTCTAACAAGTTTCGCTAAGAGCAGAAATTCTAAAAATTGCCGCAGTCCAGTAGGTAGTGTGTTAGCTTATTAGACGAGATTACGTGGTTCAATCCTGGCTCAGATTCTATGAAAACATTTTTAAAAATCTATCGCTCGGAGTCGATTTTAAACTCTCATTTTAAGTCTCGTCATGTATTAAATTAAGACACACAACATGAGTGGTGTTGCAAGTTAGATCATAATCCTGACTGAAGGGTTTTAATATCAAATTACATATGTATGTATTTATGTATGGACGTACGGATCCTAAACAATAGATTTGAAAATGTTCTGGATTAAACTCCAAATATTCTTCCGTTATGCTCTGCCTGTTACACTGAAAAAATATAACTATTATTTGAATTTAATAACGTCTTACTTGGAATTATACTCCCTCTACAGTATCTTTTTTATTTTTCCTTTTTTTTGATTCCATTATCCATAATTGCTTGTTTCTGTTATTCATTGTCTGGAAATTGATTTCTACCGTTTGTTTTTATCATCATTAAATTTTAATATTTATGCCCTACGTTGCTTTAATAAATTGGAAGTCGATGAAGGAAATGTGTTTTTCTAATGTCATATTTATGTAAGTGGACTTGAATTCAAACGAATATGGAAATTAAAATAAAAATAAACAGTATTCCGCTAAATACACAGCCCTGGACTTTTTTTGTGCAAATAAGATGGCTCCAGGTGTTTCCGAAGGCATTTTGCGCGCTGAACACGAGGTTTATAACAATTTTCAAGTAAATCTGATTAATTTTTATAATCCTCGACTGCCATATTGGATACGCCATTTTGAATTTTTTAAATCTGAATGAAGATCTGTAATCAGCGACCCCTAAAACCCCTGAGTAAAAATTTTCAAGTAAATCAGATTAATTTTTAAGGACCTCCGTAATGTGTTTCTTTTTCTCTTGCACCCCTTGACATAAATCCACCCCCTACTTTAAGGGTGCATGCAATCAATTTGGCTTTGGGCTAATTTTAAAGATCAAAGATCAATTGTCAATTTCTGACAATAGCGATGGTTCTAGCACGTCAGTGTTAAGCTCTACAATTTTTCAAAAATTGCCAAAAACGCTATTTTTAGGGGTTTCAACCATTTTTCTCGAAAACCTGACCTGATTCGTGTTCAGCGCGCAAAATGCCTTCGGAAACACCTGGAGCCATCTTATTTGCAAAACCCATGTAGGGATGTGATATTGGTTTATAATCTTAAACGTAATCATTTATCGGGAGGGTATCTCTTATAAATGACAATATTAACATGCCACGAAGCTTAATATGTACATAATTTTGTTTACATTCCTTTCTTATTTATACAAACAACCAAACACTATACCTGACAGCAGAAAAATTTTCAATTTCCTAAGAGTCTTATGAAAACCTCATACTTAATTTACGAAAGCCTAAAGACATACTTATTAACCTGGATATACATATGTATGTACATATATCGTGTATACCGCTACCTCTGTATCTTTAATACTGTCAATATAATATAAACAATATTTGTGTCAATAATTGTAAACAGAAGCAAACAACAAAAAAGAAAAAACAAAAAATAAAAAGGACAGGAGAAGTAAAAATGAAAACAAAATATCCTATGAACTCATTTAAGCATTCATCCAACCATGCAAAGGACTCCCAGGCAGACACTCACTGGCTGTATGAAAAGAAACAACAAGGTTCCTGCGTTGAGTATAATAAACAAAAATTAGTATTAAGTCCTGAGGGAAATGCACAGAAGTACCATCACAGTGTTACAAAGATAAGCAATTCCAGACTGTCTTACAGTAACGGTAACTATGGAAGAGATATGGTGGATGAATAAAACTGCAAAATAAATGATAATATTGTTCAATAAAAATGGAAATTAATATTAACAGTGAAATACACTCTTTCAGATACTCATGCTCATTTGTAAGTTTTTAAGAAAAAGTGTGTTGTTATATGGCCTAACAAGGGCCTTTCTTCGCTTATTCTTTGTTTACTGTTTAGTTTACAAATTTCTTTTGGGCATAAAGATAAAAAAATAAAATTCAACTTCTTATCGAAATGAATCAGAAGTGCCGCCATGTCTACTACTACGTTTCAGTTTCGGTAACACAGCGGTCCGTAGTGACACGTGGCGTACAATAGACATACCATGAGAAAAGGTGAAGTGAGAAATATGTATTTTTCCGCAGCAAGAAAAAAGTGTGAATGTAAGAAAATCACGACGATGAGCAGTAAATACAGACTATACCCACTACTAACGCTATTGTTGGTTGGTCGTCTTTAATTAGGATATTACAGGTAATCTCTAACGACTTAAATAATCTAGCTTCACTCATTTTGGATGCAATGACAATATCATCATCTGTAATGTGAAGTGCTGGAGCTTATATTCAATGGAGCTGGAGCCTCTTTCAATGGACTACTTAACTTCGTAAAAATCCCTTCAAGTTCGAAATAAAATCAGAACAATTCCAAGCAATTGCTTTCATATTAAGATCAAAGATGAATTGTGGCATTGGACCCAGTGTTTTCTTAATTCAGATCAGCATGAATCATCACTACAGGCTTCCTACTATATCAAATGTCTTTAAAAAGGCTATCATGTACTTAATCACTACAGTGCGTGGTGAGATATATACTTGCATATTATTATATATACATATATATATATATATATATATATATATACAGTGGTGACCTTATAATTAGAAACGACTTAGCAACTTGTATGCTTGTTAATTTATTTTCAAAACTTTGTTACTCATTTTAAAACTAATAGTTAAAAAAGACAATACAACATGTTAGCTTTAAGTTTAAGTTAAAATGAGTAACAAAGTTTTGAAAATAAATTAACAAACATACAAGTTGCTAAGTCGTTTCTAATTATAAGGCCACCACTGTATATATTGCGCTCAGTTTTTAAAACGGTACAACATCTCTTCTCGTAAAACGTTTTTGTGGCCCCAAGCCAACAGGGTTTTTATAAAAAATAAACGGAGAGAAAAGTTGATCCATGCTGGATCAAATAAGTTGCATAATTATTAAGTAAAGTCTTTGCAGTTTTTTCAACCTTTCCCTACCTGTTGTCGCTGATTTGGCAGACTAACAAAGCTTCTACTCTGACAGAGCCGATGCACGTTACAGTTACTTACTTTCATAAGTAGCCTCTATGTCGTATTTCGGCCTGCCTTAACACATCTTTCCAGGCGCCTCTGGCCCTTGCCTTGGCTAGTTGGTGTCGCCAATTGCTGACAGGGCTTCTTCGATTCGGTTCTTCAAATACAGACAATATCGTTTTCTATGCCGACTTCCGCTAATAGATAAATACATATATACAAACACTTCACTCAGGATTATGACTTATATGACTCACTTCAACTTATGTTGTGTGAGTTAAATTTATCCATAAGTGACGTGACCTACAGTTAAAAGTCGACTCCGAACGACAGATTTTTAAGAACCTTTTTATGGAAATTTTATTTACTTTCAGAGTTTCTGCTGAGAGGAGATCGCCGAAAGAACATATTTCTTTTTTTTCAAACGGAGATGCCCGATTGAACTGTGGCCTCACACTACCTACACACTACCTACTGGACTTCGGCGACTTAAGCTAATGCCCGCATTAACAACCCGCCTCGCCGGACCAACCTCTTCCATTCGAACGGCATGGCCAAGCCAGCGTTGCCGTTAGATGTTAATTAGCTGCACAACGTACATAAGTTTCGTTGAGGAGCTCATACAGCTCATAGCCCGATCGGATGCGGAAATCGTCGCCAATTCTGCCCTTCTGTAGAAATTTTCTCTCGAATACTCTCAAGACTGCTGCATCAGTTCTCAGTAGCGCCCATGCTTCTGCGTCATAAAAAAGGCTCGAGAGAATAAGCGGCGTATAGAGTATTAGTCTCGTCGTTCATGAGAGATCTCTGCTGCTCCATTACGGTTAGTGAATTTAATTTCCTGCTTAGAAACCAACACCATGTTGTGTGTGTTAATTTTTATCTATAAAAAGCAGTAGACTTTAAACGATAGATTTTTGAGAAACATTTCATGGCAATTTTATTTACTGTCAGAGTTTTTGCCTGAAAACTGCTGGAAAGAATTTGCCGAAGAAATATTTTTTCTTATTCCACTTTGTTTGAGATGTCTGGGCGGGGGTTTGAAGCACGGCTGCACGTCTAATAAGCCATTACACTACTAACTAGACTACGGCGACTTCTAGGATTCGTACTCTTAGCGAAACTTGTTAAAGAGGCATAATCTATTGATTTTCGTTGGTAGGATTTGGCTACGGCAATGGAATGTATTTGCTTAAGCAAATTCCTTAGTTAATACCCTTATGACTAGTTGCCACATAGCTGTCGCCATACGCGATCAAAGGAGTTGCGGCTGATGCCAACCAGTTTAGATATGAAATGTAGCGTTCGAAAGACATTCAATTGCCACTTAGCTGTCAGAGAAAATAGAAATAATTTGTGGTCCTACTTTTGCTGTCGAGTGTACTACTTTTTTTATTGTTTGCACCTTTCATTTTTATTTAAAGCTTGAAAAAAATTGTATTTCATTACACCACCACAAAAAAAAGACGACCTTGATGAAATGTGAATAGGAAAACATTAATACTACATTGTCATATTGAAATACAATCAACCGTCCTATAACGCGGTGAGTGCATACCGCGTTGTATGAAAACCACGCTAAAAGAAATTCGAATTTAACCCTACAAATCAGACTAATTTGTAGCGCGTTTTATGGAAACCGTCTACCGCGTTGTATGAAAACCGCGCTATAAGGAACTCGGAATTAGTACAAATCACATCCTTCGTACCGCATTATGGGGACCAAGAGTTCATATAAGGATTGATAAGAAAATGAAACAAAAACTAAACTAAAAGACTGTTTTCCAATAAAAATAAGAACGATTTTTGTTAAATTATGTAATTTTCCAACATTCATCCTCACTGTCAGATATGAGTCGCAGAAAATTTTTTAGAAAGACTTGGTCATTTTTAGAAAGACTGTGAAAGAGCTCTGAGATGACTTAAACCTATGTCGTAGACGGCTATGAAGTAAGCTGGCATGTTTATATAAACATGTTGTTTTTATATATCTTGTTGTCTTTTATATCTTGTGGCGAAAATAAAACTGAACCCTCTTACAATATCGACTTACTGTAGTCATTCATAGGCTGTGTGGAAGGAACTTATGGGATGTTGTTGAACGGAAACCGCGCTATAAGAGTACCGAGTTATAGGAGGGTTGTCGCAATTTCAGCTCCGCATTATATGGAAACCGTTTTCTGAGAGTACCGCGTTATAGGAGGGTTGACTGTATCCTGTAGTTTTTTTTCAACGATTTGCTACAGTTCGCAACAATCATCACTGAGCTTGGAGCATTTTTTTCACAGTGTTTAATTCATTTAATAATTGTAATTGATTTTTTTACGTTTATTTTATTTCTTGTATATTTTTATAATATGAAATACAACATGCACCAATTAATTAATCAACATGTTAACAATATAAGTCAGTGTGGTGAAAGATATAAAATGGATTATGCCCAACTAAAATTTGTGTTTCTGCGAAACTAAAATACATTTTAAAGGAATGAACAATTTATGGCGATAATAACGAAATAATTTAGGATTTCAAGGAACTATTGTTGAGTGACTTAAGTATTTTTTTATGGGCTTTGATCACATGCCAGCGTCAAAATTTTGTCTTTCATTTTTAGTCATAACTCCTTGCGTGTTGAGAGTGTTCCAATTGGGTTTTAATGAGAATTTTTTTTTGTGACAATGGCATCATGCGTAGATTATGTATTACCAGCAAAAACACGTCAACAGGAAACTATTTTTTTATTAATTTTCTTTTCTTTGTTTTAAATTTCTCAAAACAAAATGTGTTAGACCTTGCAATAAAAAAAGTTTACAACTTTGTATTCCAACACGAAATTTTTCAATAACTTATTATTTTATAAACTGGTAGTAAATGAAAAAATCAACTCAAATTTTAGTTGAATTTTCTTTCCATTTTTTGTCCAGGTTTATACTAGTCATGTCAGCAATGTTCATGTTGTGGCAGCTTTCGATAAAAAACAGGCATTGGACGTGAATTGTAAGTAAAAAGCTTTCTTAGTATGTTAAAAAAAAATTAATTCTTCCTCTCAATATTCTGCAGGGAAAAAAATTGCCATAAAAAAGTTTCTCAAAAATCTGTTGTTCGCAGTCGACTTTAAACTGTAGGTCCCGCCACTCATGTATAAAATTTACACATATGACATAAGTGGTGCAAGAAGCTAGGTTGTAATATTGACTGAAGCGTTGTAATGATTAATTTTGTACGTGTGTCTAGCTAATGTTAGATTCCTATGGAGTATGTACACCATGACTAAGATTAACCAAAAAAGCTGTGTATTCCTGTAGGAAATAGCGATGAGTTTGGCGGTCTTAAGGCTATTGAAGCTTACACACTTGCAAAGGCTACTACAACAAAAAATTCATTACATGAGAATTACATTTTTCAGCAGAGTGACAGATATATGATTTCACACAAACCTTGCGATGGAAGGATCAGTGAATCCAATAGACAGATCAGTCAGGTATAAACCTGACTAGAGTCCAAATAAGAAATCTTAAAATTTTTATAGTGGGACACTGTACTCTAGGCGCACACGATTGAAGCTTGGGAATACCTCACAAGGACTTCTGCAGAAACTGTATTCACGATAAAGAAGAGGAGACCACGAAATAATTTCTGGCTCTGTCCTGTACTTATGAACTATAGAATATGGATTCTTGGATACCCAGAGTTTTATCACAAAATCTGGGGTCCATTTGGTACCAAAATTTCTTAAATTTGCGCACAGTGTGAGAAGCTAGGCCGTAATCCTGACTGAAGGGTTGTAATGGCCAATTATGTATATATGTATGTATGCATGTATGTTACGGGATTATGTAAAATTTGAATGACAGTCACCAGTGCTTAAACCAGTCAACCAATATCACTCTAAAAATTGTATGTGAATGCCTAGACTTTTCGACCTGTTAGGAAACTGTGATACTAGCGAAACAAGGAGCAAATTATGTAGACTTATAAAAACCCAAAGAAACGAAAATTGTACCAAATGATTTAAATTTTCATTTTAAAAAGGCACACAATTTTTAAAACTAAAGAAATATATGAATACCAGGTATTTGCTCTTTAGAGATTATGCTTAAAGGGGTTCATTTGCGAACTCCAAACTTTTTCCAATGATATTGTCAATGTCAACTAAAATTGTAGTTGGCTGTCCACTGTATATGAGACTTACTTACAGGGATAAGTTAATTTAATGGGTAGCCTTTTATGGGATAATATGAATAACAATTCTTCTAGTATCCATTAACATCCATTAAAATCAAATATATAAGATGCTTTTGCATACATTACATAAACTTTAAATATACTCTTGGAGTTTAAAATTCCTTCGAAATATTTACTCTATTAAAAGCTATAGGAAAACAAATTGCCTTCGTTTTATACACAATGTGTATACAATAAATATTTTGGCACATAATCTTAAAATAGTGTATTTGGGCTTGTTGTCAGCTACTGAAAAGTTGACTTTACATTTTGTATTTAATTTGTAAACAACTCTGGTAATTTCCTGTTTAAACATGAACTGCTAATACAAAATTGCCAAAAAAAAAACCAAAAGCAGTTAAAAATTATAAATGCTTTGAGCAGAAATTCCCAAGATAATATGTTGCCGAAAAGAGAAAAACTAGTTTAAAAACAATTTTTGAGAGCCTAAAAGTAGGCCACTGAATTTAATACGAAAAATATGCAAAGAAAACTCACACGCACAAAATAAAAGCAAAAAGCACTGGCAACAATAATGAAACAAGATAGAAATTAAATTAACAAACATTTAAACACGAAAATTTAAGCATAACTTTTGGGAGTAAAAATTAATTGTAATGTTTTGCATATTTTTAGTCAACAAATTTAAACATAATTTCTCGTTAATGATTCCAATTCTGTAAAAAATTAGCTTTTTTGTAACATTTTTTATCCTTATTTTTTTTCACGATTTTCCTAGAATTTAATTTTCTGCTTTTTCAACATGTATGCTGATTATATCCTTTTTTGATGTTTTCTCAGTATTGCTGTTAATAGGAATTTAATTTTATATTTTTTCTATATATTCAATTACTCTCATTTTGCCTGTCGTACATTCATTATCAAAGGAATGTTTGTGCACCAATTGCTATAAATACTCATTAATTTAAATTGTATACGCACCACTGAACAAAGGCCGACATATTTTCCTGCAAAACAACTGACAGAGAGAGAGAAACAATTTAAATGTTTCGAGATTCACCTGGCATATAATTGCCTTTGACAATCCGCTAATAAGCATATGTATACACGTATGATTTAATGAATTTTGTAATGCAAACTTTTTTTTAAATTGTCTGTGTTTTTCTGTTCAAAAATCCTAAAAATATGCAGATATTCGTTACATATGAAAACGCCTTAATGCATACTTTAACAATTCTATATCAACGTAGGATATGCAAAGTTGTATGGAGTCACAACACGTAATCATGTGATAATATACTCGGTGAGCAGATATCGTTTATTATTAGATGTGAGGCCGTGGTTCAAACCCCACCTCAGACATCTCAAACAACGAAGTATGAAAAACTATTTCTTCAGCGGCTTCCTCTCAGCGGTCTTCTGGCAAAAACTCTGAGGACAAATAAAATTGCCATGAAAAGTTTCTCAAAATTTCTGTCATTCAGAGTTGACTTTTAACTGTAGTTCGATCCAAAAGGTATGCTGCCCGTTTTTCCAAAAACTTATTCACAATCACTTTTGGGTTCGCTGATCTGTAATGTATAAAAAGATTGATTGTTGACGAAACCAATGATAAATATGAAAGTCTAAGCAATTTCATTCGAAAAATCAGCATTAAGAAGTCTTGTCGCTCAAGCACACAATCTGCATGCGTTCGGCATTGAGAGCCAACAATTTCGGATTAATAGCCACTTTTTACCTGAAAGATTCTATGGCTGTTTGCATATTTTACGCGTAAATGAAAAATCTTTTACTCAATAAATGGCACTTCAGATGAAAGACAGTTAACAGCAGGCAGCTTTGCTAGACCGGTGGAAGTTATATATTTTGATCCAAAGATTTTCCTCTTAATTATTAAGTACATTTGATTAGTAATGAGGCTCAGTTTCTCTCTATCTTTCCTTTCGCTGAGTACACATTTAAACTATCTCTTTCCATTCCACACTCTTCCTGCACATTGCATGGGATGCAGCAGAATTGTAACCCTCTGGCTGAATTAGCTTCCCAGATAGTCACATATTATTTTAGAAGACACAATTGAGTTTCCCAATTACTTGTAATATAACACCGTTTCTATCCCGATATACATATGTCTTCAATTCATCAGTATATCACAAAGAGTATGTCTCCCCTGTATTCACTGTTATTATTAAAAATCGTTGCGAAACATTTACTAAAGTCTACTGGATCCATCAGCGACTCGATTATACAAGCTCACGAAGTCCCTTGATAAATCCCCTACTAGACTTGTAGTTTTATTTTTCTCAAATAGTACACACAACTCTGGTCATTATTGCTAAGTTCATCGAACGTAGTCTTGTAGTTAGTGTGTTGGCTTATTAGTTGGAGTTCAAGCCCCAGGAAACCTGAGAGAAAATAAAATTGGCCTAAAAGGTTTCTCAAAAATCTGTCGTTCAGAGTCGACTTTAAACTGTAGGTCCCGCCACTCATGTATAAAATTAACGCACACAACATAAGTGGTGTAAGAAGCTAGGTCGTAATCCTGACTGAAGGGTTGTAATGTATGTAAAGCCTACAAAGCCTTTAACGACGCCATAGGACAGGTTGTCATTGCCCCATCACGTACAAATACCGCTTTCGGAAACTCGAATCTTAAAAATATGCGTTTTATGGGGGCAGTCTTGGGCTATTGCTCTTTCAGATTTAGATTACAGAACAACTACACCCTATCGTTGACGAATCCTACAATGGAAATCTCTTACATAGTTTTCAAATCTAAAACACCGCCATATAATAGAGTTTCTTAATAGAAGTCACAGTAGGGTAGCATGTTTAGCTTATGAGACGTGAGGCCACGGTTCAAAGCATAGATCAGACATTTCCACTAAAACGAAATATGAAGAAATTTTTCTTCTCCAGCTTTCTCTAAGCAGATGTCTGGCAAAAACTCTGAGAGTAAATAAAATTGCCATGAAAATTTTCTCAAAAGGTCCCTCCGCTCATGTATAAAATTAGCTCACACAACATATGAAGTGAGCGAAGCTAGGTCGTAAGCCTGACAAAAGGATTATAATGATTACGTATGTATGTAATAGAGGTCTTTAGACAGAACCTTAAGAAACTACATGCAATTACGGCTGTAATTGTACGGCTGACTCATCATCGCTTCCGGTGTATGATATTAACTTTGGCAAAAACTGATTTTTGTTGTTAAATGCGTACATACAGTGAACAGCAAAAATCTTAGTACTAAAATATATTATGACAATTTAATGAATTTTAACCAACAGTTTGTATAAAAAATTAAAGTTTTTATATTTATGTTATTAATTTATTTCTGAGAAATAGAGAAAAATAAGGAAAAGTTTCAGTTGACTGTATAGGTACCCCCAAGGAGAACCCTGAGTATATTTAAAATTCAAAGGCCTAATATATGAAAATATTATCCCTTGTATTTAATAGAATTTCTCTTGAGGTCAAGCACCCCATTTAAGCCATTTGAAATTGAATGTACAAGTTTTGTTTAGTGTTTTCTGGTGGCACCATGAGCAAGTTTTTCTTTTGACTTTTATTTGAGGTTTAGCGATTACGTAACCGTTCTTTCAAATGATCTCCTAAATGCTCTCCTGAAGTCGTATCGGGACTTTGTGCAAGAGTATTAAGCCTGTGGGGACTTTTTGGTCAAAATATATTGGAGTACTAAGACTTTTGCTGTCCAGTGTAATAGAGTTCCTTAATAGAAGTCATGAAACAGGAACTTGAAGAATTACATAGGACTTCCGGAGTACGGCATTAACTTTCATTATTTAGCGACAAAAACTAATGTTTGGCCTTAAGTGGGTCATAGTGGCTCATTGTAAATTAAGACCAACAAGATGAAAAAGATTTAAAGTTTTCCTCAATATTGTGTACTGAATGATGCAAAAAGTGAAACTTTATATTTCGAATAAATTTTTTGTTGACTCAGTTTTTGATATTAACTTCTCTACTATTCTCGTGCTACTCTTAAAAATTTTGATTTTATAGGATGATTGTAATACCATCATAACCATTATACTTGGCGGGTTTTAAAATATTTATAACACTTTAATAAAGTCCTCTAAATGATGCCTTCACCACATGAGTGGGAAGAAAAGGAATCAAATTTGTGGGCAAAAACGTAATTATAATGGGCCACAGCCAAAAGAAGCGATGAGGCCTTGCATACATTTGTTAAGAGTTTGTGCAGGGAAATTAACATGATGTTAAACAAGGAGTTCATTTACTCATTATCACACTATTATTACTCCCTTTTGTTGGGTATTAGTTTTAAAAAAATTTTGGACTCTACATAATCTATTAAGCGTTTAAGGGTGTTTTAGCCAATAATAGTAATTGAAATACAACAAAAAAGTAAAGAAATCTAATAAATTTATAAGGAGCGAGGCAATAAATTTGTAAAAACTTAAATAAAGTTATGAACTGTATGACAGACGGTACTAAACAATTAACAGAAGAAAACAAGGCTAAGGGATGAATATTTTTTATGCGGGAGTCTCAACACTACAATTTAAACATTGTAAAGGATAACAAAGGGATGTAGTTCACCAATACAATAACTATTGTTCGGAAATTGTTCCTTTAGAGCAATAATAATACAACACAATATAATTTTCTTCTTTTTTTTTTTTGCTTGTCATGTTAAACGCCAGAGGTTTTCTTCTCTTGTTGTATGGTAAACAAACTTTTACAGCGTAACAATGTAATTATGTTGGCACGTGTGTAATTTTAACAGCTTGGTCCATCAAAAAAAGAAACTGTTTTTTGTCATTTGTAATTGCCAAAACGTGTAATATAGCTTATTGGGTCTTAAAAAAAGTAATCATTTCTATATTTATTTTCTTAATTGAAAATATATTTTTCTGCCCCTTTCCGTTTCGTTTGTTGAAACTCATAGACTCTTTGCTTAAAACAAAATTTTTACCATCAAAAGTATTGTTACGAAAATGAAAATGGTGTTTTGATTTCACATCGTTTAAATTGTAAACAAAAGCTACAAAAACAAAAATAATGAATTTGTTTACATGTTAAACAAGTAAACAATAATACATCAACAAAATAGCAGTATAAAACAAATTATAATAAGTAAACAAACATATAACAACTACACGGTAAGAAAAACGTAAACAAAATAGACAAACAACAATCGTTCGCCTTAAAAATCATTCATCAGACTGTTTACCATGTTTACTGTATAAAATGAAAGACAAAGCAGGCAACGAGTCAGTAAAATTTGAGTCAGTCTTGTGTGAAGACGCGGTGTTTGAAGAAAGTAATCGTGGTTTGAAGATCTCCGTTATAAATACCTATTGAACAAATTGACTAGTAGTTGTTATTGTTTACGCAAAAGAGTGCAAAAAGGCATAACAAACGAAGCAACTGTTGTTGTTTACATCAAGTTGTGAACAGTGTGAACAAGAAAGAAATTAATTAAAAGCGAACATAAATTTATTTTTATTTGCAATCTACGAGCACATATATTTTAAACATTGATAAAAATATACTGCAGAATATGTTGTAAGGTTCGAGCTATGTGGTAAGTTCATCGGAACCTCAGAGACAATTGGAATTCGTTTCTAGTGAGTAATTAAACTGACTGGAACACTTTGATTAAGCAATTGTTATTTGCCTCCTACTTCACAAATGCAAAAAAAAAAATTATAAGCAAAATGCTTATAAAGGTAGAGACAGTAGTATAGGCAGACAACTAAGCTCGACGTATTTTGTATTTACCATTGTGGGTGCCAACCATACTTTTTACTGGTATTATATACTCTCGCAGATAACTTATGTATGGTACAGTTCCTTTCTCAAAATTTTTATATGTCGAGCTTACTAGGCTCAGGGAAAGCAGGAAAATATTTGAAAAGTCTTTCATCAATACAATATCTTCATCACATACCCAGCATTCATTATCATGCCTATATGGTTTAGATATTTTTGGATAGTTTGATGTGAAACTGAAATCGCTTCCTATTGTAAAATCTCAAAATAAGTTTTGATTATCTGAAAAGTCTGAAAACTATTTGCCCCTCTTTAATATCCTTTTCATTGAGTATCTTCTTTAAAAATTACGTATAATCCAATTACGTAATACACCAAAGATTGAAATCCCATCAGCTCCACACCTTACAAGGCCATTGCCATGAATTTTTTTAATAAGCGGAGATCCAGCAGACGGTGATAAGTCAACCAGTCCTTTATCATTCTCCAGCCAATCTAATAAGAGTGGAGAGCTCTAAAGGCGGTCCGACTTGTCAGATAATATAGTTCTATTTCTTTCACTTCCCGTAGAAATTAAATTAAGCATATCTTTCGATGGAGTTCGAAACATAATGAGTTCCGAGTTCCTATTATTCCAACATATGTCCCTGACCCGTCTATATACTACAGAATAAACTTGTATTTAAAAAGTTTGTAGTTCGTATATTTTTCCATTCACTCTTATTATTCCTATTGCAAAGCATTGCCCCATATTATAGAGGTTGCTGGTTCAAAGCAGTGAATTATTAAGAATGGAGCAGACTTGTCTCTCATTATAGTAACGATTGTTCTCTTAGCTCTGGTTCTCACTACCATGTGCAAAGCGGTGCTGCAGGATAGGTTCTCAAAGAGCATACAAATACACAACAAGATTATTTAAAAATACTTTATCTAGTGGACGGTGTTTGGATATTTCAATTTGAATTTTCCCATCTTCAAGTGTGAGGCGTTCATTGTTGATCTCTACCTTATTTATACTACCGTCATGTTTCAGCCTGATTTTCACAATTTTGCACTTGATGGCATGTAGTTTCAACAAATCGATGGCTTCACTGCGTGAGAAGTTGCTTTAAACTGTAATTTCATGTGATTTGATGGCGTTAACCAATTTTGTGGGAATTCGTTCAAGACCGTGTCTGTGTTCAAGACCGTGTCTGGTCAGACATCTCCAACAAAACGAAATATGAAGAAAAAATATTTCTTCGGCGACTTCCTCTCAGCAGATTTCTGCCAAAAACTCTGAGAGTAAATAAAATTGCCATGAAGAGCTTCTCAAAAAACTGTCGTTCGGAGTCGACTTTAAACTGTAGGTCCTGCCACTCATGTATAAAATTAACGCACACAACATAAGTGGTGTGAGAAGCTAGGTCGTAATCCTGACTGAAGGGTTGTAATGACCAATTATGTATGTATGTTACGTTTTTACCTTTTAAAAACGTTTAAAATATGAGCTCGCAGATGGAAATAAAATAAAAATAAATTCGTGTTTAGTTTAATTAAAATTCTTTATTATTCGCACAATTCTGTGTGTCACTGCTTACAACTTTATGAAAACAACAACAATTGCTTTGTTATTCCTCTGTTTATACCCTTTTCATAAACAATAACAATTATAATAATATTTTTGTTTACTTGTTTACCATATTTTTTATGCTGGTGTTTGTTGTTATATTAAGCAATACGATAATTTGTAAACAGGTTTGTTTATTACATTGTTTTGTTTTTGTAGCTTTTATTTATAATTTTAATGTTAAGCGATGTAAAATCAAAACACCAGTATCTTGATTTTTTTAATTTTCGTTAAAATATTGTATAGCACCTAGAGGACGTGTACTTGTCAATTGAGACAAGTACAGTACCCGGAGGTCGATTTGACCCATTGTACAAAAGAGTGGACAAATATCGAACAGAATGACTCCTCCTAACGACGCACTTTAATGCATTTTTTAAATAAAGTGGATGAGCGAATCAAAATGAAAACTTCACATAACTGCCTATGGTAATGCCATCCAAATTAGCCCAGCCTACATTGGGGACTAAACCCATGTGAACACAATGGTTACGATATAATTCAAATTCTTGTCTCCAAAATCTGCCTGAATTGCACATTGATTTCGAATTTATTTAAAAGTTCATCCTTTTAAACAATTTTAGTTTTTAAATTTTCTCATTGTATCGAATGTATCGAAAAACATTATGTTGAATTGATTGAGATTTGCATATGGAAACAGTGTAGTTTGTATATTGATTTTATGGATTATTTTGTTGTTACTTCTCTTTGCAGTTACGAGTTAAGATTTAAAGTTTCCTGCAATTGTTTTCTTTTTTTTTTGTAGGCAATTTTTAAACTTTCTAGCTATAAAGAGAAAGGGAAAACAGTAACGCTAACAAATTGGAATTTTTAATAAGATTTTCCTAAGTATTTCTTCCAATAGAATTCAATTTTAAAGAGATGCAGTTTTTTTTGTTCTTAATTTTCTTATTTGTTGTGTTGTTGTTATGCTACGAACATTTTGTTAATGCAGACAACATTTCGATAAAGTATTTGCCTTTACGATACACCAGTTAGTCTATAAAAAATAGTTTCTCTTTATTTCCTTACAGTTTTGGTGTTTTTGTTTAAACCAAATAATAGCAGCAGCTCCTATAGTTCTATAAGCCATTTGAGTTTGAAACTTCAATTTAAAAGTTTCCTTGTTTTAAGCATTAAAGATTATTTTTAAAATGGAATTTAATTTAAAATTGATGCTTAAAAAGTCAAATTAACACATTTAAACATAATTAAGTTTCTATCTTTCTATTTACAATAAAAACAATAACAACATCAACGAAATTGGCAAATAACGCAAGGATAAACAATTGCATTCATCGCGCGTGGCATTACTATATTGTTACGTTTTTACCTTTTAAAAAGTTTAAAATATTATTTCGTAGATTGCAAATAAAATAAATTTGTGTTTAGTTTTAATTAAATCCTTTATTGTATGTACAATTCTGTGTTCACAACTCGATGTAAACGACAACAATTGCTTTGTTTGTTATTCCTCTGTTCACACTCTTTGCACAAGCAATAGCAATTACTATTCAATTGTTTGAGAGATCTTTGTAACGGAGTTCTTCAAACCCACCGCGTCTTAACACAAGACTGACTGAACTTTTTGTAACTAATTTACATGCTTGGCCTTGCCCTTTAAATGGCACGGTAAACAGTCTGATGAATGTTCTTGAATGCGAATGTTCGTGGCTTCGCCTTATAGAGATCTCTGTAAATGTAAACATCGTTTACATTTGTTTGTGTATTTCGCTTATATTGATTTTTGTTTACTTGTTTACCATTTTTTTTATGCTGGTGTTTGTTGTTATATTACGCAGTACGGTAATTTGTAAACAAGTTGATGTTTTTGTAGTTTTTGTTTATAATTTTAATGTTAAACGATGTAAAAGCAAAACACCAGTATCAAGATTTCTCCATTTTCGTAACAATATAAGCCCGACGTTCCAAATTTTTAAAATATTTCTTTTGATTCAGTCTTAGCTTAACCCAAACTTTTGTTAAATATTAATTGAGATTGCCATCTCTGGTAATCATATTTTCAATTAGAATTTTTCTGCCATATCCTATAAATGTGGTTTATTAGAACTTATAATATCATACATATAAACAGACGTAGACACACGTGTACACATATTAACACATAACCGAGACTCATGCAGACATATACAATTCTTGTATGCTGTCTATGCTTATGTATGAAAGGTAAAAAGGCAATAGTGGCTGGCATTCACCATGTCTCATATAATTATTAAAGGGGATACCACCTTTATAAATAAGAACAAGTTTTTTAAAACTCTATGCTCTTAAATACAATTTTAAGGCAGTTTTTTTTCACTTAGTTTTAGTTTTTCACATTAGTTTATAACAATTATGGAAATTTCTTTTTTAGAATTTAAATTTTCCTTAAGGGCATACCCTAATAACTGTGTTTATTTATAATAAAAACAATTTAATAACAAACAATAAAAACGTAAAACAATATTTACTGGTTAAGGGTCATTATTGTTTAAAAATTTAAATAATTTGCATATGCCCTACAACAATAAAATATAATGTCCTTTATTTTGTTGTTATAATTGCCAACAAAAATCAGCACAATCTTTTGTTATTCTGTAACATAGAACCAGTCTTAATATGTTTATTGGGTAATAAGACCCATCATAACCCTTAAAGAAAATTTTCGAAAATCAATAATTATTTCTTGTCTTTGTTCTTTAAATATTTTAAACGTTAAATACTCCTCTTATGGTTTTAAGCAATTACAGGAATTACAATTACAATTTTACAACAGTCAGTTCCTTAGTTTCCTTGGTAAAGTCTCTCTCCTTTTACAACAAATGACTTTACAAAGACAATAACAATACTATAACTCTGTTTCTCTTGGTCTTTGAAAAATACTTTTGCCTGGAATTTATAATCAGAAAATGTTTTTGTTCGAGACATGCCAATTATTTGTTTTCTCTACAGAAACGAAAAAGAATTTTCTTCTGCAAATTGAAATGAAATTTGTACTGGGGAAATAAGGAAAGTTGTAAGAGTTCAGAAAAAAACTCTGTAATAAAAGGGATTTTAAAATGTTGTCTTAATGCTAGATACAAAGAGAGAGAGATAGGAATGAAGGCTATTCGGTTGTTTATGTTTTCATATAGAAATGAATGTTTGTGTATTCTTTACAAAAGACAAAATATTTGAGATTTTTATTTTAAAGGGAAAGTATTGATTTTATTATAAAATTTAGCTTCAGGTAAGTGGTGTTTTACAATAGTAAATATCGGGTGGGCCATCTATCGGTTTAAATTTGAATCTTCGGTTATTTCGAATCTGACAATACTTATGTCATTCTACTCTGTCACAAAATTCAGTATATTATTCACACTGACCGTAATGAATCGATTTACGCTTGAGCAACGTTGGGATTTATTGGTAATTTGAGCCAACCACGATTATGTCGATTTTGCCGAAAAAATTATATTTTCCGATGAAGCTTATTTTCATTCTGGTGGGTATGTTAATAAGCAAAATTGCCGTATTTGGGGCTTGGATCCATACAGAAGCCACTACACACATTACGACAGACTGTGGAGCGGAGGCATCATTGGCCCGTATATCTTAGAAAGTGAGGACGGCACAACCATTACGGCCATGTAGATATGTATCACACCATGATAACCGATTTTTTGTACCCGCTCTTCATGGTATTGATGTGAACGATGTTTGCTTTCAACAGGATGGTGCAACTTGTAACATATCTCAAGCCACAATCGATTTATTGCGTCAAACGTTTCATAGTCATTTAATTAGCCGAAACGGCGATGCCAATTGGCAGCCAAGAAGCTGCGATTTAACACCGTTTTCTATGGGGCGCCGTTAAAGAAAAGTGTTATACCGACAAACCAAAGACAATTGAGACAACATTCGTGATGCCACCAAGTTCTCAAGTTCTCTCTCATTTTCTTCTACTTCACAGAAAAAATTGAAAACGCGCTTCAATTACGAAATTCATCCAGTTGAGTAAAAAAATGTTTAGATTACAGCCTATGAAAATATTTGTAAATTCAAGTAAAGACTGATATTCCTTTCATTGAAAATATCAAGAAATATTTCCAATTAAAATAATATTATATTAACAAATAATTTTATTGCAAAATTTGAAAAATATCAAGCAAAAAAATAATTGTTTTAAATAAAATATTGGTTGGAAATAAATATATAATTTAATAAACTTTTTATTCAATTTGATAATCAATGTTATTAAAACTTCTGTATATAACCAATTAATATTTTAATTGTTTTAATAAATTATTTAATTACTTTTGGCAAAAAAGTATTAAAAATTTTAATTGATTAAAATAATATTTACTTGATTTTACCCCCATAAAAAGTCTTGGAATTTATTTTTTTTTCATATTTTTTATTATAAAAAATAATACATTAAAATAATAATGCAAAATATGTACAATTGTATAATTTATGTATATCTGATTCATTTGATTTACATATATGGCACATATAATAAGACAAAACAAATACATTTTTTTTTTTTTTGATTAGATAAAATAAATCAATTATAAGAATTTTCTTTTAGTTTTGAAATTTCATGTTTTAGGGTTGACACCTTTACAATTTTTTTTGAGGTAGGTATGTCATAAAAAGTCTTGAATAAAATTATAAAATATTCCAGATTCCTCGGGAAACTGAAGATTGAACACAAAAAATATTTTATAAAGTAAATCAAATGCTTTTAAAATACTCAAAAATGGATACCTAATGCCATCGAAATAAACAATTATAGATTTAATATCTTCTAAACTACCAGAAATAAATAATTTGGGCTGGATATTACGTCCTTGAAGCACAAGAAGTTTCAATTTTATATCGATTTCTTCTTCGGATTCAGCCAAAATTGCAAAACTTTCCTGAGAATCTAGTACAGAAAACTTTTTGCGTATTTTTGCCCCACTCATGTCGGAGGTGACTTTTTGTGTTGGAGGAAATAAATGATGTATATTCCAAAGTGTTGTTAAAATGATTTATTCTGAAAAGATATATGTAAACAAATAATTAGAAAGTAGAATTTTTTAACAAAAACAAAAATGTATATTTACCTTCATTAAATTTATGTATTTGTTGCTTTTTTTTTGAAATAGCAGGGTTGGTGATTTTACTCTGCAGCATAAATGTATATAACTTTTTCTCTATAGCTTGGTCACCTTTCAAAAAACATTTAATTTCATTAATTTTCCAATTATTAATTATAAAATATTAATTTTTCTAAAGTACAGCATTTCCAAATACACAAAACACTTATTTTATTTTTAATTCGTTATTTTGTTTATACTTACAAGACTTCCGAATACACAACTTGTTTTTTTACCGTTATAAAGTTTGTTGTTGTACTTTTTTTGCTGCTTAAATTTTTTAACACTTATAAATACAATTTATTATTGATGTTGTCACAACGAAAACATAGGAAGAACTAATCTTGTTTTGTTCTTTTATTTTTTATGCAACCGAAATTAATAGGTGTTGCCGTTTTACATATTTACAGTTATAATTCTTATTATATTTTTTTTACATGCAAATTTGAACTTAATGACTATTATTTGCTTGTTTCACTGCATTAAAATGACTTCACAACAACACTGAAACATACTGATCGTTTTTTCCCATCATGCTGCATCTTGTTTTTCAAAACAGCAAAAAAAACTTTTCAAGTCAACAAAATTATTTGTTGAATTGTGTAATAAATTATTTAACTATTTTAATTGGTTATTTTCCAAAATGTAAATGTTGTTTGGTAGCGCTTTATGCACTTGTAAAAAAAGTTCAAACATTAACATGTGTTTAACATAGAGCAATTATTTGGATTTTTTCCGTTTTTAGTTTTTTAACATATTGATAGCACTGTCAGAAAAAATCTACGATATTAATAAAAAAAATTTATCGAATCAAATAAAAAATTACTCAAAATTAAAATTTTTAACAATTATCCATTTAATAGAAACAAAACTAGCAAAAATTTTTTCTGTGTTCCTTCGCATTTTATTCTATTTATTAAAACGTTTACTT
This sequence comes from Sarcophaga caerulescens, assembly GCA_927399465.1. Taxonomy (NCBI): domain Eukaryota; kingdom Metazoa; phylum Arthropoda; class Insecta; order Diptera; family Sarcophagidae; genus Sarcophaga; species Sarcophaga caerulescens. The sequence goes on from OV656868.1 coordinate 66,163,025, forward strand.
TCGAAGTCGCCGTGGTTTAGCAGGTAGTGTGTTGGCTTATTAGATGTGAGGCTACTGCTCAAATCCCAGGTCAGACATCTCCATCAAATCGAAATATGAAAAATATTTTTTCGGCGACTTCCTCTCAGCAGATTTCTGACAAAAATTGGCATAAAAAGTATCTCAAAAAAAAAAAAAACCTGTCGTTCTGAGTCGACTTTAAACTATAGGTCCCGCCACTTATGGATAAAATTAACACACACAACATAACATCATAATTTGCACTGGATGCCTTTTAACATTCTCCCATATACTTATATACAGGCCTCAAAATAATTTGAAGTCCAATATCACTTTATATATTAGTAAGTTTGGGCTCAGATTTTAACTGTATATGGACAGACACAAGATGTGTAGTCTAAAAAGCTACCTATAGGTACGGTGACCAACCGTCCACTATTATAGTGGACAGTCCGCTATTTTAACCTCCTGTCCACTATTTTTTTTGCGTCCACTATTTGTCCACTATTTTACCATACGTAACTTATAAAAGTATTTGTTTTCCAAAATGTCCGCTTTTGTCCACTTTTTTCACTAATTCGGTAAACAAGCAAAATGCCCAACAATATTTTTTAATTCTTTTAATGATCCTTTTGCTATGTCTTGGTTATTACTTATACACAGTCAAGCTAGTGTCTCCCATAGATTTATACTGCGTTTAGAAAGCCTACGTATTTTAATGCCTGAAGCGGATATAATATTAAAAAAATTTAAATCAAAGTTAATAGAACGTCACAATGAATTATTTTTACGATTTAACGTATTAGTTACCTGAACCAATGGGATGAATCTTTTAAAGAAATTCAGTGACTCGCTTGGATATTGTTAGATGCAATTCAATCTTGGTCTTCAGTTCAAAAGCCGTTAATAAAGGTAACAGAAATTAGAAATTATATAAATATAAATATTAACGAAATTTGTAAAAAATTATGCAAATGCTGAACGAAAAATGGAAACAACAGCATTAAATCCTGATAAAAAGTGGGTTGAGATTTTAAAATTTTTTGAAACGAAAAATATTCCTTATAAAAACATCGTGAAATTTGTAGATTTTTCATTTGCTTTGCCAGCGTCTAACGCACCAACAGAAAGAGTTTTTTTCTATATCTAACAATATTTGGTCTTCCGAAAAATCCCAATTGGGACTACAAACTTTAGAATCTCTCAACCATAAACTGCAATTTTGAAATGGACTGTTTGGAATTTGAAACATTTTTATCTAACAGGCTCAATACTTTAAAAAATACATTTTGTAGAGAAATATCAGAAGTAAATTTATACACATAAGTATATCCAAATGTATGTATATGTATAAATTTAAGTTTGTGTATATTATTTGTACCTATTTATGTCTGTATTTTAAGTCTTTATACAAAATATTAATTATAATAAATTAATTTGTTGGTTTTTCAATTTTATATATTTGTCCACTTTTTTCTCTTGGAAATAATGGTCACCGTACCTATAGGTCGTAATCTTGACTAAAGGGTCTAAGGCTTAAGGTTTTTTTTGCAAGCTCTTGTTGTCGACCATTTAATGAACCAAATTATAGTTCCATTTAGAACAAGATGTGTTTTCTTATCTATTCAAGGCTTTGAATCCCTTTAATATATTGAAATAATATACATTATTTTATATAAAAACAATTTTTATTTTCTAAATAAATTTAGTTTAAAATAAAATTAAAAATTTTTTGACCGAAAATATTTTAAAGGATTTCCGTTTATAAAACAAAAATTTTTAACCACCGTTTTTCTCTGTTGGTTTTAACCAAGAAACCAATTTTGTAAAAGCCATGGCTTAATTAATTTTTTACATTTTTTGCTTAAAAATTCTGTGATATTTGTTTCTCTTTATTTTTCTCTCTCATGTCACATGGTTGCTAACTGCATTCATTTAATCTGGAATCCTGTGATTTCTGCGAACAAATGCTTTGAAATGAAATTGTGCACTACGAACGCTACAACAATAATAATTGTTTGCATATGATATAAACGGAAAACAATTGAATTTTACTAAACATATAGCATCCTCCACGGCGGTTTTAGTTCAGCTAGTGCCATAGCTAGGAGCATTGGTTGGTGTCATAGCTACACTTGAATTGGTGGCATAGTGATTTTCATGAAATTTTGTACAAAACACACAAGTCGCGGACCTAACGATGCTACCACAATTACTGAAGCAGTCGAAGGCAGTGCTGAACCACTCTCTGCAATATGGCCACCCATTCGAGTTTAGAAGATAAAAATTCTGATGTTATACCGCAGGAAGCAAGTAGTGAAGATGCATTTCAATTGGAGGAGTATATCCCCCATTCGCCCACCACCACCGCCATCACTCTCACCTACTTCTGGCAAACAGGTACATATAAAGTTGGTAAAAGAAAAGCAATGAAATGTTTCGAATTTAGTAGCTGTGTTTACCTTTAGTCTGGCTCTGGTTGCAACTTGTAACACCTTCAACTGCTTCTATTGCTATGACCACCATTACAAACAGTAATAAAAGCTAGAAAAGAAGAGGACGAGGTGTGGCCAAACGTTAGCTTTGTTGTTATGCTCGACTATATGATATTTAATTTAAGTGAACTAATAGCTCTTGCTGAGGCTAGTGGGTGTTGTTGCTATGCCTTGTCTGGGCAATTTGCATTTAATAAGCTCTTTGACTAAAAAGAATTTCTGATTTGTTTACTGTTAACTACAAACAGGACTAGACAGTTTTAATCAAATTGGGAAAGTATTTTTTTTTTACGTTATTCAGTCTAAAAGCATGCTTTAATTTATTTATTGTGCTTTAAACTGTAATTAAAAAGATTAAAGATTGGGAACTTTTAAGATTAACAAAACCAAAGCTATAAAATAAATACAAAAAAACTTTGCAAACAATTTAAACTTTTATAAAAGCCTTGTGATGGAATTAAAATTTTCCACAAACAATTTTCAACGTTTAATACGCCCTTAAGTATGCTTTAATAAATTGAGTGTTTGTTTCTACCTACATTATCATTACGTTAATTTATGGCTAAGTGTCTGTAGATAAACTTGCTGCAAAATTCGTTATATTATATCAAATCAATTAAAAGTATTGAAGGACTTTAAAACAATGCCTTAAAATATGCAAGAAATTTAGAAACTGAAGGTATAGAATTTTGGTTATCATTCCAAGCCTTATAAATAAATTGCTAGCCTGCGGTTAAAATACATTTTTTCTATCACAACTGAACTTAATTTTCTCTCAATAATCGAATAGGTCGTAAAAAGTGGTTGTCAATCTAAGAGGATAGACACACATAGGCCACATTTAATTCATTGTTACAGTATTTATTTTTCTTAACTCCACCCAGAGCTTCTGATGAAGTCATTGAGACTCCTAACATCGGTTTGTTTTTTTTTATTTATTTCTTCTAACATATTGCTAGACGAGTATCCCACAATTTTATCATCTACCTCGTCTCTGCAGAAGTCATTGACAGTAAGATACAAAGAATTAAAAAATTAAATCTCCAGTAATGACATACATATATGCATAATTGGTCATCACAACCCTCCGGTTAGGATTACGACATAGCTTCTCACTCCATTTGTGTTGTGTGTGTTAACTTTATACATGAGTGGCGGGACCTACAGTTTAAAGTCAACTCCGAACGACAGATTTTTGAGAAACTTTCCATAACAATTTTATTTCTTCTCAGAGTATTTACCAGAGGACTGTTGAGAGAAAGTCGCTGAAGGAATATGTTTCATATTTTGTTTTGTTCGATTTGTCTGGCCTGGTGTTAGAGCTATGGGCTAGACTGCAGCGACTTCACGTCCACCGTTACAAGCGGATATGTCCATTTTTAAATACGTATTTGGAAAAAAATGTCTGTTATTACTGGTATCACCCAAAAGATATTAATTTCTAGGACCACCTACCTTGCCTTTTCTACCTAGACTATTTGATGTGTGTAAATAGTTACCACTGCCAAATGGTGTAATCTACACAACACATACGTATTTTGAATTTCTAGTAGCCAATAAATTTGGCAACAGAATATAACTCCCAAGACGTCAACCGATTAGCTTCAGAGGAGTTCTCTTGGCCACTGTAGAACTTCTATCGGGATCTACTTTCTTTTTCCCCTAATCATAAACCTAACAGACGTTTTTTAAAGAAAAAAAATTTTTGCAAATAAATTTTATAAATCTTTTTAAGGCACACTTTTGCTTTCCAAACTTCTTCTTTATAGCTTTAGAATAATATTTCCTTGACACATAACAAATAATTAATTACAATAAATTCTTTAAGCAACAAATGCCTGCTTGAATTATCCCTTTAAGACTCTATAGGCTGCTTTAAACATTCTCTGTATTATGATATCCATCCCAAAACAGAATAGTAGATTTATTGAAAAGGAAAAATACCATAAAAATAATAAGAAAATAATTCTAAAGCATATAAAAGTATATAGAAAAAGATTTCATGAAAATGCCCCCTAAAGTATGCTATAAAAATAAAATCACCAAAAGAAAAAATTTGACCTTATAAGTATGCTATAATATTTAGAGAAATTGTATGTATTTTATTTTATTTTTTATCATTTATGCCGTATTCCCTACTTGAAATTTTTTTTTTCTTACAGCCCAACCTGAATTACGGCGTAAAGCGCAACGTAATGGCCAGCTTTTACGCTGTAATGAGCAACCTAAATAAAAGCGACAACGTTGTGCCAAGAACAGTAATGTTAACTTACCATGTTAAATAAAAATCGCCAAATGAAAATAAAAAATAGAGATAAATCGCAAAATTGGAATGAAAGCAGCTAACATGTCATTACTTAACTTTGTAAACACAAATATAAAAGTAAACAAATTAAAAAATCACTTGTTTTACAACAAACTTCACTTCTTTACGCTCTGTCAAAATTGGATTTCCCAATTGCAAAGCGTTAACGCCGCGCAATTATGGTTGGTCTCATACATTTTATATGGGCATGAGAAATTTTGACATTTATTTTGCGCTTTACGCCGTAATTTAGGTTGGGCTGTTATAGTTTTTTTTTTCTTCAGTTGACTGGGTAGTCTGTCATTTAAAAGTGTTTCCGGCTCCCTTTATCATTTAGTCTGTCATTCAGTTGGTGAATAACTTTTTTTAGTTTGTTTTTATTAACGATAAATACACACTCACCACAGATACCATATTAAAGGAGCTGTGCGTGTAATGTTTACATAACCACCATGGACAGTAGCAGCAAAAATCAGGAGAACAAAAAAAAATGAAGGAAAATATTAAATTGCTGCAAATTATTAACAGGCTATCAAAGTGATAAGACAATAATAGAATTATGATTAACGTCTTCCTCTCTCTCTCTCTCTCTCTGTTATCCTCGAATGTGTTTATTACATTTGTTTGAATGTAAGCATGAGATAATGATTTAGTTGGCTTGTCTGATTGCTACTCATTACATTTTTTTTTGCTCTTTATTACTTTTAATTTTCTCTTTAAGCTTGTGTTATTATTTAATTGTGTTATTATTTTCTTTATTTGTGTGTAAAAGTACGCTAGCGTTTGCCATGTTACTGTTGTTGTTAGTTGAGCAGTTATTTGATTTTCTCTGCTTCTGTGTGATGTTTTTGATTTATTTTGTATTTTCTTTTTTGGTTTTACAGGGGTTCCCGGGTATAAGCACTATCAAAAATGATTGCGGGACAGTGCTTGTAGACGGGAAATTTTTATATCAAAATTCCACACCTGAGAGCAAATAGCCGCGAGTTATTCAATATGATAGAATTCTATTTGTCTCATTGACAGCAATGGCTTCGTATTCGATGGAATGCCAACTTGTCGGACAGGACTCAGAGTACTGTTTACAGTTCGGTGTAGTGAACAAAGTTGAAATTTTCTGGGACACCATGTCACTGCGAAGAAATTGCTGAAGAAGATGGATCCGTTATCGTGATACTTGTGTTCAATTTTTTTTACTACTTTTCCCAATAAATCTGCTGTATGGCGTTAAATGTGATTATGATGACTTTCAATGGGTCAAGAAATCCAGAAACGTTTAATCGCACGAACTAGGCAGATTTTTGAGAAACTTTTCATGACAATTTTATTTACTCTCAGAAATTTTGCCAGAAATCTGCTAAGAGGAAGACGCCGAAGAAATATTTGTTTCATATTTCGTTTTGTTGGAAATGTTTGTCCTGGGGTTTGAACCGTGGCCTCACGTCTAATAAGCCAACACACTACTTACTAGACCAGTACATTCTGAAGCAAAAATCAAGATTGCATAAGTTTCAGTGCTACTAAGAGAGGAATTATTATATCCGGCGTGCTTATATCCGGGGAATACTTTATTAACGTTTTGTGTCAGTGTTGTTGATGAAAATAATAATGATGATGAGACCGTGCTGACTGTAAAAGTATTATTGTGCGTGTGTGTATGATTATAATGTCCTTACTACGTTATGATTATACCACTATTGCTATTATTCCCTGTCGTGTTTTTCTTTGCCGCTCTATTCCATCGCTACTATTCTGTTTATCTGTTTATATACACTTTTTAAGTATGTTGTTAGTGTTAAGTGTAAATAACAGTAATTGCTGTTGTTAACTATAGGGGATGTTGTATTATTCAAGTTTTCTTCAACAATAATGGTTGGTTTTCTTTCATTATTTGTCTGTTTGTTTGCTTTCTACTCACAAGTTTATTTTTGTTTGTTTTTAAAATAAAGTTCCACACTACGTGTTGTCCGATAAGGGCCTAGAACTTAACAAAATGCAACAGACATTGATTTAATGACACTTTTTCATTAATTATTTATTTGTGCTTTAAATACAATACTTAAAGTCACCGTAGTCTAGTAGATAGTGTGATGGAATGGTTCCCGATCAAAATGAAATATGAAAGAAAATTTTCTTCTGTAGATTTGTGACAAAAACTCTGAGAGTGTATTCCCAAAATAATCTGTCGTTCGTAGTCGATTTTAAATTGTATGTTCCGCCACTCGATGTATAAAATAAACACACACAACATATGTGGTGTGAGAAGCTAAGTCGTAATACTGTCTGAAGGGTTGTAATGACCAATTACGTTACGTTACAAGAACTTAGGTAGGCTGTACCCTAGCGTTTTCTGCTTAAGCTTTGGGATCAAAATATTTTATTATTTTAAATTTATAAGAGCTTTAGCTCTTTCCGTAAAAATAAATGCTTTTCGGTAAAATGGTGTCAATTTTTTTAGCCAAACGTTTGTCTCTATAAAACTAAATTATTATCACTATCGTTGCAAACAATTGGTTTTTTACTGTTATGTTCACAGGTATCAGGTTGTATGTCTAATATAAAACGTGACTTAAACACTTGAAATAGATCGCGTTAAAACGCTACACACTAACGCCAACACTCATTCAATTTTTTCTGCCATAAAGTTTTGTTTGTTTTTGATATTATTTACAGAGCAAACAAAAAGTTAAAAAATGAATATTCCAAAAATAAAAACAAACACAAGGTTTTTTTATTTGCTTAAAATATTTATCATACTCCACACATCTTCTACTGCACCCACGCTTGCTGGAAAATACTTTCTTTTTTGCAAATATTTAAAACACCTGTGCCAAAATGCAGAAATTTAAAAGAATTGAAAATTTTTCTGTGATTCTAATAGTAAGAGTTTCAAAATATTTGATATGAGTTGAGTTAAGACAAATACTGATTAGGTTACTACACTACATAAGCCTTTAAATTTCCCAATAATTACAGAAAAATATACCGTAACCTTGTCTTATATCCCGACATTTTTGCTTTCGTAGAACTTGTTAAATGTTATTTTTAGCCTATGGGCATGTGTGCCAATCTGTCCATGTTCCGTTATGATTGCTAAGAGGTTCCTAAAATAGAATGGATGGATCTTATCTATATAAGCACTATATAAGATCTATAACAGCTACTATGTTAGCCTAGACAATAATCCAACGCCCTTGCGTGGACAATACAACTGTACCAGTTGCCTCTAAGCGAAAAGGAAAGATCTTGATTACGAGGATGATACCTACTTCTTATCAGTGAAGCAAAAACTTTAAAACTGAACATCAAAAACAACGTCAACACCTTGCCGCATGGCATAAATATCGAAAAAAACACAGGTTTGACGTAATTAGGTAGATGCTGCGTGCAAAACATTGTGAACTAAGAGTGCTAACTAAGAACAGTGTTGGTTTTCTAAGAACCCTATGTTCCAATGTAAGATGAAGGACCAAATTTGTCCTCTCTTCATGGAATCTGAAAAGACGCAGAAATTGGATTGCGGTATCCTCTACAATATCTTTAACATAACTTGGACAAAATCGAAAGCAGCCATGCCCGTCCAGGTCACTATGTATCATATTCTGCTAAATCCTTCCATTTCGAGCGACCCTCTAACGAATCTGTTACTCGGTTACAAACAAATTTACGAGCAGTCTGTTTGATATTTCATTTTTTGTCAAAAAAAAAAAAAGAAAACTAGGAAGAAAAATCGATTGTTTTGTGTGCATTCATATCGGAATTCTATTTATTTTTTGTCTATATTTTATCGTTGGTTTCCTAGTTCACTTTCGACCTTTTACAATAAATTGGCACGTGAATGTTATCGATACGTGAGGCATCGCTACTACGAATTTTTATGTCCTTTTGTGGTATGACTTTCTTTTTTTTTATCGAAATTAGAGGAGAAAAAATTTAAAATACTTTATGAGAAATTACTATTGAAATTGTTGTTGTTGTTCTTGTTATAATAAAATATTTTTTTTGTTGCTGTTATTTTTTATACTTATTCCAGTTACTAAAAGTCAAATCGTAAATTTAGAATTTTATCCCAACAAAGTAACAATAAAAAACAACACGATAGTCTACAATCAAATGAAAGGAACAACTTTTTATTTTGTTATTTTGCTATAGGTGAACTGTAGAACCATAAAAATTGTATGTGGCTAACTGTTTTGAGGAGAAAATGTAATATATGGCCTAAATAAAAATATATTGTATTTAATAAAAGTGAAAAGCATGGTTAGTTGATTCAATAAATAACCATAGTGGTGTAAAAAAGTTTACATACATTTTATCAAATTAATAGAAATAACCAAATTTGGGGTAGTGAAAGCAAACTTTTACCATTTACTGCATTTGTAGTTTAAATAACAATAAAAATGTAATAAAGTTACAAGAAATTACAGTTTTAATAATATCAATAGCTGTGAGGTCAAAGGTCATCTGATAACAATGTTGTGTTTAAATAACAAGTAATTTATTAAAAAGCTAGCCACTTTAAAGCTATCAAACAACAATAGATATTGTTACGTTTTTACCTTTTAAAAACGTTTAAAATATGAGCTCGTAGATTGCAAATAAAATAAAAATAAATTTGTGTTTAGTTTTAATTAAATTCTTTATTGTTCGCACAATTCTGTGTGCCACTGTTCACAACTTGATGTAAACAACAACAATTGCTTTGTTTGTTATTCCCCTTTAAACTCTTTTGCGTAAACAATAACCATTGTTCGACAGATCCTTGTAACGGAGATCTTCAAACTACAATTATTCTGTTCAAACACGCCGCATCTTCACAGAAGACTGTCTGAATTTTTACTATCTCCGTTGCCAGTTTTGTCTAGCCTAGTAAACAGTCTGATGAATGTTCTTGAAGTCGAATGTTCGTGGCTTCGCCTTCTCGAGATCTTTATAAATGTAAAATGTATAAAAATTTTGTTTCTTTACTGTTGTTTGTGTATTTTGTTTACATTTATTATTGTGGTGTTTGTTGGTATATTTTTGTTTACTTGTTTATCTCTTTTTTATACTGGAGTTTGTTGGTGTATTTTTGTTTATTTGTTTCTCGCTTTTGTTTATAATTTTAATGTTAAACAATGTAAAAGCAATACACCAGTATCTAGGTTTTTATATGTTAGATTGTAGAGAAGAATGAACCAAATAAGAGAATTATGCGTCAATTCACAGGCGGATACTGGCAAATATAGTGAACAATATTCTCTTCCAATCTAAAATCTTTGCAGAAGCCTCTCCAAGTGCGTATGCATTACATGGCATGAGGATAGATGCAAATCCCAATTTAGTTAATTTGTGCTCATAATTTGCTATTTTGGCCAATGGAAACTAACGATGCAGCAAAATTGTTCTTCATTTCAGGATTTGACAGTGGCCAATAAATAACTGTGCCTAATGTGAACAGTAAATGGGTAAGTGGCGCGATAAAGCCAGCACCTACAAGGGCATTGTATAGATTACTCCACTTACGGCGTTTCATCTCCAGGAAATGTTAAAAAATTGCATCACCATAGTATAATTAGGAAACTGGACAGATTCTTGCTTAACATGGAAGTATACGACACAATGTCTAACATGAATCAGATCCGTCCCACAGTTGCTTATGGGGACTTGTTGCTACGTGGATGGTTTCCCGCTTTCAAATTTAAATGAAACAAAGGGGTTTTTTTTTATCAGGTTGACAGAATTTTTGTTGAATATGGCATCGTTCCGATCATGGTTTTTTTAGATGGAGCGCATCCGAAATGTATAATTTTTAATCACTACATTGTACAAATCAGGCTGAATTTACCCAATGGTATGGGGCTATGAGGTTATTAGACGTTAGGCAACGGTTCAAACCCCAAGTTAGACATCAAAACGAAAATATGAAAAAAATATTTCTTCGGCGACAAATTTCTGGTAAAAACTCTGAGAGTATATGAAATTGCCATGAAGAGTTTCTAAAAGATCTGTCGTTCGGTGTCGACTTTAAACTGTAGGTCCCACCACTCATGCATAAAATTAATACACACAACATAAGTGGTGTGAGAAGCTAGGTTGTAATCCTGACTGAAGGGTTATAAAGACCAATTATGTATGTATGGGCTTATGAGGATGGAGCGTGTTTGAAATGTACAAATGTAGCGCGCAATCTAGGTTGAATTTGCCTAAGGACCGCACACATAGCTGTGGCTTAAAAAAACTGCACAAGAAAAGGTCTAACGGGATCTAACTCCACATCAACTCATAGTGCGATAACAAAGTCCTCAAATTGCTTGTGCATTATATCCAATGTGGCATGAGCTGTGCGATATGAAGCATCGTCTTGTTAAAACTGTACGTTGTTGTTGTTCAGATCATATCGACGCCTCCGTTCTATAACATTCTAAGTCGAAAAAGCGTGTTTTGAGTTATGAGCTCTCAAAGTTTTCACTCGCCATATGACTATATGTGTATTCTAAGTAGATTTTTCCCTATAACTTCGGAACGGATCATCGCATCTTAACCAATTTTTGACAGTATTTAAGTTAGAGAACGTAGAATTTAAAAATGCAAGAACATTAAAAACATTCTGACTACACTTAGAACGTTATAGAATGGAGGCGTCGATATAATTAAGGCCGAAAGATGGCCTTAACAACAAGATACCAAAGTTCGGAAGTCCATGTTGTAATACCTCATGTGATGTGGATTTTAAGCTAGCTACATTATCGGACCATACTTTTTGAATAACGTCATTGTCCAGGACCGTGAAATATAATATAAAAAGTTGAAGGCCACATAAAACCCGATACCACCATCAATCGAAAAGTTGTTAAAGAAGTCTAGGCAAAACATACTCGATCGAAAGCATGTTTTGGCCTGTTGTAGGCGTAACTTATTTCTTAATTCAGGTATGATACTTCGCCAGTGTGAACGCGGCGTTATACCACTCTTTTTAAGTATTTTGTTTAAAATCCACTTCTTGAACTGATCAATGCGATATCATGATTCAAACTAATAAATGGACTTCTTAAAAATAGAATACTAAACAGCTATTCGGTTTCTTTGATCGCTTACCTTATTTTCTGTTAACTGAAAACTAATTTATTTCATCATTAACTGACTCCTTACGTATTTGAATGTGAACATTTTTGTTTTTTATTTTAATTTATATTCAATAATTAAATTAATGTAAATTTTATTTAAAAGTTTGTTTTTCTGTTTGGTTTTCCTCTTTCCAGTATGGTGAACTATCGTTGACAACAATTCCTGCCTTCAGTCGATACAATACACCGCAAAGAGTACATCCCAGCCAGAGACCTGTTTACGGTCTCTACTATTGCTATCTACACTAATGCCACCAAATATTTATACAATCATAGCAGCTTATGTGTTACCCATATCACCTACATCCCCTTATGGACTATGCCACCGTTAGGTTTGATGGACAGCAGTAATGATAGTAGCATGAGTGGTGAAATTAGTGGCATTGGCGGCGTTAGAACTAATCTTAGTCTGGCTAGCGGCAAACGTATTAAACGAATTAAACGTATTTAAATTTAAATCTTTTTTGAATTTCTATTTACAAAATAAATGCAAAACACAATTTCAATAAAAAAACGGAATAAAAAAATAAATCGTGAAAAAAGAGAATTTTATATAAAAATAAAAAAAAAATTGATATAATGGGTGATTTTTTAAGAGCTATAAGAAAAATTTTCAAAATAAAAACACATAAAATTCAGAAAAATGCATGAAATCTTTATTTGAATCGATAGTACGGTCCATATAATTTAATGTTTGAAGATTATTTCATGCAAATGTTGACCGCGACTGCGCCTCAAATGGTCCATCCGCTTAGTCCAATTTTGGCATACTCTTTCCAACATTTCGGCCGGTATCTCACGAATAAATGCTTCAGTGTTGTCTTCCAAGGCGTCAATTGAAGCGGGCTTGTCTGTATAGACATGAGCTCCCGAACGTGAAATAAAATGTTCACCGAACTCGCCTCTCAATAAGTCCATTGTTACGCGTGCTGTGTGGCATGTGGCACCGTCTTGTTGAAACCACATGTCATGCAAGTCAAGCTCTTGCATTTTGGGCAAAAAAAAGTTGGATATCATCTCACGGTAGCGCTCACCATTCACAGTTACGTTACGATTCGCAGCATCTTTGAAGAAGTACGGTCTAATGATGCCACCAGCCCATAAACCGCACCAAACTGTGACTTTTTTTGGATGCATTGGTAGCTTTTGCAATGCTTCTGGCTGATCTTCACTCCAAAATCGACAATTCTGATTATTTACGTATCCATTGAGCCAAAAATGAGCTTCGTCGCTGAACACAATTTTTCGATAAAGAAGTGGATCTTCGGCCAACTTTTCAAGAGCCCATTAACCAAAAATTCTGCGTTGCGGTAGGTCGTTCGGCTTCAATTCATGCACCAGCTGTATTTTTAAAGGCTTCACACCTACATCCTTCCGCAAAATTTTCCACGTTATTGAGTAACAGAGGCCCAATTGCTGCGAACGGCGACGAATCGATAATTGATGGTCATCATTAACACTGGCCGATAGGTTAGGTTAGGTTAGAGGACGTGTACTTGTCAACTGTGACAAGTACAGTACCCGGAGGTCGAACTGACCCATTGTACAACGTCCTAGCTTCTCACACCACTCGTGTTGTGTGCGTTTATTTTATACATGAGTGGCGGGACCTACAGTTTAAAGTCGACTCCGAACGACAGATTTTTTGAGAAGCTTTTCATGGCAATTTTTACTCTCAGAGTTTTTGCCAGAAATCTGCTGAGAGGAAGTCGCCGAAGAAATATTTTCATATTTTCGTTTTGATGTCTGACCTGGGATTCCAACTCGGGCCTTTCGTCTAATAAGCCAGCACACTACCTACTAGACCACGGCGACTTCTAACACTGGCCGATACAGCTGCGATATTTTCTACAGTTCGCACGTAAGCGTGTTGGTGGTTTAATGTACAACAATGTAAATTTGGTGCGAAATTTAGTCACAATAGCCGGAATAGCCGCTTCAGTGGGTCGATTAAACTGACCATAAAATGGAAGAAGCGCGCGATGAACTTTTTAACAGAGCACGCATTTTGATAATAAAATTCAATGATTTGCAAGCGTTGTTCGTTTGTAAGACGATTCATGGTTAAATTATAGACCAAACTGAAGATGTTTGACAGTCAAACAAAACACGAAACGTGCGTGAGCTGTTTAAACCAGTGTTGCCAAAAAGATAATAGCTAAAAAATCACCCGTTAAAATCTATAAAACATATAAAATAAATAACAATAAAATTAATAATAATAATAAAAATCCTAATATATATTATAAATCTTTCTGTGAGTCTGTCTTTTTGTTTGTTTGTTGGTTTGTTTGTTAGCCAATCACGCCTGATTGGGATATTGATCGAGCTTTTGTCGGTGCAGGTTATAGGCTATAAATATTTTCAAAATTTTGACCCAAAGTGGAAAAAAATGGGACAAAGGGAGAAAAAATGGGCAAAAATTAGTACTTTTATGCATAAATGCTGTATTTTATCTGTTTTATAGGTCATTTTTTACGATTTAGCTTGGTTAAGTTTCCCAAATAGCTATTGGAGGTGTTCCGTTTATAAAGTTGGACCAAAAGGGGTCCAAAAAGGGGGAAAGGGGCCAAAAATGGGCGAATTGAGTTCATTTATATTTAGGATTTAGAGTATTCAAAAAACTGGGTTGTTTGTTAAACCGTGTTCCGAATAATTTGAAAAATTGCATTTTTTCGAAACAAATAAACCGGTTTTTTATTAATTGTTATTTTTAATGCAAAAATGACCCAATAATAATTTTTTTTAATTTTTTTAACTAATCCAAACTACATAACCCGCGCAACGCCGGGTACAATCTGCTAGTAAATAAATAAAGAACAAAAAGCAAAAACTATTATGGAAAAAAAATTAATGAAAACAATAAATAATTAAAATTAAACTTGTTTTCATTGTGCTGAAAACTAGATTTAAGTGCAGGTTTGTATTTAAAAAAATTGTCAACAATTTTTAAAAATTTTAAAGTGAAACCATCCCTATCATGTACCATAGTTTGTAGACAAAATGAGAATCTCTCAACAGAATATTACAATTATAAGGTACAATTCTAAAATTATTATTTTCTTCTTGGCTATTATACGTAATCCTTTAGTCAGGTTTACGATCTAACTTCTTACACCAGGCATGTTGTATATTTAATAATTTTGTTCATGCGTTTAAGTCAATTAAAGTAGTCGCCGTAGTCTTGTAGGCATAGCTGCCATATTTGACGATTTATCGTCATTTTGACGATTTTGTGCTCCAAAAATATCATATTAACGACATGACGATTTATGCCCTTATTTTGACGATTTTAGCAATTAGAAATTTACATCATTTTCTTTACTTTAGTACATTAAAAGCCTTCTTAAGCTTTGTATTTGCTTTGCAGTTGTTACTGTCGGAAATTTATGCTAGTTATAGCAAGGAATACAGTATTATATTTTTAAGTTATTTTCGAATATCTGTGATGATTTTTATGCCTTTTTAATCCCTTAGAAGCCAAAAAATTACAACTCCTAAATAACATCGTAGTTGAGCTTGAGCATAAATTATCATTTGCCGTTGAAGACAATTTTTTAAAATTCGATTCTAGCTTCTAATATTACCATCGGAAGAACAAAGGCAAGTGCCATTATTTTTTTTCATACCACCAACACGCAGGGGATGGCATTGTGGTTGGAACTAGGAAAATATATTATAGGACACTAGGTTTGAATATTTTTATTCCATAAGTAATAGGAAAGATTTCTGTAGGAAGTGAGTTACACACCAGAGAACTGCATGATTGTGAATCACATGGCATAGTTTTGTATTTTCTAAAATGAATACTGAGCTGGCAATTGACAGTAAAAAAATTAAATACTCTAATACATGATTTATATTATCGAGCCTGTTGTCAACAATTGCTTGTCACTGCTTGCTACTTCTGTTTATTCTGTTTTTATTTATATGATTCACAGAAGCAACGAATCAGTATGAGTGTTTTGAATACTTTTTAAAAAACTCTTTTAACAAATATTGTTTTATGTAAAATTTTCAAGTGAGCCGAGGAGTTTTATTTTATAATTTACTGCAATATTAATATTATTAATTAATGCAAAATATATTTAATTTTTATTTTCTTATTTACATTTCGGAAAAAAGAAGAAGTTACATATGTCAGTAAGTTATTTACAGTTTGTAGACCAATGCGGTTACGCTTTTCGGTGATTATGTTACATGCGGTGGAAAATACGCGTTCGGAAGCTGCATTGCTTGCGGGAATACTCAAAATTTTTTGGCAAGTTTGTGTAAACGAGGGTATTCCGGAATGTGTTTTTGCTACCTTTTAAATATCAGTAATCATTTCTAAATGACTGTAACGATTTACTTCACCGGATATACTTTCCGTAGCGGATAGGTTGTATTCGTATTTCGATTCTTCTGTGTTTGTGTTATGAGCCTTTATGTTACTGACCAAATTAAACTCATTTGGTTCTTGCTGCTTTGTAATCAAAGACAAGAAGAAGAAAAAGAAACAGAGAAAGCAAACTCAAGATAAAAAAGTTCAATGTTCGTTGTAAAGAAAAATGTGGAAAAAAGTCTCTTACACAAACAAACGAAAATGGAATGAAGGAGGAGAAAAAAAATGGATTTTAATTTTTAATAACATTACCTTTGAAAATGGAGACGAAGGCAATAATAATAATGATAATATTAAGAGAAATACAGACAATTCAACATCCTTTTCTTTTATTTCTTTTGAAATGAGTCTCTCTCAGTGCGACGGTTTGAGCAAACAGGCATCCAATGCCATTAGGAAGACAAGTTCAGTTTTGTGCAAAAACACAAGACATAAGGTTGACCTTTTTTAAGGTAGCTCTGCCTCACAGATGCAAAAGCTACTTAACAATGCGATGCTGCCTTTAACTGTAACAGTTTTAACCCAAACATTTCAATAACAATTATCATTAAATTGTAACGATTTCAATAATTATTCACGGTATCTTAGAGGCGTAGATGAAGTGATGAACACCACACAGGAACACCTGTTATGTGAATCATTACTACTTATAGTTTTCTGAGATTATTACTGAAGAAAGACTGAAAAAAGACCAGTCCTCTTCGCGGACGAGTTATTAACACTTCTGCATCGTAAGAATCTAAACCATCTAAACAGGAGGACGAACACTCTCTCAACAATAAAAATAGGCACCGGAGAAGACTAAAATATCATCACTTCCAAAGCAAACGAAAATCGCTCATTAGAAGATCTTGGCTTTCTTGATGAGGAGATTACAATATCAAACCAAATGAAATATTTAAGTTTTATTGTGAATCAAAAATTAAAATGCGAACAACATCTAATGGATATTGCATGAAATGCCCACAGATTCTAGCCCAAATGTAGAAGAGCCATAGGTCTTCTAATAGGGCTTAGAGAGCATTGAGGACATAAACTACAAGGGCGTTGGTAATAATGATATTTACCCATGCTATTGAGATAAGTGTTGGACAAGAAGCGAAACTTACAGTGTATCGTCTCGAGGCTCTAAGAGGATCATCAATCAAAGCCACCAATTTTACCAATTGCATTGGATTTATTCCACGGTATCAAGGTATCCGCATCCAAGATACGGAATAAAAGGACTGTTAGAAAGCGATTATCGACTACCTCAGTCGTGACATGGTATGCATTATGTCGGTTTCTAGTTGCACTAAGCGGAAATAAAGAAAAACATATTGTTACGTTTTTACCCTTTTAAAAACGTTAAAAATATGAGTTCGTAGATTGCAAATAAAATAAAATTAAATATGTGTTTAGTTTCAAATCAATTCTTTATTGTTCGCACAATTCCGTGTTCCACCTTTCACGATTTGACTTAAACAACAACAATTTGCTTTAATTGTTATTATTCTTTACACTTCTTCCACGTACACAATAACAATTGTTCAATAGATCTTTATATCAGAGATCTTCAAACCAGAATTATTCTCTTCACACGCAACGTGTCTTCACACAAGACTGACTGAATTCTTTCTGAACTACATGTGTCTTCACACACGACTGACTGAATTCTTACTAAATCGCCGTTGCCTGCTAGAGTGCTACAGAACATAACATGGTGAACTCAATGCTCTCAAAGGTATTGAAAATCAGACTATAAAAGCGCTCAGAAAAGTCTAACAGTGAAACAGAGAAAAGTCTAATGTGGTGCGATCTTGATGACAGGAAAACCATGAGCATATTAAGACTGAATAAAGGCGACTTGAATGCTAAATGTGCGTTCTTCCGAAACATAATACAACTTAATAAACCACAGTAAAAATGTGTTTCGCAAGCTCGACATCTCAAAATTTTACCGTAGACACTTTAGCACACATGTCTTATCTCAGAAAAGTAGACTCGTAGAACCCAAGGAAATTTATACACGAATACTGAACGTCTCTTGGCAAGAAAATAATAAAAATTACGGAACATTTTGACGATTATTTTTTACATTAAAAAAATGAGACAGGCTTGTTACACTTTATGATAATGTGTTGTATACTATTTACTGAACTATTTTTAGGGATGTATGCCAATTGAAATAAGTAATGATTAAATTGCGACTAATCTTATAGGTTTGATTGGTTTTTGTTTAGAATTCTGTCCCAGAAAGTAAACAAGACTGATTGCTACCTTAACATGAAAAGGCTGTTTGTTGTTGTTTCTCTTTGGGAAACCAAACCGAGCAATGACATATCAGGGTAAAATATTATCCTTAACCTCCTCAGGCCCCTATTTCCTTCGAAAGCTTTGCAAGTCTATCCGCATGGCTTCTGATAAATACACAGAGGACTGTGAAGACTGCAATTAAAAGAAGAAGACAAAAGGAAGTTAAGCAATGTTGAGTACTCATCAGACTTATGTTAAATTCCTTACCTAGGTCGTGTAAATGTCAGATATTGTGATCTCCATACCAGCTCTGTGCAGTTTATCAACCATTTCCGTAAAATTTTCATGTCCAGGAATCTATGTAGGAGCTAATGACTAATACTGATAACAGGGGTCTTAATCGCAAACTGTCTGAATGAAGAGATTTTCAGGGTAAATCCAGTCACTCAACAAACATTGCGCCGCTTTAAATATGTCAATGACCTCCGTCTGGAAAACGCTGCAGTTTTTACGAATATCAGAGCCCTTAACATATATTCTACAGTCTATTTTTATCAGCATTTTTGAGTCGCCGGTATATACTTTACC
The DNA here is from genome assembly GCA_927399465.1 of Sarcophaga caerulescens. Lineage (NCBI taxonomy): Eukaryota > Metazoa > Arthropoda > Insecta > Diptera > Sarcophagidae > Sarcophaga > Sarcophaga caerulescens. Next base: position 66,182,138 of record OV656868.1, read on the forward strand.
GGTAATGTCTTGATCGTAAGACAACGAGTGCTTTTTAGAATCCTAAGATCAAAATCGTCTATCAAAAAATTTGTGTGGAATATTGTAGGCGACCAAAATTGTTTCTATAGATTCTATGTATAGGAACATGTCAATAGTCTAGTTTAGACAAGGATTTAATTAAAGATCAGTCCTCCGCTTTAATAGAATGTCAGACTAGATCATGTAGTATAGTAAATTGTGACTTAGTTGTAGTGGAACACGATTGCACTGGTGATCAGGATAGCTGACTATGTGTGTAAAAAAGTTTGCCTCGGCCACATCCGAACAGAGACAGATTCCTAGAAGCTTGTAGCGCTATGATCATTCCTGCCAGCTTACATGCCATTGACTGGGCCAAAAGTGAGGAGAAATTTTTGAAAGGGTATGCTAGTCAAAAGCGAAAATATTTAGAGGCAGGGACTCTTCTTAAACTAAATAGGTTTGAGGAAATCTAAACTTGATTTGGGTAATTCCAATTAAAAAAGAGTTTTGAATCATGCATTAGGCATGATAACATTGGGTTATGTAATCGGTTTGTTATCGCTGTAGTGAATTATGAAAAAAATATTTCTTCGGCGAGTTCCTCTTAGCAGATTTCTTACAAAAACTCTGAGAGTAAAATAAAATTAGCATGAAAAGTTTCTCATAAATCTGCCGCAGCATTAACTTGGAATTGTAGGTCCCGCCATTCTCGTATAGAATTAATACACACAACATAAGTGGTGTGAGAAGTCGTAATCCTGACTGAAGGGTTGTTCTGACCAATTATGTATGTTTTATAACCGGTTTTTGATGTGACATTGTAGATTCAAAAGCTACTGGTTTAGAAAAGCGACCGTCTCGAACTCAATGTGTAGATTTTATGATGACGAGAATGAATCATCAGATAAGTACTTGGAACCAGTAAAGCCAATACAAGCGGTCACATGGCCAAAGTAATATGGCATAATAGTTATATAAATGTACAGCGTTATGTTTCTAAAATTAAAAATATTAAAACTCTGCTAAAGTTACTATTTAAATAAAACCATTCACACTCCTTCTATACACTATCGTCAATGGCAGTAGTTAAGCTAGTATCAGTACACCGATTATGTTTTCCCACAAATAAGACTAGGAAAAAATACTTACACTCTCATATACATAAAGAAAAAGTGTTTACACAACAAACACTAAAAAGCAACGTTAAAAAAGATGATCGTGTGGTACCAAAAAGTTCGAGATACTAATACATTTTTCGTGTTCTGTTAACTTGTGCTAATTTTATGGTTAAATGGCTCTAACGAAACTCTACAGGGTCCTTGGAAAATGGAAAGGACGAAAAAAATTTGTTTTTGGTCTCATTTTTTGCCTTGAATTGTATTGTGTTATAATTTTAAGCAGCCTTTATTAACCATTCCAACGTACATACATACATTTACATTTACGAACATTTCACAGTATATGTATATACAGTATATGTATATACAGTATATGTATATACAGTATATGTATATACAGTATATGTATATACATATACACACGCATATATGCTGTATTGTTGATGAAGGTCGTCTGATGTTGTTTTCCCTTTTTTTATGGAGATTTTTAGGGGAAAATTGTAAAATAAAATAGAATATAAGGCAGAGAGAGCAAGAGAAAAAGTGAGACAGTTAACCACTACGTTGGTAGGTTATTATTACACACACACAGACTTGAATATTTAAAAGTATTATAAGATTAAATTTTTTCACGTGTTTCCTTGTTTTTTTAAATTTATACGTGCGACTGCATAGGTGCGCCTATTAGTGACTCTTTCTTTTGTGTGTCTCTGCTGTTATCCTTTTTTGGAAATTTCCATTATTTTCATTCTTTCATATCTTTGTTTACGCTTTTTAATGTTGTTGTTGTGTATTTCCCTTTAAATGGTAGGTAGATTAGGTAGACATTAATATTTTAAAACTTTATAAAATTCCTTTACGGCAACAGGATAAAACCGTGATATCGTATTATTTCTTCTTGTTTGTACCATTTTTAATAATTTAAAATTTGTTGTTGTTGTAATACAATAGAAATACTTTTTTGGAAGGATTAAAGCAAATAAGGTTTGTTGGTAAAAAATAACAAAAAAATTTATGGAAGAGAAAAGTATATTCTCTAATGAAATATTTAAAAGGTACTGCCAAGGGATTGATTACAATTCCCCTTCACTGATATGCTGATTTAAAATTAAAACTTAAAAAGCCCACTCATGAAAACTTTGTATAAATAAAGCTGTGCAAAGCATTTCAATCTGCGTATAGAATATTACAGCATTGCGATTTTTTTAGCCATTAATGTGGAGACTAGAGCAAGAGTGAACAGGGCAATCTGAAAGTTACAAACTCTATCAAATGAAGTGACGGAACAGAACGGTTGGGGAACAGATTGTAACATTTGAAACCCATGGTGAAACTCAAGGGTATTTTCCAAGCCAAAACATACACTATGGAAATATATGGTCAATTTAGGTAAATAGGTAGGTGGGTTGAAGTAGAGGAGACCTTTAACTTATCGGCATACACCTAAACCATCATGTAGGGTAGTTGCGCACTCACCATTAACGAATACCACCTTACATTCTATAGGAAGTCAGTTTCTCGAGCTTACGAAAGCTGATATCCTCAATGATACAAACAAAAATTGATCCACCGTTTCGATATCTTCTTCACATACCCTGCATTAATCATTTCCCACCATGTCAACACGATTCAGGTGTACATATAAGGCGAAGTGTTCCGTCGTCTTAATTTAATTTTAAAATATGTAGGGTTTTCTCCTCATTGGAAGATGAATTTAACTTGTGTAGTGTATGCATATTGTAGAGTACAAATGCATACTCTGATTTAGTGTATTGGGTTGCACCAAATTATTACAAAGTTTTTCTTTGAACCAACCGCATATTTGTTTATATTTGTGTGTGTTGTTTATGCGGTAATACTTTCAGTTTCTGAAGTGTGTCACTAGTGTAAACTGACCTAAGTATAGTCATACTTTCAGTTTCTGAAGTGTGTCACTATTGTAAACTGACCTATGTGATTGGAATGCAGAACATGTGCCATCCAGAACACTTTTGAAGTATGTTTAATTCAAGTGTATTTTATTTTAAGTATTTTGAGTATAGTTTAAGTTATTGAGTGAATTTAGAAATTCACTCATAGAATTAGAAAATGTATTAGTATATAAGACCAAATTTAAATAAAGAAACAATCATCTTATTTTGATCACTGAACTAAACAACTAGTTCTTTTATTTATTACATGGCGATCCTGCCCCTCTAAACAAAAAGCAAGAAAACTGCTTAGTTAAGAGGAAAGGAGAAGGATAAAATAAACACAGCTTATGCTTAATTTTATCCTTTAGAAAATTTTTTTTCTTCCCAAAATAAGACGAGATTCTTTCCATGAATCCCCCATTAGAGGAGATATTAAAGGAACAGGACAGCCGTCCGATAGTAAAATACTATATTTCCCAGCCAAAAATGCAGAATCTAAGAAAGCCAAGAAAGAAAAAGCCGCTGAAGTTGACTCCGATGGCCACCAAATTGTCGATGAGGAAGGTAATCGAAAGTGACGAGTATGATATACCATATGATGACAAAGAGGATGATAGAGAATGCGAGGATGACGATGGTTCGGGTTCTGATGATCAGGAGTAACGATAATGTAGTAGTAAAAAAAAAAAAAAGCTTTTAAATTAATAATTAAAACAAAAAAATAAAAAAAAAAAGAAATACAAAATTAATAATACGCAAAAAAATCTAAATTTTTAATTATAAATGTTTATGTAAAGAAATACGTTTTATTTCTTTTTAATTGTATGATATGTAATTTATTTTTAAGAAAAGAAACTTTTCATTTGACAAGATACATTTTAACACAAAAATTAAAGAAAAATACAGAATGTAACAACACAAACGCAGATGCATTATCCAGGATAGAAATAGATTTTAATTTACTTAAAGAAATGATACCGTTGAAAATGGATGAAACAGTCAAAAAGGCATTGGTGATAACATGAGGAATGAAGAAAAAAAGAGACGCAGAAAAAAAGAAAGATAAAGATGTTTCTCATATTGGGCCTGATCAACTCAAAATATGGGATTGTACATCTATGAATGATATAAGACGCGCCACAAAATTAAGATTTATATTAGAAAAGGGGTTAGCCAAAGAAATAAAAATTAAAGACAAAAAGGTCTAAATGAAATACAGGTGATATGTAGCGATAATCCATATTATTTAGATAATATCTTGGAGAAACTTCTATCAAACCTAGAGAAAATGAATTACAAGAGTTATGCACTCAAGAGAATTGATAACATATTCAATATTATAAGCCATGAAAGTTTAAAAAATAAAGTAAATGAAAGCAAAATAAAAGACGTCAAGATTCTTCTATACAATAATCCTCAGAAAATAGTAAATGATGAACAAAAACAAGAATTAATAACGTTATATCATAATACACCATGCGGAGGACATTTCGGAGTACTTAAAATACTACTAAAATTGAAACAGAAATACATATGGAAAAATATGTATAAACTGGTAAAGAAATATGTATCAACGTGTGATCTTTGTCAAAGGAACAAACAAATAAAACACACTAAAGAACCATTACAAGTCACAGATACACCAACACAGACTTTTAGTACTGTAGTTATCGATGCAGTTGGACCTTCCATCGGGAAATTATCGATACATATTAACCATGCAATGTGAATTATCAAAATACATAATAGCTGCCCCAATGGAAACAAAAGAAGCTAAGTCAATAGCAAAATGCATGACAGAGAATCTTATCCTAAAATATGGACCATTCAAGATTTTACAATCTGATAGAGGTACAGAATTTATAAACGAACTGATGAAAGAAATTAGTGAACTTTTAAGAATAGAACAGAAATTTTCAACACCATATCATCATGAAACTTTAGGTACTGTTGAAAGAAATCATCGTGTTTTAAATGAATACTTTTTATCTTTTGTGAATGATGATAATTGGAGTGAGTGGATACCTTATTATTCATTTGCATATAATATAACTCCATATATAGACACTAACTATTCACCATTTGAACTAATTTTTGGAAAATTACCTAGTTTACCAGGCGAACAGATGACGAATGATGACACGGTTTATAATTATGAAAATTACGCAAATGAAGTAAAAGTTAGATTGAAACATTCATTAGAGAATGCTAGAAGATTACTACAGAAGGTAAAAGAAAATAGAAGTTTATATTCCTTGGACAAAACTAATAGCATTGATATTAAAATAGGAGATTTAGTTCTACTGAAAGTTGGAAATAGAAAAAAGAATGAATCACCATACCAAGGTCCATATGAAGTAATTTTCATTGATAATTTAAATGTAACTATTAAAATCAAAAACAAAACCAAAATTGTACACAAAAATTTATTAAAAAAATATAAAGAAAAGTAATTATAAGTATTGGTACGAAAACTATAAAAAAAAACAATAATAAAATGTAATAAAACATGTAATAAGATATTTCTTTTCAAAAAAAAAGAAAAAAAATGCCAAGAAAAAGAAAATATATATATAAATTTTGAAATATAAATAAGCATAAAAATTTTAATAATAAGCAATATGATACTTATGACTAAATTGTAAACAATATTTTTTTATATATATACAAAAACAAAATTTATATTAACATAATAGTAATAAAAATACCACCTGAAAATGCACTTCCCACTTAAACAAGAAATCATACAATATGTCAAAACAAATTGTACGATTTTTTTTTTTGGGGTGAGGGTGTAGTGTATGCATATTGTAGAGTACAAATGCATACTCTGATTTAGTGTATTGGGTTGCACCAAATTATTACAAAGTTTTTCTTTGAACCAACCGCATATTTGTTTATATTTGTGTGTGTTGTTTATGCGGTAATACTTTCAGTTTCTGAAGTGTGTCACTATTGTAAACTGACCTATGTGATTGGAATGCAGAACATGTGCCATCCAGAACACTTTTGAAGTATGTTTAATTCAAGTGTATTTTATTTTAAGTATTTTGAGTATAGTTTAAGTTATTGAGTGAATTTAGAAAGTCACTCATAGAATTAGAAAATGTATTAGTATATAAGACCAAATTTAAATAAAGAAACAATCATCTTATTTTGATCACTGAACTAAACAACTAGTTCTTTTATTTATTACACTTGACAGAAGGTGAAAAGGACATAGTATAATAATAAAATATTATATATAATAAAAATATTATATATAATAAAATTGCCATCTGTCGTTCGGAATCAACCTTAAAGTGTAGGTCCCACTCAACATAAACGGTGTGAGACGCTAGATCGTAATCCTGATCAAGGGTATCCTGAAAAAGTCACCGATTGCTATGGATTTTGACCTTTCAACGTCATCGGCACGTATTTCTTTGAGAACAAGAATGGCCAGAACATCACAATCAACGGTTATTGATTACCAACTTCTTTTGGCCTAAATTCGATGACCTGGAGACCAAAGAAATATGGTTTCAATAGGACGATGCCACTTGAAAAACCAATCACGACACATGATCTCTATGATCTCATGTAAAGGTGATATTAACTAGACACAGTGATCGTGGGATTTGTCATTCTTAAACTTTTTTGTGTTGTTTCATTAAGCTTTAGATGTATGCTAAGTTATGTATCAGAGTCATGGAAAATTTAACATTAAGGAAGCTCTACCTAGAGCGCTTAGTAAAAAATTAATAAAATAATATGTATAATATGTCGCTGTTGTCTAGTAGGTAATACTTTTTAGACGAGAGTCTTTCGAACGAAACAAAACATGAAAAAATATTAATTTTGACGACTTTCTCTCGGCATTTTTCAGGCAGAACCTCTGCGAGTAAAATAATAATTTTTATAAAAGGTTCTCAAATCTGTTATTCAGAGTCGACAGTTGATCCCACCAATAATGAATAGAATGGCACTTGAAACTAGGTTATAATCGTGACTAAAGGATTGTAATGACCAAATTTAAATAAATAAGTATGAAATCAAATTATCGATTTCAGGAAAAAGTCATTGGGCAAATTGCTAGGTGGTTGTAAGTTAATAATATTGCAATAATAATGACTTACATATGTACATACATTATTGGTCGACTACAACCATACAGTCAGGTTTACTGACTAGTTTCTCACACCACTTACCTTGGGTGCGTTAATGTTATAAATTAGAGGCGGGATCTATAGTTTTAAATCGACTCCGAGCTAAAGATTTTTGAGAAACTTTTTCATGGCAATTTTTATTTACTTTCGCAGAGTTTTTGCCAGAAATCTGCTGAGAGGAAGTCGCCGAAGAAATGTTCTTTCTTATTTTGTTTTGTTGGAGATGTCTGACCTGGGTTTTGAACACTGCCTATTAGACTACGGCGACTTTTACATAATGAAATAAAAAATTAAATATTTGATTCTAAGAAATTAACACACATTTTTCGCCATTTTACATTTTTTTAGTTCCTTCTTAGAAACAATATGCGCTCACTTTAGAATAGAATTAATTCAAAAACTTACATTTGTTTTGTACTGCTTGAAAAACGTAGGGTTATTCATATCCATTTCTAGGAATTATTTTAAATATTTTGTTCAAATAGAAATAGAAATAAAAGCAGAATAAAAAAGAATTAACTTTTGTGTTAGACTAGACGTATGAGTTATGCATTCTGCCACACAGTTAATTAATAACACTCATACGCTGTGAAGTGACGCATCTCAACTTGAATTTAAGTTAAATAACCTTTACGACAACAACAACAAGCAAATATGCAAAGTGAAATTTTTTTTGTTAAATTAAAAATAACATGACACACTTTTCTAAATCTGTTTTATAACACGTGCTAGCCTTATCACTGGTACTCACGTACTTTGTATAATTAAAAAAGAAAATGAAACAAAATATTAATACCGAAATTTACGTAGAAATAACACAAAAATGTTTGGATGTACAAATATGTGCATGAACAGTATTTAATGAAGACTTTAACATAAATTTTGTCTGTCACTTCCAACACGTTGTACTTAAAAGAAAAATGCAAAATGAATATAAGACTTAATAAATTTTTTTTAAAAAATTTGAAAAAAGTTTTTTTTTTTTTTTTAAAGCAAAATAGCTCAAACATATATTGTGTCTGGTTTTGGTTTAAAACACTTCAAATAATTCCTAAAAGAACAAACAGCTTGGTGTAGTCATTAAAGTCCTTACCAACAGACAATTCAGCAATTCAGTTCGAAGCTAAAGAAAATAAAAAAATTTTATTCTGTTTTTAGAATTTTAAACATTACAAAACTTAAATAACACTTCAAATAATCCAACCAGGAAGCTTTCGGACCCTAGACTTTAAACCATAGAGATATAATAACATCAGTAGGAAGCAGCTTAGGATAGCAGTGAAAGAATTCATTTATCAAAATTCTTGACTACTACAGCTAATATATTTTCATGTGTTGAAATAATGAAGAATGGCAACTTTAGCTGAAGTTTTGCATTGTAGCGTTGTAGTATTAACGGCACCCTTTTTAGAAGACCCAGTCGCTCCCTGTGAAAAACTTTCAGAGGAGAAAATTAAAAAGACGAACTAAGTTAGCCTATTTAACACAACACGCTACCCACTAGAATATAGTAACAAGCTATACTGGTTGTTTGAAATACCACTGATCTCTTCTACGGTCATTAATCGGATATTTATTAATTTTTGAAAGCACCTGCCTACAGTAACCAAGATATAAATAAGCCTGTACGTCTGTTAACTGGGATTTGTAATCAGTATGATCCTTTGCTTCTTCAATTCATCAAAAAATACTTTATATTTCAGACAGTCAGTCAAAGGATTGACGGAAAAATCCAGTCTTTTCTTTACTGCAACCCTCAGGACTTTGCTGAGGATGTCGGGTTTTTGCTTTGCTGTTCCCAAAGAAGAGTGGAGAAATTAAAAATTTCCAATATACAGCAGTGGTGTTATATAGTTTGTGGTTTGTCTCGAAAGACAGATTTCTGAGAAACTTTTTCATGGCAATTTTTTACTTACCCTTAGAGTTTTTGCCAGAAATCTGGTGAGAGGAAGACGCCGAATAAATATTTATTCATTTTTTGTTTTATTCGAAACGTCTGACTTAATAAGCGTACACACTACCTACTAGACTACAAGACTACAGTGTGGTTTTCATCTTCTCAATAAAATAATAAGAATCGACCATATAGATTAAGCGGCTTTCGTTCCTTTTATGCTCCTAAAAGCCAATTCATAGGTTATTGACAGCTTCATTATACAGTTGTAAGGGTTGTTAATTCCATTTCCGTCAGAAACTGGTGGAGCTGTACAGACAGCGGAAATTGATGGATTATTTAGAAAAGTCATCAAGCAGCTACAATGGTCATTAAAAAAAAACGAAACTCAGTGTGTCATTTTATTACTCTGTCCGTACACGCTACTTCCACTATCCGACCTATAATATACCACAATAATACCGGCAGCTACTCCAGCTACCAAAAAATATTCTGGCCAAATAATGTATTTAAAAATGCAACGACTGACCATCAGATCATTGCATGCCGATTTTGCTTAATTAAAAATGGGATCTTCTATGATGGCATGCTTCTCCTCAACGCACCTTTTGCCTTGTTAAGAGAGTATGACAAATGAAATATTTTCAACTCCATCTATATTACGAAAGCTTTTTCCGCTTATGTATATGACATAAAATGTAACGAATTTAATGACAATAAATGACAAATAACACGAGCACTAAATGTCACTAATATTATCTATAAATAGTTGGCAAATGAAAGTGTCATAAAACTCAATTAAGCTACTGAAAAAACCCACAACAACAGCAATGACGGCAATGGTAAATAAAATAATGAACTAGAATACCCCCAAAAACAAGCCTCTTCAAACCGAAACATAGAATTCTTTCTGAACCACATGAAGTAAATTAATGAGCAAAAACAGTCAAAAAACAAAAACTATGGCTAAAATAAAACCATATACAGTACCGCTAATGGCAATAATGGCAAAAACGTAACCATCTTTATAACTATCACAATTATAACGGGTAAATGTATGTGTCTTTACAATCATTTCTAAATTTTGTTGTTGTTATTACAAAATCGTGTCTCAAAAAAGAGTTCATATTTACGCACATACATACATAACACGGTGCGACAATGAAAATACGCCCGAGTAACTACGTATTCCACGTTGTCCAGTTAGATGAGTAGAACTCAAAAATACCTTTTTTTATATTTCTCGAACCCTCCAAACTTGTTTTATTTGACAAAAACTGTTTTTTTGACTTTACGCACAAATTTTTGAATTACTCAAACATTTCTGACCCCATTTTCAATATTTAAATCTTGTTGGAAAGGAGAGATATGGACATTTAAAACGGTATACATATAACTATTATTCGGCTTAATATGCTATGAGATTTGGTCAGGTAAACTTTTAAAATTCGAATTTTTTTTATATTTTTCATGTTTGTCCATTCATTGTAGCAAACTTTAATAAAATTTTCTGGCAAAAAATCTGAGAGTAAATAAAATTGCCGAGAAAGTTTCTCAGCACCACATATGTTATGGGTATTAATTTTATACATGAGTGGTGGGGCGTTTAAAATCGACTCCGAACGACAGATTCTTGAGAAACTTTTTCATTGTATATTTTATTTGCACTCAGAGTTTTTGTCAGAAATCTGCTGAGAGGAATTCGCCGAAGAAATATTTTTTTTCACATTTCGTTTTGTTGGAAATGTCTATCTCGGGTTTGAACCACGGCCTCACATCTAATAAGCGAACACCTTACGAAGTTGAACTTCAACTTCAACTGTGTAGAAACTCTCTGAACAATTTTTGTCGCCCATATTCCCAACACAGTTATCCAACCTGGTTTCTAAGCATTAAAGGCGGCAAATTATCTTATTTTTTAACTTTTGCTCTAAAGAAATGCGGCAAATTTGGTTTCCTTGCAATATAAGCAAGATACTACTTGTGTTCTTCTGGGTGTTCACAATTAGTTAATGAAATATAAACTTTTTTTGAACATACCCTGTATATTTGTTACATGGAGTTTATGACATGTCAATGTCAAATAATATTAAACAACAGCAGAACAACACATTCATATTTTGTTGGCAAAATATTTGACAAATAAACATAGTAATGTATGTTAAAACAACTGCAACACATACATACAAATATACAAATTTAACTAATACATACTCGTACAGATGTTATCAACCTCATTTAATATTCGCGGACTTTTACATGTACAAACACACACACGCACTTCCTAACGATTACTTCTAAACACTAATACATGTTTATTATCGGGTTGTCAAATATTCTGACTCTTTCTTTCTCGCTCCCTTTTATACATATGGTATACATATGTAAGTGTGTACATATTGTAAATATATTGTAAATGTTTTTCTTCCTTTTTTTAATATAATGAACATGAACACTAATTAAGTTCTGTTTTATACTGACAACCAGTGCACACAGACATGCGTATATCCCGAAGCAAATATTATTTCATTCATTCATTGTAACACATACCCATTTGCAATGCATTTCCCCGACATTTTGTGTTAATAGATGATGATTTTGTTTACAAGCTATGGCGGATTGGAAAATAATGAATGAAGCAATGTTTTTGGGTAACTTAAGAGAATAATTTTGTTTAAAATGAAAGGAGCTTTTAGCTGGTCAGTTTTCATGGATCAAAATTAAACAAATGCGGATTACTGACAAGAACTATAGGTCAGTTCTTGTTTGGATTAAGCCTCAAACATTAAAGTATATGCCAGTGATCTTCAACTAGCTGAACCATTGTATACGATTTTAAATTTCTTTAGCACTTATCATCCGATTAAACATATTTTATACCCAAAGCGATCCTAATGAATCTAATACAAAATAAAAGTAAAAGTATGGAGTTGCAGTTGCGGCTTACTGAAATACATTCATAACTTTATTGCCAAACTTACGAGGACTGATGCCCTCTATGTATGTACCGACAGGAAGAGGCACCGATTTTTTTTTCGTGTTGTCTTAAGCCTGAGGTGGATATTTTGAATTTTTGGTCCAACAAAAGTGTGTATGATTCACTATCGCTGGGGTCAATGAACTAAACCCTCCCCCTATATCCTTCAACCACTCTCCACCCGCGGAACTGCCGTAATGTATCACTTCGCAGAGGCCTGGTTGGCTTTAAATCTTTCTCACATCAAATTCATTCTAAATTTCGCCTTTGTGCCTCCAACCTTCGGATTTCCAGTATAACCTCAGCCATTTTCTGGCTGTATTGGCTCTATAGAATTCCAGACTTCAACACCTACCCTTTAAGCACGTTTGGCTTAAACCTCGTTTCCCCGGGCCATCTAAATATGGAGCAGCTTATTCGAATATGCTCCACATCTACACAGTTTGGGCATATAAGGGAGGTATCATGTTCAAATCTATGCAGGTATTTCCTGTAGCATCCATGACCGGTTAGGAACTGGGTCACGTAGAAGTTCAGCTCGTAATGTTCGTTCAACATCCAAACGGTTATATTAAGAAGAAAAGGAGCCAACCTATAAAGTCTACTTCTGTAATTTTTAACACAACTTACGTATCGACGTGAAGGTGAACAAATTTCGTCCTCTCTTTTAACAAATTTTCGAAAATAAAAGACTGGCTTCAGGCTACACCTATTTTGTACGGAGCACAACAACAGCTATCTTTTTACAGTGAAAAAGTCTACATAATGGTGATGTCCTCTATATCTGATCTTTATGTAAAGCATTTGATACCGAACATCATCTGGCGATTTGAAAAGCACTATACTGTAATGAGTTGTATTAAATATCCACCACAGCCCCCTTTATCTTAACTCAACAAGTCGGGTGTTTCATGTACGATTGTTAGGCAATATAGGCGCTGGAGGATCTGGCCGTTGAATATGATGCTTTTGTGATTGGAAAGCAACATAGTACGCAATTTATCAGTAGATATTGTGACCTGATAAATCGGGTGGCTGGCACCTTCATTCTTACTCTTCCCCTGACAGGACCAGTAGACTGCATGATTTACAGGGAAATGCTTTGCAACTGAGTAACAAGAGTCAACGATGTAATCTGGAAGCTTTAAAATACTACAACCCTTTAGTCAGATTTGCAACCTGGCTTCTTACATAAACTATGTTGTGTGTTTTAATTTTGTATCCATGTGTGGTGGGACCTATAGTTCAGAGTCGAATTTGAACGACAAATTTCTGAGAAACTTTTCTTGGCAACTTTATTTGCTCACAGAGTTTTTGCCAGAAGACTGCTGAGAGGAAGTTGCCTAAGAAATGTTTTTTGATATTTCGCATTGTTCGAGGTGTTTGACCTGGGGACCTTAAAAACTAAAACCTATAGAATTTTGATTTGTTTTGATTTTCCTTTTTCAGTTTGTTTCGTTAAATCAGCATGTACAAATGTATGTAAAATATTGAACAATACAACGACAAATGTTCGTTGAGTGGGCTCTGGAGCAGTTGGCAATTGATCCCAAAAAAAGATTTTTCACCAGAACACGTTTCAAATAAATTTCTTGTTAATAAAAAATTTTTAGGTTTTTCTTTTCCATGAATTTCCTTTGGACTACTGCTGGTGACAAAAGGTAGTAAAAAGCCTCAAGGTGAAGTAAAACAAATTAAAGCAAATCTATATTTAATAATAATTTATGACTTTAGTCCTGAGTTAAACTTGATTGTATTTTTCGTCAATATTTGTTGCAATTTTTCTTTGTTTTTCGATTGTACGTTGTTATTGTGTTTTAATGTGAAACTTTTTCATAAAAAAAACTAATAAAACAGAACAACAATATATTGGAAAGAAAAGTTTTTAACAACTTTTTGTATATTTTATTTTGTATTGTTGTTGTATTTGTTTTTTATGTTTTTTTTTTTAATAAAGTACAACAGGAGTAAACGTTAAGCACATGTTTAGCTAAAATTGGCAAAAGCAAAAGAACAAAAAACAGAAAATAAATTTTCCGGGCACTTTTTTGTGAAAATTTATTTTCCTTTATTTTTTCTCTTTGCTTTTGTAGCCATTTAATACTTAAATATTATAAATGGCTTTGAAAATCAAAGGTTAAATAAAAATCCATAAATTTTACACATTTTAAAACATTTACTTGTAATAATAAAACAAAATATAAACAAAAACGATTACAAATAAAAAAAAAAAACCAGTTATGATATAAGGTGGTTTGAGTTTGATAAAACCGTTATTGGAGTTTGATGCAATAAAATTTGGCTAAATGTCTAGTCCAAAATAATACAATCACCTCGCAAAAGTAAGTGCTATACAAGTACCTTCAGTCATTTTTTAAACAGATGCTCATGTATACTAACATAAACCAGCAACATTTCACCTAAAGACAGGAATGGTCAGGAATTCATTTCTTAGAGCTATCAGAATATCTGGCAGTAGAAATCTATGTTATGTGTCCTCAATCACATTTACAAAGTTTTGGGCATGTAGGTGATACCTCATGTACAAATCTGAACGGGAATTATATTAGCGATATATCACCTTCCTTTCAAGCTGACCTCTCACGGTGATTGTCGTTTGCACATGGAAATCCATCATTCTGCACTGTGCGCTGGACCTTCAAGATGGCGGTAATACATAATTTCGTCGATATGTCTATCAGCATGCATATGTCTATCAGCGATATGTCTATCAGCATTAACAACTATTATCAGCCTAATAGTGTTTAGGCGATACAATAAATACATAAAACATTATTAATGTTATTATTTCTATTATATTAATATTATTTTCCTTTTCAATGGCTTTATTCCTCCAATCTTCAGCATTATCTACACCAGTGCTCCCTGAGATACAAATACATTTGCACTTAGGAAATTCACATGACCCTTGAAGTATAACCTGTGGTCGATGAATGCACCCGAATATTTTATGGCACTCTTCGATTCCACTTTCATTTCTTTCTACAGCCATTTTCATCATTTGAAGCATTTACCTAGTCATGCTCTAACAACTTGAAGTGCTGTGTTTATCGTCTCCTCTACTTCGTCCGCAAAACCTGTAATCGAAATCTGTCGATCCATATGTCTGTTGAACATATAGTAATATGTTCTCGAAAATAATCGTATAATAATTCCATCAAATATGGCGATGTATTCATACTGAAGAAAGGATTCGCAGTCTGTCCACAGTTCGCAGAATTAAAGGTGCTCTTGATATTAAGTGTAACCATCGCAAGCATCCCTTGAACGAATTCACAATCGTTCGCCTTCTATAGCGCATCTTAGGAAATTTCTCGCGTCTCTAGTAAAACGTTCTTTGCGAAATCTTTACTGCAGGAGTATTAGTCACCGTAGTCTAGTAGGTAGTGTGTTAACTTATTAGACCTGATGCCACGGTTGAAACTCCATCAAAACGAAATATGAAAAAATATTTCTTCTGCGACTTACTCTCAGCTGATTTTCTGTCATAAATTCAGAGAGTAAATAAAATCGACAAGAAAATTTTCTTAAAAACTTGTTTTTCGAAGTTGACTTTAAACTTTAGGTCCCATCACTTGAGTATAAAATTAACACACACAACATAGGTGTTGTGAAAAGCTAGGTGGTAATCTTGGTTGAAGGGTTGTAATGACCAATTATTTATGTTATGTATGATAGTAAAGCCAAAATGAAAAAGTCTTTGCTAAAACTTCCGTTATTTTAAGTATTTCGGCATAGAAACAAATCAAAGTAGGCACAACCACAATAGAAATGAAAACAAAATAGAAATATCGTTAGAAACGTTTGAATTTCCATATAAAATCTGTTTGCATACCCTCCTGGTAAGTTTTATTTTCCTACTATTGACATAAAGGATAAGTACAGTAACACCCCGCTTAACGCGGGGGATACGTTCCAATAAGTTCCAGCGCTAAACGAAACAGCGTTAAACGAAACAGCGTTCGTAGTGTAATTGCGACTTCGGAAAATACAGTCTTTATTCTGGACAGACTAACAAAAGAGCGTTGAAAAAGATACATAGTATACACTGTCGCTATATAGTGTACCGCTTTTGGTTGGTGCATGGGCTTTTCATTTGCACACATATACAACAAATATCAATACAGTGTGCGATTTAGAGGAATCCCAATACTACCGCGTAATACTGAAACAGCGTTAAGCGGAGCAGCGTTAAACGGGGTCTTACTGTAACTTTAGCCGTTTCAATTTCTTGGGTTGAGGCTCATGCAGGCCTAATTAAACTTTTAGTTGAGTCTTCATTTTTTTTTTTTAATTTAAAATTTGTCTAAAACTTGTCTAACTTAAGCATTTTAATTTTAATCTTATTAAACAAAAATTACAAAATTCTTTGCTATTTTCATTCGTTTAATCTTATCTTATTTACGTTGTACGTTATCTTTTTAATTACTTTTCTTTAGTAAATGTTTTGTTAAACTTGAGTTTATCTTCGTATGCATGCCTTGCCGCTTAAGTCCGCATGCGAATTAAGTGAGTGAGGGTATGATTTATTTTTAATTTTTTTTGTTTTTCATACTTCTAATAAAGTTTTTAATGCAACAGATGTTTTTGCGCAAAAGTTTTGTAAAAAATCCTGTCCTTTATTTTCCTTTTTTAATATTTTTCTTTCTTTATTTTTCTTTATTTTGTAAGCTTTGTAATTTAAGGCTTTAAAACTAAAGCAGACTGCCACCATGGAAAGTAATTAAATACGTATTTCATTAAAGATGGAAAAATATTTTTAAATATTTAAAAACCAATCCATATGCGAGGTAAACGACAATAGCAGTTAGCGAACTATATTAAAAAAAAATAAAAAAAATAAAACAGAAAAAAGGAAGATTAAGTAAGATAAATAGCCGAATTAATTTGGCACACTTAGACCCCCACAACACTACGAAATTCCAATTAAACATCGCAGAATTCCATTGAACTCATATAAGCTACTTAAAAATTGGCAGATTCTCAAAATTTTCATGTATGGGACAGAAACACATATACATTTAGCCAGACTTTAACCAGAGAAAGAAGAACAGTGGCAAAGAACGTACTTACACTTTCATCTTTATCCTTATCTACACAGCAGCGACTGTTGTCGTTTAATCCCACTACCAAACGCCACGCATTTCGAAATATTAAACAATGTCTGGTAACCACAGACACAAGTAAGCTACATCGTCCCTATTCTTTCTCATCAGAATGGACGTGTATTCAATTTCAAGATAAAGTCTTATTTTTCGCTATCGGACACCCGTCCGCAACTCACTAAGTATCACGTGGAAGTTAGAGTTTAAAAGATAGTATCCACGTCTTCCAAATCTGATATGATATACGAGTATATGCAAAGGTTTTTCATTTCCCTTTAAAAATGAAATTTTGTTTCTTCATTTCTAGCCGTTGAATTGATAACTTAAACCAAAGCATTTAACAGAATGTCGAGTACTGCTACCTAAATTATCAGCTCCTCTAGTGAGGTATTGATATTTCTATCGCCATTGTCAAATACTCTCCATAGAAAACATCTCTAATGTAAATTTTGTCCACCTTACTACATTCTGTCGAGGAGTCGCCTTAGTGTAGTAGGTAGTGTGTTGGCTTATTAGACGTAAGGCCACAGTTCAAACCCCCCGGTCAGACATCAAAACGAAATATCAAAAAAATATTTCTTCGGCGACTTCCTCTCAGAAGATTTCTGGAAAAAACTCTGAGAGTAAATAAAATTGCCATGAAAAGTTTCTCGAAAATATGTCGTTCGGTGTCGACTTTAGACTGTAGGTCTCGCCATTCATGTATTAAAGTTAACACACACTACATGCGTGGAGCTAGGCCGTAATCCT
The DNA here is from genome assembly GCA_927399465.1 of Sarcophaga caerulescens. NCBI lineage: Eukaryota > Metazoa > Arthropoda > Insecta > Diptera > Sarcophagidae > Sarcophaga > Sarcophaga caerulescens. Next base: position 66,200,067 of record OV656868.1, read on the forward strand.
GATTAAAGGGTTGTAATGGCCAATTATGTAGGTATTGGGTTTATAAGAACTTAAATATGGTTGAAGATGCTACCATTGAAAGTGGTATCCTACAAAGCTCGGTAAAGGTTTTTAAGAAGACATTTTCCGATTAGGAGAAGTGTAAGCAAAAGGTTTTGATTGCCTCGGTTAATCCTCTCGGTCAGTCCCAGTCCAGTCTCTGTATCCCATTCAAATAAGGGCTCGCCTCTGCCATCTTTTCATTCGATTTCTAATTTACCTTGAATTCTCGAACGAAATATTTAATTGACCTGTTTTCCTTATTTACTTATTTTAATTAAAAGTTCATTGATATGGAATAATAACCCTAAAAACTCCTTTACACACAATTTTAATCACAGACCTTCGCCTAAAATTTTCATTTGTTGAATACATTCCTTTCACTAAGCCGAACAAAAAAAAAAAAAAAGGAATGAAACAGAAAGAGAGAAAATTAACAAAAAAATTAAGTGAAAGTGCGGAAGGTTTGTTCCCTACAGAACAAATATCAGGTGCATCCTTTTTTTATATTGTTACGTTTTTACCTTTCAAAAACGTTTAAAATATGAGCTCGTAGATTCCAAATAAAATTAAAATAAATTTGTGTTTAGTTTTAATTAAAATTCTTTATTATTTGCACAATTCTGTGTGTCACAACTTGATGTAAACAACAATAATTGCTTTTCTTTGTTATTCCTCTGTTTATACCCTTTCCATAAACAATAACAATTACTAGACAATTATTCGATAGATCTTTTTAAATGTGATCTTCAAACCACGATTACTTTCTTCAAACGCATCGCGTCTTCACACAAGGCTGACTGAACTTCACCAACTCACTCGTCCGCTTTGCCTTGGCTTTTATATGGCAGGGTAAACAGACTGATCAATGTTCTTGAAGGCGAACTTCGCCTTCTCGAAGTCTCTGTAAATGTAAACATCGTTGTTTGCGTCCATTATTGTAGTGTTGTTTGTTTACTTGCTTACCATTTGTTTATACTGGTGTTTGTTGTTATATTAGGTTAGGTTAGAGGACATGTACTTGTCAGTTAAGACAAGTACCGGAGGTCGAAATTGACCCATTGTACAATTGTTGTTATATTAAGCAGTACAATAATTTGTAAACAGGTTTGTTTACTGCATTGTTTTGTTTTTGTAGCTTTTGTTTATAATTCTAATGTTAAAAGATACAAACACCAGTATCTAGATTCTTCATTTTCGTAACAATGAACCTCCTTTTTTGTCTCCGTTCTTAGTTCAGATGCTGCTAGCGCTCAAATCTTTTCTTTTTTGGATCACACAATTCTGTATAAATAAAATTGCATATATTGTTACGTACATACAGACGTAGTTATATACAAAATTTAAGTATTTGCTATACAGTAAAGTTCAGAAATTAAGCTTTAGTTTACCCTATATTGCCATGCAAGGGAAGAGAATTGGTTTGTAAGATAGAAATTGAGCAGCATACTGCATTCCGTTTATAACCCTGACGGGTCAATAGCACCATCAATCTGCCTGCTAATAAGGCATAAAGTTTGCTGAGTCATTATCATTTGTGCTACGCGTCTAGCCGATCAATTTTTGTCTACTTACTTAATTGGCCATTACAACCCTTTAGTCAGGATTACATACTAGCTTCTGACACCACTCCTGTTATGTGTGTTATTTATTATTTATTATTTTATCCATGAGTGGCGGTACTTAAAGTTTAACGTCGACTCCAGATTTAACCTCAGATTTTTTGCCAGAAGACTACTGAGAGGAAGTCGCCGAAAGTAATATTTTTTTTTTGCAGAAGCTGCTTGGTCCGACACTTGGGTGCTTGAGAAGTAGAATTCTTGAACACTCAGAAATTAGTGACAGAACCTGTCACTGACAGACCACCTTCTTAATACTATCGGGATGGATGAGAGATACCAACCAAGGACTATAATTATATAACGAGACGTTGCAGGTCCCGCCAGTTAAACATAACATAACCTAGTACATTTGTCACTATATTCTGGCAATGTCTGCCTTGAGATCCTATAGAGTCGACTGCTTTCCACCTTGATTTTGTTTTTCAACATAGAAGTCGAATATGCTCTTTTTAATAAATACTCAACTAGACCCACTTCAGCAAGATTTTTACCCAGAAATATTAAGATGTCAAGGAATATAAACAAAAATCGCCTTTGACAGCAAACAAACGAATTTACTCCTGCTCCGAACTATACTAGGCAATCGGTAAATATTCAAGATCCAAAGACAAAAGTCTGACTGTCCTCACAAATTTAGATACATACGTCCTCGTTTATTACAACGAAATAATAATAAGCAGGACTTAATAATATTATAGATCTATGCAAGAGAAAACGTCAATATCAACGTAAAAGGCCATATCCGTCTGTATAAACCATAAAGTCAAACCCGTGAAGTAGATTTGTAGTTTCGACATGAAAGGAATCCATAGGTTAATTTGATCATCAAAGACGGTTTCGGCGTTTCAGTAGTCAGAGGGAACATGTAAAACATTGTGAGAGTTTCGCAAGTATCTATGTTCATGAAGAGAAAGTTCCTGTAGTAAGGATAAACATGACTATTGGGACCAAGTGAAGCACTGTTTGAAACATAGTCTGTAGACTAATAATCTGGACTATATCTGTCACCTGCTACCACATGACAACGTACCGAATTAATGCATTATTATGTGCAACCAAAGTACGACTCTACATCCTAACTTAACTTTGGAAATTTTGCAGTATCACAGAAAGCCTTAAAAACTTTTGGAAATGAAGTTACATTTGTATGAATAAAAAAAAGAAAAAAAACGAAGATAGATTCCAGGAACTTCATTTTTTTATTTAAAATTCCACACACTGCAATATGGAATTGTTAAGCGAAGTATGTGATTTTAGATAACGCATTTGCCAGTTTTAAATTTACCGTGCGATTATTTTTACTTGAAGTTCAACAAGGGCTAAGGAAACCATAGCTGGGATGTATTAAAACACAAGTTTTTTAGATTTAAATTTCATGAAAGATAACTCAGAAAATATTAACAAATTTTCATTTCTGTTTTCTAGCCTTCATCAGTTTGTTTGCTTATAGAATCTCATGACATTTTCTCCAATGATCTATTCAAACATTACTTTGGATTTGGCCCTCTCTTAAATATATTGCTTGTATTTAACAGCTCTATTATATATGTATTTGGGCACATAAACGATTTGCCAGAAATCATAAATTGAAAGCATTACAGAATTGATGGAAATGTATTACAAGATAAAAAAAAATACATCAAACTGTGAAGCAACACTGAATATCAAATAAAAATTTTGGAGGAAAACAACAAAAAAAATTATTTTTTTATAAGAAAAACAAACAAATCCTAAAGCAACAACTATACAGCTGGCAATCAAGTGGAAATTTTTCAATTTACAAAGACAGATGTTTTGACGAACAACGACTGTTGAAACCGAAGTAAAGTGCTGCCATACACAACGCTACTCACCACACTTCGCCCTTACAAACATTCAAGAAAAAAAAAAAAAATATATTAATTTTGAAATGGAAAAAAGAAGTGAAAAACAAAAGAATACAAAACATAAAAGAGAAAAATTAAAGGAAAAAAAAAAATTATACCAGAAAAACACAAAATTCTACAAACAATCAAAAAACATAAACATTTTCCCTTTACTTTAATGGTACGTGTGTAGATGTATTTGTATGGAAAAGGAAGCGGAAAAGAAATTTGTGGATTGTAAATAACAGCTATAGTATACGCACAGGCTTCCTGCACACATGCAACATAAAAATCAATATCAATACCCTTCACTATTTTTAAATCATTTGAGGTGTCGGTACACTTTAGTGCATGACTTAACGCGGGGTCATTAATTTCTAGTATATTCATTCTAAACTTTACATACCATGTTCTGACTGGAAACATACTCCACAAGAGCGTTCTACAATGATCAGAACACGCAGTAGTCGAAAGTAGTAAACTGAGGTGGCTCTGGAAAGTCTTCCGATATTTGTTTCTTTTATTAACCGCTTCCTATAAATCAAATAAGAAATATGAACGAAATGATATCATTATTAGTGGAACATAACATCGTTTAAAATCCGTCATGTATTCTAGCGTTCAAAGTGCCCATTTTTCCATGACTCTTATGTATAAATCGGTGCCCCAAGGGCATAGTCGGTAGTGTGATAAACTTCAACTCTGGGTGTTTGTGAATGTCTGATTGTTTGTCAGACATTATATCTGATTACTCACAATAGAAAAAAGAAGGTGAGAATTATTACCGAACAAAAGTGATGAAGGTATATAAACAGGTCATTAAAGGAAAAAAAATTTATCGCACAGTACTCGTACTTCCTTCTTCCTTTTTCCTATAAACTGTCTTTCCTGCATTCCAATACAATGCACTGCATTAAAAGGGGTCATCTCCTCAGTGTCGGTCTTCAAAAAAAAAAAGAAATCAGGATGGATTTGACTGATGGTACAAAAACACACACAAAAAATCGAACTCTCTGACGCTAAAATCCCACGTTTTTTGCTTCCAGTTCACATCACCTCCTTGTGACATGACCATGGCCTCAAATCGCACGTGCAGAATATTTAATGTAGCAGGAGCTGTGTGGCACGCAGTACCATCCTGTTGAAATCGACCTATTGTTAGTGTACACGTTATCTAATTCAAAAAGAAGTTGGTAACAATCGATTTCTAGTACTCGCCGTTAATTGTGATGGCCAACGGCGTTCTACAAGCAATATGGATCAATGAAGCAGACAGCCCAAAATTCATACCAAAAATTTAATTTTTTTGAATTTTTGGATGCTTTCAAATCTCATGTGGGTTGGTATCGATCTTATTCCTAAATATGATAGTTTTCGACGAAAATTTAGGTCAGCTCTGAACATCCATTTTCATAAAACAATTTTAACAACGTCACCTTTGGTTCCTGAATTTTTGCATTTTGGTTTGAAATTGGATATTTTATGTTGGCTGTCAAAATCTTGTTTAGACTCCTTGATAACTTAATTTCTCTTGGCTATAGCCTAGTAGTCAGTGTGTTGGCTTATTAGACGAGCGGCTATGGTTCAAATCCGAGGTCAGACATTTTTAATAGAACGGAAATATGAAAAAATATTTCTTCAGCGATTTTCTCTCAGCAGTCTTCTGGCAAAATATCTGAAAAATAAAATTGCCATGTAGAGCTTCTCAAAAATCTGTCGTTCGGAGACGACTTTAAACTATAGATCCCGCCACTCATGTCTAAAAGTAACACACACAACACAAGTGGTGTGAGCAACTAGGTCGTAATGCTGACTGAAGGGTTGTAATGACCACTTATGTATATATGTATCCAAGTTCAGGTTCTAGCAGACTTATATGGCTTGAAGCGAGTTGCCGTTTTCTCCTTTATTCCTCTTTTCACTCCACAAAAAGGTTCAGACCCCATCAGCGGTGTTTAAGTTCCTTCCCTGGCTAGCTCATCTGCTAACTTATACCGGACCTAAAATCATACAAACAGCGACCCTATTTGCCCTGCCTAGTTAATTCAACTTTTCCAGATAGCCCTATACTAATCTGTTGTCAACTAGATTTCGTAATTTTAGTTGCACTAAACATTTGGATTTTATTACAAAGAATTAGGTCCTTAAAGATGTGTAAGTTTCCTTTAAGATCATTATAAATAAGCCCACGTTACTTACGTCTATTCACATATATGTATGTATTTACATACATATACGTGCCTAAATACATTTTAAGGAACTGAATGGATGTAAATTTCTTTCATGGGGTAAGTAAAATAAGAAACATTCCAGAAATTTGCATAACATACCCCAAAAAAAAAAAAAAAAAAACAAAAATAAAAGAATAGACAGAGAGGGAGCCAGGGAGACTTTACAAAATAAAATCGAAATTTTCATTAAAAAACGACGATGGCAAGGAAAGTGTATAAAAAATTCATTGGGAAGTAGAAAATAAAATAGAAAATGATTGTATTCCACTTTCACCATTCAACACAAACAAACAAACAGCATCAACAACGTCATCAACATGATAGACATTATTATGATCAACAATATTATTATGGTCCAGATCACCATGATTGTTGGCATCAACACGAAGAAGCATCATAAATGAATGGATGAGCATGAGATTTAAATTGTTTAGACAGGCAACTGTTTGGAACGTGCATGGAATGTTCCTTTTAGGCAAATAAATGCAGAAAACAATATGTTCTTCAGTTACGGGTGGCAATAACAACAACAAAAAAAGAAAATTTAACGAAAATTATATTTAAAAACTATGAAAAGGAAAAGGATGCTGCTTTTGCTGATGCTGAGCACATGGTATTGATGCTTTTGGCTGGTGCTGTGAGTAGTAAGAGAGGAACAGGCTGCCACCAATCATGATTAAACATGATTGCAAAAAAATACAGAAAACCTTAGAATGAATGAATGACTGTGTAGCGAAATGAATGACGAACTGATTAAATTCGACATGACAGACTTGAGATGAATAATGTTGACAAGCGTTGTGATGGATGAACTTAAACTGGAACAATTTATTTGCTACACTCTTCGCTTCCATTTATCTTTTCCCATTCTATTGCATCTGTATATCGTTTTCTATATCCTTTATTACCTTTTTTTAGTGTTTTTCCCTTAATATCTCACTCACAAAACGTAGTTTATATGTACGTGTATTTTGCCATGTATTTGAAGTGTTTTGAGTTGGTCATTTGTATGCAGATTGACGTTCTGTTTTAACTCGTCTTTTTCCATTTGGGAGATTGAGAGTAAATTTGTGTCTGTTCTTGCTATACGTTCTGTTTATTTATCACCGGCTATATATCGTGGAAATGGTAACAGATTATAAAAGGTTTCACGTAGAAATTTGCTAACAACAAGGAAAGCAACAACAACCAGCGACAGAATCTATTTGACTATGAATAAAACAACCAATTGACCAGAATTGCCACTTGGTTGAAGAGCTCATACGAATATCAACTTTAAATTATTATTTTACGATATTCATTAACTATTCTTTAAATTGAAAAAAAAGAAAACGAAAATCAATGTATAAATCTTCATATTATGAGGAAAGCAAGCAAAAAGTAAGTAAAATTTTGATTTTAATTTTTTTATTGGAAATTCTTTTAATCACTTTTCAGATGATGTCCAATATATGGGCATCTATGTATGTCGGACAAACTCAAAAGTTATCAATACTCCTTATATTCTTATTGTTCCTGCGTTCCAGGTTCAGGATATAAAGAAATTTATTTTAATTTTCCATTTTTAATTTCAGACGCGGCGCCTTGGTAGCCAAGTTCGTAGTCTGCTAGACTATTAGCGTGAGGGTTATGTGTTCAATCCCCACCAGAGACTGTCTGTTACACTACACCGAGCATAAAGTCTAGATTATTCAAATTGTAATTGTATTGTAATTAATAAATAAATACAAATTTTAGACATATTACTTTTCGGGCCATTATTATAACTTACCGTTAACTAAAGGGAGGATTTTAACAGGCAGATAATTAGTTTTTCATTATTATAAGTGGCCAATAAGGTAGAACTGAGCGTTAACTAAAGGGAAGGTCGTCCTAACCTGGCAAACACAACAAAAAAAGAAGCATGTTGTTCCCACTGCGTTATAAAGGGTGATTTTTTAGCTATTATCTTTTTGGCAACTCTGGTTTAAACAGCTCACGCACGATTCGTGTTTTGTTTCACTATCAAACATCTTCAGTTTGGTCTATAATTTAACCATAAATCGTCTTACAAACGAACAACGCTTGCAAATCATTGCTGCGAATCGTAACGTAATTGTGAATGGTGAGCGCTACCGTGAGATGATATCCAACTTTTTTTTCCCAAAATGCAAGATCTTGACTTGCATGATATGGTGATGGTGCCACATGCCACACAGCACGCGTAACAATTGACTTATTGAGAGGCGAGTTCGGTGAACATTTTATTTCACGTTCGGGACCTTTCAATTGGCCGCCTAGATCGTGCGATTTAACGCCTTTAGACTATTTTTTGTGGGGCTATGTTAAAGCTCATGTCTATACCGACAAGCCCGCTTCAATTGACGCATTGGAAGACAACATTGAAGCATTTATTCGTGAGATACCGGCCGAAATGTTAGAAAGAGTATGCCAAAACTGGACTAAGCGGATGGACCATTTGAGGCGCAGTCGCGGTCAACATTTGCATGAAATAATCTTCAAATATTAAATTATATGGACCGTACTATCGATTCAAATAAAGATTTCATGTATTTTTCTGAATTTTATGTGTTTTTTCTTTGAAAAATTTTCCTATAGCTCTTAAAAAATCACCCCTTATAAGAAGCTTATTTAATTTGGCAAATGTTATCGAAATTGCACCGGCACTGGCAGCCTTGAGCGACATTATTACAACTTGCCGCTAAAGTTAGGCTTAGTAAAAGGTAACTTTAGCTAAAGTGGACCTTGAAGTCACCTTTAACATTTTTCGATATGATATTAATGATAAAATAAAGTTAAATTTTTCAAAAATATGGCAGTGCCGGAGCAAATTCGATAACGTAAATTATAGTAAATAAAACAAATTATCTGCCCGTTAAAGTCTTCCCTTTAGTTAACTGCAAGTTGTAATAATGGCCTTATATATTTAAAATCTGATATATTAGAGCTGTCGATAACGATAAACATGGTTGGACAGCCTGCATTTTTATTCAATTGAAGCTGCTCTATACAAAAAGTATATAAACTGTTTAACGTTTAGAAACAATCTGGTCCTAAAGATTTCGGGACATCTAACTTTGAGTGTAGCCCAGGTGTAATTAGTCATTACATTTCTTCAGTCAGGATTACGACCTAGTTTCCCACACCACTTATGTTGTGTGTTTTAATTTTATACATGAATGGCGGGACCAACAGCTTGCAGTCGACTCAGAGCAACAGATTTTTGAGACATTTTTATGACAATTTTATTTATTTTCAGAGTATTTTGGCAGAAATCTGCTGAGAGGAAGTCGTCGAAGAAATATTTTTTTATTTTTCGTTTTGTTGGCGATTTCTGCTCTGGGATTCGAACCGTGCCCTCACGTCCATTAGGCCAACGCACTAGACTACGGCAACCTGTTTTTCCACAACTATGCCAAATAAAATATGAAATTGGCAGTGGTATTTTAGGGTCTTTTTAATACTGAGTACGCTTTTGAATAGTACCACACGTGGTCATAGAAATGTATTTGGAACCTGTAATATCAAAAAAGATGGTAGAGGTCGGTTTTATACACAAAATCTGCGGAAGCATACGCAGGAAACAAAATAAAAAGGAATTCTTTCACCACTAATTTCTAGCTTGATTATGGAAGAACCCTTGATAAAATCATCTAAGGCGGACAGTAACTGCCTAATGAAAGCAATTCACCTAGTTTGGATGGCTAAAGAAAAATTCCGAGAGACTGTTTGTGACATCACTCAAAAAGAGTTTTAAGATTGTAAGACAATGGTCCAAACCAGTATGGTGAAACCAAAATCCGGGCAAGACCATAATAGCACCATTTACGAAAAGGAATGCAAAATTCGAATATAGACAGTATTTCAGGTACGCTCAGACGTGCCTGTCAAAGTCTTACAGGGTAGTCCTATGATTGTAAACCATGTATTATAACAGAATGTGTATCATGATTGTCAGACTAATAGTCACCAACATTGACCATTGCATGGCTACAAATCTAAAAAAAACTCAAATGAAGTAAAGAAAGATACAGAGATGTATGTTGGTATAACAGAACTAATGCTTGTTTTATAGCAGATTGCGAATGACAGCGAAGACCTAAGCTTTAGAGGCTACAAATGTTCTGGATAATGGGAGATAAGCTTTGAACCGTGGCCTCACGTTTAATAAACCAATATACTACCTACTATTTAAATTTATCAAGCAGTTTTAAAACTCCCCATAGTAAATTTTTATAGAAGTAAACTTACAAATGTCAGGAGTTCTCTTACCTAATTGACTGATTGTCAGTTATGTAGACTACTTATAAGTGATTAATTTGTACTCTGGTATCTGAATATGAAAAGGTAATAAATGTGATTATTCTTGTTAAAAATATTATAAAAAAATAAACCTGAAGCATACCTGGTGAGTATCAAATAATGTTCTGTCATTTGCAGCATATAATTGCAATACGTATCTTAAATCCTTAATTAAATCCTTATACCCTTAATTCATAGAAAATATAAATAAAACAAATTACATTTAAAATACTTGTTACCAGTGAAACAAAAAATTTACCAAAGACAGGAGAAAATAAAACAAAATATTCGAATTTCAATAATGAAATACTTGAGGAATTTTTTTCGTTTTATTTTTATTGTTTTGATTTTTACGTTCCCATAAAAGGCAACAGCAAAATATATTCGTAATGCATGCCTCATGCGGTGTATGAATACATAGGTATGTGTAAAAACCATTTATTATAAAATTTAATAAAATACAATGAAATTCCTGACAAATTTTTCGAAATGACAGACTGGTATAAAAACAAATTGTGAAAAACAAATTGTAGTGAATGGAGTGTACCACTGAACAACTGGAGAAATGGCAAAGACTGAAATAAATTCGTATCAAATGTCGTTTAATTTAAGAGCATATAAAAGGGTAAAATATTGCAGGAATTTCAAATGAAAGAGTTACACATAAAGTTCCAGGAAAACCTAATAATAGTGTTAAGCTGTTTCATTGTATTTTTTGTTTTTCATTGAATTCCTTTTGTCGTTCATTATTTCAGACAGCACTTGAAATGGTAAAAAATTTCTGAATTTTTAAATAAAAGGCTTTTTGAAGGGTCATGAATTTGTATTGATTTTTTGTCATAGCAATAGATAGAGAGTAATTTCAAGTACAAAACAAATTTTTCTAATAAGATTAACTACGTATTTACATTGTTAATAATGCCAAACCTATCCAATTGTCATACCTGAACTAGCATCGATCACTTTTTTTATACCAGAAAACAAAGGCATGTCACGCTTTTCATTTTACAAAAGAAAAAAATACGATGAACGACAATGAATGCTTTAAAACGAAATTACAAAAAAGAAGGTACAAAATGGCTTATTGGCTTTCAATTATACAGTATTCAGCACAAACCAACTAGAGAGCCCCATGAAAACTATCCTAGTGGTATTAAAAGGAACGAATGCAATTAGGGAACAGTGAACAGAATCTCGTATGGGAAGAAAGTCGTCATCGAATTGGTTTTTCAATAAATCGCTTGTTAATCTAGCTGTATGGCAAGTTACGCGGTCATGTTGAAAGCAAAGAAGCAAGAATTCAATCAGCATGATTCAACATCAGTTGCCATTGAATGTAACTGCAGCTCCTTGCTTGTTCAAAAGAAATGTAAATGCATGTAATCCGCACTAAACAGTCAGTTTTACTAGCTGTAAAGGTAGTGCTTGAAGTCGCCGTTGTTTACTAGGTAGCCTGTGGTTGAAATCCCAACTCAAACGTCTCGAGGAAAACAAAATATGGTAAACTATTTCTATCGACGTCTTCCTCTCAGTAGTCTTCTGGCAAAAACTCTGAGAGTAAAATAAAGGTCAACTATAAACTGTAGGTCCCGCCAATCATGTACAAAATGGACACACGCAACATGAGTGATGTGAGAAGCTAGGATGCAATGCTGACTAAAGGGTTGTTGTTGAATGATATAGCCATCCGGCCATGGTTATTTGGCAAAACAGATTAAATATATGACAGGAAATTTGATAGGTGTAGCTTCAACAAGATGGCCGTTATCGGCTATCACAATTCGGATACCTTATATTCTTAGATATCAAGATTTGTGAGAGGATTGCGATCTACAAATAGATGCAACATTTTACCCTTAATACCAAAGCATACAATTGGTCAACATATTGCAACAGATATGATGTTATATTCAATAATCATGGATATCAGTTTAATTTTACTTTCAATACTACTTCATATTCTAATTTGAAATAAAAAACGTAAATTTTCATAAGGAAAAAGAAAAAGCTGTTAAAATTAAATATTTTAATATTAAATATTGTTACGAAAATGAAAGATCTAGATACTGGTGTTTTACTTTTACATCGCTTAATATTAAAATTATAAACAAAAGCTACTGAAACAAAAAAAATGCAGTAAACAAATCTGTTTACAAATTATCATACTGCTTAATATAACAACAGACACAAGCATAAAAAAATGGTAAACAAGTAAACAAAAATGCACAAACAATACTACAATAATAAATGTAAACAGCGATGTTTGCATTTATAGAGATTCGCCTTCAGGAACATTTCATCAGACTGTTTACTCTGCCATATAAAAGGCAAGGCAAAGCAGGCGACTGAGTGAGTGAAGTTCAGTCTGTCTTGCGTGAAGACGCGGTGCTTTTGAAGAGAATAATCGTGGTTTGAAGATCTCTGTTATAAAGATCTGTAATTGTTATTGTTTGTGCAAAGGGCGTTGGAATAACAAACAAGGGCAATTGTTGTTGTTTACATTAAGTTGTGAACAGTGGCACACAGAATCGTGCGAATAATACTACATACATAATTGGTCATTACAACCCTTCAGTCAGGATTTCGACCTAACTTCTCACACCACTTATGTTGTGTGTGTTAATTTTATGCATGAGTATGTAATTGAAACTAAACACAAATTTATTTTTATTGTATTCGCAATCTATGAGCTCATATTTTAAACGTTTTTAAAAGGTAAAAATGTAAGAATATCAAGTTTAATTTTACTTTCAATACTACTTTACATTCTATTTTGAAATAAAATACATGAATTTTCATAGGTAAAGGGAAAAGTTGTGGAAATTAAATCTTTTAACAGGAAATATTTTGTTTTGCAAAAAGGAAAATACCGCAAAATACCTTTAAAATAAAAACAAACGAACCGTTTAACGCAGCCAATATACCGTCCCATTTGATGCAAGTACCTTTTCAAACTTACATACATGCATTAAGTTGGATATAAAACACCCATATAGCTTGGTTGCTAATTTTAGAGAGAGAGAGATAGGAAATAAAGTTTTATGATTTAAATAAATACTGAACAATTCAAATAAATTTTCGAAAATAAACATAACATTGTGCAAATGGAATGAATGATAGACATCATCATTAAGTTGTTGTTATGGCGCATTGATGGAGTAGATTTGAAATAAAATTCAATTGAATAATACAATATTTAAACACAGAAGATTTGCAAACAATCAAAAGATTTTTTTATTTAAACATTCCGTCATTCAAATAACGGACTTGCAGGTTATAAAAGGAAAATGCATGAATATTTGATTTAATTTAAAATTAAAAATTTAAAATAAATTTTGCAATAATTTGTTTCATTCAAGCCAGTGCTGTTGCTTTTAATAAACCCGTTGTTATTTTTACAATTGAAATGCTTCATGATATGTCTTTTCGCTTAAAACTTAAACAAATAGAATAAAATCAGTGTAATAAATTGTCTATTTTCATAAGTCTTGTTCATTTTGAAAAACAAATGTTTTTTTTTTTGCTATTTACATTAACATTTACAAAAGCCCTAACTCAGTTAACACGTATAAGATTGGCTGCGTACAGTATACGGGCATTTTAATAGGAACGACTGCAGTAATAATAGATGACAAAAAATATTAATATTATCTATTTATAGAGTGTACAGCTAAAGTCTTAGTACTCCAATATATTTTGATAAAAAAGTCCCCACAGACTTAATACTCTTCCACAAAGTCCCGATATGTCTTCAAGAGAGTATTTAGGAGGTCATTTGAAAGAACGGTTACGTAATCGCTAAACCTCAAACAAAAGTCAACCGAAAAACTTGCTCATGGTGCCACCAGAAAACATTAAACAAAACCTGTACATTCAATTCCAAATGGGTTAAATGGAGTGCTTGACCTTAAGGGATATTCTACTAAATACAAGGGATAACATTTTCATATATTAGGCCTTTGAATTTTAAACTTACTCAGGGTTCACCTTGGGCGTACCTATGGAGTCATCCGAAACTTTTTCTTATTTGTCTCATGTTTCATGAAAAACTTTAAAAAATTGTTTATTTTATAATAAAACAGAAATAAATTAATAAAATAAATATAAAAACCTTAATTTTTTATACAAACTGTTCATTCATGAAATTGTCAAAATATTTTGGAGTAATAAGACTTTTGCTATCCACTGTATGTGTGATACAGCATTTTTATCTGATAGTTAGACCGTTATTGGAGCACTTGGCTCCTTTGAGGGAAATAGTATTTCTGTGCTAGATCCTGGGTTATGTTGCCATTCACAGCAATATACCGGTAGACAAGCTCACGAAAACAAAAGCAACCATGCTGCTAAAGGGGCCAGAACCTTCCTATGGAGTAGAAAGATATGTTTGGAATGCTATACTCAGTGAAAAGAATGATAGATAGAGGCGGTGATATTTCTTACAACAAATTAGCTTAAGGTAATATAAACTTTTATTAGGTGACTACAATAGAAGGAGATTTGAGTTATGCATCATACTATCCAAGAATAACTTGGGTTTAGTTACTGGCCAGCGGCGAAGAATAGAAGAAAATTGTTCTTTACAATTTGATACACATACATAATATACATAATTGGCCATTCCAACCCTTTAGTCAGGATTATGAACGAGAACTGTACTGTCGAGAATAGTCATTAAAATTCTAAGTGACTACATCAAAAGTTCTGTATCGGTCGAGAAGAAGGGGAAGTGAATGGTTTTTGAGTCCAACCCAGTAGATGTATTCATGATAGTTAAAGGAGAAAGGAAAGGCATGTATTGTGCGATAAATTTTATTCCTGAACTTTGCTTTTTTGTGTACTGTGTAAAGAATTCGTCACTTTATTTTTTTCGAAAATTGCCTTGTAATAATTCTCACCTTCTTTTTCTATATCGGATTAATCAGATATACTGTCAACAATAAGACAATCACTACACACACAGGTTCCCTGGTGAGAATCAAACTCACGGTCTCGGCACTTGCAGTTTAGCACACTACCAACTAGATCATTGTGGCAACCAGTAGCTTTAGAGTGTCTATCTATCTACTAACAGGCTAAAATCTTGTAATTAAGATATAAAGGTATAAATAATCTGAGTTTTATATTTTTATCTTATGTACCAACGTTGCATTGAGACATTCGGTGCGACCATAAATCATTTTCCAGGTCGCCATATTAGTCACCAGTGTCTTTACACCTGTTTGGCTGGTGTCTTTAATAATCCTTACCACACTCCGTATGGCCACTTCCACAGCTCCATCTAATTTCGAACCATTCATGAAAGTCTGTTCTGAGATATTTACAAAATTTTTAGCATCATTTTTCCAAACCTCTCTATCCAGAATATGTGAGTGTACTTTAACCCATAGGGTTCCAAACTACTTAAGAAAGCTTAAGTGATTCGCATTTAAATTACATCTTTGCTCATTCACTCAGGGACACTGACTAGTCGTAGCTAACTGAGTGTAGAAAACATACGCGCAATAGAGAGTCAACTCATAACCTTGGGACAAAGAGGAAGGCATTAAAAATATTAAAAATATATCTGGATGACTTGGTAACAGTTTAAGTTTTTGCATATTTCATTCGTTATGAAGTACACCTTCTTTTACGCAATTGGTTGATAAACACTTCTTGAACACTAATTTCTCTTGATTTTAAAGTTTCCATTTTTTTTTCTATTATTTTATCAATCATCATATATATTATTTCTAAAGCACTTTTTTTTGTCAGTTGCAGATATCTCCCATACCACCGCATCAAATTTTATGAATGATATCTCATTTTAAAGCTTATATCTAACACTAATGATGAAAAATAATTAGAAATTGAAAAATTAATATTTTCATTGATAAAAATTATATTTTATATAGAACTGCATGGTAATACTGTTGTCATTATGATTATATGATTTTGTTCAAGTGTGGTAATACAGGGTCGCTTAATAGTAATGCAGTTCTACATAATATAGTATGTATTAAAATCCATTCTATCAATACCGCTATTTACTATAATGCCGTTTATTACTAAGTCAGTTATATATACATATAATATGCATATTAAGTTGTAAAAAGCTGTTTTGGCAATACTTTGCAGTAGTTGTTAGATCAAGTGCGATAAACAGGGTCTCTTAATTGTAATGCTATTCCACATAATATATAAAGTTGTAAAATCCATTTTGGTAGTGTCGTTATTGTCATGGCATTGTTTGTTTTATGAAGTGTAGTAATACGGTATCTTTTAATATATACATATATATAGTGTCAGCTGATATTTAACAGTTAAAAAGGTTTTAAGAAAAACAAGGTCAAACCCTTCAAAAGGTAGGATTGTATTTACCAGAACCGGTCTTTTCACATGGGCAGTTATATGTGGCTTTTTCTCGAGTGCGTACGTTTAAAGATATTTTTGTTTGTATTAAGGATTCGTACGGGCAAAAAGTTAACGATTATCATGTCATTACCTCTAACATTGTATTCAAAGAAGTATTATAAAAGCATTTAAACATATGTATGTATGTATGTAAATATGTGTGATATATTATGATTTCTAATATTTTTGTACTTTTAATAAAATTTCTATTAATTATTTTCATTTTATGTTACAAAAATGACAACTAACGGTGCGAAATATTCGCACGGGTCATCTAGTTAGTATTTAATACTATAATACTTAATAGGGGGTTGGAATGCATGCAAACAAGGTTTCTGATTGTGGTCAACGTGGAGACCACCATGACGATCCTTGTCTGCTGTATTCAAGTTGACACGCAGCCTCATCGTGGCCCCTCCTGGATGGCATTCTAGCACCGTATAGATGTTAACTAATGCGTGCAGCGAAGTCCAATCCCCTGGACATTAAATTTGGGTTGTGCGTAGGGCTTAGAACCCACCACGTAAAAATTTCATCCAATGAAAACCACAACAATAGACTATAAAAAGTTGACGATAACGGCAAACGTTTAAAGGAAAACGATTTAAGAATAGGCACTTGGTGGGTAGGCGCTTCCCCCCAGCTGGCGGATGCCCTCATGAAATGTAGGACGGACATCACTGCCATACAGGAAATGCGATGGATAGGACAAGGATGCAATAGGCTGGCATATTGCGATGTGTATTACAGCTGCCATGTTGATAGGCACGAATTCGGATGCGGATTTGTGGTTAATAAGAGACTTCGCCACCTTGTCTCTGGGTTCACGCCTGTGAACGAAAGAATAGCCAGAATCCGCATCAGGGCGAAATTCTACAACATCAGCCTTATTTTTGCTCAAGCCCCGACTGAAATGACGATGCGGTTAAAGATGCCTTCTACGCTAAACTCGAGGGCGTATATGATAAGTGCCCGGCCCATGACGCCAAAATCGTCCTCGGAGATCGGGCGGGAAGGTATCTTTGGCCCCACTGTCGGACAGTTCAGCCTCCACGCGAACACTACCTCCAATGGTATGAGGCTGATCGATTTCTCCGCGGCGCGTAACAAGGTAGTATGTGGCACCAAGTTTCAGCATCTTGACATTCACAAGACCACTTGGATGTCCCCCGATCGATAAACGTCCAACCAGATTGATCATATTGTGATTGACGGAAGCACGTATCCAGTGTACTAGATGTGCGCACATTCAGAGGTCCAGATATCGACTCGGACCACTACCTTGTCGCAGCCAAGTTTCGATTGCGCATTAGCGCCTCGAGGCCTGCGCGCATTACGAAAGCTGGACGTTAAGAAGCTGTGATCACAAAGGACAGCTGGGGCGTTCTCCGATTGGAACCTCAGTGTCTTCTGTCCTGTCCTGAAAAAGGGAGACCCTACAATATACGCCAACTACAGGGGTAAAAGCCTTCTCCCTATTGCATATAAGGTTCTTACAGGCGTATTGTGTGAACGACTGAAGCCACTCGTCAAAACACTGATTGGACATTATCAGTGCGGCTTCAAACCTGGCAAGTCCACCGTCGACAAGATCTTCACACTACGCCAAATCCTTGAAAAGGCCCACGAAAAAGAAGTCGACACTCACCATCTTTTTGTCGACTACAAAGCAGCCTTCAATAGCCCCATAAGGGATCGTGTTTTTGCAACAATGTCTGAGCTCGGTATACCTGCGAAGCTGATAAGGCTATGCAGAATGACGTTGAGCAATTCCTGCAGCTCCGTCAAGGTAGGAATGGACCTCTCCGAACCTTTTGATACCGTGCGAGGTTTCACACAAGGCGACCCCTTATCATGCGACCTCTTCAACTTCGTCCAGGAGAGTGTTGTGCGAAAGGCGAAAGTGCATCGCAATGGCACTATTTTCCAAAGTGTCCAGTTGCTTGCGTACGCTGACAACATCGATATCATATGGCGTACCAAGCGAGACGTTACTGCTGCCTTTAGTGCTATTGAACGGGAGTCTACTAAGATGGGTCTGGCAGTAAATGATGGCAAAACAAAGCATATGTTATCGACAAGTAGAGACGTGCGGCGTATTGATTCTCAGATTACGGCCGATAACTATACTTTTGATACAGCCAAGGAATTTACTTATCTTGGCTCTGCCGTTACCACCAGAAATGATGTCAGTCTGAAGATCAAACGCAGGATTACTCTTGCCAACAGGTGCTACTATGGTATCAATAGGCAATTGAGTAGCAGAGACCTCTCTCGTACGACAAAAATAATACAATAATACGCTCATCCTACCCGTGCTTATTTATGGCGCAGAGGCATGGACCCTATTAAGAACTGATGCAGCATCCTTGAGAGTATTCGAGAGATAAGTCCTACGTAAGCTCTTCGGTCCAGTGCGAGTTGGCGATGATTTCCGTATCCGATCCAACAGTGAGCTATATGAGCTCCTCAACGACATAGACATTGTGCAGCGTATTAATATCCAGCGGCTGCACTGGCTCCGCCATGCCGTTCGAATGGAATAGGATACTCCGAAGAGACGACTATTTGATGCCGAGATCTGCGGATCTGAGGAAGCCCTGTCATCGATTGGTGTGACCAACTGGCGCTCAAGAAGCAGCGGCGCCTGGAAGGATGTGTTGCGGCAGGCCGAAATCCGTTAATCAGGTTGTTAATGGCCAATTAAGTAAGTGAGTATTTAATACTTATATGTACTTATAATATTTACTAACAGTCATCGACTAACGTCTGCATTAAACGGTCGACTTTCTTTCAATTCGTTGCGATTCAGTTCTGCGTTATTGTTTAATTCTTTTTCTAATATACAGTGATCAACATTAATTTTCCGGCAGTGATTTTAAATTATTTTCACTATATCGCGTAGTTGATATGTCCGGTCCGCCCAATTTGGGGGACAACCGCTTTTCTTTATTAGCGGATTCCCCTCGCGCAAAAAAGAAACGTACGCACCAGAATATTTTGGAAGCTTTCCCTGAATTGCCAAACACCCAAAAACCTGATCCGAAATACGTTGTAATATCGGCAACATCTGGTAATAAAACATTACAGCAATTTTCTTGTTTCTCGGTTTACCGATCTTTAAAATTAATTTGCTCGGATATTCTGACTGTATCAGAACTAAGGGATGGCAATCTGTTGCTCCTAATAGGCAACAAATCTAATGCTGAAAAACTCATTAAATACAAAATTCTACCTGGGATCTGTAATATATCCTGCAAATATCACTCCAATCTGAATTCTTCTAAAGGTACTGTTTATGCGCCCTATTTAAACGACGTTCCAGAATCTGAGATTGTATCAGAACTTAGCTCCCAAGGTGTTACTGATGTTTATAAATACCAAAGGAAGAATGATGAAGGTGTCTTTAAACCAAGTGGGGTTCTCCTACTAACCTTCGATCGCTATTCAACACCAGAAAAACTAGATATCTCCTGGCATAAAGTGAAAGTTCGCCAATATTTTCCTAATCCTATGCGCTGTAAAACTTGTCAATTACTCGGGCACACGAAAAAATGGTGCAAAAACAATCCATTGTGTGAAAACTGTGGTCTACCCCCTCATACCCCTGACAATTGTACACGGACTTTTTGCATAAACTGTTCTGACGAACACCCGCCTTCTTCCAAAGAATGTAAAATTTACAAACAACAAAAAGAAATTTTAAAAATAAAAACAAAAGAAAAATGTACCTTGAAAGTCGCTAAAGTAAAATATCAGTCGCTAAAATTAAGTGAACCACAAAGTGAAACATATTCTGATGTCTTAAACAACAAAATCAACAAAAAGTCTAACACAAATAACAATTCTCCTAGCAACAGCTCCGCAATAGTCAACATTGAAGAAAATAAGTCAACAAAACAAACAATTCCCCAAAAATATAACAGTACTGAAACAAAAAAAAATACAATTGATAACTCATTTACTTCTGCAAATAAAATTAACAATTTAAAAACTTTGCCTACAATAACAACTCGCTCTATGACCAAATCTTTAGCTAGTACATCAACAACAAATACTTTAAAAAATAAAGAAACACACAGCACAAAACAAAGCAAAAACCTCGCTTTGCCTAAGACAACAATAACAACAGCAATCAACAATTCTTTTATTGAACAAAGAGAACTAAAAGAAATAATGTCAGTAGACGACGAATAATTAGTCCTCTACTTTTAAAATGAATTTTAAAATTCTTCAATGGAATATTAATGGTCTAATTAATAATTATCACGAACTACAACTAATAATCAAAGACCATCACCCGGACATTATATCTATCCAAGAAACTCATATACCATCCACCATTACTAATAATATAATATACCCTAAACAACACAATGGTTTTTTTCATAATTTAGCCAGTAACAATACTGCTAAACAAGGTATTGCAATTTTAATAAAAAAATCAATACCCCATAAATTACTATACACAGATCCAAATATAGCTTCCATTGCAATCGAAATAGATATTGGTTTAAAATTTAATTTTGTTAACACCTATATTCCACCACATCAACCCATCTCTGCAAATAATTTGAAACATGCCTTAAACAAAATTAATCCCCCCCTGTTCTTTACTGGTGATCTTAACTCTTGGAGTACACTCTGGGGTTCAAGAGTTACTAACTCACGTGGTAAAATTTTGGAAAATTTAATTTTAAGTGAAGATCTCATAATTCTTAATAATGGCAAACCTACGCATCTATCCACTCACAACACATTTACACATGTCGACATTTCTTTATGTTCGCCACAGATTGCCCCCTTCTGCTCTTGGGATACTCTTGATGATTTACATGGTAGTGATCACTATCCTATCATAATTAATATAGAAAAAAACTTTAACATTCCTTCTTATGCTAGGAAGCCAAAATATAAAATAGAATCTGCAAACTGGTTTTTATATCAAAGTTATTGTAAAGAAAACATACCAAAAATCAATAACTTTACGAATGTTAATCATCAAGCAGCTTTAATCACTAAAGCTATCAAAGCAGCAGCAAATGTCAGCATTCCCCAAACTAACAACAAAAATCCAGCACGTAGTGTTGCCTGGTGGAATCGGGAGTTAGAATAATTAAGAAATCTCAAACAAGATCAATTCCATATTTTTAAAAGGAACAGAAATGATATTAACCTAATACTCTATAAAAAGTATAATGCTATGTTTAAAAGAGCCGTAAAACTTAGTAAAGCTGCTTGCATGCAAAAGTTCACATCTAACATCAACCCTTCCTCTTCGCCCAAACGAATTTGGAATGATATAAAGCTTCTTACCGGTGGCTTAAGTACGCAGTCTATCAAATATCTTAAATCGGGATCAAATATGCTTTCTTCTCCAGCTGATATCGCCAATTGTTTTGCTAAACACTGGTCTATACTGTCAGAAGACTCCAATTTTTCACCAAATTTTCATAAGCAAAAATCAGATGTTTGTATTCTTACCTACAATCCAAATCTTTCCAACACAAGTGCTAACAAAATCGAACTCCCTATTAATATGATTGAACTTGAAGACGCATTACATCTAGCCAAAGGCAAAACTCCTGGTGACGATCGCATATCGTATCCGATGTTAAAAAACCTACCGAAATGCTCAAAAATTCAGCTCCTCAATATTTACAACAACATCTTTTCATCCAACGTTTATCCCCAAGCTTGGAAAGTAGCAACTGTAATTCCGATTCCTAAGCCAAAACACGATCATACGGCTCTCACTGGCTACCGACCCATATCCCTATTACCTTGTATCAGTAAAACATTGGAAAAAATAATATCTAGAAGACTAATGTGGTTTTTAAAGGCTAATAATCTCATATTTCCTAATCAAGTAGCTTTCATGAAAAAACAAGGTACGGACGACGTTCTTATTTACCTCCAGCATTTCATTTCAAGATCTTTATCAAGCAAAAACCACGTTAACATTCTATCCACCGATTTTGAGAAGGCTTTTGACCGTGTAGGCGTCCATGTAATCCTTGAACAATTAGCAGATTGGAACATTGGCAAAAAAATGTACTCAATAATCAAGAATTTTCTTACTAATCGTAAATTCAGAGTTAAAGTGGGCGGTCAACAGTCAAAAACTTTTGGCCTATATAATGGAATACCACAAGGTTCTCCCTTATCTGTGGTGCTTTTTATAATTGCCTTTAATCAGCTCAGCAAAATTATTTCCTCTCATAAACAGATAGAACATGCTATCTATGCAGATGATGCATTTATCTTCACAAAAATAAAGGATAATAATAAAGTTAAAGACGCCTTCACAAATATTCTGAGGGATATTGATAACTGGAGTCTCATATCAGGTGCCAAACTTTCTATTGAAAAATGCAGTCTTTTACATATCTGTAATAAAAGGAACTGCAACTTATTTGACGTCGAATACAAAAATATAAAAATTAAACGTGTAAACCACCTACGCATTCTTGGTATTATCTTCGACAAGAGTTTCACTTTTAAAGCACATTGCTTAGAACTCAGGAAAAGCCTTAACACCAGATTGAACATAATAAAGTTCCTGACCTCCAAGAATTGTAACATACATATCTCCACAATGGTTAATATAACTCGTTCTATCCTTCTAGCTAAAATAGATTATGCTCTTCCTATTTATGGTTGGTGTGCTCCATCACATATAAAATTAATTAAGGCACCATATCATGCTGCCGCTCGTCGGAGCATTGGAGCTTTCCCTACAAGCCCAATTATCAATATTTTAACTGAAGCCGGTCTACAGTCCATTGAGGACCGCACTGTTTCCCTAACCTACAAACTTATCCCAAAGCTTCTTATCAGTAGAAATAAAGTTTTATATCGAGAGGTATTAAAAGCACTCAAATATAAAAGAAGTAACAGAATAGAATCAATCATTGGTAGATGTTGTAAATTATCACAAAACCTCGATTTACTAATTAACCCTATATTCTCTAAACAACAGTCGGAACCACCTTGGCTATTGGATGAATCTTCTTGTATAAGATCTATGATTAATCTCACGAAAGCTAACACCCCACCCACGGTTTATAAACAAACATTTAGTTGCCTAGTCGACCATTTCTCTAAAAATAAATGGAACTTCTTATTCACGGATGGGTCTAAATCATCTGTCCATACTACTTTCGCAGCTATTCATCAAAACGGCGACCTTATTGAAACCGGACACATAAACAACTACTGTTCTAACTTTACTGCTGAAGCTTTAGCTATTTTGAAGGCTGTTAAATATGCTGAATATCAAAAATCAAAATCTATTATATGCACTGATAGTCTCTCTTCTATTCAAGCTATTTGGAATACTAATTATGATTCACAGTTAATCAACGAAATCCGAAACTATTTAATACAAAATTCAAATAGAATCAAGCTCTTATGGGTCCCATCGCATGTAGGTATTCTCGGAAACGAACTTGCAGATGCCGCTGCTGCTGATGCTAAAAACAGACCTCTTTTTAAATATTCCACATGGGAAAATAAGGATATATGCAATGTTATTTCATCATTTTTAAACAATCTTCACGATAGTAATTGGTCGAACTATCTCCACTCCTACAAAAATGTCAACCCCCTTGGTAGGAAACCAACGATTAACAGTTTAAGTAGTGCTTTAAAATCGGCAATTGATCAAAATTTATGGCAGCTGTTTTTTTTGAACTTTAATTTCGTTTTAATGCGCTTCATGCTCATTTTATTTTATGGTATTACTTGTACTTTGTTTTTAAGACGTTTTTCTTCCATTTAAAATCCATAATATTTGAAGGAATCTTAAATGAAAGTTCCAAATGATTTCTTCTGGTTGTTTGTCGTTGCCTTTATCATTTTAGTAAATAACATTTAAGGGCATGGTTTTACAAGTAAGCAATTTAAACTAAAATATAAAAATTTTTAGATTTCTAGATTTATTTCAAACATATTTATAGGACACGCAGTTCCCGTTGCTAAGACTTATGCCGTACACACAATAAATGCAACGCAGTAATCTCTCAAAAATAGAATACATAGGTGTACATATGTATATGGTAGTGACTATTTTAAAAACAGCGCAACAAAATGCAACGATTCTGATACTTTTCATTTTTATTCGTAGCAATTAGAGAATTAGCACAGGATTTGTGCTGGCAATGCGAGGATTAATGTTGTCAATTCAATAACATGCTTGAAATATAGACTTTAAAAACGCGGTGTATAAAATATAACGCAAAAGGCATTTTAGTGGCATCTTTGACAAAGAATGAATGAACTGTTGATTATTTTTTTGTTTTGCGTATGCTTATGTTGTTGCCTTTATTATAATAAATGCTCATGCAGCTTACCTTAGATCATTGTAATTGATAATAACTCAACCATCCGTTTAGCAAATTTCTAAAGTCTGTTTTGGCTTTTCTTAATACTCGTACCTTTAGCAGCTTTTTAGTGCATTTCGTTCATTGGATTTTTTTTAAGTCGCGGAATATAAAAAAGCAAGTAAAGAAAGGAAAAATTCATTCAAACAAAAAAGCTAAACTCGTAAAAATATCATACAACATACGACATGTGGTAGTGTATTTTGGCTGCAGTTCATGCAACAGGTGCTGTTGGACAAGAATTCAAACACACTCACTAACACATATTGTGTATCAATTTATTTTGAATATAAAGTAAGAAATCAATATGTAGCAAACATTTACCGGAAATAATGGAATAAAATGAAAGACATAAAAATCAGAAAACGTAAATGGTGGCCTTATTGCTACCAATACAACAACGTTCTGTATATACAATATAAATATGCAACAATACAATTACAATCACAACAACGATAAGGTTTACGAGTTCTTTTAGGATTTAAGTACGAAAAGCAGTTTTCAACTGAAATGAGCCACGGTGATTTGTCTTAAAACTTACAAGAGAATCCATCTGTAATAGGGGAAAAAATAATTCATGACTTTAAACTCTAACAAACTTTACGTTAGTGAAAGTGCTGTAACGATTAAAACCATGGGATGTGATAAAGCGACTGATAACGTAGTCTTCCCAGATTAATACTTTAAGACAAAGTCTCTTGGATTAGGAAAAAAGTATTGTATACCTAACATAATTGGTCATTACAACCCTTCTGTCAGGATTACGACCTAGCTTCTCACACCACTTATGTTGTGTGCGTTAATTTTTGTACATGAGTGGCGGGACCTACAGTTTAAAGTCGACTCCAAACGACAGATTTTTGAGAAGCTTTTCATGGCAATTTTATTTACTCTCAGAGTTTTTGCCAGAAATCTGCTGAGAGGAAATCGCCGAATAAATATTTTCTTTTTCATATTTTCGTTTGATGCCTGACCTGGGATACGAACCCGGGCTTTCAGTCTAATAAGCCAACACACTACCTACTACCTTGTTTTATTGACAACAAGATATTAATAGTTATGTGTGTGAACACCCATAATGATAGTTGTAGTACTCACAATTATACATTTCTTTTCCTACATTACTATGTACATGTAACTTTTGACATATTTGATTCGACTGTACCATTTACTTTATATTATTATTTTTCTTTCCTTAAAAAACCGTTTTAATTGATCATGCACAATCTTGTTTTCGTTTGTGGTAACTATAATTATTTATTCTCTTTTCTACATACATGTAACATTTAATAAATTTGGTACAACTGTACCATTTATTTGATATTATTCTTTTCGTATTCTTTTTTAAACAAACATGATTGATCATGCACAATCTTGCTTTCTTTTGTTATGGTTTTAAATAACAACCGTAAATGCATTTGTAGTAAATGTATGTACATAATTGTTTACTTAGTTACATGTAAAAAGAATGTAGAAAGAAAAAGCAAGAAGACATAATAAACAAAATCAAACATGATCATGCATGCACGATCATGTTTTGTTTTGTTCGTTCACATTCAGTTATAAAATCGGTTACAGAATAATTAAAGGAGGATTATTGATCTAGCGTTTGAACAGAAAGCATTAAAATAAGAATTGTTATTTGTGTGTTAAATAAGAATTAAAATAAGAATTATTAATTAAAATTGTGTTACAAAATATTAAAATAAGAATTGTTAATAAAATCGTTAATATTGTAATAAACATTAAAAAGCCAATTGTTATAAATGAAACTTTTTATTTGTGTTAAAAATTAAAAACATTAATTAAAACTATTAATAAAACAATTAATTATTTCTTTAAATAAATAAAGATATAAATAAAATTAAATGAATTTGGTTTTACTAAAAAACTAAATAAACATAACTATTAATCACATAAATGAGAGTGCTATGGGAGTACAGCAAGGAAAAAAAGTAATAAAAAATCATTGATAATATAAGTAATAAAATGTAAGAAATAATGTAGAAATAAAAGTCATTTAGAACATGTTATAAGCTCAGAAAATAATGCCCATGTTCTGTATATAATATGCTAAAGAACTCTAAAAACTGATGTCATGTATGAAAAACTGGCGTTGCGGCCTTTGTGTTAATAGTTAAGCACTTGACTCCTTCTTATAATTTTTTCATTAGTTTTGTTTCTTGCAGACACACTCACTGCCTTATTTCTAGTGTTCTTACAATTTTACTTCACTTCAACTCTTTAGTTAGCTTCTTTGGTTCTCCCAACGCTTTATACGCCCCAGTTTATTTTACTCCATTCGATTCTGCTATGCACTTACTAGCACACTTATTTTAACCCATTTAGCGTTACTTTGTGTCTCCTGGACTTAATATTTGTACTCATACTACTCTTGTAGAGCTTGGAAGCTCAAGAAAATGATGAAAAGAAAAAAAAAGAAAAAACTTAATGTAAAGTCCCATTCGAACTGATAAAATAACGAATGCAATGCAATTTGATTTCATACTATTTTACATTCAGTTCGTTGGGAAATTGCATAGTTCGTAACAACAAGTAGGACTATGTACACCAAAAAACTTAAGCCGTGTCACAAGAGGTATTGAAAAGACGGCCAGAATTCCCAAATACTATAGATAGGGTCTGTTTACCTTTCAGTTCTAGTTGTACACAGACATTAAAATAAAAAAAAACAGGTCAAAAGACATATGTACATATAAAATAAATGAAGCAAAACAGGAATTGCAGTATAAATATCATTTTTGACGTATTGTTTAAGTAACTATAATCATTAAACTGTGATGAGAATAGGAAATAAGGAGAGAATAGACAGTAAATAACGTGTACATATTTTATTTTAATTTATTTCTTAAACAAAGGAAAACCTATAAGAATAAAGTGGAATGCATAAAAACAAATATTGAAACAAAATACTTGTAATTAAAGCTCAAAAATTATAATCAAATTAATTAAAAAGGAATAGGAAATGTGGCTGGAATAAAAAATTTACTGCAACTACAAACTTGACACTGACCTTTGAATACGCCGTCGCACACAGTATCCCTTATTACTGCGCTATAAGTAGCACTGCAATTATAGCCTCGGCTTTTTTCACTTTCAGTTTTATTATGTTCTTCTTTTAAGTTTTTATAGTTAAGTAAGTAATCTACCGTATCGGATCCTTGATTTATGAAGTTGTCAACTGTAATCCACATTGTCCAGTCCAACTGCCAAAACTGTTATTGAGCTCACCACAACATACGATTTTTTTTTTTTGTAGCAGAACGTGCTGTTAGCATAATTCTCGAGAGGGCCTGAACAAAAGTTTTCAGTTGAAATGTCTAAAAATTTCACAAATCAGATCAACGTGTGTTTTCGTATATAAAAATGTTATGTCGCTGGTGGTCACTTTTTCTACAAATTGAAAAGGAATAGTTCAGATGCACACATCTACACACATGTACATACATGTGCATACGTACATACATATTGTTACGTTTTTACCCTTTTAAAAACGTTAAAAATATGAGTTCGTAGATTGCAAATAAAATAAAAATAAATTTGTGTTTAGTTTTAATTAAAATTCTTTATTATTCGTACAATTCTGTGTGCCACCTTTATCGATTTGACTTAACCAACAACAATTTACTTTAATTGTTATTATTCTTTACACGCTCGTTCGTTAGAACTTCAAACTACGATTCTATTCCGCGTACGCAATAACAATTGTTCGTTATTATCTCTCTGCTTACAAACTTTTTGTAAGCACTATACGGTGATCTTCAAACCACAATTATTCTCTTCACACGCAACGCAACGTGTCTTCACACACGACTGACCGAATTCTTACTGAATCTCACGTGTCGTCTTCACGCACGACTGACTGAATTCTAACTGAATCACCGTTGCCAGCTCTGTCTTGCCTTTTATATCACAACAGTGTTGCCAGAAAATGAATTTCAAAATATGCTAAAACATGAAAAACATAATGCTAAAATGTTCTACGGGATAAAAAAAAAAATGCTAAATTTTATAAATGTAACAAAACTATTTATTGCATATATGTACATACACAGAGCGCCATAAGTGAGTCAACACCCACTATAATTTTAAATTTTCTATTATAAAAAATATACTTGTAGCACAACAATAATTTTTGAGATTTTTTATTTTAACATTTTATAAGTAATAAATAAACGTTTTTAATTTATGGAAATTTATTCGACTATTCTCATTTACTTTTCTCGCTATCCTAAGAAAATGAATTATTTCAGCGGTGTTTACTCACTTTTGACGCTCACTGTATATGTTTTTGTTTTATTCCGAAAATAAAACTTATTTACATCAGTATATTACATTTTAGTTAACAATATGTTCATAAAATTATTGTTCTTTTTTAATCAATTACAATTTATGTATTAATTCATAAAAATTTCTGAAATGAAATTATTTCAAAAAATATAGTTTGAAAGATTTTTTTTTTAATATTTTTGTTTTACTGTATAAATATTGTACATATTACATTTTATAGTTTTTATTTTAAAAATTTAAATATTTAATTTGTTAAATAAGATTTTCATTTCAATAAATATAAGAAAATTTTGTAAAAAATTATTCGAAAAACATTTTACTACTGATATATACTGATTACACAAAATGAGTAATAGACTCTAATATTTCTGATATATCTTCATATTTATCATCATCTTTATCTTCATTTTGATATTTTTCAGATGATCTGATTTTATTAGCAATTTCGTTTGGTATTTTGTAAGTGTAACAGCACGCATTTTCGAATTTTAATCATTTTCGAATTTGTATTATTGAACATAACAACTCAAGTTTAATTCGATTTCGAAAGCCTTTCAACTTCGGCGTTAGAAAATGGTAAAACGAGTAATGACAATACAAAAATGGACAATTCTTGAAATGTATTTTCGCCGACTGAATTTTTAAAATTATATACCTGAATTAAAAAAGACATTGTATCAGACTTTTCATCCCAATGTTGCTTAGTAATATAAGACCACTGATTTTAAATAATATTTATATCAGAATTGTACATAAGCTCTTCTAAAATATGTGTAATTGGACTCCTTAAATGATTTTTTTTGGAGTAAAAAAAAATTTTTTTATCAAGCAAATTATGCTAAAAAGCATTTGGCATAATTTTCAAAAAAATAAATGCATTTTCACGGAACATAATGCTAAATCTAGCACTGAAAGTGCTAAAATGGCAACACTGTATCACAAGGGTCAGCAGTCTGATGAATGCACTTGAAGGAGAATGTCTTCGAGAAATATCCAAAAATATAAACAAGCTGTTCTCATCATTGTTGTCTTGTTTACGTTCGTCCAGGCAGAGTTGTTGTTCCATATTTATTTGTCTATCCGCTATTTTTATACTTGCAATTTGTTGTTACTTATTTATTTCTTTGTCCCTGTACTTTGTTGTTGGCTGTTTAAATCTTTATCTCTTATATGTTTTTATAGTGATGTTGTTGCTATGTTTTTTACTTATTCGTTAATCACGTGAACAAGTCCATTGGTTTGCTTTTGGAGCTTTTGTTTATCATTTTAATAACACCATTTCCATTTTCGTAACAATATATAATTGGTCATTATAACAGTCAGATCTTCCATGTTGTGTGTGTTCATTTTATCCATTAGAAGAAGACAACACACTACCTACTATATTACGGCGATTACAAATGAAAGTTCACCGAATTTTAAAATGCATTCAAGAGAGAGATAATTTTCATTTTCATTTCGATCGGTTATTTATTTATTCACTTCTTTTATTTTACAATGCGTTAGAACAAGTATCTGTATTAGTAGCGGTTTTTTTCGTTATTGTACGTGAGGAACAAAGGGTAAAAAATCATTGTTGCAGACCACCATCACCTACGGAAACATTGCATTAAAATTGCAGTCGTTTGAACAAATCTGTATTGGAAACTGTAAACAACTCATCCCACAGTCTCTATTCCATTTTTACACATGTAGAAATATCTTTTTAAGGACTTTGTAATATCTGGTAATAGGAAATGGCCCTCCAAGAACACATGGCCACTAGTTTAGGAAAAAAAATACAAAGTTGCACATAATGTCATAAATATAAGACTCTATACATTTCTATGTAACGAATTAAGGCAACTCTTCGAATCGAAAGTCGAGCGTCCACAATGTCTATAGTTTTGTTTGCTTATTCCTCTTCCACTCCTTTGTGTAAACAATAACAATTACTAGCCAATTTGTTCCAGAATGACTTCGCCTTCTCGAAATCTCTATAAATGTAAACATGTTGTTTATTTTATAGTTGTTTGTGTAAGTTAAGGTAGCACTTACATTATTCGACTTATTTCTATAATTATTATTTTCATTTTGCAATTTTTATTCTTTATATTCTAATTCTGTATTTCTTAATCTTTACTCTCTTTTTTTACGGTATTCTTTAATTATTACTTTACATATTTTTGCAATTCAGTTTAAGTTTAGTTTTAAGGAAGAGTTTAAGCAATCCTCATCAGTAAGGAAAGCAAATTTTTGTAACTAATGAGAAGAACTTAATTTTTTTAATATAAGAATAAAACTTTATAAATATTTAAATAAAAAATATGAATTTAAAATAAATACTGAAAAAACCAAATTAAAGTGTTTTACAAATTAGAAAAGAACTTAATTGGCGCCCAACGTGGGGCCCATAGTGGCTAAAGCAAAACTCTTAAAAGTAATTAATTAATTTCTATTTTTGTGAATAAAATTTTTTTCTTGGTTTTTTTAAAAAAATAAAATGAAAAATTGAAATTTAAAAATTTAAAACACCGTGGATCAAATAAAATACTGGCAATAATAAAAAAAGACATTTTAGAAGAATACCAAAGGGAAAAAATTTTAGCTGGCACATGTTAATGTTAAGAAAAAATACCACACAAAAGACATATTAAATTTTATACTCGTGATTACACAAAACAACAGCAATTAGTAATCGTAACGGAATTTATCGATGTTAAGAGATTTTTTTTTTCCAAAAAAGAAGAAATTTAAAAATCAATCAAATATGCAAAAAGATCAATGAAGTAAGAAAAACTAGAAGAACAAAAAATACGAAATAATAAAATAGCAAAACGAAATTCTTCACTTCAAAAGAAAATTAATAAAAGAGATATAATGTAGAAAAAGTGGATTAAAAAGAAATTAAATTAAATAAGTAGAATTAAAGTAACATAAAGAAGAACAAATTGATCTGACAAAAAGTTCAAAGCAATAACAGTTATTAAAATGAAATTTTAAGTCAACTTAAAAGAAAATATAATTTGAACAAAAGAAATAAAGAAACAATTAGTAAATAAATCTGAACACTTCAAAAAAATAAAAAGAACAGACAACAAAACGCTAAAATCAACAGAACTATTAATCAAAACATATAAGAAGTTAAAATACACAAGAGATTGTACCGGGAAGAATATGAAATTCCGGCAAAGGGCAAATAAAATTAAAAGGAGGCCGTAACAATCATTGGTAGATGGCTTAATACAGAAAACGCAGAATTTAATTTAAGTATTCAACATAAAAAAAAGAAAATATATAAAGTTAATATTAATTAAAACTGTTTTTTCCTGTTGTATTAATTTCTTTCTAAATTTAAAAAAATTTTCTTACGAGTGAAAATAAAATTGGCAAATTATTATAAGCTTTATCTTTATTTAAAATATTTAATTTTCCTTTTTGAATATTAAATTAGAAACAATTTAAATTTGTAAATTATTTTTATTGACAGAATCCGTCCTTATGAGCATAGAAAATTTAATCTCTGACTTGCGAAACGTTAAAATCGGCACAGACACTACTACTCTTGTATCGGGAAAGATGGATACTAATGTAATGCAGGCTATGCTTAGTACTGCTTTAAATCAGGCAACAGAGCAGGCACGTCAATGTTTTCAAGATAAAATTGATGACTTGACAAAAAGATTAGCGGCCTTAGAAAACCCAGTACAAGTTGAAGAGTATAAGGCTATAACTGTTAGAGTAGGAGCAAGGTGTAGTGAATCTCTGGACATAGTAAAATCTGTTCCGGAATTTAATGGGGACGCGGAGAAATATATGTCATGGCGTCAAGCAGCAATGACTGCTCATAAATTGTATGAACCCTATGATACTTACTATCAGGCAGTAGGAATTTTAAGAAATAAGGTTGTAGGAGCTGCTGATTCGGTACTGGGCTCATACAATACCGTATTGAATTTTAAGGCAATATTATCTAGGCTCGATTTTTCATTTGGAGATAAAAGATCTATATTTACACTTGAACAGGAATTGTCCACTTTGAAGCAAGGTTCTAGAGGAATTGTTGAATTTTATGACATAGTCGAGAAGAAATTAGCTCTTATATTAAACAAGGTAATTATGACAAATGAAGGTAATACAACGTTGATTCAGACCCTTAGTCATAAATATAGGGAAAACGCTTTACGTGTGTTCATTTCTGGGTTGCGGCGTCCAATGTCGGATGTATTGTTTTCGTGCAACCCTCCGGACATGCCTTCTGCTCTCGCTCTTGCGCAGGAATTTGAAACGAACCAGTCGAGGTATAACTTTGCAACAACCTTTTGGAATAGCTCGAACCAAAATTTTCATTATAATTCACCACATTATCAACCTGTTAGACAACCTCAATTTAATAATAGTCCGGTACGACAACATTTATTTTCCGGAAACTTTCTGAACAATAGATATGAACCACAATTACATCAAGCTTCAAATATCAGTGGAAATGGCAGCAGGTTTAACAATACCTTTTCTAATTGGCATCAGAACCCCTCCTTTGGTAGGAATGACAATAGGATGCAACCGAAAAGTTATAACAATCGTCAAAATATTGAGCCGATGGAAATTGATAGCAATCGATTCAATCAACAAAAGAGACCACCTAATAGTTTGCGGCAAAATATTTCTAAAATTCAACGGGTTAATCATTTTAGTCAACACGCCCCAACAGAGAATAGTATGGAATATGATTATAGTGAATCTCTTGGCAAAGGATTAGACTATATTCCACCAGAGCCCCAACCATGTTTTATTCCATCACAGCTTGATGCTGAGGAAAATAACATAATGGACGAAGTTAATTTTTTAGAGCTGGGTCCCTCCTGCCGTACATAGAAAGATCACTCGGAGGAAGGACGTTAAAAATTTTAATTGACACCGGCACATCGAAAAATTATATTAAGGATCTTGAATTTTTAAGATCAATAAAACCCCTTGAAAAACCTTTTTTAGTTCGTTCGGTGAATGGCAATTCGAAAATCTTTTTAAAATGTTTAGCTTATTTACTAGGCACAACTTCTAATTTTTTTATATTACCGGATTTGACTACTTTTGACGGAATAGTTGGCTTTGATCTTTTGAACCAAATAAATGCACAGATTGACTGCAAGGCGGGAATACTAAGGTATCAAAATGGCGAAGAGAAGTTGTCGTTCCTACGGTGCAATGAAGTTAATAATTTTGTCAGTCTTAAGACTTGTGATGCGCCAGCCCATTTGATTGGAAAATTTAACAGTATTCTTGAAGCTAACAAGAAAGTTTTTGCTGATCCAATAGAATCTCTTCCCTTTGTGACTAAGGTAATCGCCACTATTAGAACCGATGACCAGGAGCCAGTATATTCAAAATCGTATCCCTACCCCTTAGCTTTGAATGACTTCGTGAATAAGGAGATAGCAGATTTATTAAGAAATGGCATTATCAGGCCCTCTCGCTCTCCATATAATAATCCTATATGGATAGTCGATAAGAAGGGTTTCGATGAGACAGGAAGGCCAAAGAAAAGACTTGTAATTGATTTTAGAAAACTAAATTCCAAAACTACAAGCGATCGGTACCCCATACCCGACACGTCGGTCATTTTATCAAATTTAGGAAAGTCTGCGTATTTCACAACCATTGATTTGAAGTCAGGATTCCACCAAATTAACCTAGCGGAAAATGATAGGGAAAAGACGGCATTTAGTGTCAATAACGGTAAGTTCGAATTTTGTCGACTACCCTTTGGTTTAAAGAATGGCCCAAGTATATTTCAACGAGCAATAGACGATATCTTGCGAGAAGAAGTTGGAAAGTCATGTCATGTCTATATAGATGACATTATTATCTTCTCGCCATCTGCTGAAGATCATATTTTCGATGTAGATAGAATTCTTCAAAAACTATATAAGTCAAATATGAGGGTTTCAGTTGAAAAATCAAAGTTCTTTAAAAGTTCTGTGGAGTTTTTAGGATTTCTTATTTCAAAAGATGGTATTAGAACCTGCCCTGAAAAAGTCAATGATATTTTAAACTACCAGGTCCCTGAAACATTACGCGCCCTAAGGTCATTTCTTGGGTTGGCAGGCTATTACCGCAGGTTCGTCAGGGATTATGCCCTTATTACAAAACCGCTTACAAAATACCTACGCGGGGAAAATGGTAATGTGCCGGCAAGAAGTTCCCGAAATGTAAAAATTTGTCTTGACGGAGAAGCGCTTAGCGCATTTATAAAAATAAAAAATATATTGGCATCGGAGGATGTTTTATTGCTTCACCCAAATTTTAATGAGCCATTTGAACTTACAACCGATGCGTCGTCGAGAGCAATAGGTGCTGTTTTGGCTCAAAATGGAAAGCCTGTAACAATGATCTCAAGAACTTTATCTCCAACTGAAGAAAACTACTCCACAAATGAACGTGAATTATTAGCCATAGTCTGGTCACTTCAAAAGTTGAGAAATTATCTTTATGGTGGAAAAAATGTTAATATATATACGGATCACCAGCCGCTCGCATTTTCTCTTTCGGAAAGAAATCCTAACACGAAAATCAGAAGGTGGAGAGCATTTATTGAGGAGTTTTCTCCGAAATTTTACTATAAACCAGGGAAAGATAATATAGTTGCGGATGCCTTATCGCGTCAACATATGCATTACGTGGAAAGTGACGCAATGAGCCTGGACGCTACTGTTGGTTCAGAGACTTTGTCAGCGTCCGAAGCAACAGGCGGTTCTGATACTTTAACAGCATCAGAGACACCAACCATGGCAACAATACATAGTGAGGGATCGTCCACGGCAATTATTAAATCTGTCGTGAACCCAATCAACTGTTTCAAGAATCAACTTATTCTTATCGAAGCATCGGAATCAAGTTTATTTTCTAAAACCATTTTTGTGAACCAAGTTAGAAACCTCATTAATTTTAGTAAAGTTGCGGACATTAT
This sequence comes from Sarcophaga caerulescens, assembly GCA_927399465.1. NCBI lineage: Eukaryota > Metazoa > Arthropoda > Insecta > Diptera > Sarcophagidae > Sarcophaga > Sarcophaga caerulescens. Next base: position 66,236,160 of record OV656868.1, read on the forward strand.
AAAACTGTTAAAAAAGGCTGTAAATCCAAGTGTTGTAAACTGCATTCATTCCGATCGTCATATTCTTGGACAGATTCAAAATGACATTATTAAAATCTTTCCGTCTGTCAAATTTGTCTTTAGCGAGAATATGGTCATAGATATCCATGATCCTAACGATCAGCTTGAAATCGTAACTAAGGAGCACAACAGGGCTCACCGCAATACTCGTGAGAATCTTAGTCAAATCCTCAGGGAATATTATTTTCCAGGAATTCGAAGAAAATTAGAAGAAATAGTTTCAACTTGTAAAACCTGTAGGGAGGCAAAATATGTCAGACATCCCAAACCAGCTCGAATTGGAAATTCTCCCATTCCTGAAAATCCAGGTGAACTATTACACCTCGACATTTTTTCTACCGATAAATTACATTTTGTTACTTGTGTCGACAAATTTAGTAAATTCGCTATCGTTTTTCCCATCGCATCAAGATCAATAGTAGATATTAAAATTCCTTTATTGTCAATAATAAATTTTTTCCCAAAAGCTAAAACTATAGTATGTGATAATGAGAAAGCTTTTAATTCGGAAACGATAAGAAATGTCCTTGCAAATTACTTTGGAGTTGAAATTTTTACGGTTCCACCTGCACATAGTACTACTAATGGCCAGGTCGAACGATTTCACAGTACTTTAGCAGAAATCGCAAGGTGTTTGAAAGCAGAGGGAAGGTATGTCGACTCTAGGGAATTGGTACTCGTTGCTGTGTCTAAATATAATCGAACAATACATTCGGCAACTGGACTTAGGCCCGTTGATATTATTCACGGCATTTCTGAGAGATTAAGACTTTTTATAAAGAGAAAACTAAGTATAGTTCAAGAAAGAAATTTAAATTATCATAACGTTCATAGAAGGACAAGGAATTTTTCCTCAGGAGAGAGGGTATTTGTGAAAACTAACCGAAGATTAGGAAATAAATTTAGTAAACGCTATGTAGAAAAAATAGTTCAAAAGGATATGGGAAGTTATGTGCTGATAGATAACCGACCTGTTCATAAGGACAATTTACAGTAAAATTATTATTATTATATTTTTTTTTTTCCTATGTAACTGATTTTTTGTTTGACATTGTTATAGGTATATGGAAATCTTTATTAAAGTAATTTTGAATATTTTTACGAAAAACTAATTAATTAGTCAAATTATCAAAAACAATCGAAGATGATTGGTTTTAAAGAGAGAGGGTAGTTAAGGTAGCACTTACATTATTCGACTTATTTCTATAATTATTATTTTCATTTTGCAATTTTTATTCTTTATATTCTAATTCTGTATTTCTTAATCTTTACTCTCTTTTTTTACGGTATTCTTTAATTATTACTTTACATATTTTTGCAATTCAGTTTAAGTTTAGTCTTAAGGAAGAGTTTAAGCAATCCTCATCAGTAAGGAAAGCAAATTTTTGTAACTAATGAGAAGAACTTAATTTTTTTAATATAAGAATAAAACTTTATAAATATTTAAATAAAAAATATGAATTTAAAATAAATACTGAAAAAACCAAATTAAAGTGTTTTACAAATTAGAAAAGAACTTAATTTGTATTTTGTTTACGTTTGTTGTTGTTACCTTTTTGTTTACTTGTTTATCCCATTTTTTATACTAGTTTTTTTGTTGGTATATTTTTGTTTATTTGTTTATCATGTTAATTGTTTTTGTGTTTATAATTTTTGTTTACATTTTAAACTATGTGAAAGCAAAACACCATTTCCATTTTCGTATCAGTATTAAAGACAAGAACAACAAGAAAACAAACAAAAAAAAATAATGAATTACAATAACAAATCAACAGTAAGTTTTAGAAAGTTGCCAGATCGAATATAATTGAAATATTGAAGAGGCGAAAGTGGCTTTGCTAGGGAGGTTCAATATGGGTTTAAGATCGTTAAGATCGATCACGTTTTGCAATACTGTTTTGATGCACCTGTTTCTCGTGTTATTTATCTCATCCATGAATTAAATTGAATCAAACTTTAAGCATAATCTGCCTGCTTTGATTACAGAGTAGTTAATAGTTTCGTTACGTGGCTATGAGAAACAAATCTGCAGTATCTACGCTACTTCGTTATTAAGCCAAGATTGCCTACATCTGTTCCTTTTTGGAATATGCATATTTACCCGTCTGTTTATCTCTATACTCTTATACGATACATTAGCAAATACAAATTTTCTCTCCACATGTCTCTCTCTCTCTCTCTCTTTATTGGTGTACGTGCTGCATTTCTGAACTAATTACAAAATCTGATTACTCATGCCATTGATGTCACTATGATGAGAATAAAATTTGGTTAAACATGACAAAAGATAAAATGAAATATATGTTACATGATTATCTCCATCCTCACCCTCACTCTCACTCACACTGGTAGTCATCATCATGGACGACATGTCATTGCGAGTCATCAATATAAGCTAAATTAAAAACAGATTTTTTGATTTTGGGTCAGTAGCTGCAATATTTATGTTGGTTACACAGTCTAGCTTAACACACATTTACACTGCCGCCGTGAATATGTAGACATTTCCTCATAAACATGACCGACTAGGCCAACGACAAAGTTATTTTTGAAAATCATTAGCGGTAACGGGTAATTGTGTACATGAGGTGACAGAGGAAAACTTGTGGAATGAATTAACCCACATAAATGGTAAGAGAACGACAAAAAAATGTGTTTTCCGTTGAAAAATATTTAAAATTTTGAATGCAAATTTAGTGGAAAATAGGCATTTTCCTTGACATTAATGAGTTTTGGAAAATTATGGAAATAAAAGCACAATTTTTGCACCTAACTTTTGGGTAATTACGTTCTAATTATTGCTTGGAATTTGGAATGTTTTATTTTTCAAATATTCAAATACCATTGGAATGTTTCTCGTTCTTTTTAGAATTGTAACACTTACTCATGCAGAATCTGGAATATGGAGATATAGGCCAATAGACTATTTAACCCTCACCCGCCCTGGAATTATACCCATAGAGGTCTTCTATTTTCGTCTGTTGTACTTTTTGATCGAATGTATAACACAATACGTGATAGTCAACTTAGAGCCTGTAACATGATTAAAATCAAATAGTTTTCCGCCAAACTATTCATTCAGATTTCGTCCCAAAGTATTTGACTAAATTGGAAGATGCTTACGGGCCACTGTCCCTTAGTAGTCATGCCGAAAGACTTTGTATTTTAACTAATGACTTCTGCAGGAGCTGTGGGTCTGAGGTGGAAGAAGAGAATAGGGTGCATAGAAGTTTTTTAACGTAATTCATGGTTTTTTGATGGAAACTGCACATGTGCTCATCCTTGCATTGCAGTTTAAGGTATATATTGTAGATCCAGAGGAGAACTGGTCTGATTAAACAGGTCTTCAAAATTGAAGATGTCGTTACTTTAAGATACCAGTAAGAGTTCCACAACTCCTGTTTTGAGTACAATTTGAGCATAAAACATAATTTATTCAGTGACCTGTGGAAAGACCAATTAATTTTGTAAAATCATCGGATTATTCACATATAATTCTATAAACCTTTAGGACCGACGACAGCAATGCCAAATATATCTTTTAGGGCTTATGATATTGTTACGTTTTTACCTTTTAAAAAGTTTAAAATATGAGCTCGTAGATTGCAATAACAATTACTAGACAATTGTTCGACAGATCTTTGTAACGGAGATCTTCAAACCACGATTACTCTCTTCAAACACACCGCGTCTTCACACAAGACTGACTGAACTTCAGTAACTCACTCGCCTGCTTTGCTTGGCGTTTTGTATGGCATCGTAAATACTCTGATGAATGTTCTTGAAGGCGAATGTTCGTGGTTGTTTACATTTATTGTTGTAGTGTTTTTGGTGTATTTTGTTTACTTTTATGCTTGTAGTGTTTGTTGTTGTATTTTGTTTACTTGTTTATCATTTTTTATGCTGGTGTTTGTTGTTGTATTTTTGTTTACTTGTTTACCACTTTAATATTAAGTGATGTAAAAGCAAAACACCAGTATCTAAATTCTTCATTTTCGTAACAATAGCTATCTTCTGGGTCAACTGAAATTTCCATTGTAATCGACTTTGGACCGGAAACCATATGCCAAAAACATTTTGTATAAATAATGTATAGTGTTGGCTGATTAGACGAAAGCCAGCCTAGATAACGAAATCTAGAAAATTAAAAAAAATTTTCTTTTCGGCAACTTCCCATCTGCAGTCTTCTAGCAAAAACTATGAGAGAAAATAAAATAAAATTAATGAAAAAATATTAATATTATTAATTCATTAATAATAATAATTAACATTATTAATTATTAATTGGTCAATTCACACAAGCCGTTGTATCGTTGTATTGAGTGTATTGTTGGACGATTATACAACAGTGTATGATTGTTGTTGATAATTTTCATGTAAAAATCCTATACACTTATACACATTTTTTTCATATGTTTTTAAAAGTTGTATTGGTTTCGTGCTATCAAATTGTGTGAATGAAAAAAATGTGTATATGTTTTCATATGTTTTTCAAAAGTTGTGTTGGTTTCGAGCTATCAAATTGTTTGAATGCCAAAAAATACATTTGGAATACGAAATACACAATACAGCATAGCATTGAGCGTTCACAAACAACCAAATGTATTCAATACAACATACACGATACAAAGTCGTGTGAATTGCCCAAATATTAATATTATTATTATTTTGTAAAAATAATTGCGTTTAAACAGTTTACAAATTTTAAAAACTGAAAAAGTTACAATGTTTTTTGTGTCTCCTGTAAATTTTGAAAAAATGGACTTAACACATTTGCGAATTATACTAACGATATGTTTTCTAGTCTCAGTCTCTCCTCAGTCTATATGTTTTTAATATTTATTGATAGTCATACACTTACAATCGTACTATTACTGTCGTATACTGTCATATATAACAGAGATCAGCAATGAATCGTATTTTCGTTACTTATAAGTACTCATGAAATTTTGAGTATGAGTGAGTCAAGAGTATTGAAATTCAACTACTCTGATTCATTCGTACTCGCTACAACATTGATTTATAGGTATAGGTTGCAATGAGTATGAGTACAACGTTGACATCAAACTCACAACATTCGATTCATTGTTTGATTCATACGCCTACTCATTCAGATTTATAAATTTAGAAAAATACTTATAATACTTACGAATGATTAGAGCAGGGTTTCAGCGTTGCCACGACCAAAAAAATTTTATAACCAAAATTAAAATAAAAAATAACCAAATAAGGAAAAAAATAACCAAAAAAATTTTTTTATATAAATGTATTTGTTTTTAACAATACAAATTGTTATAATACAAAAATTGTATTTTTTCTGTATAGTTAACCTCTCATGCCCTAATTAAAACGGGAGTGGCTAAAATTTTTTTGAGTAGACATATAAGATAGAGTTGACCTCAATATCAACTGACAAAAATTTCCTAGGTGTCCTGCTTCAAGAGCTACAGGATGTTGTGTATAGGCAACATTGGGCAATGGTGTTATAAATTTAAATACAAGTTGATTTTTTTTTTCAATTGTCGTTTATTTCAACTTATGTATGCAAGGATACAAAACAATTATTTTGAGGATTGGAGCACAAGTGCACATTGCATCTGCTGCATTTACAGGCTTTCCAAAGTCTACATCTGCCCCTTGTTTCCCATTCCGCCTAATGATTATAACCATAAAATCGTAGGGATTTTGCAGGCTATGCAACATGTGCTCCTTTATAGGGAATTTATTCAGAACCCGTAGAAGGAGCTGGTGATGACGGGGTCGATGGAGAAAATGATGAAGTTCCTGAATTCATTGTCAAATTGTCAAAAGGAGTGATGATGGACAACCTCTCTATTTGCGACAACTATAGTTTGACTTGTACAATTCAAGCATCATGTCCGCAAGATCAACACCTCCCATGTGCTTGTTGAAGCATTCTACTATAACTGGACGAGGTATAGTTATGAACTTCTTGTCTTTGCGGTACCATCTCTTGCATTCACTTGCATTCTTACTTGCATAGTTTGAAACTAGTTGTACCCTCTTATTACATCTCTTCTTCTTCATTTTCCTCGTCAGCCGAATCATCCCAATCAAATTTTTGAATTTCATCCTGTGTCAGACCGTTTGGGCGCATCTTAGAATGTGAATCCAAAAATAGGTTTTTATTTTTCGAAACTTACCATAATACGCATATACGCAACACTACATTTATAAAATTATTACAGACAAACTAAATAATATTTTCAAGCCTGGTTTTTTTAACACGTTGACTGCCGCGGCAATTTTCAAAAAACTAGCCAAAAATGACAACTTGATTTTTTTCACATTAGTGAGTACGAGATAACTCGTAGTTTGGCTCCCTAGAAGGGAACGCAATCTGCGAGTTATCTCGTAGTCGGCAGTCAACGTGTTAAATTACTCACCTACCTTTCATTATTTAGTTGTCGAACTTGGTTTTAGGATGACTTAACTCTATTAATGTTTTTTTAACACTTTTTAAAACAAGGTTTATTTTGCAAAATGAATTTGTCAATTTCGCTCTCGGGAGAATAACTACTAAGTGAGCACGTGCACAGCTGACTACCAACCAATTAGCTGTAAGCTTAAACAACACATGAGGCTATATTTTTGCGAAAAAATCAGAATAAAATATTTAAAATAGCTGTACTTAGAGGCTTATAAACACAATGTTGCATATACGCAACATCGGGAATGAGAGGGTTAAACTGCAAATAAAAAATTAAGGTTTTTATTTATTTGTATTAAAATTTTTTTAATATTTCAATTGAACGTAATAAAAACGCTTAAAGAATTAAAACACTTTGCTAACGATTGCAAAGCTTATAATGCAAATTTTCAAATAAAATTAAAGAAGTGATTGCTTTATTAACCATAATAAAAAAATAACCAAAATGAAGACAAAATACACATTTACACATTACAAAAAAAAATAACCAAATTTGGTTAAAAATAACCAAAACGGCAACACTCATTAGAGTCACTCGAATCATTCATAAAAATTTACAGTAGTAGTTATTGTTGCATTTACAAAAGAAGAAAAAAGAAAACACAAGGACAGCAAGCAAAGCACACACAACCTTCTAGCGAGTATTGTGGTGTTCGTACTCGAATCATACTTATTTTGTGCTTCGTGTATATGTTGAATCATGGAGAGTTGAAATCAACAACATCATGCGTATTGTTAAGTATGAGTACGATGAGTATTTCTAACTTTGAATATGAGTAGTATGAGTATGATATTAAAATAAGTATGAATGCGTATAAGTATCTGAAATTATAAGTATGACTCGAATCTACTCATCGTTTTGAATACTCGTTGCTGATCTCTGATATATAATACATACGTCTGCTTTTAAAACTGTTACAAAATTAAAAGCGCACAATAAAAAAATGTTTTAACAAACACTCGAATTACTTAAAAGTTCACACTTGGAACAGGACAAAAAAGATATACTTTTTATCTATGGGTAGTGGAGTAAGCAAATGTAGTCCAATATTACTTCGAAAACTTTGTTTAACTAACACTTTTCTGCGTTTCAGCGATTTTTATTTTAATATCAGATTGTACTTTTCATTTCTAATTACAAGTAATCATCATGAATCAACGTCAGAGTAACGCTCTTAGTTCGAAAAAAAAATCCATTCGTAAGCCATTTATCACTTTATGGACGACATAGTCCAACTAGTGGTACTCGCCGTAATCTAACAACTACAGCGGTAGCCTATTAGACCAGAGCTGTGGTTCAAACAGGGCAGATCGGACATTTCAAGCAAAACGAAATGTGAAAAAATCTTTCAGCAGTCTTCTTGCAAAAACTCAAAACTTCTCATAAAAAATTGCCACAAAAAGTATCTTAAATCTGTTTTTCAGAGTTGAAGAAGCCGTAGTCTAGTAGGTAGTGGTGTTGTTTTATTAGACGTAAGGCCACGGTTCAAACCCCAGGTCAGACATCGAAACGAAAATATGAAAAAATATTTCTTCGGCGACTTCTTCTCAGCAGATTTTTGGCAGAAACTCTGAGAGTAAATTTAATTGCCATGAAAAGTTTCTCAAAAATCTGTCGTTCGGAGTCGACTTTAAACTGTAGGTCTCGCCACTCATGTATAAAATTAACACACACAACATATGTGGTGTGAGAAGCTAGGTCGTAATCCTGACTGAAGGGTTGTAATGACCAATTATGTATGTATGTATGTACTCACCATTCAAGATTACTTGTCCTTATTGAACAGAAGTGTGAACAGATTTTTATATTTTAGCAGGCAGTCGCCTTAAGTTGCCTAGTAGGTAGCACATTAGACGTGAGGCCACTGTCATTTTCAACAAAACGAAATATGAAACAATATTTCTCTGGGGACTGCCTCCCAGCAGATTTCTGGAAAAACTCTGAGTGTAAATAAAAAATGACGTGAATTGTTTCTCAAAAATCTGTAGTTCAGAATCGATTGTAAATTGTAGGTCCCGCCACTCATATTGTATATAATTAACACACACAAAATAAGAAACTAGGTTGTAATCTTGACTGAAAGGTTCTCGTTTAGATGTTTTATATATGGACGCAGATGTGAGTATAGGGACTGACAGAATTATTTTTTTCTTTGTTTTGATCTCTTAAACGTATTTTGTAAAATAGGCCAATTTTTCGATTTTATTTAATCTTTTTTGCTTAGATATTTTGGTTCGAACATACAGTATTAATTTTATACTCATTTCTATGTGTGCCTTTTGAGAACTTTAAGTTTATTTAACCCTTAAAATAAATCCATTAAAACTAAAAGAAGAACAAGAAAAGATACACTGTCTACAGTATTCCATATGGACGATTTTTTAAGATGATGGTGGCATACATACACTTACCGCCTGCTTTCCATCATTTATGGCTGTAGATATGGAGACGTGGTTGAGTGTAAAAGTGGTAAAATAGAAAAGAATAGAAATACTAATATGATAACAAGGGAAAACTGTCAAAGCTTTGACTTATGAGCTGGTAAATTTCGTATATACATTCGCATCTTTACATACACTTTGGGTTTTAAGCACCAGAATAAATGAGTGAAGGAATGAATGAATAAACGAGCGTATAAACGTATAAACGACTGATATGGTAATAAAGATTTATGTGTTACATTTTATGTTACATATCGTTAAGTTACGTTAGCCTTTTCTATTTGACTATTTTCTATTTGGGAATATTTATTGTGTACCTTTTTGCAGTAGCTATGGTGACATGTATTAAAAATTTTTTAGGTTCTTGTTTTTTGTTGGATGAAAAACTAGTTTAACACATTGTTGACTGCCAATTTTACGCTGAAACTATCTCATGCCACCGGCTACTATTTTGTAATTCAATGTGGTACTGAAATAAATCCGTTACTTTACTAATACTCGGTGCATCACTAAGTTCGACAGATACACCAGAAATATTTAAATGATCCTTCAAAGTTAATGTAATATCACTTTCAATCCACTAATCTTCAAAATCACTTTCACTATCAGATTCTTGTAGGTTTATTTTTTGCCGTTTTGCTGGTTTAATCACAGATTCATAATAAGTCTTCCGATAAACTACATATCACTTTCCGAATCACTACAATTTATTTCCAAATTACTCGCACAATCAGATAAGTCATCTTCGTTATCACGATCTGCCGTGGTTGCTATTTTTATAGAACTGAATCTGAATTTGTTTTTTATAATAAAAGAGACACGTCTACGGTAAACAAAGCTTTTGCAATATTCTATATTGCCTGGGTTCCATAAATTCAAATTGCTAGTGCAAGTGAAAACACGAGTTAACTCGTGATCGGCTAACAACATTTGGGCATGAAAACACGGGTTAACTCGTGACCGGTCAACAATGTGTTAAGATAGCACGACATAAATATTGTAAATGAGTTGAGCCGTTAAATGTATTTCGATAAGTGTCATGCGAATTGGTTCTATTACGTATCTATCTGAGGTATTTCTTGCCATAATATTAAGCGCTGTAATCAAATAAAAAAGTCGTATTTATTCCCTTCTGAAATAAAACTTAAATCGAAAGCAATAAATTTGCATTTAACAGATACTGATACTCGTTGTTAAAAACTTTGTTTTCCTAATCATCCTCCTATTAACTTTCGTATGATGTTTTCACTTTGGTCGTCATTATAAGCCAATTTTAATCCGTTTTACTAACTTTTGTTTTTCCAGAGTCATCCCTTGTTATACAAGACTTTAAAGCATTTTTATAAGAAATCAAATCAAAAGAGTTGTTTGCGTATACACAGACAACTTGGAAAGTTTTGTAAAGTAGCTACTAAAACAATTATAAGATTCGATGAAGTCTTCCACAATATCTAACACACATGGCTCTTGTTAGAGACGAACAAAAAAAAAATTATTTCGCTGCGTGTTAAGGTTAAAGTACGTAAGGTTAAGTTAATAATTACAGAATATCAATATTGTTTCAAAACGATATCCCTTCTAAACAGATGTTTTTTTTAATTCTGCGGTGCCCTATCAAAAGGCCGGTTGCTAACGTCGTATGTTTTGAGAGGAGACTTCGCCTCTACTTTTGTTCAATATACGTTTCCATATACGTGTTCTCACAGAATTATTATGGACCCACCAGTGCCAACAATTTGGTTTGTCTGACTTTTTCTTAAATGCTCCCTATATGTGCCTCCCGTGTCAATTAACCCTTCAGTAATATTTTGACATCTGTTTCTTGCATAGTATCTCTGGAATATTTTTTCATTTAGGAAATGTTCTAATATTGTGGCCGTTTGTGGTCTTGCGAAGTGTCTCTTCCAATTTTCCTTTAGCCATTAAGACTATATCATCTGCATATCCTCAGATATATATCAGTGGTGACTTAAATACGCTTTGTGAGTATTCTCTGTGGTTTTCGGAATAAAAACTCCGTAACCAGTTGTCAGAAATTTAGAAAAACTAGACTTATATTAACTGCAAACGGTTGGCAAACCTCATCCACCTCTGTAGCTTAGAGCCGTCTTGGCTTCAAAATTATTTAAATAGACTTTAGAACGATTCACATTAACCAGGGTATGCTATTTCATTTGTGCATCATGTCCTATATTGATTCTTGATGTTAAAAATTATGTCAGCTCAGAACTGATGTACATTATTTAACAGCCAGACTATATTTTTTATTACTTAACACCACTTCCCATCATCACCCATTAATCCATATATATTCAGCCATTTCTGAATGGCACATGGTATACAATTATAAAGCATTAGTGTGCATGATCGTACATATACGTATGTATATGGGCATTTCCATAGATAATCAATTACACGAATATTACAATTGGAGTTACGTTTTCTTTTATCGGTATCTTCTAGAACCTAAGTAAACTCTGCTTTAAGCGCCTGACTATTTAATCTAATATAGTTAAAGTCGCCAGACTTCAAATCCCTGGTCAGACATTTCCAACAATACCAAATATGAAAATACATTTCTTTGGTGGGTTCTTCTCAGCAGATTTCTGGCAAAATCTCTGAGAGTAACTAGAAATTGCCATGTAAAGTTTCTCAAAAATCACTCGTTCGCAGTCGACTTTAAACTGTAGATTCCGCCATTCATGGATATAATTGATGCACACAACATGTATAGTGTGAGAAGCAAGGTTGTAATCTTCGCTAAATTCCAAATAAATAAATAAATAGGAATAGAAGGTGTTTTTCTGGTGTATGTCTTTCCGTAATGAAATTTGAAATCAATCTTAATTAAACGCAACTAATATCTGTTAAATGTCGTAATATAGTAGGTAGTGTGTTGGCTTATTATACGTGAGCCCACGGTTCAAACCCAATTTAGTGGTCTTAGAACTACAGCATCTAGGCACAACAGATTTGTTGAATAAACAAGAGGCTGCTGGCGCCAAATAATTCCGAAGGCCACAAAAGAATAGAAGCATTGAAACTATGGTCATGCCAAAATCTTAAATAAAGTTGATTTGGTTTGAACCCGCTTTTGATTCGATTCGATTTTCACAACTTAAATACTCCATCGATTCTATTATGTATTGTGGCCAGCGTTGCCGTTTTGGTCCAATTGGACCAAAATTGGTAGTTTTTATTTAAAAATGCTACGATTGGTTGTTTGGTTGGTTTGTTCAAATTTGTTATACACCTGCAAACACACAAGTATTCGTACAAAATATAATGTATTAAAAAACAGAAAATATTTATTTACATTCAACAAGAGAAGGATTATACTGGGGACTATTTGGAGGAGACACAACTTGGAGCTTCTTAATCGAAATAAGTCCAGGTTATAGGTTTAGGAAGGCTACCTTGTTTTCGTTGGAAGGACCAATTTGAGGAAGCCCTGTCATCGATTGGTATGGTAAAGGTGCACGAAAAAGAGAGACGGCTGGAAGGATGTGTTAAAATAGCCAAAATCCATCAATCATATTGTTAATGGTCAATTAAGTAAGTAAGTAATAGGTATAGGTAAGGAGGATAGTGATTTATTCACAAAGCATCTCTGTCTCACTCGGCTTTCGCTTTTGCTTTCTTACAAGTTTTTTCCAGCTTAACAGGCTATTGGTCTACCATAACATGTAAATGATATGATGAATCAAATAAGCTTCGAATTAAACAGCCTTTCTCAGTCCTTAAGAAACGTTTATTCACTTGTTCGTATGGTTACGTTTTTACCTTTTTAAAAACGTTTAAAATATGAGTTCGCAGATTGCAAATAAAATAAAAATAAATTTGTGTTTAATTTTAATTAAATTCTTTATTGTTCGCATAATTCTGTGTGCAACTGTTTACAACGTGATGTAAACAAAAACAATTGCTTTGTTTGTTATTCTTCTTTACACTCTTGCGTAAACAAAAATAATTGTTCGACAAATCTTTATAACGGATTTCTTCAAACCACGATTATTCTCTTCACATGCAACGCGTCTTCACACAAGACTCACTGAATTTTTACTGACTCCGTTGCCCGCTTTGGCTTGCCTTTTATATGGCGACGTTGTTGTTTGTGTATTTTGTTTACATTGTTTGCTCTTGCTTTTTTGTTTACTTGTTTATCCCCTTTTTTATACTGGTGTTGTTGGTATATTTTTGATTACTTGTTTATCATGTAAACAAGTTCATTGTTTTTGTAGCTTTTGTTTATCATTTTAATATTAAACGATGTAACACCATTTCCTTTTTCGTAACAGTATTATATCTGTTTCATCATCAGCAAGTTGAAATCATTTAGAATGGCATCAAATAGTCGACCTCGAATAATTAAACTCCTCTTTACTGTAGAGTATTGCATTTTAAGATGTATAAGTGAATGGAATGCTACATTCAAATTATTTCAACAGAAATACAATATGTTTTTGAAATTTACAAACTTTACGTACATACATATTCGCATACACATACTATAACACTTAAAATAGATTTAAAAGTATTTATATTTTATAAATAATATTTGTTTAGTAGTAAGCATATATGCAGTTATGCAGTTCATATACATATATAGCTGACTCAAGGTCAGTTCAAAAACAGTTTTTAATTTTCTCTTTACGAGGTCTTGGTTGGAACTCCTATGAACTACCGCCAAATCGGAGTAGGCTAGCTCTGATTAAACTGCCAACTCTTAAAAGTCGTCGTTCCATGACGAGGACTCTTTTGGAGGAGATGTTGATTCAGAGTTTCTGCTCAGTCGATTGAAATTAAATGTTCCTGTGCGACCTACACGCAATTTTGAACCGCTATCACTGAATTACCACAGATCATACTATGAAAATAATGATTCCTTTAGACGAGCCTGTAAAACCTTTAATGAATGCTACCAAGTAGTTGATTTTTCGGAGTGTAACGATGTTTTAAAAAAACCCTAACTATATTTTTAAATTGTTAATATAAAGTTCTTGTTGAATTAATATAAAACTGTATTGTATTTGTTGCCTATAGTCAGTAAGGATATCATATATCTACTATTGACATTAAATAAATAAATAAATACATTTGCGATCTTAAGACATTAACTTCATACGGTGGATTTACAGATCAGCCTCAAACATTATTAGTGGTACCTTATGTATTACACCTACGTCGGCGCTGGCGATAATTTTACACTTTTAAACTCTGTACATTTATTGAATCAGCTTAGTAGAATAAAACTGATTGACGTCTCTGTGCAACTGAGCAGTCGCACGCATCAAATATTAGTCACTCAAAGTTCCTTAAAGAATATGAAACTATCAAGAGCATTGACAACATAATACCAAACTGCTCAAGGATATCCAGAACACTCATTACAGTAAGTAATTTTTAGGAATATCGTCTCATCAACGACGCGGTTCGGATCCGAATGAAACTATGGGTGATGGAAATTGCCTACAGAACCATTTTTACAGCTTATAAATATGAATGATCTGTCAGTTTCATCTGAAATTCTGAAGAAGACAACATGCACGTCGACGATAGGGTGCAGCAAGTGGTAAGTATTATCGGTTCTTTAAGTACTACACCAAGAAGCGCTATGAACGTGAATCTGGGATTTCGAATCGAAGAGAATGGCGGCAAACTCTGCAATTTTCCTGGAGAGTAGTTCTGCAGCTCTTGTTAGTTTATAGGTGGATTTGATCTGCGAAAAGAAATTCGCTCGTAAAATGGAGAATGTTAGTTTCGAAATATTATCAAGCGATTTTACACTGTGTACATAAAGGAGACATCCTTTTAATTGCAGTGTTTAACAAACTGAAATACTTCCTATTTATAGAGGGGCTTCAGGCTAAATCGAATTGTTGTGTTATCGAATTTTTCATCCAGTCTGCCGTTAATGTCTTCACTCTCTTTCTGAATAATTACAACGGCTGCCACTCTTACCTGAATTGTTATTTAATGGAAAAAAAAGTCTAGTAGTAGAATTACAGTCTTCTGGCAAACATTCTGATTATACAATCATCGCCTCTCTGTCGATGTCGATCAAGTACAAGGTAAAGACTTTGCTTATAGACAACAATCTGCAACTCGGAAACGTACAGTTTTTTGTTTGCTGTTTTTGAGCATAACCGAACACTCTCTATTGAAACACTGTAGGCATTAACCGCCTGACTATAGATTTTCATTAAATTTTTCTTACAACTGCATATTACACCCTATTGTTTGTAGTTTTGTTTGACGTTGTATTTCTGTTGAGTGCATATTCGTGTTTACACAAGTGAGATTGTGTGCACCAAAAACCATCAGCAGTTTAATAATGTTAAAAGGATTTTCTCTTGCTTAACTTGGAAGTTGAAGATGGTACACAATTTTACTTGCCTTACTTGCCTACAATGGGTCAATTTCGACCTCCGGGTATTGTACTTGTCTTAACGGACAAGTACACGTCCTCTAACCTACTTGCTGAATACATTTGTTTACTTTTATTTCTCTATTTATTTTCTACTTAAGCTAATGCTTTAACAAAATTTATAATTTAAGAACTAAGGGGATTACATTAGAATCCAACCACACACAATAAGTTTTGCAGCAAACACGGTTTGTATTGGAATATAATTTCGTATGTTGGCTAACATTTATCAGCAAAATGCATAAAATGTCAATAAATACCGAATAGGAGAAAGGGGGAAGTAAATTTTAATGCATTTGAATTTGAAATTTCGTAGGGTATTTATTTACGTTGCCAAACGTACTTGTAGTTATAACACGACGTAGTGATGCGAAGGCAACATATTTTCCAGTTTGTTTTATTTAAACAAAGTATTATTTTATTAGTCACCCTAAAGTAATACTTCATAGTCCATGATAATGTCAAGAAAGAAACAGATTACAACGTAAAACTTTAAATTACGTGATTAGATACTTTCCGAGTATTTTTAGAACTTTCAATCTATTTGCAAAAGAAAACAAAATAAAACAAAAAAAATATTTTTCTTTAATACAGCAAATATTCTTGGAATTTCTGCAACTTATTTTACGTAAATTTTATAAAATGGTAGGGCATTAATGTCACTAGTTGGTATCCTTTAGGGATATGGCTCTTTTAAATTCCAATTTGAATTCCATGTAATCTAGCAGATAGTTTGTTGGCTGATTAGTCAGAATTACAATGTAACTTTTCACATTAACCATGTTCTGAATGCTAGGCTATTGTCATAGTGGTATGTACATCTATTTGGTATTGTTGATATAAAACAAGGACCAAAAATCAATATCAAATTTGATATAATCGACGGGGATAGCCAATTCAACAGTACGTAAGATTTGTCAGAACAATTAGTTCAAGACATTTAGTTTCATTGCTGTACTATTATATGCAGCTGCTTATTTCGTTAATGTGTCTGGTGATGGTATGAATAGTGAAGAACGTTTTAGTTGGTTTAATTTAAAGTGTACCTTTTATTCTGATAGGCACTATTCTTATTATACGTTTGAAACAAAATTTTAATCACCGTGAGGTAAACGAAAAAGATTTTTTGTTCATTGTTTAATTCACCGATTTGTGTAAAGGGTATAAAATTTGGTATTCGTTAATACAGTTTATTTTTGTAGGTCTGTATCAAAAGAACATGTCATAAAGGAAAATTTGGTCAAACCTTAGAACAAATAATTGTCCTTTCTCTTGCTTCTCCATTATGCAATAACCAGCAAAAATATTACATCTTCCAACAGCAACTTCCAAACTTTGTTACAGTTAATAATGATCATCTTGTTGGAGCTACATACGTCACATTAGTTGTCATCTATTCAGTCTATTTTGTTAGATTGTTTCTGTGAGATTTTCTTAGGTCGCAGATGTACACTAATAAGCCACAAACCACAACGATCCTTGAATACTTAACACCATCCACGCCATCAGTCGAATTCAGCATTATTAATGCGCCAAACACACTCTGTTCTATTTAAATTAAAACATAAGAAGATTCTTTAAAATATGACGATAGTTGATTAGTATGTCGTAGGCGTATTGTCTTATGTGTACTTGGTCTGGCGAGTTCAATTGCTACAGAAATATTCGGGATGTACCTATGATAATGAAATTGAACCAAAATATTGACGAAAGTGAGAGAATTTTGATGCTTACCTGTTTAAAACTGAAGGATGTGTTCGAACAAGACAAGACTGCTGCTTGGTCATCTCTATCAGAGAAGATATATGTCCTATTAGTAGAATATCACTTTCTTCAGATCAATTCAGTGTTCTAATCTAATTTTGGTTTATGGAATCTTCTCTAAGTCAATTAAAATTTAGGAAAATACTGGTGAAGTCATTGTAGTCTAGTAGACGTGAGCCCGAAATATAAAAAAAAATATTTCTGTCAGTGACTTCCTTTCAACAGTCTTGTGGCAAAAACTTTGAACGTAAATAAAAATTGTTATGAAATGTTTCTCAAATAAGGCGTTCCGAATTGACATTAAACTGTAGATCCCAACATTCTTGGATAAAATTAACACTCACAAAATAGGTGGTGCGAGAAGATAGGTTGAAATCCTGACAAAACGGTGGTAATAACCAATTAAGTTACACACTATATACTAGACTGTAGCGTCTAATAGTCCTTATAGCAAAGACTTATGGATAAAGTACATTTGCAATGTTATCAAGATTCGTTCTGTCAAACTTTGAGGCAAAATTGTCAATTCCTGCAGATTCACCATTCTTAACCGTAAATCGAGCCTTAAAAAAACTTCATAATTCTAGCTTATGTATCACTTTTGATACATACTTGTAGTACATAAAATTTTTGCAATTATTGTTAGATTTTGTAAAAAAAATTTAAATATTTTGATTTATTTTAATTCATTTTAATAGAACTATTTTATATTATTACATTTTATTATCACTTTTATGAAATTTACTTAAAAATGTTTGACATGATGTACATTGGAGCATTTATTACGTATATATATCAAACACTTCATTTCAGCTTGATTTTATTTTTTTCTAAATGGTAAGAATTTGACATCTAACACCCTTGCTTTGTGGCGATTTATAAGTTTCCAATTCTTTAGATTGGGCAGCTTATTGGCACTAACATTAGTAACGCTTCCAATTGAGGGCTGGCTGAAACCTGATAATACAAACCATAGTTATATTTCGGTAGAAAAATTTGTTATCAACGCCATGTGAGGTAAAAAAGTTACATTAGAACAACGATTATGTAAATAACAATGTTCTCTCTTTGATTCCTCTCTGTTATCCCGTATGCAGGTTTCCCCAAATATGGCTGTAAGTAGCTGCTATGCACGTAGCTTGTACTTGAATCTATAACTGCCAATTCGATTTCAGTGGACCACGAAATTTATAACGACCATAAAATTCAATTAGTTACTACTCTACAGCGACAAAATTATTGGGATTATTAAAAGCTGAAAGACTTTTTCGAAAAGGCATAATAAGTGTAAATTTATCATCATTTCCGAGTAGCACATTATCAAAGCGAATGATTCCGTAATCTCATACGTCCGTAGTTGACCGAAATATTATCATCTGTAATATCTATGAAATAAAACATAGGACGAAACATTTTTTTCTAATGTTTGTCTGTCACGTGAGATAAATATGACAAGAGCAGTAAGAAAGTCTCTGCAACATTTCAGGAAACAGCTGCTAGCAATCTGCGTGGAAATTGTTAATATTTTCTCTTCCCTAACTGCTAAAGGAATGCGGTTCTCTGTTCCAAGTAGTACCATCTTTGGCGATAAACATGCTATTGTCATGTTTGTTGCTGCCAATACTTTCGTCAGTTCATAAGACGAGCTTCTGTTTCCTTCTTCTTTAGAGTCTTCAGCAGCAGGAATATTACATACGTACATACATATATAATCGGTCATTACAATCTTCCGTTGTAAATTGGAAATAAGTGTCCTGAGGTTTGAACCTTGGTCTGACATCTAATAAGCTAACACGCTACATACTAGACTACGACTACTGCAGTCAATATGAATAATATATCATGAACAGAAAATTCAACATTTTCACTTTCATCCAACACTTAACATTCAATTTCTTCTCAAATACCATAATAATAAATATAATAAATAATAAAAAAAATAAAATAATACATTATTTACGATAAAACTTCACACTTCAATCTTTGAAAACATAAAAAATTTCAAACACAACACTAAAGAATCACTAAGAAAGTCGTATGTATCAAAAATGATACATAAGATAGAATTATGAAGTTTTTGAATTTTTAGCCCCTGTTTGAAATTTTCTTTTCTTATTTGGTTTAAAATAATGACGATAATAATTTCTACGAATTCTAAAAATATCAGGCATCTAACGTTTTCTGAATTAAAGTTATATAATTTCAAAAATTGAAATGTGTCATTTTTGATATAAATCTCGACCGACGGTTAAGCTGCGTAATTGCATCCATTATAACAAAAGAAGTGAAAACCTCCAGTAAAACATACTCAGAAATGCATTGTACTACATTAACAGCAAAGTAGTGTTAGAAAAACTAATAATACTTATTCGAATTTCTCACAGTATTTCAATCCTAACTCATAGGTATTATTACTGCAAAATTTCTTATATTCGGGTGTATATGTGTTGAATATGTCTTAAGGAAGATATATTACATGCGATTTTATTTGTACGAATTTATCTTACGAATTTAAGAAAATGTGTAATTTGCGTTTTTGGGTGACAGATAAATGAGATTATATGGAAATAATCGCACAGTTTTCCTTAAGCTTAAGAAAAACAATCCAGACAAGTGGACATAATTTTTTGTAAAATATTAATGGAGTAAGTATTTAAGAAACAAATATTATCCGATATTAAATTTTATTGTATTTATTTGCAGATAAGATATTAATTTCTTGAAGATAAATACCTCAAGAAGCAAGAGGGGATTTTTAAAGCATTTTCAGCATTTCTAAATTTGTTACTTCGCCAAAAAAATTTTTTTAAATCGTTTTCCTTTGTGTTTCTTTTGTAAGAAAACGAAATATGTTTACAAAACATAGTGTACATATGTAGATATGTGTTTGAGTTGGACATTATCATTGAATTTGTGAAAAGCGTCGCTGTTACCATTCGAATACATACCGTACTTGTACGCGGTTATTAAGTTAACAATGTTTTCTTTCTTTGCAATTGGAGCAACGCTGAGCATTCTTTATTACAGGGTGTTCCTTAAGTGTTCGCTACCGCTAGGGCAAGTATGTATGTAAGGATGTAGCTGAAGTAAAAAGCAGCAGTGGCAGCAGCATTTTCCATAATGCAGTTTGGCAAAATATTGAAAAAAATAATTTTGCTGATGTTTCAATTGTTATTTGTAGTCTTTATGTTGCTGAGCTGTTAGCATACATGTGTTTTTCGATGTTCTTCTAAATAGAACCTCAATTCATACAAAAGCGGTCACATTAGGGGACCTGGAAGTAATAAAAGTTAAATCAGGACATTTTTGTACCAAAGGCAGCAGGGGGGTGTTAAGATAGCGAGGTTGAAAGGCCAAACCTCCTTTACTGTTGTTCACGCTGGCCACCCTAGTTTTA
Source organism: Sarcophaga caerulescens (assembly GCA_927399465.1). Taxonomy (NCBI): domain Eukaryota; kingdom Metazoa; phylum Arthropoda; class Insecta; order Diptera; family Sarcophagidae; genus Sarcophaga; species Sarcophaga caerulescens. The sequence continues at coordinate 66,256,701 of OV656868.1, forward strand.
AGTTCAACTTTAAGTTATTTTACAACCATGTGTATGTGCTGAATTTAATTGTGAATTGTCAATAAGATAAACGAAAATAGATTATTATCAAATCCACCCCCGAATATTAAGGTACGTTCTTGTGTACACTTACAATATATTGTTTTATCTTGAAAACTAATATTTTGTTTATTTTCTCTGATCGGCAAATATTTTTATTTTATTTATTTATTTTTCCCCGCTCACCCCCGCATTTTGGTCCACTCGAGCCGGATCATCCCCGAAGAAATAAAATAAAATATTTGACGACAATTTTTTTACAGATTTTGTCGAAGATCGCCATATTGGTTTTTTGTTGGAAACCATACCCGGTTTACAGTTCGCGTAGGATGATAACTATCTTCAGGAATAGATATAGGATCAATGCGAAATAAAGAAGAAATACTTGGATCCTCTATAAATACAAGATCCAAAATTCTACCCATTGAATTCAATACACCATTAACCTGGAAAGGTCCTAGATCACACATAGCGGACAGAATCTCTTCATAGAATGGAACTGAAGAATTGGTTCACTAATCAGCTGAGTGAGGAATTGAAGGAGGGTGAGATGATTAAAATTCCCGTAAAAGGTGATCTAGTGCGTTGATTATCATAGCAGGTACGGGAAGTTACTTTCGAACTCGATTTTCACCATCTTATTGAATTTCTGAAATTAGTTGTTATTTATTCAGTCTTCTTAAAGCATTTAACAACACGTGTAAATAATAAAAATTTGGTAAAGAACCGCACGTGTTCGCCGAAAGTTCTGAAGCGGTTGGCCCAAATTTTGATCGATAAATAATTGTGAGAAGCTAGGCCGTAATCCTGACTGAAGGGTTGTAATGGCCAATTATGTATGTATGTAAATAATTGTCTGCGATGAGAAACATTTCTAGATGAATGGGTATGTAAGCAAACAAAATTGTCGAATTCTGAACGAAATCCACGAGTGTCCAATGCTTGCCGATAAATTGACTGTGGTGTATTTTTAGGCTAGCGGCGACATCGGTCCATATTTCTTTAAGATCGACGTTTGCTAAGTCACCACTCTCTATGGCAAGCGCTATAGGTTGATAGTTAGAAATCCCTTTTGATCTGAATCGGATGTTCTATTCACATACATAGCTCGCGGAACATTGAATATTCTGAAGGCGAAGTCATGAACGTTCGCTTCAAGAACATTCATCCGACTGTTTACATTGCCATATAAAAGGCAAGGCGACTGAGTTAGTAAAAGTTCAGTCAGTTGTGTGAAGACGCGTGTGTTTGAAGAGAGTAATCGTGGTTTTAATATCTCCGTTACAAAGATATGTCGCATAATTGCCTAGTAATTGTTATTGTTTATGCAAAGGGTATAAACAGAGGAATAACAAACAAAGCAATTGTTGTTGTTTACATAAAGTTGTGAAAAGTGTCACACAGAATTGTGCGAATAATAAAGAATTTTAATTAAAACTAAAAACAAAATTATTTTTATTTTATCTGCAATATACGAGCTCATATTTTAAACGATTTTAAAAGGTAAAAACGTAACAATATGTATGCAAGACTGTACATAGTTGGATAACTCATATCTATTTGCGAATGGAACATATTGCGAGAAATTGAAATGATTTCATTCATTTATTCAAACAAAACAAAAAAAAAAAATTGGCGAATATGACACTTTTTACAGCATGCATATCCGATTGTACCACTTTTATGACAAATTTATGGCTGCTATATTTAGAAGTATTTTCAATTTCAAAAGTTTACCCGTTTGCCAGGAAATACAATTTCGAATATGTAACAGTAACCCCAATAGTCCATTTCGAATATGTAGTTGATACCAGAATACAAACTAAAAACTTTGTAATGTCAACATTTCATATACAACTAGGCAACCACAGCCATCACCCCAACAGCCTAAAAACTCTCTTTAGAAGTGCTGCACTACACCCAAAAATCGTCGCCCTGTTATAATATTTTGGTGGTGGAAAATTTGTAATGAAAATCACTTCAGCAATTTTCTAATTATTTTGTTTGTTCTTAGTTACTGTTGCTGCAATCATTGTTGTTGCTGTTTTATTATTTATGGAACAACAATACAATAAGAAAATCTAACTTTTCATTTCTAAATGCAAAATTAGTTATTGCTGTGTGCAAGTATTTGAACACTTTCAATCGAATTTAAATTGTTTTTGTGTTTTCAAGCTGCACTGATGACGGGGCGTTATAATACTGAAAACTTATCAGGAAACAATGAAAAGGGTAGTGCAGGAAAGAAGTTACTTATACATGCATATATACAGACAGGTTTACAGCATAGTTTCTAACACCACTTATGTTGTGATAACTTTATATTGAGTGGATGTCCCTGCTACAGTTTAAAGTCCTCTACGAAGGACAGATTTTTGAGAAACTTTTTCATGGCAATTTTATTTACTTCCAGTGTTTTTGCCAGAATTCTGTTGAGAGATAGTCGCCGGAGAAATATTTTTCATAATTCGTTTTGTTGCAGATGCCTGATCTGGGGTTTGAATCTGAACGATATCTGGTTCAAGCATGATGGAGATACTTGCCACACAGTTAACAATGCAATTGCTATTTTGCGCGATAAATTCAAATGTTAAATGGCCGCCAAGATCCTGTGATTAGATACTGCTCGACTTCTTTCTTTGGGGATATTTAAAAGAATGCGGGTACATGAATAAGTCAAGAGCTAAAGGATGAGATAAGTCTTCATATAAACGGTATTCAAGCTAAATTATGAGTCATAAACATTGAAAACATGAACCATTGCATAAAGGTATGCCACCGAAGCATTTGGCCGATATTTTGTTTCACACAAAATTGTTAGCCGGCCTTCTATCACAATAAAAATTATAAAAATAATTCTCTAAAAATTTTTTTATTTTATTTACAAATTTACAAACAGCGTGGGTTTTTGTTGGACCACCCTTTATTTAAATTATTTTAAATAAATTACGAAAATTTGGCTGAGCACATCTGGTCACGGACTAGTTCTGTTGTAAAGCCAAAAGGAGTGAACATTTTAAAACTAATTTCTGCAGTTTTTTTTTTGTGCAAAAGTTAGGCTTTACATTCGTTTTTCTAAACAATTTCTATCAAAAAATGATTGACTTTTTTTTTGTGTTAAAAAATATGGATATTGCAGAACATTTTTTTTTCATTTCACAATTTACTGCTAAAATGTTGGCTTTTGTTTGCGAAACGTTGGAGTAGATGGCTAGAGAACAATTAGAAAAAGCATACATAGAAGGGAATGTTTAAATATTTATGATTTGATCGCCATATGACACTTGCTACGCCATGATGGATTTTGTAAAATTCAAACTAACCTGCTCCCTGGTAGTTAGCCAGCCATTTTGGGTATTTTATTTCATTTATTTGTCTCGTTTCATCTACAGAATGTTGCCCGTTTTGTCAGAGATATCTTTTTTAATTTTCATTGACAAATTGCTGAAAAGCAATCGAACAAAAAATCGCAAAAGAATCCAAAAGCATAGGGTTTAACCCACTAATACTCGGCTATACAAAGAATTGTTGATGCTGTTGGCTGGAAATTCGCTAAAAATGTTTCATTTTCTAAAAAAAGAACCTCTAAAAGAAAACGAAAGAAATAAATCAAAAGGATGAAATAAAAAAATCAAAAATCTGCTACAATTTTTCGATACTTTGATTGATTTATAACGCCACACACAAGCATGTGGCATGTTATGGAAAGATGAAAAGGATGAATTTTTGAAAAAAATGAAATGAAAATCTAAATAAAATCACGCAAAACGAATCAAATCAAAACAATCAAAAGCGAAGATAAATACAACAAACTGTCAGTATTTGATATTAATTTCAAAGCAATATAAACAAATGATCAATTAAAAAAAATAAAACCCGTCTGAAAAAAAAAAAAAAATTCTAAATGAATGGCTGTAAAAAATATGCGAATCTACACCAAACGATAAGCGGGATGAAGTTCTAGTCATCAATATTCATTTTAATGGTTGCATTTAACGAAAGGAAAGAAACGATTCAAATGAATTGATTTGATTGAGATTCCACGTTTTACAGTAAACTTATATGGTGTTTAGATATACACCTTTATTGCGTAAATCGCAATAAACGCCATTATTGAGCTCAATATTTCATATAAAGTTTCAATTAATAATTCCGCAATAAATACGCAAAATGTTATAATATTGAGTAAAACTTTAAATGCAACACTGTCATAAGCGTGTTTAGTGAGCATATTACAATTAACCGAACACTTTCTGTTGATATTTGACAACTCAAATGTCAACAACGACAAACAAACACTAATAAACTTACAAACGAAACTAATTTTCGCGACCAAAATAAAAACAATATTGTTGTTTACCAGCTGTCAAATGCATATTGAGTAAGCTGAATTGTGTATATTATTATGCCTGAACACTTAAAATATTGTACTCAATTAACTGAACATTGACTCAATAAAATTGCATATCTGAACATAGTATTATAGGTGCATTTCGCTAAAAAAAAAAACACCTTCGTTTTTGAGACCCTTTTCACTTTTTCGTTATTTCTTCGGCTAGTTTTACAACATATCGAACCATAACCGCAAAAATATCTTAAGCGACAAAAACGAAATTTTACAGGGGAAGGTTTTTATTATTTATTTCCTGTGCAAATTAAGTTAGAAAGTTAAACTTTTGTTTGTTATAAATTCATAACGGTACAAGAGTGTGACCCTGAAATTTTTATAGATGATGAAAATCATGTCAATGAATTTATTTATTACAAAAAACGATATATGAAAAATATGTCGCTAGAGATATTTTTGCGGTTGTGGCTCGATATAGTCAAGCATTGCCATATTACTGGTAATTCGTTTTGGGATCTGAATATTGAGAAACACAACAGATTCTTTAAGGTGAGTAGGAAGGGGGGATACCAACCATAAGATTAAACACTGTTGGTACCGTGCTACTACTACGAGTTATTTGGAATATTTTAAGAATGCCAACATAATTTATATTGCACCCATATATTTTGCCTGAAGTCGCCGTAGTCTAGTAGGTAGTGTGTTGGCTTAATAGACGTGAGGCCACGTTTAAACCCCGGGTCAGACATCAAAACAATAATATGAGAATATTTCTTCGACGACTTTCTCTCAACAGATTTCTGGCAAAAACTCTGAGACCGAATAAAATTGCCATGAAAAGTTTCTCAAAAATCTGTCGTTCGGAGTCGACTTTAAACTGTAGGTCCTGCCACTCATGTATAAACTTAACTCACACAACATAAGTGGTATGAGGACTAGGTCGTAATTCTGACTGACGGTTTGTAATGACTAATTGTGTGTGTACAAATTTAGCCTATATTCTCTTCAAATATTGTGTGTGTGTGTGTGTGTTTTATTTTAAATGGTCAACTTTCTGCGTTTGTTGCAATAATGTTCTCAAGGCCAATTCATGTAAAAATTGTACCGTCATGGTATAAAAAGTATACATTTCGTTTTCATTGGTGGTATAAAATCAGTAAGAGCGAGGTGCTGACACAAATCCATAGCACCTCCTCAAATCCACAGATCCTGAGAATGTCATATGAGAGCATGGCTTCTAATGGAGCAAGTAAGAACAGCTATTGTGCGTTCGATGACTATACATCGTCTTAATCACACAAAACCAGCAAAATATATCAGTATTGCGATTAAGTTTTTGCTATCAATGAAGTATAGACTTCCCGTAAAAGGAAGGCAATTGGAACACTTATGTAGATGTTGCATATTGTGAGCATGAGGATAGCGGTGAGTTTATTGGCAATACATAATTGGACATTACAACCTTTCAGTTAGGATTTGGATCTAACTCACACACCATTCATATTGTGTATGTTAATGTGTGGCGTATTATTGAGAAACTTTTCATGGGAGGCTGTTGTCGAAGAAATCTTTGTTCATATTTCATTTCGTTGGAGATGTTTGACCTGAGATTTGAACCGTGGCCTCACGTCTAATAATCCGGAAATCGGATTGTCCTTTCTATTTCTCTTATTGAGTTATAATATCCTTAATTCCTAAAACATCTATTGGAAATAATTTTTTTAAACCCTGATATATGAAAATAAAAAGGATACAGAATAACAATTGTTTTTACAATAGCTTTTGCATGTTGAATTTTCTGAGAAGTAATGGATTACATGAAAGTTTATGTATGCTTCCATGGATTATTTTTTCTATTAGTTTTTGCTTTTTTGTATAATTTTTTGTATGATTTTATTTCTGAGTATTTTATTTTTTTTTTCTTTTATTATCAACTTGAAGTTGTAGTATTTTAAAGATAACAAACGGTTTAGACTCATGCATTAGAATAGAATACAAAAAAAAAAAATAAAAAAATGTTTAGTTCGAAAATAAAACAATAAAACATAATCTTCCGGCTTCTGTATGATATTGACAATTGAAGACAGACCATTTCATTTGCATTCAATTATTGAAAGCATTATCAGCTCATCTCTCACAAATATGGCATGGATTAGAATGCATGAAATATTATTGAATAATATTACGATACAATCGATGAATAAGTAAGTAATGGAGTGGTAAGTGGATTTTGATTTTCCATAGTTTTCAAGTGAAATCATAAACTAAGGTATTAACAACATGAGATATTTTGATCTTTTTTTATAAATAAATAGCACGAATTAAATTCTGGTACATGACTGCAATTATGAAAATGCTGTAAATAATTCAATGAAAGAAAAATTTAAACGATGATAAATTATAGGTGACGTTAAATTTAGAGACGTTCTAAAAGTATATCACTTGACTCCTATACAAAAACTATACTTTTTATTCATATCTCTCTAGCTTAGACAAGTGCTGTCTTTGGTTTCAGATTCCCAAGTGGCTAACAACACAAAAATCTGTTCATATATGCATGTTGTTACGCGTCGTTACCGAAAGAATAACAAAAATTATTGTATATTCGTCCTGAGAGGAATTGAACTGATTTTTATATAAAAACTTGGTTAAGGGCAAAATAAGATGTTAAGCTAGCTCAGTGGTCTATACGGTTCTTAACCCGGTTTCATGACGCAAACATATAACACACTCTCTTGTCTTAACACCACAGAGTGTATTTAAAAGAAAAAGTTTCAAACAAATTTTAAATTCTCAGTCTATTAGTGCGAGATGTTAAGCACATTGGGGTACAATTTTCTATTTCTGTCCCTAAAAATGACATTATTATTATTTACAAAACCAACATTTTTGTCTGGTCTATCCTTCCCCTTTTAAGTAAATTAGAATTTCATATTTCTATATTTTGCAATAACAAATTATTAGTGATATTTATTGAAAGAAAAATAAATGATCATAATCAAAACAAAATAAAAAAAAAACTAATTCATTGATAAATTCAAAACAAATATGAATGAAAAAGAAATTTAAGATAATAAGGAAAAAAATGTTAAAGTGAATGAAGAAACAAAGTGGAATCGGACTATCGGACAAAATAAGAGAGAAATACATACATAATTGGTCATTACAACCCTGCAGTCAGGATTACGACCTAGCTTCTCACACCACTTATGTTGTGTGCGTTAATTTTATACATGAGTGGCGGGACCTACAGTTTAAAGTCGACTCCGAACGACAGTTTTTTGAGAAGCTTTTCATGGCAATTTTATTTACTCTCAGAGTTTTTGCCAGAAATCTGCTGAGAGGAAGTCGCCGAAGAAATATTTTCATATTTTCGTTTTGATGTCTGACCTGTGATTCGAACTCGGGCCTTCAGTCTAATAAGCCAACACACTACCTACTAGACTACGACGACTTATAAGAGAGAAATACTTATGATAAAGTTATTGATAAATAATTATCTTTACTCACAAAATAATGATGTTCCATTTCAATATGTTCCAATCAATTCATACTGATGACGTTGTTGTTGTTGTTGCTTCAAAAAGAACTTATTTTTGTAATTAGAGTGCGTAAGTTTAGCAAAAAAATTATAAAGTAAAATTAAGATAGTTTAGGTTACACTCGAAAAAAAATTAAATTAGTAATCATAAGTACAATTTAGGAACATGTAAATGTATTAATGCATTGTAAATAAATATGACTTTAAAATAATTGTGTTAATTTTATAATTTAAATTCATTTCATAGTTATATTTTAATATTTAATTTTAATACTTTTATATGTTTAACATTTCGTAGCAAAATTTTTTGTATAATTATTTAGGTTTTAAATTTAGTTTTTCTTATAGTTTTAAATGCTTTTACAATTTTATAATTTTAGAATTCAGATTTTAAGCTTTAGATAAATACATTAAATACAGGTATTCAGTTTAATAACTAATTAATGAGGTAAAGTATATTGTATAATTCTATAATAATTGTTTAGGTATTTAAAAATGTAGAAATTTTATATTTTTTGTTTGAATATATAACATATTTGTAGTTATGTAGAAGAATTAGAACATTGTCTTGATAATTGCAATTATATTATAATTTGTTGCGAAATTAAGTTAGAATTTGTTAGTTTTACGTATTAGAAATTTTGAATTTACATTCATTTTTAGGAAAATATTAGTATTTGCACATATGTTCATGTTCAGGAATGAAGTTTTGTCACATGGTAAGGTTCATCACGTCAAGAATATGTGGGATTCACGTGGAAGCTTAGCGGTTCACGTGGTAACTTAGTTGTGGAAATTTTCCATCACGTGTTGAGTTCTATAGTTTGGTTTTTAACCAACCTCTTGTGCTTTTCCAAACAGTTGCGGGTCGAGGAAAATTCCACGACCAAAATAAAATATATGTATTTCCTTGTGTAATAAGAATATCACTTTAAAACTATTAGACCAAATCTCATCTAATTAAGGGAGAAGATCCCAATGATTTTCTATTATTACCAATATTTGACAATCGCGAAGTTTTAATAAAATATATTTAGTTAATTTAACTTTTTATTAATATTTCACAATATGCGAACTTATTGTTCCTTTCTTAACACCAAATAATATATTTTAATGCAAACTCTTTTCGGTTTCTTTGTCTAAAATAAGACTTTTTCTCACAACGGTCACTTTAATAATAAGTTTGGAATTTTTAGTAAGATCATTGAGTGCGTGTTTAAAATATTAATTACTTAGTTAAAAAAAGGAGAATAAATATTTATTACTATATGTAATTGATTGAGCATGCGTGAGAAAAGGACAAAAAAACAAGTTTGCAAGAATCAGAATTATTACTATATATGGTAATGAATTTGATGATCTTAATGAGTGCAATTTCAAAGGTACAAACATATGTACAATTGAGTGGGAGAATTAAAGGGTTACTAATTGAGAGAAAAACATACATATGTAGCATGCGAGAAAATATAGTAACGCCAACAACCTTGAGTATTATTCCTAAGGGGTGATTTTTTAAGAGCTATAGGATAATTTTTCAAAAAAAAAAAAAAACACATAAAATTCAGAAAAATGCATGAAATCTTTATTTGAATCGATAATACGGTCCATATAATTTAATGTTTGAAGATTATTTCATGCAAATTTTGACAGCGACTGCGCCTCAAATGGTCCATCCGCTTAGTCCAATTTTGGCATACTCTTTCCAACATTTCGGCCGGTATCTCACGAATAAATGCTTCAGTGTTGTCTTCCAATGCGTCAATTGAAGCGGGCTTGTCTATATAGACATGAGCTTTAATATAGCCCCACAAAAAAATAGTCTAAAGGCGTTAAATTGCACGATCTAGGCGGCCAATTGACCGGTCCCGAACGTGAAATAAAATGTTCACCGAACTCGCCTGTCAATAAGTCCATTGTTACGTGTGCTGTGTGGCATGTGGCACCATCTTGTTGAAACCACATGTCATGCAAGTCAAGCTCTTGCATTTTGGGCAAAACAAAGTTAATTAAACTTAGTTAATTAAACTGACCATAAAATGGAAGAAGCGCGCGATAAACTTTCTTAACAGAGCACGCATTTTGATAATAAAATTCAATGATTTGCAAGCGCTGTTCGCTTGTAAGACGATTCATGGTTAAATTGTAGACCAAACTGAAGATGTTTGGCAGTGAAACAAAACACGAAACGTGCGTGAGCTTTTAAACCAATGTTGCCAAAAAGATAATAGCTAAAAAATCACACGTTATATAACAGTATGGTTCACAAAAAAATTTTCAATACAATTTAAACTAGATTAATTTGTTAAATTTTTTTCTTTTTTTTTTAAATACAAATGGTAAAATATCAAAAATAAGAAAAATATCAAATATAAGAAAATGTTGTGTACGAAACAAAGCAAATCGCAACAATGTATAATTGATCATTATAACTCTTCAGCCAGGATTACGATCTAGCTTTTCACAACACTTATGTTGTTTGCATTAATTTTATCCATAAGTAGCGGAACTTACAGTTTAAAGTAGACTCCAAACGACAGATTTTTAAGAACGTTTTAATGACAATTTTATTTACTTTAAGAGTTTGTGCCAGAAATCTGCTGAGATCAAGACGCCGAAGAAATATTTTTTCAAATTTCGTTTTGTGGGCGATTTCTGACTTGGGGCCGTCTTATAAGCCTCTCTCTTGGCGATTAGCAATTGCCTTAGGCATGGTACTCATTTTATTGGTACCTAGTCAGCAGGGAGTGATAGGATATAAGGAGGCGAAGAACCTGGCTAATGTTGTCATGGTATTAACATGACATAAATTTTAATAAACCAAAGCCTTTCAGTGCATAGAAAACCACCCAGAAACGTTTCATCGTCTATATTGTAGGACGATTCTAATAGGAAAAAGTCATGTTTATATTGAGTACTCTGATAAGAGTCCTTATGGGTTTCTTCGTCGTACATGAAAACGAATAGATAGAAAATGAATACAAGACATGATATGTGGTAAAGACATCGAATCAGTGTAAAACTTTTTATGTCATTGTCGAGCTTTCGTAAAGTCGAGACTACAAAATTTGGGGAAAACACTATCCGAGAAAATTAAAACAAAATACCGGCTTTCTATAGAAAGTACAATTAAAGAAACTAATTGTAAACACACAACAAATCTACTTGCTAGTTTGGTGTATGCCGATACGCATGAGACTATTGGTTAGTCTCCTCCCTCCAACCTACCTGACTATGAACAAATGTCGGATAACATCAATTGGTACTTGAACGTGGTTATAATCAATTTGAGAGCAATAACCTCTATATGTGGTGACTGTATCATATTTTTTGTAGAATTTTGCTAGGGGTTGACTTTTTTATATCTATCCTTCTCTCTAGGTATGTTTCTCTATTGTATAGATGACTTCTGTACCTCCAGTATTGTCTCTTCCGTTTCAGTCATGCCATTCTGCATTTAAATTCCGTCTAAAAATTTCAGGCATGCTTATATGAAAAACGCAGAAAAAGCCAAAAGACACTCGTTTACGGTAATCAAGTGCAAAACCTGATTTATTTACTTTGATTACTTCAAATGAACACTGAAAACTGGGAATAATTATTCCTTATCCGACAAAAAAAAATTAACGTCAATCCAATATGGACTTTAAACAAACTACATAACCACTCACCACTGAGAACTGCTTATTGAAAACTTAAAAAACGGAACAGTAGCAAGTATGAAGTGATGTGTCAATTTTGGTAACAAAGCGAGTGAACATAAACACTCATACGGATGCAAACATTTTCAAATAAACCATAACAGTTTTGCTAGCAATTGCATAGAGTCCTGGGACTTTGGTTCAATAATTTTTTCTTCACATTTGCTAAACCCATACACATGAATTAACATACTTCTTAGAACATGTACTTCTATCCTTCAAGTATGAGAGCTCCCTTTCAGTCTGCTTTAACCCAGTTTTGATATTATTTTCAGCATTTTTGTCCCTTATTTTTCCTACATAAACCACAGAAGCCAACAACTTTCGTGTGTTGTGTGTGAGTATGGCTGTTTATACTTGCCAACAACAACTGCAACTACAATTGCAACAGTATTTAAGAGAAAACAAATCTGAATATACTGCAGCCAGCAAACCACAAACGATGCACTATGGATTATATTTTGTTACGTTAAAAATAAAATGATAATCCAGACAGCCTATCTAACTTTTAGCATTACAATAGTAAAACATACATACATATAATTGGTCACTTATGTTGTGTGTGTGTTAATTTTAAACATGATCGTCGGGACCTACAGGTGATAGTCGTATCAAATTGAGTACACATAACCCCCAAAAGTAGCGCAAGGCCTCAATAGATGATTTCCAATTTAGTTTATTCATTGCAGGATGTGCGACTACGTTGTACGATTAGCTGACAGCGTAGCTTATCATCAATTTTATTTTCCCAATGATTAGATTAAGTTTAGAAAAGATTTTTAGCCTACTGCATGGAATTATAATTACTCGTACTCTGCCTTCTCCTGACATAACGACAAGTGTTTTGTGCAATAATTTTCTGTTGCCGCATAAAGCAGCAGCCTGTTGTCTTTGATGCTATGGAGATAATCCAGAATCGCTTGTCCTCACATTCATTTGTTTCGTTCTAGAACTCGGTATTAGAGTTGGAGTAGTTATTTAGTATTGTTTTTGCTTTAATTATGTCAGACCATTTGCTTGATAGTTTTTCAATGACTTCACACGTTAAAACTTTTTTCGTTTTCCACCCGCTACCAAATAACCTCGCGACTTGCTGTACGGTATTATAAAATTAGGAACAATTGACTTTAAATTTCTTAAAATTTATTATTTTGTTGAAAATATTTTTTTTTTAAATAAAAAGAAACACAGTTTTTTCTTACAAATTTGTCTTAACCAAACCATTGTGCATTATAGCTTAAGCCGATGAAAGAAGAACAGTGTCGAGGTCAATGTTTAAAAAAAATATTCAACAGTTGTATTAAAGAGAAAGCAGTAGCAAGTTTACAACAGATTATACATTAAGAAAGGCGAAAATATGGCAAAAATATCTTAGGAAAAAAAATAACAAAATAAAGCTGAAAAGAAGTGTCAAGAGGTTGGTTAAGATGAAATTGTTTTTTTTTTCGTAAACGCAATTTACAAATCACATACTCCCACAACAATAGCCCACGATTACACTTACACACACATACTAGCAAAACAATATATGTAATCATCTTAATATTGTATTTTATTTGACTTCTAAACAAAACCAACAAAAATTGAAAAATAAATTTAAAAGCATAAAAAAGCGCTTGAGCTCGTTATGGAGTATCTAAAACGGCTCAGAGTTGTTGTGGTATATCTCCCAGACTATTATGAAAATAGTATATGTAGTGATTTTTATTCTCTACAACACATACGAAGATACATGCTCGCATACATACATACATATATCCATCTACAGAAAGCCATGCTATATATACATAAATTTTCATATACACATATGCTCTATTTAGATATACACAAATACAAATGTGCATATTACATGTGCATACTCGTACTCGTAATATGCATCTCCGTTTATTTTCACTGTAGGCAAGTAAAAAAGGGGGGTCCTTCATGTTTTCAACAAAAGATTTGAATATTTATGAGCAACAATGCTCAAAATAACCGGCGTGTTATTAGAGAAAATAAAAAAAGATTGAGAAATAAAAATAACGAATATAGGAAATAAAGTTAAAAAACATAAAAATAACAAAACGATTAAAAAAGACATATGGACGTGGAGCTAAACGTTTCCTTCCGACTGCTGGATTATTCTAGCATGTTTCAGGCGGAAGTAATGGCCACCTACTGGGCTGCTCAATGGATCCACATCACTGGTGTTCCTTTCACCCGCATCTCGATCTTCTCTGATAGTCAGGTTGCCATAAGATCTCTGTCGAACGTTGTAAATAACTCTAGGATCGTCAGGGAATGTCGCCGCAGTCTCGACCTTCTTTCTGGGCGCTTCAGAGTCACACTTATCTGGGCACAGTAATATTCCGAGAAAATGCAGAACCGACGAGCATGCAAGGACTGGTGCACTAATTCTGGAATCTTCTTCCTCCATAACGCGGAAATTCTTTCGAGTTGCTAACTTATCCTAGAGTCCGGCTCCTCCGATAGGCTCACTTGGCACACCAACCAGTTACTCGGACTTGGTGGTAACGTCAACTCAGTGCTTACAGGTCATTGTGTTAAGGGAAGACACGCGGAAAGAATGCAGCTCCCATCTAATGACTTCTGCCGTGGGTGCAGATCCGCTTAAGAAGAGGAGACTGTTAGCCACTTTCTTTGTCAATTCTCAGCTCTTGCGAGGTGCAGATTATTATAGGTTATTTATAGGCTCTCCAATCCTTGCCAGCTTGATAGAGCTATCCATTGATGTCGTTTATCAAACTTTTTACTTTTGTAAAAAAAAAATAAAAGGAAGTCTTTAAATATTACACCTTATATCGGGTCCGCCATCTAACGTTTTTTTTTTTTAACTAGTTCTTATTTCGTGAATGGTAACACTAAGCTCATGTCTGATTTGGCAGATAATTAGTTTTATCCTTCCGCTGAACGAATATTGACCATCCAATGCCTTTTCGCTTCGCTAAGTGGGCCTGCGATCGACTTACAGAAGATGCCGATTTTGGCAAAAAAATCATCTTTTCAGATGAAGCTCATTTTGATCTTGGCGGGTATGTAAACAAGCAAAATTGTCGCATTTGGGGCACAGAAAACCCGCACGCATACATTGAAAGGCCGACGCACCCAAATCGAGTCACTGTTTGATGCGGATTTTGGTCCAGAGGCATAATTAGGCATTTTTCTTCGAAAATGAGCAAGGAGTGGCCGTTACAGTCAATGGCGATCGTTATCGGGCCATGTTGAACGAATTTTTGTTCACAAAAATTGAAGAGAAGGATATTGGCAAATTTGGTTTCAACAGGACGGCGCTACGTGCCACACAGCCGAAGCAACACTCGATATTTTGCGCCCTGTTTTTGAAGATCGCATTATCAGCCGCAGAGCTGATGTCGTTTGGCCACCTCGGAGCTGCGATTTGACACCGTTGGACTATTATTTGTGGGGTGCCGTCAAAGATAAGTGTTACGCCGACAATCCAGAGACAATTGACGCTTTAAAGGACAATATTCGTGAAGCCATTGGTGAAATACAGTTGCACACAATCGATAATGTGCTTAAAAATTGGACCGATCGTGTAGGCTACTGCATGGTCAGCCGAGGCAGCCATTTGAATGAAATTATTTTTCATTATTAACCGGAAGGATTGTACTTTCAAATAAAAAAAGAAATTTAAGAAAATATTCAGTAGTTTTTTTTTAAAGCATTTTCAAAAAAAAAAAAGTTATTTGGCGGACCCTTACAATATATATATGTACATATGTGCAATATACATCCAAAAGAAAATTCACTGTTTTTATAAGAAATTTTATTTTTTATTTATCACGATTTAAGTCGCCGTAGTCTATCTAGTAGGTAGTGTGTTAGCTTATTAGATATGAGCCCACGGTTCAAACTTCTTGTTAGACATCTCCAACAAACTGAAATATGAAAATAGATTTCTTCGGCGACTTTCTCTCAGCAGATTTCTGGCAAAAACTCCGAGAGTAAAAAAAATTTCCATGAATGTGATCTGAGAAACTGGGTCGTAATCCTAACTAAAGGTTTTTAATGACCAATTATGAATTAAAATTTGTATTAAAAATTAAACATTAAAGAAATTGCATATGTCCTAAGAGATCCATTTATTTGCAAGTTCGTGCAGCCTCGTATTGTCGAGTTGGTAGCGCTGGAATGAAAGTGCCACGGCCGTGGACTCGATTTCCAACAGCGACTCTGAGTGTTTGTGATTGTCTGATATTATTTGTATGCGATTAACCACTATTAAAAAAGGGAAGTGAGAATTATTACAAAATAATTTGCGCGAAAAAAAATGATGTAGGTTTTACACAGAACATTCACACACTACTCCTCTTTCCTTGCTCTTATAAACTACCTTTCCAGTATTCCAACACAATGCACTGCATGAATAGGCGTCATATCCGGAGCGTTGATCTGAAAAAAAGCTTCCATTACTGTTCAAGAAAATAATTCCCTAAGAAAAAATTCTTGATTACATATTAAATATTTCATGTGAAAGAAATAACAGTAAAATAATGTTTTTATTCAACATTTGCAAGCCAAAGGACTTTAGTTTTTCCTTTTTGTTTTATTTTCAAAATCTATTCAGTTTAAGGCACTTGGTAAGGAAGTCACATAGAAAAACAAAAAATGCAACGAAGCTGAACTGAAAATTTTTTTCCAAAAAAAAAGAGAACTTGCAAAATCGTTATTTTTAATCAAAGACTTTTTAAAAACTGTACTAATTTTTGCTTTTTCATTCCAATCAATTGCCACAATTTGAGCTACAAAAAAAATTTAAAACGTAGCAAATATACCAAGACCATCAGAATATTTTAGCAGCTCTTTGTTCTCTTACCACCAGACTACTGTTTTTTTTTGGTTACAATTCAAATCAAATCTGTGTTATAGAAAAAGGGCCTGTAAGAAATCTTATCAGTATTGGTGGAAATAAAGTTCTTAAGAAAAAAAATTTTATTTTTTTGATTCCTCTTATTCATATTCAGCAAAAAGTTTTTGGAAAGTGCAAAACTAAAGACTAGCATGAAATCATAAAATTTTTTTTTTTAAATTTAATGCATCCAATGCATCTATCCACTGCAGTTATTGCCAGTCATTGTGAAAAAGAAAACCAAAAAATCTCTTGAATGCTTGAAGTTGATTGTTGGATGGTGGTGGTAGACATATTGCAACATCATTGGAAAAAAGTAAAGTTTTTCTAGCAACTTTCTTAAATTATGAGATGAAGTGGAAAGCAAAAGTTTTGAGCATGTGTTTGAACATTAAAAGAACACTGCCGGAAGAAGCGTTTTTTTAAAGACACTCAATTGAAAATCGACGTGAAAAACTTAAAAAAAATCTGGGCAACTACTAAAAAAAACTACTGATGAAATACTTAGAATTTAAAATTCAATAAATTACTGTATTGTTATCCTGAAGCTGAAATAATTGCATGCAACTTCGTGCATAGTTGGCGTTGTCTAGTAGGTAGTGTGTTGTCTGACCTAGGTCAGACAAAACAAAGTAAGAAAAATATATTTTTTCGGCAACTGCCTCTCATCAGATTTCTGGCAAAAACTCTGAGAGTTAATAAAATTGCCATGAAAATTTTCTCAAAAATCTGTAGTTCGGGTCGATTTTGGAATTGTAATTTGGGATCTTTGTATGAAGTCTGCATAGGTTATAATCATGCTCCATTTGCTTTCCATAGCTTTTAGTAGAGTGTTGAGGTTAAGATCTCACAGGACGATTTTCCAATTTGCTTTTTAAATACCATTTCCTTCGTTCCTTAAATATTTTTTACCAGTTAAGGAAAACCTGACTTTAACAGGGATTTAATTTTTTTTGTATTTCATTTTCTGGTTTAAAATATTTTATTTCCATTAAGTTTTTAAACCAACAATACAACATAATAAATCTTTAAATGCAATTTATTTCGAAATTTATTTGTTTGTTTTCCGTAATTTTTACAAAAATAATAAATTTGTATAAATTTGTTAAAAATTTTCGATAAAATAAATTCATTTTGTGGTTTTTAGCACAACATACATTGTGTGCATATGTACATTAACTTTCTTTTCTCTTGTGGTATTAATTAATAGTTAAGCTCATATTACGGGAGTTATTGGAAAAATTTATAAGAAAATTCAATTCAAATTTTTCTGAACAACCAGGAAAAAATTGAAAGTTCACATGTGATTGATGAGGTTGTATGCCCTATATTATAATAAGTATTTTCGGACAATAAGTTAGCATTGAAGTTAACAACAAGATCCAAAAGAAGACTAATTCAACATATTGTTTGTACAACTTCCTAATCAATTAACTTACGTTCCCATTGATTGTTATGCAAGGTAGCTACTTAGCTTGAAGGGAAACAACCATAATCTATATGGACTGCTACATATCCTATTGTCATACACACAAGACATCACGGCGTTCATACGACTGTTCAAAATAAATGTGCTGAGTTACTTAATTGGTTATTATAACCCTTCAGTCAGGATTACCACCTAGTTTCTTACACCACCCATGTTATGCATGTTAATTTTATCCAAAAGTGGCGGAACCTACAGATTAAAAGTTTTTCATGACAATTTTTTATTTACTGCCTCAGTTTATGCCAGAAACCTTGTGAAAGGAAGTCGTCAAAGAAATATTTTGTCATATTTCGTTCGGCAGCGGATTGACAGCTGCCTTTATTACTACAACATAGGGCTTCAAAAAGAGAAATGGAATAAGTGAAGTATTTTTTCAACCACCAAAATTCGTACAATTCAGGAGACTATTACGCAAGAATGGCTAGAACGTTAAGGTGAACTTGATTAACGCAGTCCTCGAAAATTTGCAATTAGTAGAGGAAATCTGCAAAGTCTCTCCGGTGATAATCGAGCGAGGCCGTCTGTAATCTTCAGAATTCTTATTCCGAAAACTAAATTTGGCCTTAATGGTCCTGCAAACCAAAAATGTACTTTTACAGTATAACAGTATAGAATATAGAATATCTGTATATTTTATGATACACTCATAAACTTATCAAAAGAAAATTCTTTAAAATCTGGACAAAATATTTTATTTCATTCTGCTCTCACTCTATCCCTCTTTCTTCTCTCTCTCTCTTCTCTCTTTTCTTCTCTACAATTTTCGCCTGATGACAACGTTTGCCAAAGAACTTTACACAACGCCAAAAGCATTCACTCTTTAAAGTATTCTCATGATTTTGGCATGATCCTGGCAGAGAACATGATGCATGTTGGAATTGGAATGTCCATACGATGGCGTGATGAATATGTGTGCAAAATAAATTTAATAATAAAAAAATATGAAAAAAGGACTAAAAATTCCAAAAGAATATTTGTCTAATACATACAATGGCAATGAAAGGAACATGAATGAATTAACGAATAAAAGTATGTACGTCTGTCTGTCTGCCTATTTATATTTACATACAATAAAGCACAGCCTTAGTCTTATAATCCATAGTAGAAAAACAAAGGAGAGACAGACAAGAAGGCTTATATTACCACACTTGTATTTACAATTCACACATTTTTAAGAATGATATGACACACTCATATAGACATAAATATGTCGTTATGCCTGGCAGCAACAAAGAAAATTAAATAAAATAAAAAGTATTGTACGGACAATAACAAAAGCAAAATAAGTCTCCATGTAAACAAAACAACAATAACAAATGCAGCAATAAAACCAATGAAAAATAATAACAATTATCGCCAAACATATTAAAACCAAAGGCATACAGAAAGGCGACAGAAAGAAAAGACCAGCACGTCTGAGCGACTTTTCCAAATTTTATTGAAATTGAAAGGAATTAATTTTGTTTCTTCAGGAGGATAGTGATGATTATGATGGTCTTGAAGAAGTTTCTGATACTCTTCTTTGATATACATACATATGTATTCGGTGGCGTATTGTGTGAACTACTGAAGCCACTCGTCAAAACACTGATTGGACCTGTCAAGTCCATCATCGACCAGATCTTCACACTACGCCAAATCCTGGAAAAGTTCCACGAAAAATAGCCAAAAAGGGATCGTGTTATTGCCGCAATGTCTGAGCTCGGTATACCTGCGAAGCTGATAAGGCTATGCAGAATGACCTTGAGCAATTCCTGCAGCTCCGTCAAGATAGGAATTGGCTTTTCCGAACCTTTTGATACCGTGAGAGGTTTCAGACAAGGCGACCCCTTATCATGTGACCTCTTCACACAAGGAGAGTGTTCTGAGAGTGTTCATCGCAATGGCACTATTTTTCAAAAAAGTTTCGAATTGCTTGCATACGCTGACGACATCGACATCATAGGGCATACCAAGCGAGATGTTACTGCTGCCTTCAGTTCTATTGAACGAGAGTCTACTAAGATGGATCAGGCAGTAAATTAGGGCAAAACAAAGTATAAGTGTATATGTTATCGACAAGTAGAGACGTGCGGCGTATTGATTCTCAGATTACGGCCGATAACTATACTTTCGATATAGTCAAGGAATTTACTTATCTTGGCTCCGCCGTTACCACCAAAAATTATGTCAGTCTGGAGATCAAAAGCAGGATTACTCTTGCCAACGGGTGCTACTATAGTTTCAATAGGCAATTGAGTAGCAGAGACCTCTATCGTTCGACAAAACTAATACTCTACAAGACGCTCATCTTTATGGCGCAGAGGCATGGACCCTATTAAGAACTGATGCAGCAGCCTTAAAAGTGTTCGTGAGAAAAGTCCTACGTAAGATCTTCGGTCCAGTGCGATTCAATAGTGAGCTGTATGAGCTCCTCAAAGACATAGAGGTTGTGCAGCGTATTAATATCCAGCGGCTGCTCTGTCTCGGCCATCTCGTTCGAATGGAGGAGGATGTTCCGTCGAGACGGGTATTTGATGACGGGAGAAGCAGAGGCGCCTGGAGAATGTGTTGCGGCAGGCCGAAATCCGTTAATCGGGTTGCTAATGGCCAATTAAGTAAGTAAGTATGTATTCGGAGTTTAGTCTATGTTTGCATGTTTATATTCGAACGATTCCAATCTGTATAGAAAGGCTCACAAGCATTCAGATGAACCAAATATTACAACATATAACGTCCTGCATAAAGATGCCTTCTACGCTATGCTCGAATACTTATATGTATATACGGTAAGTGTCTTAGTTATGGTACCAAAATAGTCTTCGGGGAATTTAACATGAAGGTCAGATGGTAAGGCATATTTGACAGAACTAGTGGCCACTTCTGTCTCCACACAATCAAGTTTTAGTATTTCGGCATTCACAAAGCATTGATCATATTGTGTTTGACGGAGAGTACAATTTCAAAGTACTATATGTGCGCACATTCAGAAATCCAAATATCAAGTTGAGTACTATCTTTTCGGAGTTAAGATACGATTACTCTTCGAATTCTACAAGCCCAAGCATATCTGGGGCATTCGCCACTAAACCTGCGGGTAAACTCCGTCAATCCTCATTTAATCTTGATGGGACAACAGGAAAGGTGAGAGAGTGGGGAAGTCGAGTTATTCCGATGTAAGAATGATGCTCAAAAACTTTATCAAGATTTTAAGCGCTTGACCAAAGCTTTGAAGTTCTTGGTGACAGATTTGCAATCTTTTGTGGAGGCAACCCTTCTCTTCTACTACTATCTTTGTAGTAGATGACGTACTCGGGTGTGGAGATTACACCTCCCAGCTATTATTATATTAAAGTCGCATTGTTAGGTTAAAGTCGCATTGCAGCACCTTAGGAACAATAACCCTGATGGGCTGCCTACAGAATTCTTTAAACCCGGAGGTAACGAGATGCTAGGGTGAATGCACTAGGTTAATCACAAAACATGACTGCAGTATGTCCAACGTTTGAAACCGGAGTGTCATCTGTCCTGTCCATATTATCTCTATCGCATATTAGATTCTTAGGAAAGTATTGAGTAAATGACTGAAGCCACGCCCCAAAACCCTGGTTCTAACATATCATTAAGACCTGCTAAGTCCATCGTAGTCCAGATATTTGCATTACACCAAATCCTGAAGAAATAGCATGAAAAGGAGCCTGATAAAGAATCGTGTTTTTGCAACAATATTTGAACTCGATATTCCTGCAAAGCTCACAATACATACATAATTGGTCATTATAACAATTCGGTTAGGGTTACGACTTATGTTGTGTGTGTTAATTTTTATACATGAGTGGCGGGACCTACAGTTTAAAATCTGTTCCGAACGACGGATTTTTCAGAAACTTTTCAAGGCAATTTTATTTACTTTTAGAGTTTTGTGCTGAAAGGATGTGCGTGATGTTTGAACTGGTGGTGTTACATCTAATAAGTCAACTCACTACTAGACCTACTAGACTACGGCGACTTCATATTTAGATGAACTGTTCGATAAAGATTGGCACAGCATTTATGTGATCTTGGTCTGACTTCCGCCTGCTATTTTTGAAGGACAGTTTCAACCGTTCTTGCCTGGCCACAACACCGCTGAAGAAATCATGGCTTATATATTTTTATATTATTTTTTTTGGCAGCCGTATGGTTTCTTATTAATGCCTTGTTTGTTTTCGTTATCACTGTTCCAACTTTGAGAAACGCTATCACATGTGAAGTATGACAAACTATTCCAACTGCCAACAATTTTGTTCTTTTAAAATAATAACTTTTTACAACAATATTCTGTCACGTTTAAAACATAGACAGAATCACCCTGAAGACATACGAATGGGTAAAAAGGAATTTAGTTTCTTTGCCTGAAACTGTTTTCTAATATTACAAGTGTGTGATAATTATTTTATAAATAATAACCAAATACGTATTAATTAAATGAAATAAAACAATATTGTATTCAATTATAGCCACAAGGTAAATTGTATTAAAAGTTTCTCTATATTTAGTGTGATAATTAAACATTTTTGAAAAAACCATTTCTCAAGTCTGATGACAAGTCATAACAATAATTATATGAACAACGATTTATTTGTGTTCATGTAATATCATAATTATGTTTTTATTGTTGATTGCATATCAATTAGAGATTATATGTTTCAAACTTAAGTGGAATTTGATGTCTGTTGAATCAAAAAAAGTAATTGGAAAATACATAACTTAAGTAAGTAGGTTATAACCAAATGAAAATATACAAGCACTTGCGCTTAAGTGACAAGTTTTAGCCTCTTTCTACAATTCAAAATGCTTCTAAAAATACTTTTTAGATCACAAGGACTTGAATTTACTCTAGACCCACTGAAGCCCTTTCACTTCCACCTCATTCCATGAAAAGCCACGCTGCTTATGATAGTTCACATTTACAATTACACTTACATAAGTATGGACTGTAATGATAAAGTTAACATTTAATTATTTGTATTATTATTATTTGTATGCAATTATGTATGGAATATAACATCTAGTAAATGTCCGCCGAGGCTTCTCTGGGTTCAACGCGTCAAACATTTTTCCATGACTCTGGGGCATAAATTAGGTTGAATTTGATCGATGGCATCCGTTGTGTGCCTTTGCCTTTGAGGATCGCTAAGATTTGTGGCTTATTGTCTTTAAAAACCCCACAAGATAAAGTCTAGCAGGGAAAAATCGCACTACCTCAGTGGCCAGTTCACAACACTTCCACATAAGATGGCACTTCCAATGCGGCATGAGCTGTGTGATACAAAAAGCCGTTCTTTTGAACCATATGTATCTGGTGGGTCAGATCATCCAATTCTGTTCAAAATGCGTTGGTATTCATAGACCCATACTGTATACATACAGTGATAGACTGGAAAACATCGTTCTTAAAGAAATGTAGACTTAAAAAACTGGCAGCCCAAAATCCACACCAATAGTAACTTTTCAGAATACATTGGATACTTTTGGGTCTGGGTGGGTATCGTGCAAAAATTCGCATACGTATTCATCCTGAAATGGACATAAAAATAATTTTTTAATGAAAATTAGGGTCAATTGCCAATTGCTCCAGCACCCATTCAGCGAACACTCGTCATTATCTTTGGTGGTTTATCTTCAGCTTTTCGGCAATTTAAATTTTGTTTAAATTTTGTGGCCCAAGTCACCACGTAAAATTCGTTAAGCTGTGGTCTACGAAAGATCGAGTTCTTGTGAACGATTGGCTGTCTGGGTATCTTCTGCACACTCTCACTGTTTGTGCATCACCACACGAAACATCATGTGATTCTTATGTTTCGTCAACGGACGGGTATTGATCGATAGTTTACTGAACCAGTGCACTCGAATTTATCCAGCACATTCCGAGCATATCGTGAGCAACGTTCAGTTTTCCAAGCAGAACTCCGATTTTAATAAAACAATTTTGTTATTACTACGTGGTTTTGAATGCCATTACCCATATGCAGTGTTGCCATTTGCCAAGTTTTCCCCTTTTTTCCAACTTTCTTGAGATGCATTAAATTTGTTTTCTAACAAAACAAGTTTTTTCAACAAAATTCAATTTAAAATTTTTTTCAATAAATTCAATAATAATAACACGATATACTTACATTTTTAAATAAAATGTTGTGTATTTTATTAGTACCGGGCAAAAGTAGCATGCTTAAAATACTTTGCACCAACAGAGGGCGTCGGGTTCCGGTGTTTCCTTTAAACATTTTGGTACATTTTTAGAAACAAGTTTTTTTTTGTAAAAAAAAATTTTTCCCAGAAATAAAAAGTATAGAAAAAGAAAAAACGCTGCCCATGTGGCAAAACAGTCTGAAGAAATTACAACTAATTTAACAGAAGTAGCTTCAACAAGAGAGACGTTAATAACTTTAAAAGCTCGGAAGCCTTTGTTGGAAGACTAGATCTAAGCATTTGTTTTATGATTTTAACTTGAATGCATCGAATATAATCATCGATGTTTTATTGATCAATAAAGAAAACATCGAATTGTTAAGATAAGTCACATGGAATGTTTTTTAAACATATGTGTATATCGTAATTGAAATTGACGGATACTCGCTGAACACAGAATTATCCGACAGGATGTATTACATATTGCGACCAATTGCATTAGCTTAATAGGACTTTTTTGGATACATTGCGCTGATACTCGTTTAACACAGAATTATCCGACAGGATGTCTATCGTATCACCAGTGACCAATTGCATCAACTTGATGACAGATTGGCTTTTCTTGTCAAAAGGATTCATTGTGCAGATGGCCATCATAATTTGCTTCTACCCGGATAGCTCTAAGCATGGAGGAAGAACGAGACAGTGCCCCTATAAAGAAAAATCACGTCTACAAATAAAACAAATCCATTTTCCACATTCAAATATTTCCATACCTGCAATCGTAATACCAATTAAACTACATTCCTTGTTTCTTTGTAATTTGTTACAAATTAAAGTCAATTAAAAATGTTTCTTTCTAAAGCTTTATACTTCGCCTCTATTGGAAATCATGAACTATGCCATCCTCTAATGATCAAAAGTTGTCTTCAGTCAGCCACAATAAGAAATTACGTCTTTAAATACACGCTTAACAACACTTGTGTGTTAAACCCGCAAATAATTGAAATTACATAACAAACTTCTGGTGCAAATAATTTCGAAACGTTGTAAAATGAGAGGAAAGCCTGCGTAGAAAATGATTTATTTCGTTGGTTGTGTGTAGCACATGTGTTAAGAATGTGGAAAATGTTACTTTTAATCAAATATTTAACACTGAAGTATCTCTATACGGAATTTAAGAATAATTTAAATGAAATATTTTCCATGGCAGACAGTAAAAGCTAAAGAAGTGGAACAATTTTTTAAAATGTATTTACAAGCAATTTTTGGTTTTGAAAGTTAGCCTATCACTGTGTTGAATGCATTTTCATCGCTCTCTACATCTGGGGGTTTGCTAGAGCATAAAATTTCACCACAGGAATAGAAGACAAATTACATTTTAGTACGTACATTTAGTACATTTATAAAAGGTGCAAAAAAAAAAACTCTAAACTAAAACGAAATACTTTCCTTCTGTTTGTGTTATACGACTAGAAAATGAATTTTCAAGTAAAATACATTTACATTCATTTTGAAAGTGTAGATTTTCACATAAAACATCAAGTATAGGGTATTAGAAGGATAACTAACCATCTGTAGAAAGCATGTTTAAATTTTCTAAAAAATTTGAATTATTATGTGCCACTCAAATATACAACCAGGAGACTGTACAACAGAACAAAATTTAGTTCCGAGAGCAGTATCCTCCTAATACTTACTGTTTGCCACTGTTCCTTTTTAAATGGAATTATAGAAAAATGTTGTCTGAATTTCTAGTATGCCGTTTAATATTCGCATTTCTTATGCACTAAATTATTTTTGGTGTTAAAGGTTCCAAACTAGTTAACCTATTACAATTACTTCAAATTAAGCTACTATGCCAGATATTTCAGGAAAATTTTATTCACTACATCCACAATGCATCTTATTTACTTTCTTAATTGACCATTACAACCATATGTAGCTGCCAGATGAACAATGCATCAAATCGTCAAATATTAGAAAAAAATCGTTAAAGGCGTTAATGGAAATCGTAAAAAAATCGTCACAAAAAATAAATACATAAATTAAAGGTTAAAAAAGAAAAATTGTAGTGAAACATATAAAGTTAAGTCAACCTACATATTGTTACGCATATCGAAACGACCTAATATCGTTTAACATTAACGATAAACAAAAGCTACAAATACAAAGACCATGAGGCAATGCGTACACAATACACACGACACAAACACACTAACGCGTACATCGAACCATTTATAAGTAAACCAACAATATCAGTATGAGTATGAGAGAGATGGATAACGCAAACGCAACAAGAGTCAATGTGTATACAATACACAAACACACTCTAACGAATACATCGAACATCTTCCAAATAAACCAACAACAATAAACAATGTAGTCGCAAAAGAATTCTCGAGAAAGCGAGAACACAAACCTTCCACTTCGAGAACCATCATCAGACTGAAGAGGTTCGCATATAAAAGGGCAAGACAAGGCAGGCAACCAGTCAGTTGTAATTGAGTCAGTCTTGAGTGAAGTTGCGTGTGAACAATAAATAGTCGTGTTGGAAGATATCGGTTGCGAGTAATAGTTGTGTGTGAATAATAGCAAGCAATTAATGTTGCATCGGTTAAGTGTGAACAGTGAGTGGCATAAAGAAGTGAACAATAAAGAAAGAGAGAGTTTTTATTGAAACTAAACACATATTTGTTTTTACTTTGGTTTGCAATTAACGAACTCATATTTAAACGTTTTTAAAAAGGTAAAAACGTAACAATTGGTGTCAGAAGTGGGATTGCAAAATCTTAAAGTGAAAATAAATAACAAATAAAAAGAAATAAATAAATAAAATGAAACTCTCCGAATTAAGAGTGGAACGGCTTAAACGTGAGTTGGCTAAGCTAGAACTGGCAACAACGGGCACGAAGAATGAACTGCAAAGGCGTTTAAGGGAACAACTGCAGCTTCAGGGCATTGACATCGAATCCTACGAGTTCGAGGATAAAGAGGAACGAGAGCTACAGACCCCTGCAACCCCTAGCGGTGTCGACATAAATTCGTTGCTAGCCGCTATGATGGAGAAAATGCAGGTATTAGCTGATAAACAAGAAGCTTCCCGAAAAGAAGAGAACAAAAAGCTATTGGCTGAAGTACAAGAAGCTTCTAGAAACGAAAATCAGAAATTTCTGGCTGAAGTACAAGAAGCTTCTAGAAACGGAAATCAGAAACTTTTGGCTGACATACAAGAAACTTCTAGAGCCGAAAAACAAAAACTATTTGCTGATTTTCAAGAAACTTCTAGAGCCGAAAATCAGAAATTTCTGGCTGAGTTGCAAAAAGATAGAGAACAAATGCAAGCAGCATTTATGAAAGAAATGGAGAATGAAGGACAAGAGTTTTTGTTAAAAATTGAAGGCATACTCGAGTCATTCAGCGAAAAGGTTGCAAGTGTCGCCGAAGAGGTGTCAAATTGGGAAAAAGCCGTTGACGGGAATATCGTTATGATGGAGGAGAAGACCAACAACCTCCAGAGCCAGCGACCGGAAACAGTTCAAGTCGTATCGGAAGGTGGCGACAGGATAGAAGCCCCTTGCTTTGATGGTAGCTCATCCCTATCCGTCTTCAAATTCCAATTCGAAACAGTAGCCAGCAGAAACGGATGGGACGATGAAGAAAAGGCTTTGCAACTAATCTTGGTGCTAAAAGGTGCCGCAGCCCAGACTCTGGAAACTATGCCAGCCAGCTGCAGAAACAACTACAGCGACTTAATGATGGCGTTACAGCGTAAATTCGGTGACGAGCACGAAAGAAAACTGTACCCTATGGAGCTAGGGAGCAGTGCGCAAAAGGCTTATGAGTCACTTGAAGCTTTTGAAATGGAGGGCGAGAGGTTAGTGCAGCTCATATACCCGGAAGAAAACCATCCACTGGTAGACGATTTTAAAACCGAGGCGTTTGTATAAGAGATCGTGGCCTTCGCACTAGCCCAAGAGACCGCTCGCACGATTTCCAGACCTCAAATAAGCAAAGTGCGAAAAATGGAAGCTGTGAAGGAGGAAGAATGCCTGTTAAATAAACTAAAAGAGATGCTGAAGCAAGTTTTGAAAGAGGTACGACAAAAGGTCATGCTTAAGTGTCTCAACTGTGGAAAGGGCGGTCATGTTCCAAGGAAACTGGAACGCGCTACGAGAAAGGTCAAGATCCGTCTCACCAATAAAAGGCCGAGTTACCAGCCAACAACAGCAGAGTCCCCGTTAAACTAAAAAAAAAAACCGAGCTAGCACTGAGGGACAAGTGCTGGCTTCCCACAAGCGAGGTCCCCTCAAGGCCCAGTAAGAAGAAGTCAAGGGCAGCTGCAACAGTACAACTCAGGCGCACCTTTGGAGAGGATAGCGTTGGTCAGCGATAGAATGAAAGCCAGGTATGATCGTGCAGCAAACACGGAGGGTTTCCATGAAGGACAACTGGTACTACTCTGCAACCCAACGCGAAAGAAGGGATCATTCTCCAACGTACAAAGTAGCTGGGATGGACCGTATACAATAATTAAACGGTTAAGCGATGTTGTGTACAGGAAACAGAAGGCAGGCAGCCCCCGGAAAAAAATGAAGGTTGTGCACACAGAGCGACTGGTAAAATATGGGAGAAGAGATAATGAGCCTATTCGGGACGAACAGGCTTAAGTGGGTGGCAGTGTTACGCATATCGAAACGACCTAATATCGTTTAACATTAACGATAAATAAAAGCTACAAATACAAAGACCATGAGGCAATGCGTACACAATACACACGACACAAACACACTAACGCGTACATCGAACCATTTATAAGTAAACCAACAATATCAGTATGAGTATGAGAGAGATGGATAACGCAAACGCAACATAAGCGAACGCAACAAGAGTCAATGTGTATACAATACACAAACACACTCTAACGAATACATCGAACATCTTCCAAATAAACCAACAACAATAAACAATGTAGTCGCAAAAGAATTCTCGAGAAAGCGAGAACGCAAACCTTCCACTTCGAGAACCATCATCAGACTGAAGTGGTTCGCATATAAAAGGGCAAGACAAGGCAGGCAACCAGTCAGTTGTAATTGAGTCAGTCTTGAGTGAAGTTGCGTGTGAACAATAAATAGTCGTGTTGGAAGATATCGGTTGCGAGTAATAGTTGTGTGTGAATAATAGCAAGCAATTAATGTTGTATCGGTTAAGTGTGAACAGTGAGTGGCATAAAGAAGTGAACAATAAAGAAAGAGAGAGTTTTTATTGAAACTAAACACATATTTGTTTTTACTTTGGTTTGCAATTAACGAACTCATATTTAAACGTTTTTAAAAAGGTAAAAACGTAACAATATCTTCGTTCAAAAATAAATAAAGACAATATATTTAACAAAAAAATTTAACAAGTTCTTTTAACGCTTTAATTATAAAAATAAACGAGTGTTTTATACAATATAGTATAATAATAACATAATAATAATAATATTGTTACGAAAATGGAAATGGTGTTATTAAAATAATAAGCAAAAGCTCCAAAAACAATACAATGGACTTGATCATGTATAAAATGATAAACAAAAGCTCCAAAAACAAAATAATAGACTTGTTCACGTGATCAAGGAATGAGTAAGAAATATAGCAACAAAAACAATGGACTTTTTTACAAGATCGATGAATAAACAAAAATATAGCAACAACGTCAGTGTATAAAAAATAGGGATAAACGAAGTAAACAACCAAAAACAAAGTGCAGTATAAAAAAGGGCAACAACAAAATGCAGTAAAAATAGCGGTTAGACAAATACACAAGCAACAACTACTCTGCTTGGACGAATGTAAACAAGATACACAAACAACAAGTTGTTTACATTTTTTGATATTTCTCGAAGACATTCTCCTTCAAGGGCATACATCAGACTGCTGACCCTTGGGATATAAAAGGCAAGACAGAGCAAGCAACGATGATTTAGTGATTCAGTTAGAATTCGCGTGTGAAGACGACACGTTGTGTGTGAAGAATAATAGTGGTTTGAAGATCTCCGTATAGTGCCTACAAAAAGGTTGTAAGCAGAGAGAGAGAGAGAGAGAATAACGAACAATTGCTATTGCATACGCGGAAGATAATCGTGGTTTGAAGTTCTAACGAACGAGTGTAAAAGGAAGAATAACAAAGTAAATTGTTATTGTTTAAGTCAGTAAAAGAAAGAATAACAAAACGGAAGTAAATTGTTATTGTGTAAATCAATTTCCAACAGTGGCACACGGAATTGTGCGAACAATAAAGAATTGATTTAATAATTAAACACATATTTATTTTTATTTTATTTACAATCTACGAACTCATATTTTTAACGTTTTTAAAAAGGTAAAAACGTAACAATATAATAAATACATAATACAATAATATAACATATATATTACAATTAAACATTTCAATTAAATCAGATTAAAATCAGCAGTTACGACTGCTAAGTTTTAAATAATCTTTTTATATAAGGAATTTAGTTTAATTTAAATTAAGTTGGCTTAATATTCTCTCTACATTAGCTGAAGTATGTATGTGATAATACTAATATTTTTTAATAAATTTATTCAAGGCTAGAAATTAAAAGCTACCATTTCTTATTTTCATTTCTGATTTTTTTTCAACCGGACTAGGTAGATAGGCTGTCTACCCAAATAAGTTGAGTGTGGACACTTAGGCGTCATAGGGCGCATTCTAATATAGTCCTGGAACAACTCCGAGTGTCTGATGAAGCGATTCGACTGCCAATGTCAATCATATATGATATCCATATCATCTACATATATAGTAGGCACCAAGGTGACCTTTTTTCCTTCTACAGGGAATATACCCAATTGATGAACAATCGCCTTCCGGCAGTTTCAAGACGTTGAAGACTAATGCGTCGCGTATTCGTCCCTATAATGCCATGCTCTGTTATGGCTTAGCCGACCAAACTAAATGTGTGCCTCTAAAGTTTAAACAGACTTATCCTCTATCTATTTCTGACCAGATTTTCTTCACGTCCTCTATGATTACATTGTCCATTGTAAGCTTGCAGATCCTCAGAGTGATTCCAAAAGTCGATAATTTATCGGATAGTTCGTTGGTTGTGCCACACCTGCCTGTTCATCCGCTCTGCAGTTACCTTGAATGTCACTGTGCCCTGGTACTTATATGATATCATGTCGTTCCATTCCAGCAGTCAAAATGCAGAGTGATTTCTGTTAAGGTAGACATTACAAGGGAGCCAATAGTTCTTGGTGGGATAGGGTTAAATATATTTGATGGGGGGGTGTTTTTCGAGAACTTGAACTCTTTCACTAGTTCGATAATGCATACAACTTTATTGGGAAGTGTTTGTAACTCATTTCTTTGATTTTTTGTGTTGAAATCACCTACTTCTGAATTCATTCCTGACAAAAAACTTTAAACTTGTTTGTACTCAAATTTAAATAACATAAATGAATATGTTGGATTTTTTGTTACTTGTTTAACGGAAAACCATAAAATAAATAATTTAATATGTGTTTAAGACTTACATATTCTTAAGTGATATAAAAATACAAAAAAGTCTCTTGATGGTTGGCAGTTGATAGTTGCCTAAGTACATTTTGAATCATATTTATAAAAAAAATTTTAATAAAAAAAGAATTAACAGGTAATCAAAAAATTCCTTAAAAGCTTATGTTATGAAAAAATCCACTGTAGTTGGTATTGACTAACATCCAGGAACCGAAAATAACTGTTATTTTTGAATTTTTGATTAAAAAAGCAACTGCAAGGAAATGTCGGAGAACAAAACCAAGTATACCATTTTGATTGTCTTGGACAAAATTTTTATAAAATGCGATGCTTTTTAAAAATCTGATTTTTATTTTTTAGAAAAAAAAAAAAAAAATAATAGTTATTTTTGATTTTTATTTTTTCGAGCAAAAATAAAAGTTAATTTTGTTTTTTCAACCCAAATTTGGAGCCAATTATGATTGCAAAACTTAATTTTAATAATTTTTAACATAAATTGTTTCAAAGAATTTTTTAATAAATATTATGAACTCATCATGAATTAAAACAAAAATAACTTTTATTTCTGCTCGAAAAAATAAAAGTCAAAGCATAACTTTTATTTCTGCTCAAAAAAATAAAAGTCAATAATAACTTTTATTTTTGCTCGAAAAAATAAAATTCAAAAAATAACTTTTATTCCTGCTCTTAAAAATAAAAGTCAAAAATAACCTTTATTTCTGCTCGTAAAAATAAAAGTCAAAAATAACTGTTATTTTTGCTCGAAAAAATAAAAGTCAAAAAATAACTTGTATTTCTGCTCGGAAAAATAAAAGTTAAAACATAACTTTTATTTTCTGACTTTTACGATAAAAGTTATAACAGTTATACTATGTTCACGTATGCAATTTAATTGAGTCAATATTCGGTTAATTGATAACATTATTTTAAGTGTTCAGGTATAATAATATCAATATTCATTTGACAGCTGATAAACAATAACATTGTTTTTATTTTGGTTGCGAATATTAGAGTTAAAAAAGTTTGTAAATAAAATGGAAGACAATTCAATAATTGAATACGCATTACTATTGGTAAATAGAAACGCCGAACTGTTGCGGTTAGTCAGAACAACTTTCGATTCAAAATTGGATTCTCTGAGAAGGATCAGAAAGAAAAATATGGTCATTATGCAAAGTTTGCTGAAAAGGCAACTTTTGCTCATGGCATTATTGGAGGAAAATAGAACTCGAAGATCATTATGGAAATTGGTAAGTAAAATATGAATAATAACAACAATAACTACATTTTTAATTTTCAGAACCGCCAATCGACATTTTGGGAACTCAATTGTCATTGCAACGACGACCAGTTTTTCAAAACGCATTTTCGGATGACACGTAGCAGTTTTGACGTCCTATGTAGTTTTTTAGGCAATTTAAGTAAGAGGGACACAAAGTGGCATAAAGCGATAACGCTAGAAAAGCGCGTAGCCATCGCTTTGTTTACCCTCAGTTCATCTGGGGAATACAGAGTGGTGTCTGAACTTTTTGGTGTTGGTAAGTCGACTGTGTGCACAATTCTGATTGAATTTTGTGAGGAAGTGTGGCAGGTGTTGTCCACAAGATATGTAAAGAAATTGCCACCAACACAAGAGCTTCTAAACGAATGTGTTCACGGATTCGAAAGGCTTGGTTTTCCACAATGTCTAGGGGCCATTGGTAAGTGTGAAATTTTTGACATTGTGTACCATTTTATATGCATACATAAATAAAAGAATCCTCAAATGACAAGCAATTGCAATTTATATTTACAGATGGGTGCCATATCGAAGTTAAACCAAAACAAAACGATGCCACAGACTACTACAAATATAAGGGATGGTATTCTATGGTACTTTTGGCCCTTGCGGATTACAGGTACGAAATATGCAATTTTTTTGTTTGTAAAATATTTAATGATATATAAACAGGTACCGTTTTTTATATATAAACATTGGGGCTCCTGGGCGTTGTAATGATTCGCAAATTTATAATTCATCATGATTAAAGAAGGTACTGGAGAACTCCGACGTGTTGAAATCCAATACAAAACAAATAGGTGGTATTCAAATTCCAGTTTGCATTTTGGGAGACTCTGTCTTTAGATTCTCAACCAATTTAATGAAACCGTACCCGTTTTCATTGGCTTTATCAGATGAACAAAAGTTGTTCAACTACCAATTATCGAAGTGTAGAAGAGTGGTAGAGAACGCATTTGGTCACCTTAAAGCACGTTTTCGCCGTATAGGTAAAGGCATAGATAATCGAGTAGGGAACGAGCCGATTATTATTAGAGCTTGTTGCGTACTGCACAATTTCTTAAATGAAAGAAATGACAGCATAAATCAGTTGTGGCTTGAAAGCATGCCACATTTTCAAACAAACCAGCAGAATCCAATTTTTACCACTACAATTGGCGATAACGAACCAACTGCTGAAGCTATTAGACAAACCTTATGTTCTTATTTTAGTAAGTATAAAAAAACATTTTACTTTTTAAAATTTTTATTTTTTGGTATTTAAATATTCAATAAAAGAATTAGTGAGTTTTTTGGTATCTGCTGCTATTTCCTCTAAAATTTCTACTTTTTTCTTCTCTATCTCTACTACTGCTTTTTCCGCCTCCTTACTTTCATTAAATCATATTTCTATTCTCTCCGAAATACATTCAAATTTACCTAAAACTATTTCCCTAAAATTAAATTT
Source organism: Sarcophaga caerulescens (assembly GCA_927399465.1). Classification (NCBI taxonomy): domain Eukaryota; kingdom Metazoa; phylum Arthropoda; class Insecta; order Diptera; family Sarcophagidae; genus Sarcophaga; species Sarcophaga caerulescens. The sequence continues at coordinate 66,291,092 of OV656868.1, forward strand.
ATTTTCATTCCTTGCAGGCTGCTCAGACGGACTTGGTGCAGGGGAAGAACTCATTGGCGACATTGGTTCTGGTGATGTCCCACCTGGTGATGGTGCAGCATCGATGGCTGCATCGGCAACATCTGCATAAATAGAAAATGTTACTTTTAAAACAAATTAAAACACAAATTTTTAAGAAAGAGTAAAAACATACCGTCAATGCTTTCCAACGTCAGCTCTTGGAATAAATTGGCTTTAAAGCCACCTATAATTTGGTGGACTATTTGATAGTGACACCATGTTGAAGGCGACCCACCAGAAATGCCTACTCCTGCCTTTTCCTTTCTGCAAAATTGTATAATAAAAATCACTAATTTTTTATTTCATTTATATATAAATATATATATATACATACCTGTACCGTTGTGTATAATTTTGTATTTTCACCTGAACATCTCGTGGACTACACGAGTGTCCCTGCTGGGTCAGCTCCTCGGCCATTTCTGCATATATGTGGCCATTTTTCCGATGGCCACGCAGCTCATTTAATTTGCTTGGCCATATTTCCAGCAGGGCTGCTTCACTGGCGTCAGTCCAAACAAATCTATTCTTCCTTTTTTTAACTATTTGAAAATAAATTGATTATTTTTTTTTTTATTAAACATTATAAATATATAAATAAATTCAATAAAAACTTACCTTCCACTTGACTCGCCATTTTTTGTTTGTTTGTTTTTTGTCGTTGTTGACATTTGAGTTGTCAAATATCAACAGGAAGTGTTTGGTTAATTATAATATGCTCACTAAACACACTTATGACAGTGTTGTATTTAAAATTTTGCTTAAAATTATAACAATTAGCGTTTAATTGCTCAATTAGTAATTGAGATTTTATACGAAATATTGAGATCAATTAGGCCGTTAATTGCGATTTACGCAATAAGTGTGCATACCTGAACACGGTATTATGGTCCCTGCTAACATCATATTGGCGTATACTTTATAACATATTAAAACATATTACTCATACGCACCCATACTATCTGTACTGTACTAGATTAATTACTCTGAAAAGTATGCAATAAAATCAAATTTAACTTTTTTGTAAAAAAAAACGTCAAAATCGTCAAAGGGGTTCATTAAAATCGTAAAAAAACCGTCACAAAAAATAAATAAATTAAAAGTTAAAAAAAAATTATAGTGAATCATATATACATATTTTAATTAAAAACTAAATAACAAAAACATTTAACAAGTCCTTTAAATGCTTTAATTTAAAAAATAAACTGTAAAAAAATATGTTTTATACAATATACATATTTGTAAGTTAAACACATTTAGGAATTTAGTTTAATTTAACTTGCCTTAATACTCTCTCGACATTAGCTGAAGTATGTGATAATACTAATATTTTTTAATAAATTTAGTCAAGGCTAGAAATTAAAAGCTACCATTTCTTATTTTCGTTTCTGATTTTTTTTTTTTTCCAAAAATCGAGAAGTTTTATATTATTTTCAGGAAAAAATTGTTTAAAGTTTAAACAGTTGTTTATTGACACATAACCGCAGCAATAATATTGCATCATCTAAACTATGGGTGGCATAAATATTAAGGAGTCAGAAGCTCTTGACGTTCTGAGCATGAAAATTCAATGTGATGTTCGCTAGAACCGACACATTTTTTTTTATTTAATTTTTTTTTATTCGAACGTCCCCGGCCTCACACTAACCTACCCTCACCCGACCGCGGAGGGCTCGTCCCCTTTACGTAGGGACACGTACACGCTACAGTCCGGACTGTAGCGGGTAAGGGAAAAGTAATGGCAACGAGCTCGTTGCTCGATGCTCGTTAATGACGGTAGGGTACTGAACTCTATTTATTCATTTGAACATCGTTGTAATGTGGCTTGTGCTTCACTGTTCTATCGCTATTACAACGAATCTTGCTAGAGCGAAGAATCCAGGAGCGAAATATGCAGGAGGATGATCCGGCGAGACGGGTATTTGATGCGGGGATCTGCGGAAGTCGGCAAAGAGGACGACCTTGTTTGCGTTGGAAAGACCAAATTGAGGAAGCCCTGTCGTCGATTGGCGAGACCAACAGGCGTAGGCGCGCAAGAAGCAGAGGCGCTTAGAAGGATGTATTGCGGCAGGCCGAAATCTGTTAATCGGATTGTTAATGGCCAATTATGTAAGTAAGTAAGAAATAGGGGACTTGTTCCCGAGAAACATGTATTCCTACGTAACACTAGCCTTTCTCGGCGAGCACATCCGTATGTGGTCGATTGGCAAGTCGGACTATTCGTATGTGGAACTCCCTACGTGCAGAGGTTGTAATTTTTTGGCTTAAAAGGCATAAAATACAGAAAAATTATCACAGGTGTTCGCAAATAACTTAAAAATATAACACTTCAATCCTCGTTATTACTAACCTAAATTTTCAAAAATAATAATTGCAAAGCATATACAAAGTCTAAAGTAGCTTTTAACGTACTAAAGTTAAGAATATGACGTAAATTTTTAATGTCCAAAAATCGTCAAAATAAGGGCATAAAAAGTCCTATCGTCAAAATGATATTTTTGGAGTTCAAAATCGTAAAAATGACGATAAATCGTCAAATCTAGCAGCTATGGTTACGACTCTTTAGTCAAGACTATAACATAGCTTTGTGTGTGTTAATTTTTATCGAAGAGTTTAACGTCGTCTCCAAACGACAGATTTTTGAGGAATTATATTATCCTTATATTTGTTGTTGTTTTAAATATATTTAACTAGGACCCACGAAAACCCCTAATGAACATTTGTTTACAGGATTGTAAAAATTATTCTAAAATCTCATAATGGCACTTTGTAATTTGACTTCAATATATTCCCTTGTGCTTTGAACACTTCGGTACTAACAAGCCTCTCTTTGTAATATCATTGGACCTATTTTGCCAGAAGTCCATAAATCCTGGTTGGCTGGTTGAAATGCTGACAAATTTTCAATTAAAAAAACGTTATCTAAGTCGTCACTGGCTATGCTACTTGTGTGGTCTGCGTTCATGGTACATTTAAAAAAATACTCTTTATTTTAATTTAACATCTTAAACTAAGTTTGAAGGGCTACCTGCTAGAAATCACAATAAAAAAGAAAAACAAAATAATCAATAGAAATACGAAATTTTATGGAAATTATTTCCAAACAAACTTTTAGTTTAAAAAAATAAAAAAAGAAACAGAACTGCTCGACATTTGTTTTAAATTGAACATAATAAAATTGTATTTTTTTTCATATTTATAATCTTGTCTTCTGTTTTAAACTTTTTGTTTCTATTATTGGCAAAGTGCATGGGGAAATACATGAGAAGTCCAACGTTTCAAAAGTTTTGCATGCAAGTTACTTTGCACGACAGCTGTTAACTCTTAAATGTTGACTTTGAAAATTCAAAAAAATTATCCAGCCTAACAACCAAAAATATCACTCCTTTAATATTCTATATCTTCGATATACTGTTGATACATGAGTAGCAAATTACTCACATATTTCTTTCCAATGAAACATTTTTTTAAATTCGAAATTATAATTAACACGAGTGAACCAAATCGAGCTAATGATTCGTACATTATTTCAATGATTTTGGTCCTGGTCACAATAGAAGCGAGCATAATGATGCACTGTCTTCTTGGAATTCTTTCTTTTTTGTCAAGTGCGGCCTCTTTCCTTGATACCCTCTTAAACGATGCAATAAATTAATACAGCACTCGCAGTTAATTTTCTTTCTCAATGCTTTATCAATGCTTATTGAGTAGCGGGATTTTTCCTTAAAATCTCTTAATTTACTCGGATAGTCAGGCTGCAATTAAGTCCCTAATGAATGTAGTTTCATCATTCGTCCTTATCCATTACTGCCGAAAATAAATTTTAAAGATAAATTTCTGGTCATTCCAGGGCCAGCAGGCAGTGGGCAATCTACGATATGTTGCATGTCATCGGTATTCCCATCTTGTCTCGGTTAATTTGGATATTTTCCACTCGTTTTACGAGGTGGCTCAAGCTCGTTGGCAGTAAGAAGGTGAGTGCAATGTTTCCAGAGTCTGCTTTACATGTATTGACAAGGGGAGGACTAACTTGCTGGACCTACTGTTTAATTTCGACTCAGAACGACAAATTTTTTAAAAGACTTTTCGTCACAATTTTTTTACCCTCAGAGTTTTTGCCAAATATCTGCTAAGAGGTAGTCGCCGAATAAAATTTTTCGTTTTATTTCGTTTTATTTTACATCACTAGTCTGGCTGCACGTTTATTAAGTCAACACACTACTTACTAGCCTACGGTAACTTCCAAAATATGTCCACTATTCTCATTCATATTGTTACGAAAATGGTAATGGTGATACATCGTTTAACATTAAAATGATAAATAAAAGCAACTAAAACAAGGGACTTGTTTACATGATCAACAAATAAACAAAAATATAGAAACAACATCAGTATAAAAAAGGGATAAACAAGTAAACAAACAGGCAACAACAACACTGCAAGAACAAACGTAAACGAAATTCATAGAGATTTCGCAAAGGCGAAGTCATTCTCCTTCAAGAGCATTCATCAGACTGTTTACCCTGCGATATAAAAGGCGATGCCTGCGATAGCAGGCAATGGAGTCAATAAAAATTCGTCAGTCTTGTGTGAAGAGAATAATCGTAGTTTGTAGATCTCCGTTATAAAGATCTGTCAAACAATTTTTAGTGTTTACGCAGAAGAGTGTAAAGAAGAATAGCAAACAAAGCAAATTGTTGCTGTTTACATCAAGTTGTGGACAGTGGCACACAGAATTCTGCGAACAATATAGAAATTTAATTAAAACTGAACACAAATTTATTTTTATATTTATTTGCAATCTACGAACTTAATTTTAAACTTTTTTAAAAGGTAAAAACGTAGCAGTATTGTTTAGATCTGTAGATTTGTAAGAATGTTGTCAGATATTGTTATTACAAATCTTTGTAAAATATACGAAGAAAAATAAAATGGCAAACAAAGAAAAATATGAAATTGTTAACGATTGATTCGGAAAAGAAAATATAATGATAAGCCTGATGAAAGAAACCTTTTTGTAAAAATTATTCATTCAATAATACTTAGATATTCTATGTAATTTTAAAGCATTAATTTTTAAATGAAATTCATATTATTATGAATTTTAAAACATTTGCTTTTCTGGTATTATTTAAATTTGTTTTATTTGTATTGTTTTTATTTTATCTTGCCTTTCTAAAGTTAATCGTTCTTAATACTTTCCACTTGAATAATTTTATAAAATTTAAGCTCTTTTTTGTTATTGTTTTTGTTACTTACCACTTACCTGTGTTATATTCCCAAGTAAGCCCACTTAATCTTTAGAAGCTTATGCTCTTTAAAAGTATTATTAAAACCATTCAAGATAAATTTTCGCCCACATTTACTTTGTTTTATTTTTATTTTAAAAATTTAATTTGTTTTTTGAAAAACAAAAACTTTTGTTCGAATTTTTTTAAAAAATCTATTCATGACTGCGCATTATTTGGGGAAAATCAAAATTAATTGTGCCTCGGGAAAAACATTAAGAAGATGTTTAAGCTTGAAAAAGTATTGTAAAGGAATTTTATGAATTTTCAAAAATAACTTGGAGTTTGGATTATAACACGTGGTATATCAAATATTTGTAAATCGAAGCCACCAAAGAATTCTAATAATTTTTTGAACAACTACTACCTCAAACGCTAGACTGTGGAAACAAGCCAATATAAAATCGATTACATCAGTCAGCATTACGACCTAACTTCTCACACCACTTATGTTGCATACTCTAATTTTATGCATAAGTTTTATGCATAAGTCGACTCTGAACAACAAATTTTTGGGAAACTTTTCATGACAAGTTTATTTACTCTAAGAATATTTGAAAGAAATCTGTTGAGCACAAGTCGCCGTTTGGCCTGGAGTTTGAAACGTGGCCTCACGTCAAAAAACTAACACGCTGCCAACTGGACTACAGTAAAATTTATGGACACCACCAATTTAATTTCCAATAATTTGGAGACGATGAATCAGAAAAACATATTCTTGCAACCTTTGGTTAATACCCAAAGGACCCCAAAAGGCAAAACCTGGGTGTTGTTTATACCGAGCAGCATTCTTAAGTTAGTCATGACAATAAGCTTGGAGAAAACATTATAGGGATACTATATAAAGATTACTAAAGATAATAAAAATAAATTAGCTTCAAATAGTTTCGTTGCAAATGTTAGCGATGAGTTTCCCTCAACTCTCGTAAGTCTATTTGAAGGCATGATTTCTCAGTAGACGATGTATCGTAAGCACAAGGATCCTACAGTAAATGTCCAGTCGAGAAAAGAAAATAAGCAGTTTCATTCTTCCTCAGTTCAATTCAACCCGGTAGTCACAGTCTTATACTCATTGTGGTTAATTTGTACCTATACCCAGTGGTTGTTCTTCGGGGAAATAGATGATATTTGTGGATAAGATTTTACACTGATATGATGTTCAAAAGGCAAACTGGCACTCTGATTAGATTAGAATAAATACATACATACATAGTTGGTCATTGCAACCCTTTGGTCAGGTTTACGATCTAGTTCCTCACACCACTTATACTGTGTGTGTTAATTTTATACACGAGTGGTGGGACCTTCAGTTTAAAGTCAATTACGAACGACAGATTTTTGAGAAAATTTTTCATAGCAATTTTATTTACTCACAGACTTTATACCAGAAATCTGCTGAGAGGAAGTCGCCGAAGAAGTATTTTCTTTTCTATTTCGTTTCGTTGAAGATGTTTAAGCTGAGATTTTAACCGTGGCCTCATGTCTTTTAATCCAACACACTATCTACTAGACTTCGACGACTACAACTAGATGAGAATACTCTCAGGAAAAACGCGGACACTGAGAAGGCATTTAAGTGATAGGATGATAGTCATAACTTTCGCCTGAGTGTCTGATATCTATGTTGTGTATTCGAGCCCCATCGGTGTACCTTTTCAAAGAATTTGTAGGAAAATTTAACTTTGCATTACAGTAGTTTTTCTTACTTTTTATCTGACCTAATAGAAAGAATAGTAAGTAGTAAGTTATCATACTGGAGCTCAAATTTCAGAGCTGAGCTGACATTGAAAAAAAAAATTTTAAAAATTTATCTTTCTACGGGAAAAGAGTCTCAAGCAATTAGATGCTGTGGAAAACCTTAAATACTCTAAATTGCGTCTCTCATGGATAAAGTTAACTAACACAAATAAGGTGATGTGAGAAGTTAGGCATAATCGAAGGTAAAGGGTTGTAATGTACCACCATAATGTAAAAGAACTGTTGTTATCACAATGTTGGTCTATTTTATTTATAAAAACTCATGCAGTTTATAAAATTAATATATACTTACTTACTTACTTAATTGGCCATTAACAATCCGATTAACAGATTTCAGCCTGCCGTAACACATCCTTTCAGGCGCCTCTACTCCTTGCGCGCCTACACCTGTTGGTCTCATCAATCGACGACAGGGCTTCCTCGATTTGGTCTTTCCAACGCAAACAAGGTCGTCCTCTTTGCCGACTTCCGCAGATCCCCACATCAAATACCCGTCTTGCCGGAGCGTCCTCCTCCATTCGAACGATATGGCCGAGCTAGCGCAGCCGCCGGATATTAATACGCTGCACAACGTCCATGTCGTTGAGGAGCTCATACACCTCGCTGTAGGATCGGATGCACAAATTATCGCCAACTCGCACTGGACCGAAGATCTTACGTAAGACTTTTCTATCGAATACTCTCAAGGCTGCTGCATCAGTGTTTAATAGTGTCCATGCCTCTGCGCCATAAAGAAGCATGGAGAGGATAAGCGTATTATAGAGTATTAGTTTTGTCGTACGAGAGAGATCTCTGCTACTCAATTGCCTATTGGGACCATACTAGCATCTGTTGGCTAGAGTGACCCTGCGTTTGATCTCCATACTGACATACTGATTTTTGGTGGTAACGGCGGAGCCAAGATAAATGAATTCCTTGACTGTATCAAAAGTATAGTTATCGGCCGTAATCTGAGAATCAATACGCCTCACGTCTTTACTTGTCGATAACATATACTTTGTTTTGCCCTCATTTACTGCCAGAACCATCTTAGTAGACTCCTGCTCAATAGTACTAAAGGCAGCAGTAACATCTCGCATGGTACGCCCTATGATGTAAATGTCGCCAGCATACGCAAGCAACTGGACGTTTTATTGAAAAATAGTGCCACTGTGATGCACTCCCGCCTTTCGCAGAACACTCTCCATGACGAAGTTGAAGAGGTCGCACGATAAGGGATTGCCTTGTCTGAAACCTCTCACGGTATCAAAAGGTTCGGAGAGGTCCATTCCGCATAGCCTTATCAGCTTCGCAGGTATACCGAGCTCAGACATTGCGGCAAAAGCACGATCGCTTATTGGGCTATCGAAGGCTGCCTTATAGTCGACAAAAAGATGGTGTGTGTCGATTTGTTTTTCGTGGGTCTTTTTCAGGATTTGTTTTTCAGGATTAGTGTGAAGATCTGGTCGACGGTGGTCTTGCCAGGTCTGAAGTCGCACTGATAAGGTCCAATCAGTGTTTTGACGAGTGGCTTCAGTCATTAGAAGCCTTACAGTACGCCTGTAAGAACCTTTTTCGCGATAGGGAGAAGGAATATACCTACGGTGACCATTATTTCCAAGAGAAAAAAGCGGACAAATATATAAAATTTAAAAACAAAAAAAAAATTCATTTATTATAATTAATATTTTATATAAAAATTTTTAAAATACAGACATAAATAGGTACAAATAATATACACAAATTTAAATGTATTTTTTTAAGTGTTGGACCTGTTAGATAAAAATATTTTAAATTCTGAACAGTCCATTTCAAAATTGCATTTTATGGTCAAAAGAGATTCTAAAGCTTCTAGTCCCATTTGGGATTTTTCGAAAAACCAAATATATGTAGTTAGATATAGAAAAATCTCTTCCTGTTGGTGCGTTTGACGCTGGCAAAACAAATGAGAAAACTAGTAATTTCAGGATGTTTTTATAAAAAATATTTTTCGTTTCGAAAAATTTTAAAATTTCAACCCACTTTTTATCGGGATTTAATGCTGATTGTTTCCATATTTCTATTCGTTCAGCATTTGCATAATTTTTTACATAATTCATCAAAAAATTCGTTATTATTTATATTTAACTTTTCAACTGAATACCAAGATGGAATTGCATCTACAACATAGACAAAATATGGAGTTTCCAACTCTATTTCATATGGAATTCCAGCTAATATAAGCGATTTTACCGAATTAGTGAATAAAGTGTATAAAAGTAAATACTTTTTAGAAGTTACGTGTGGTAAAATAGTGGACAAATAGCGGACGCAAAAAAAAATAGCAGACAGGAGGTTAAAATAGCGGACTGTCCACTATAATAGCGGACGGATGGTCACCGTAAATATACCCCTATAGTTGCCGCATGCCTTTTTCACTGAATCACTCTACATTGATGATTTAATCGTTTTAAAATCTGTTTAAGAAAGAAGTAATTGAATAAATAAGCCAACTGAGAGAGAGTTAGCTGCTTCTTTCTGAGGCAAAAAAGGGAGAGTAAAGAAAAATAATAACCACTTGTTATCCTTTAATAAAATAAATATTTTATATCTCTACGCCAGCAATAATGTAAACAGTAGTTGTACAATCTATGTACATACTTGCACATGCATCAGTTGCATCAGTGTTTATACCTTATGTATGGCATGTAAGTATTTAAATATATTGCTTACGCATACCGATATATACAGCTGAAATTACATATGAGCCGTTCAGTGCACAAAGTGATTAACTCCACTTTTTGGAAAATCTTAAATATAAGTGTCAAAGGACTTGGGATAGTCATAACTTTTTATATTTATTATAACTTTCCTGAATAGTAAAGGTTAACACCATTAAACGACAAAATTTTTGGGGCTATTGAATAATAACTAATTCAGAAGACATTTTTATTAACTCCATACTCTTATGTAAATCCTTTCAATAACGCAATTCAAATGCACCACTAGCAACCGTTGAATGATAACTACATATAATCAATTTGCAGCTATTATTATTATTTAATGCCACAGATATGTATTTATGTACTCTACAATATATATTTGTAAAGGGAATTTTAAAAAACAATTTCCATTATTTCATCGCATTTCTCTACTTTTTGTTATATGTATGTAGTTAATCGATTTGTGCACTGAACGGCTCATATGTTGCTCTCAGTTATGCACACATGCACACACACTTTCAGCATGCATATGTTGTATCATGTGTAATTCTATATTCTTCATTTATTATACATGTATGCACTTCTTGTAGTTGCCATAATACATTGAAAATGTATGGGAATAATTTTGAATGCATGTATGTATGTAACCTTGTATATGATGCATGACCTTTTCTGTGTATATGCGCATTTATATGAGTAAGTGTGGATATTTAAATTGCGTTTGTTATTCCATTTTACTTTCATGCTCGAATGAAACAAACAAATATGTACAGTTACGCACACATGTAAGCACATGCAGATATCAGCATGCATGCTTGTATACACACATGGAAAACGTCAAGTTTGATTTTAAGTAGTTGTACATATGCGTACACGAGTAAATATAATATTTCTAATTTACATTATCATTGTCATACAGTCGAGGGCATATAATAAGAAACAAATGTTTTAAAAACTTTCCCAACATGATATTAAATTGAATAAGAATTTATAAAGAGCATAGGGAATGAAGAAAAAATTAAATTTGAATTTACTCCACTTCTATTTAGTTAACCAGAGCTGTATATTTAACTTTTATCACCATTACCACTTGCCAACCATAACAAAAATGTTATTATATTGTATGTGTGCATGTAAATAGCGTTAAAAGTATGCATTTGTTTAATAAATTAAAGTAATAAATTTAAAAATTTCCATTTATTTTTTAAATTATTTACTGATCCATTCATTCCTTCATTAGCTCAAAAAGATATTTTCATATGAATTCCTTCAATCACTTTGAAGGGGTCCTATCCCTTCTGTTCACACGAGTGAACAAGTACACACAACCCCAACCCTGACTTATAATATGACAGCACAAACATCACTAACAAACAATAACATCACCAACATACACAACATTCACCATACATATCAACATTCACAACACACATCACATACACATCCATCAACACCTTCAACATAGTTATTTAACATCCTTGATCTCTTCAGTTGATTATCGATCCTCAAACAACACGAAACAAATACCCAGTAAGATCCGCAAGTGCTAAAATACAAGTGATTTGATTATAACATGAAATGAATTTATATTAAATACGTATTTATCTAATTATCAACATTGTGAACATTAATAAACTAAAAACCAATTGTGAACGATTATAAACATAAGAAACATTGTAAAGAAAAACATTTAGTGTTCCAAAATATACACAAATATACGTTTTATAAACATTAACTAACATTTATCATTTATATATACAAATTGAAGATAAAAAAGGTTTGTGCTTACATTCATATATCCTACCCCCTCTTACCCTCATACTAACCCTACCCTATAACCCGTCTAAACATGGTCCTTCGAGGAAAACAAGAGTCAGTATAGAGTATACAGTCCACATTAACACCCCCAATAAATTGTGCATATTCTACCCCATAAAACCCCAAAAAAAGTGCATTAAATATAAGTGTAAAGTGAAACAGATATACAAATAAATCTAAAGACACATACACTAAAAACCACAGTGTTAAACATAAATTACCCTATACAAAAAACAAAATATCCTACAAACAAAAAAGAGTAATCGATAATCAACAACAAACATAAATAAATTTTGAACTAAACACAAGAAAAAGAAAATACTTAAAAGTATGATAAAAACACAAATTAACAATTAACACAAACAATAATCACAGAAGGTCACACAAAATAAAAAAAAGTGCATTAACAAAAACAACACACATATAAAACAGTAAAAAATAAGAACATTTCAAAATCAAAAATAACACAGCACATATTATAAAATTTATATTTTATTTATTTAAAATTATTACATATTAAAAATACAAAAAGAAAGCGGTTCGAAGGACCAGTCCTGACGTCTGCCGGTAGGCGGGTTGAAACATTCCTTAATTGAGGGGAACTAGTTTATAAGCAAGTACGGAATTAAAATGGTTAGAAAATATAGACCGAGCCCCCTTATTTAATATAAACATGTTTAGACGGGTTATAGGGTAGGGTTAGTATGAGGGTAAGAGGGGGTAGTATATATGAATGTAAGCACAAACCTTTTTTATCTTCAATTTGTATATATAAATGATAAATGTTAGTTAATGTTTATAAAACGTATATTTGTGTATATTTTGGAACACTAAATGTTTTTCTTTACAATGTTTCTTATGTTTATAATCGTTCACAATTGGTTTTTAGTTTATTAATGTTCACAATGTTGATAATTAGATAAATACGTATTTAATATAAATTCATTTCATGTTATAATCAAATCACTTGTATTTTAGCACTTGCGGATCTTACTGGGTATTTGTTTCGTGTTGTTTGAGGATCGATAATCAACTGAAGAGATCAAGGATGTTAAATAACTATGTTGAAGGTGTTGATGGATGTGTATGTGATGTGTGTTGTGAATGTTGATATGTATGGTGAATGTTGTGTATGTTGGTGATGTTATTGTTTGTTAGTGATGTTTGTGCTGTCATATTATAAGTCAGGGTTGGGGTTGTGTGTACTTGTTCACTCGTGTGAACATCCTCCCGGGCCGGCAACCTGTGAATGAAAATAAATTATTTTTAATTGTTCAAAAACAAGGGGTATGGGTAGTAAGTTTTCACTCCAGATGTCGGCGTCTTCCCATGGGTTCAAACATCAATTTTGACCTCTAAATGGGCCATAACTTTCTGTCGGGTGGAACCTGAATTGATTCTTTGGGTGAGTAATTGTGAGTGTCCCGGGTAAGAATTTGGGTAGGTAAAGAGTGTTTGGGTGAGTAGTGGGTGATTATTAAGGGTATAAGTAAATTTGATCTTTTCAGACCATCATATTCCCCATTCGCATTAAGTTTTATACTCGGTTGGGTTAATAATCTATTGAGTCTTACATCAATAGATTGTGGGTTTTCTCGCTGCAGAGCTATGCTGCCATGTCGAAATTTATTTCTTCGAGTAAATAATGCGTGATCACAAAATCGATAGATATATGACATTAGAGTAGGGGTAGGGTGAGTGAAGTTCATCGATGGTTTTGGGTTTACAGTCGTAGAGAACGACTGACAAATTTTAACTTCAGCTTGAGTTTCGTAGGGTAAATGTGTTGTTGGCCACTTTGTCGGATCTTCCTTTAAACAAGTTGGTTCGTGCCATAACTCGTCATCCTTCAGTCCGTTGGCAATATCGGATGGGTTGCCATAAGAGTCCAAATTTCTCCAGTTCCTGGTTCCTCCCGCATCGAAAATTGGAGACACACGGCCTCTCAGAAGGTTATTCCAAGTAGTTGGGGTTCTGCTGAGCCATACCAAAACTATCGAAGAGTCCCACCAAAAGTTTATTGGGTGTTGGGTTAGCCTTTGCTGGGTAATCAAATTGTGTGCCATTTTTGCCAACAACACTGCACCACAAAGTTCAAATTTCGACGACGAAATGACTTCGATAGGTGCAACTCTCGTCTTAGCGAAGAGTATGGTTACGGACATAGATCCGTTTATGGGTGTAACTCGTGCGTATATAATCGCAGAGTATGCCTTTTCAGGAGCATCTGAAAAGTCATGAAACTCAATTCTTGCCGGAGTTGAAAAATGTATCCATCTATCAACTCGAATATTGTCATTATCATAAAACCATTTAATAAGGGTGAGTGGGTTAAGTGAGTAAAAAAGTTTGGCGAAAGTGTAGGCTGGTTTTCTCTCTACCTTCATTTGTTTTGATACTTCTTAAACAAAAGCAAATTTCGTTAAAATTCTATACATTGTAGCAATGATGCTCAAGTATTTTCAGAAACACTCAACCACATTCTTATGGATGGCATCGAAGAGGGAGATAAAATACCTGGGAGTGATTATCGACGACAGGCTGTACTTCAAGGAGCACGTGAAATACATCGGCGATAAGGCATCTGTAACCCAGGGAGCACTGACGGGGATAATGCCGAATATTGGAGGACCAAATCAATTTAAGAAGAGGATAATATCGAGGGTTGTAACGTCAATAATATTATATGCTTGCCCGATATGGTCGGAGGCACTCTCCGTGGCGACGACAAGAAGGAAACTGTCCTCGGTGTATCGCCTAAGAGCTACGTTATGGATGTTTCAGGAAGTACCTGCACAGATTTGGACATGATACTTCCCCTATATGCCCAAACTGTGCAGATGAGAAGGAAGATGCGGAGCATATTCTAACATGCTGCCGCAGATTTAGCTAGCCCGGAGAAACGAGTTTAGGGCCAAACCGGCTTATGGAAGAGCTGTTGAATTCTAGGATTCTATGGAGCCAATGCAGCCAGAAAATGGCCGAAGTAATGATGGAACTCCGAAGGTTGGAGAAACGAAGGCGAAGTTTGAGGTAACGTGATAAAGCTTAAAAGCAAACCAGCCCTCCGCGAAGTAGTACCTAACGGCAGTCTGACGAGGAGACAATAGAGGGAATATGTATATGCGCCCATACAAGAATACTTTTAAATTAGAAAAATTTGCATTGAATTCAACAAACCATAGGTAGTGCAACATATCTGGCTGCCGGATTTCAAAACTGCTGTACCCAGCAGGAAAACCGAGGAACTACTTAAGTTGAACAAGAGAATGATTGGACTTTAACAGGAATTGTAACAGGATACTGCACTATTGGCAGTTTCGCTCACAAACTCGGTCCTCCCCACCAGAATTACTGCAGAAGCTGTCAGGATGAATCGGTAGAACAACTTTTATGTGAGTGTCCTGCAAAAACGGCTATCATAGGTTTCTGGGTGACAGAACGCTTGAAAATCTGGGCATACGTGAAACTAAGGGAACTGACTCGGGGTGGTTTAAACCCATTACCAACGGATCATGACAGAGATGGTTACTCCTACTGGGTAACACAATGGGCCATATGAGCCACCGAGTGAACGGCAAGCTACTCGCTAACTTAACCTAAAAACTTAATGCAACTTAAAGCAGGAAAAGAATAGTATGCCTATCTGAACCATTTGGATTCAAGAAACAATAAGAAGATAATCGATAATAAAGATGTTTCCAAGGGCACTGAATATTAAAGTCTCCAGAATAAAGCAATAGTTAAAGGGCATACATACATACATACATAATCGGTCATTGCAACCTTTCAGTCAGGATGTTGTGTGTGTTAATTTAATACATGAGTGGCGGGCCCACAGTTTAAAATCGACACATATTTAAAATTTTTTTCATGGCATATTTTACTATCAAATTTTTTACCAGAAATGTGCTGAGAGGAAAATGCTGAAGAAAGATTTCTTTCTTCATATTTCGTTTGGTTGAAGGTATCTGAACTGGGGTTTGAACCGATGCCTCACGTCAAGTACTTAGTAGATCGCAGTGCTACAATAAACTTTTTAAATTACACTTTGAAGACATAGCCGTCTTTTGTTTTTTCTCACGGATCATATCCTAGTAGGTAAGTATATGGAGAGATATAGCTTTGCTAATCAGTCGAAGAGAAATGCAAAGTTTTTTTTGCTCATCCTTTTGCAATAGTGTAACGCAGCTATATTTAATTGACAACAAATCGATCAATAAGTACACAAAATAAGGTGATTCTGCTTATTAAAATTCTGGTATTAAAATGTACGCATATGTGTAGTAAAATTAATTTTTATGTCACTATTCTATCTACTACATGTCCCTATTTTAAAAATCCAGTTGTTTCGCGATCATTTGAGTCACTCTATAATTGCTGGATGTTTTTGTAAACGATTTCAATGTGGCCCGGAAACACTGATATCTAGATTCCAAATATAATAAACTGTGTAGCCCCTGCGCTGTCCAAATTCTTCGATGTGTTAGGTGGAATTTGGTCATTACAGGAACTGTGCTTTCCTTTGACATCTCAGAGCGCCGCTATGCATGCTCAATTGAGTATTGGTATCAAAGCTAACACTCCAACCTAGCTACTTAATTATAATTAACTAGCCTTGCAACAGTAATTGCTCATCAAACTTAGCTATTAAGCTTTCGTTTCTGATGGCAGCACTGTAAGCCATGTTATCAAATGTTTTAAAATCTGTAAATGATTTTATTTACTGTTGATAATGGTTTAATTTCCTTGCAGATACTTACTTTTTATTTTCTTTTAAATCTTAAAATTTATTTCCTTTTAAGTCTTTAACAAGTTCAAGTCAAAATTCTCTTTTAACTCATTTACAAGCTTAATGTATGGAAGGCATCTTTACAAAATTATAGTACGCTGCTCTGAATTTATTTTAAAAGAGTCTGCTTGGCTCTTTTAATTTTTTTAAGACTCAATTAATGAAATTGACCGTAAAACTTGTGCCACCAATTTATTCTTCAACTTCTTCTTCATTTTTCTTCTTTTTTGTAGCTGGGCTGTGAAGCTTAAAATACTGACATTAAATTAAAATTCCTTTAAAGTTTTCTTCTTTTTTTAATTTCAAGAAAAAAAAAAGCCACAAAAAATGGAATAGAAGTTGATAAAATAAATTAAGACTCCTCCTCCGCTCTAATCTTTGGCAAACAGCCAATATTTCCGACACCAACATTGATTTTCAATACCAATATTCTTCCTTGACATAACAATCTCCTTCTTCGCTTGTTTCCTCTACTCCCGCAAAGCAATTTTACTTGCCACGAATGCCAGAATGTAAGGAAATATTGGAAAATTTTATTAATTTAAGGCGAGAGGGATTAAGCATTTATTGATTTGGTTCAATATACTGTTAGAATGAAAATTTGGGAATTCAAATATTAAAGTGCAGCCAAAATATTCGTTTACAATCACTCAATAAAAGTTTGAGATGAAATTAATAAAGTTATTATACGAGTTGTGTTGAAAACATACTTTTGTAAACCACATCGGTATCATAAGGCCATAATAATTGTCTTTCAGTATGTCTGCCGAGGGAACAGAATTTTGCCAAACTATCTTCTACAATTAAGAGATTCAAACTCTTCAATTCCTCAAATTCTCTCTGGCACAATGTGACAGGTTGTGCTATAGTAAAACAAAGGATGTTGTTCGCCGTACTATAGAAGGTAGTGCGTTGGCTCATTAGACATGAAGCCACGATTCAAAACATGGGTCAGACATCTCCAACAAAACGAAATACTTAAAAATATTACGTCTGGCAAAATCTCTGAGAGCAGTTAAAATGGCCTTGAAAAGTTTCTCAAAAATCTGCCGTTCTGAGTCGACTTTAAACTGTAGGTCCCGCCACTCATGTATAAAATTAACACACACAACACAAGGTGTATGAGAAACTCGTTCCTAATCCTGACGGAAGGGTTGTAATGACCAATTGTTTATGCATTTATGTAAGTATGTTCACATAAATTGCATGTATTTACGTTTTATTCATCTTACTTGTAAACCACATTCATTCATAACTGATTGGCTTGTGGATCGCACTATTCATTGCAATACATTATCTCTATTTAGAACATTCCTCCTGTCGAAAACTTTTCTGTCACGACATGAACAGATTCATATCTAATGCCCTGGTTACAGGGACCTCCCGGGTAATTTGTAGCTGATGGACACGTTCATCGAGCATCTTTCCCTGTATCAGAATAGATATGGCTCTTCTGTAAGGTGCTTCATTTGAATTGATTCTTATAAATAATTGGTTGAGGAAGAATTTTCCATCATTGCAAGAGAGAACTGGCCTAAATTGTCAAGAAAACGCATTTTAAGTGGATTGTAGAGAAATCTTTGTCACTGTATCTATGCCCATGGGTCATTAACGTGGCAGGAAGAGTCTTCACTTAACAGCTGGTGACCTCTGTCGAAGAAGAAAACAATGTACGTCTCAAGCTCGACGCAGACTTCTCTAATTTTGTTCTTTCTTTCTAAATACACTCAGGGATCTAACGTTCCTTGATATCAAATCAATCACAGATTTTATTAAATTTTCAAAGTGATTCAAAGACTTAAAAGTTAACGCTGTGGCATCGCTTTATGGTGGTGTCACATTGGACAAGTATATGCTCAAAAAAGCTTAAAGTTCGTTAAAGTTGCCTTTCCTAGCTAAGCTATCCTACGCTCTTGTTCGCTCTTCTGATGTGTGTTGCATGTGTTAATTTTATCCAAAAGTGGCGGGACCTACAGTTTAAAGTAGACTCCGAATGATAGAATTTCAAGGAACTTTTCATGGCAATTTTATTTACTCTCAGCGTTTTTGCCAGAAATCTGCTGAAAGTAAGTTGCCAAAAATATTTTCTCACATTTCGTTTTGTTGGAGATGTCTGATCTGAAATATCAAACGAGGCCTCACATCTAATAAGCCAACACGCTACCTACTAGACTACGGCGACTTCATTAGGCCGGCTGCTCGAATTTACTTCCGACTCTAAAGAGTATCTCCGATGGAGCACCTTTAGGAGGCCACCTCTAAAACAGATGATATATCTGATCTTCGTATAGAATATTGGGAACACTTTATCTGATCCTTGTCAAATCGATCTAAATTAATCTCATTGTTTTACACACTCACACCTACTATCCTCAAGTAGAATACTTGAATAGATTAAAATCTCAAGCATAATGACTACATTTACAGGATTGTGTTATTTTGGCATTTAACTTAGAAAACTTATCTGACTGTTTCGTTACTAAACTAAGGAACATATTTTACTGAAGTCATATAAAGGAAAACTTACTTAGTACACCCAGCCATAAGAGTAAGAATCAAAAATTATTTGAGAGTATAAAAGCTTTTCATTATAATCCCTTTTTAAATTGTGCTGATGATGAGTAATAATGATTAATGATTTCAAACATTTTAAGAGCAAATATTTTCTCACCCAAAGTCCTTTTTATTGCTACAACTCATTGAGTACTTATCAAAGAAAAATTATGAAAAAAATAAAAAAAAATGTTAGAAAAAGTCTAAGGCAGCTGATAATGAAATTAATTTTTTGTGTGGCTATGTAATGAATTTTCTATGAAAAATATTGCTTCAGATATTTGTTGCTTACAAAGCCATAAACAGAGCACCTGAACTTACAGTTTTCCAAAAACAAAATCTTCTCAACTCGGACTTTATAGTTTGGGTTCGGTAAACTGTAACGAAGAGTATGATAAAATAAATAAAAAAAATCTCGTAAATTATTTTAAACAAAGGCACACTTAAGTAGAATTATTTACAAGAAATTGCCAGTAAATACAGAAACACAAATCAGCACTACAACTACAGTCACAGACACTTACTTATCTTCATTGCAATATAATGGAAAATAACTGTGTGTACTTTGGTAATACATTATATGATATGTATGCGTGTATACGTTTAGATTTTATATACCTTTTGTGTAACGGAAAAACAACACTTGAATCATAAAGCAAAAGGAAAGAATAAAAATGTTTAGCTGGAGTTAAAGTAACATCCTGTTTATTAGCAACAGCAGTAACAGTTCCTTTCAAGGTGTTAGTGTTTTACTCATATACTCAACGATTTTAATTTTCTTCCTTTTGGTCACTCGGGTACGTTTTCTTTAAAAAATTTAATATGAATTCAATTTTATTAAAGAATTTCAATTTCTTTAACAATAAACAGTTAGAAAAATAAAACTCATAACTATTAATAAGGATGGGTTATAAGAATATTCATAAGGTGCCTCAAAGGTGGTTCAAAGGTGCCTTGAACAAATTGTTCATAATTTCGGGGTGTTACTTACTTATTCAGTCGGTCATGACAGCCAGGATTACAACGTAGCTTCTCCCGCAACACATGTTGTGCGTGATAATTTTATCAATGATTGTCGAGACTTACGCTTTAACGTCGACTCCCAAAGACAGATTTGAGAAACCTCTCATATCAGTTTTATTTGCTCATATAGTTTTTTTTTCCAAATTACAGTTTATTCAAGATATATGAGCTGGGTTTGAATAATAGGTCTCGGTCTCGAATAATAGGCCAACACACTATCTGCAAGACAACGGCGACTTCATTTCGGAGTATTAATTTAGGAGTATTAATAAATTACAAAAACGCATTAAAGCACTGAAACTCGTCACAGACTTCTCTGTAATAGCGTCAAGGTTGTATCAGTTGTATTCGGTTTTACTTCCAACATTATCCTAAAGATGTGTTTTATGTCATTCGTTAAAGATTGGCTGCCTAAATACAGCTTTCCATGCGGAAACCTTGTCCACATTGCAAGCGGCGCAATGTTTCGAGTGACCGAATTTTCCCATAAGTTAAATCCAAATTGTATACGCAGTAGAAACAAATTATAATTACAGAAAGATGTAGTGTAGATAGAAGCAGTATGGGCTACACAAGAAATAATTTCGAAAATGTAGAATGATAATCCTTTGCTTAGCTTAGGTAAAGTGGCAGACACTCCTAGAATAATAAGCCTCACATAGGCCAGATGTACTATGATACCGTACAACAATATCGGATACAGTGATAAAACAATCGCTATAATTATCCATCTTGAATTCAAAATATTTCGAATTTAGTTTGAAGATATCTTGCTAAGGTAACAAAAAATGAGAGGTTTAGAACTTTTACCTTTTCTAAGCAATAAACGGCCACTGACACATGAGGTGAAAAATAGACCGCACCCCTTTCTTAGAACCACTGAAATAATTTGAGGAAACACATTAAGGCATCCGGCATGCATATCAATAGGAAACCTGCTTATTACAACTGCAATGGTGCGGCTTGTGGCTTGTGAAAATAAGACAATTAATCTTCTTCAATATTGCACGTATCCTCACCAACAACGTTAACTTTTCATTTAAAACTACCGGAGATTACCTAGATTAACTGAATCAATAAAAACACTCCTACTAGCTCTGTACCAGCCCAGTAACAACCAAGAACCAGCCCTGCTTCAGCCCTATACCTGCCCTGTGCCAGCCCAATTCTAGGCATGTACCAGCCCAGTATCAGCCCTGTACCAGTCCTGCACCAGCCCTTGCCAATTCAACAGAAACGAAATTTCCTACCATAATCCCTTATAAGATTAACATATAATGGTTAATTTTCTCCGAAAGCACAGGCATTCATGAACGAGAACTGATATTAAGAACTTCAAGAAAACATATAGGCCTCCTTTATGCTGCCAATTATCAGAGTGTACTGAGTTCAGAATTTCCGACTATGTCCTGCAACCTGTGAAAGGAGGAAGTATATTTGGGCGTCATAACTATGATAATATAGAACAGCGAAATATACATAAAATTTACAACAACAATACTGCGTTGTAGTAATAATACTACACTTATATTTTTGTTAGAGGCAAAATGTTACAGGCCAAGCAAATTAATAAGGAGAGTATAAAACACTATTGTTGGTTTTCAACCACTGAATATATTTAGAAATGTTTGTTAAAAAAAGTTCTTTAAACTGTTTTGATTTCCATAATTCATAAATAAAATAAAATTAATCTCAAATGCCAAACACAGTGTAAAAAGTTTTTTGACAAATTTTATGTGCTGCCGTCATTTCTAACAGTGACAAGGATTAAAATAAATAATAGATGTAAATGGATTTTTTAACACACTACATATTTGATATACCCTGCGTATGAGTTATATGAAACGGAGTGAAATTTTCTATTTGTAGATAGTAGAGGTGTGCACAAGACATAAAATTGCACACTATTGCATTTTTCTCAAGACAGAATATTGATTGTAGCTGCAAATATAAATAAGTCTGAAGCAAACATAGAGCCAATTCACATTAGAACATTTGTGCTGGCGTAAAATGACAGTTTATCGGCAAGAGGGGTGAAGAGAATGGTTTTTCGGTGGCGTAAAGTTTCCACCAGCTACAAACCCGCATCACCAGCACAAAACTAATACATGCACATTTTTAAAACATCAAATGAATGCAAAAAGCACTCATACATACAAAGCTGCGTATACGTATACATTGCTGCCAAACTAATATTCATCTCGTGTGAATTGAAGAGAACAAAAATTGTGCGACTAAAAAATGTGCTAATGTGAATTGGCTCATAGAGTACAAAAAAACAACTGCACTCGTAAACCATTGTACAACAGTATAAAAGATAGTTGTGTGAAGAGTGCAACAAAATTATTGTACTCTTCATAGTGTCACAACGTGCATTTCTTTTTTCAGTAAATGCGAAAGAAAAAATGTTTTTTGTTTTTTAAAAAACAAAACAAACAAACAAAAACAACGAATATTAACATAGCACTTTGAAGAGAGATTGTTGTTGAAAGAGGTTATGGCGAAAGCAAAGAATGTATAGAAACACTTATGTACGCATATTTTTCAACGAATACATACATACATACATAATTGGTCATTACAACCCTTCAGTCAGGATTACGACCTAGCTTCTCACACCACTTATGTTGTGTGCGTTAATTTTATACATGAGTGGCGGGACCTACAGTTTAAAGTCGACTCCGAACGACAGTTTTTTGAGAAGCTTTTCATGCCAATTTTATTTACTCTCAGAGTTTTTGCCAGAAATCTGCTGAGAGGAAGTCGCAGAAGAAATATTTTCATATTACCGTTTTGATGTCTGACCTGGGATTCGAACTCGGGCCTTCAGTCTAATAAGCCAACACACTACCTACTAGACTACGGCGACTTCGTAAACGAACTTTTTCAACGAATACACTACTGAAATTCATTTGACAATACCAAAAATTTAGCTTCAGTAGTGAAATATTCTCTTACAAAACAAAGCATAGTTCCGTTACTTCACGGACAAATGAGTGCTGTTGTATACATTGAATAAATGAGAAATACACATTTCAGTGCACTCGTAAAATCAAGAGCAACAGAAAAGAGTACAATACAGTATTGCATTCGGTGAAGGGTAAGCTAACAGAATGTCTTGTGCACACCTCTACTAAAATTTTCAGAATTTTTGATGGATCTTGATTGTTTATCACAAAATGTGTCAATTTCACGTTTGCACGACTTCCAGAAGTCGGCTAATATTTGTGTTTTTTGCAAATATTATTATTTCCCTTTGCGCAAACATTGGCCAACTTCTGATGGTCACTCAAACGTGAAATTGACACATTTTGTGATAAACAATCAAGATCCATCAAAAATTCTGAAAATTTTTGAACTAAAAGTTCATTTGATGAGATGGCATATATAAAAAATATAACACGACTGTTATACTATTTAAGTAATAACTACGGTAATTTTTATACAATTTTATCAAATGATGGCTCAATCTCTTCACAAGAGAACATACTTTAAGAATATTATCACTTATCTTATACTTTTTTACTAAAGTTCGCTACTATGAATGGACAAACTTGGAAAAATGTGAAAAAAATTCGCATTTTCCAAGTTTACCTCATCAAATCTAATAGCATATTAAGTCGAATAATAGATATATGTATACCGTTTTAAAGGTCCATCTCTCCCCTTTCTGACAAGATTTAAATTATGGAAATCGGGCCAGAAATGTTTGAAAAGTAAAAAAAAAACGTTTTTGTCAAATAAAAAAAGAAAAGAAATATAAAAAAAGAAATATAAAAAAGGCATTTTTGAGTTCTACTCAACTAACTGAACAACATAGACTATGTTATTAGCCGGGTGTATTTTCACTGTCGCACCGTGTTATTTATTTTTTTTTTTTTTTTTAATTTTTATTTCTACCTGAAGTAGTTGAACTCTTGTGAAAGTTGATTATAAAATATTTTATGTTCAATTTAATTGACTGAGCGTATCAGTGACATTTGCTAATCCCAAGACTTCCTCTCCTACCTAAATTAGGTTAGGTTAGCAGGTAGCTTGTCATTCACAGGCAAGTTCACTCAGTGGCCCATAAGGCGCATTGTATTACGCAGTTTGAGAAAAGCCCCCTTGTCATGATCGTTTATTGGTGGATTTAAACCACCCCGAGCTCTGAATGAAACCGGCCAATTCCCATATTGCCACGATTGCCTAGATCTTCAAACGTTCCGACGTCCGTTTCGAATTGTAGGGCAGTCTCATATAAGCATTCTCCACATCATGGCAGCTTCTGCAGTAATCCTGATGGGGCAGACCGAGGTTGTCAGCGAAATTGCCAATAGCGCAGTGTCTCGTTAGAATTCCAGTCAGAGTGCGAACCGTTTTCGTGCCAAACTCAAATAGCTTTCACTCTTAACTATTTATACTACTATTTAAACCGGTGTTCTAAGCGGACATTATAATTTTAAAAACAGTTGTGTAGGATTATGCAGATTCTATAATGAAGAAATCGAACTAACAGAACCTATACTCCGAACTTGCTTTATCACATTTCAAAAGGATGATATTCTATCTGGACAACAGCAATCGGCTGCATGCCCTGCATAACTGCTCCTAGTACCTTAGCACCGCCTCTATTGCTTTTTGGAGTAAACAAGCCTGTCATTATGTGCCTATTCAAGTTTGACTTCAAATTTAAAATCACAACTTTATCTTATTTTTGAAGAAATACTTGTTGTTTCTTAAAAATTGATGAAAAAGAATTTTTCCTTCAATAAAGCAGGCCATCAGGACAGGTAAATAACAATTCTCGGTTAACAGCAAACCCCCTCTACGTCTATTGTCTATCGCTATCCGTTCAAATGGTGTCCCGTATAGTTGCTTAAGCTATCGCTGATGAACCAAACTAATTGTGTAGCAGCACATATTAGAAAACTTAACGTTGACATGGATTTAAGGAACATTTCTACTGCTGGAAATTCAAATTTATTGCACCTTATCGAATACTGTAGTACAGTTTATTAAAATTTAGAATTTTTTAAAATATTTTTACTATAATTAAAGGAATTTAATATCCTCTTTTAAAAAGAATCAGATGTGTCATAAATTATCACATTACAACTATGTATAAGCGCATAAACATATTTAATAATCCAGTACATTGCCATAAGGAAATCCAATTAATAATACCATCAATGGATATAATTTATAATCATATACATATGCATGTACATATGAATGTTCTCTTTGTTTTAATAATTTTTTTTATTCAAAATATTTAATGGGATTTATTTGTTGAATTAACATCAGTTTAAACTTAAATTTTAAACACTGAAATGAAATCAATGGAAGGATTAAATGAAAATGCAGGTTCTAAGTGAATGAATTGAAATTTATTTGTAAAACATTATTATGTAGGAGGTAAGAAGGGATGGCTTTCGAAAAGGCACGTTGTATTAATATCAATATTTTTTTTCTTTCAGTTCCCCTAGAAGATTTATTTTCTAGACCATAATTATAAAAAATACTGTTACGTTTTTACCTTTTAAAAACGTTTAAAATATGAGTTCGTAGATTGCAAATAAAATAAAAATAAATTTGTGTTTAGTTTTAATTAAAATTCTTTATTACACGCACAATTCTGTGTGCCACTGTTCACAACTGTAAACAACAACAATTGCTTTGTTTGTTATTCTTATTTACACTATTTTGCGTAAACAATAACAATTGTTCGACAGATCTTTATAACGGAGATCTTCAAACCACGATTATCCTCTTCACACGCAACGCGTCTTCACACAAGACTGATTGAATTTTTACTGAACCCGTTGGCTAATGCTTAACTGCAGGCGTTACGCTCCAATAACAATATAGTTGTTGTTTGTTGGTTTTTTTATATGTATATTGTTGGTATTTTTAATTTCTTTCTTAACTATTGCTCTGCCACCCGTTTAGTTTTTCTTTAACAACAGTACACATGCAATATGAAGAATATATGCGTTAAAATAACTTAAGAAACAATGATAACAGTAGAAAATGGAAATGTTTTTTTGTCATGTGTGTTTCAAAGTTCGTATTTTAAATGTCATGTTTTTGCTCTTTCCTTTGTTACTTGAAGACTACAAATCCATGGAAATAACAACGAAAACTTTATGCCTTTTGTCAATTGACATGAGGGCTTAAAAAAGGAAAACACTGTGGCAAAAAGAAACTTGAGTAAGACAAACACAATAAGGAAGTATTAGTTTGACATTATGAACATACTTAAACAAATAAAACACACATATGCACATACTGTTCTTAAATATTAGTTAAGTATTTGCGTTTTGAAGACAAAACAACAAGCTCAGCTGTTTGTTGGCTTCTTGCCTTCAAAAGAAGTCATCCACAAGTCAAAAAAGAAGAAGGCGTTGAATGAAGCAACAAAATGACAAAGTATTGACATCGTAACAACATTTTATTTGTGTTGACAACATTATAACATTCATTATCTATGTATATCAGCAGTATGTTGAATTTGTTTTTTTTTCATTGAAATAAATTGTTTAACCATTGGAACTAAAACAGTCGCTACACAAGCTGTCATAAACTTTTGCAAGAAATAAACGATGAAACTATTGCAATAGGAAGTAATTTGAAAGGAATTGTTTGGCAACTGAAATATAGAGTGGATCATTTAAAAGTTTAAATTTAAAAATCCAATGAAACAAAAACGGTTTGCAATTTTGCCAAATTCCGGCTAGAAACGTAATATCATTTCATTCATATGGCTGCCGCGGCTGGCCCCACAGTATCGCAATCAATTTTCAATCAATATGGGGCCCTATCTCGGCAATGACATTTCTAATGTTGCCCTCAAATGCTCATTCGTCTCTGGTTTGTCGGCTAACGACGCCCCACAGAAAATAAATAGTTCAACGGTGTCAAATCGATCCGATCAATTTTCATGCACTATTTCGACTGTACAGGGTCGTATCTCTGCAATGGCATTAAGAATGTTTACCTTCAAATGCTCAATTGTCTCTGGTTTGTCGTCATAACACTTTTTTTTACGGCTCCACTCAGAAAATAGTCCAACAGTGTAAAATCGCAAATTTTTGGCGGCCAATTGAAATCGCCATTTCGGCTAATCGGCCATCAAATGTTTGACGCAAAATATCGATTGTGGCATGAGATGTGTGACAATTTGCACCATCCTGTTGAAACCAAACATTGTTACATCAATACCATGAAGAACGGGTACAAATATAATCGGTTATCATGGTGCTATAGGTGACTCCATTTACCGTAATAATTGCGCCGTCCTCATTTTCAAAGAAATATCGGCCAATGATGCCTTCGCTATACAAGCCACACTAAACACTCAATCGTAATAGGTACATTGGCTCCTGTAAGAACACGTGTGGTTTTTCTAAACCCTAAATACAGCAATTTTGCTTATTAACGTACCCACCAAGAAGAAAATAAGCTTTATCCGTTCTTTGTTTTTTTTTAGCATCGTGAAGTTTATTGTTGGCCCAATAAATCCTAACGTTGCTCAAGCGTAATTCGATTCATGACATTCAGTGGAGATAATATACTGAATTTTGTAACAGAATAGAATGACAAGTATTGCCAAATTCAAAATAACCGATGGTTCAGATTTATTATTTATCCCTACATCTCAACTAAAATGCAGTATCTGTGTTCACCGTATAGCTCGAAATTGAACACAGGAATTAGGCTTCAGTTCAGTGCAGTTCAGATCAGTAGGAGCTATTATTGAGAGGGTAAAGAGATGGCCCAAAATGCAAAGAGGTTCAAAACCGATGGTGGTAACGACTGTAACTTATGGTTCTTACGTTTGTTTGAAAGTACCCAAACACCAGTGTGGTTGCCGACTGATGAACAGAATACGGAGACAGTCAACCTAATCACCAAGATACTCTGTTCCACTCGAACTTAACCGCTACTTCCTACATTCAATTAGTTTTCATTCATTTAATTTTAAAAGGCCAACTACTACTCTGCGATTACCACCACAATGCACAATTTTAAAATTGGGATTGGAATCATTTTCAGAATTTTACTTCCTTCATTAAAGTTACGCAATGCTATAGGATTGCAAAATATAAAAATCGATCAACTCGCTTTTTATATAGCTTCAGTTTTTAGGCAATAAAATCGTATCTTATTTTACAATGTCTGCATTGAGTCGATCCGATCAGCTCAAATTTAACCTGAACGTTTAACGATCTTGGGATTAATGCCAATTAATATGCAACGATTTTTAAAGTGCAGAAAAGTACCTCACTTTACATGACTGAATCTAAGCTGAATACGAAAAATACCTTCAATAGGACAAATGATGCAATATGGAGACTTCGTCATATTGAATTTGAATTTATTCCAAGGTTGGCAACCGAAACGAATAACGGTATCGGTAATCAATTTATTATTATTTCGGTATCGGTAACGGTATTTAAATTATATCGCTTTCGGTATACCGGTATAAAAGTAATATATCGGTATTTATACCGGTATTTATATTAAATGTATCAAACCTAAAAAAGCAAAAAAATAGAAACAAAATTTAAAATTTTTTTATATAAATAACAGATTTATTAATTCAAAAACAAACAATAAGAAATAACATTCTCCTTAAATCTAAGAACACAAAAGTTTACAAATATTAAATATTTGTATTAGGAGATCATACAAAATTAAATTTTTAACTTCAATTCATGAATAAATACTTTAGAATATGAAAACATTACACTAACATTTTAGATTACATCCTCAAAAAGAAAAGTTTAATGTTAATTCAATTTAATTGAATGAATACACATAAACTTAAAATTTTAAAATAATTCCTCATTAGATCGAATGACTACAACTGCATTTAAACTGTCATCATCCAACCTATTGACTTGAGTTCATGATATACTTTACTCCTGAAAATATCCGTTCCACACTTACTTGTGTGGCAGGTACATCTAATATAACTTTAGAAATGCCATATAGCTCTGGTTTGTATTTTTTTCTTTCCACCAATTGAGAACATTCACATGTCTTTGTAATCGTTTTTCATTTCTAAAAGCACTTAGCAATTCACGTATTTTATTGCTATTTGGTGTTGTATAGGAACTTTCTTTCTCCATATTTCTAAGAATAGCTTCTACGCTGTCAGAGGATGAACACGAGCTACAACTCATATTATCATCAACGGTGTGCAGCAGTTTTAGGAAAGTATGTCCATTTTAACACTTACTTTTACGATGTGGTCAATTGCTCGTTCGACAAAAACATCCTTCAGTACAAGGTTCCAACGACGATCCATAAACAATGCGCCTAGGAAGGCTTCATTTTCAAAAAGAATCATTTCATTAAGTAAATTAAATGAGAAATTGTTTTTAACTTTTTGTAGTTCAATTTTACATGTAAACCAGGCGTCGAAGGCGTCTCCAAATGTTAAGTTTTCTTTTTTAAGGATGTTCGTAGCTATGTTTGCTGGTTTTAAAGGCGCCCACAGCATCTTTTATATTTTGCCAAATTTCATTGGATATAAAAAAATCGCTGTTAGCTTTGGATAAATTTACACAAAACTCTTTCATTTTGTCATCGACAAAAGTTGATAACATATCGAAAGTAGATGAACACCGGGTAATACAATCAATTGTACATTTATTAAGATTCTGATTTTTTAGCAACATATTTATATTAGGCGTTCTCAATTTCTTAACAACACCTCTGGCTTTTTCAATAACCTTTAACATTTCACGTTACTTAAAAACAGCATTTACTGCGAGTTGCAGGGTGTGAGCAGCACATCGAATGCCTGTATGTAAAAATTTTATTTAAAAATGGTTTAAGTAATTAAAAATTAATCTTACCAATACATTTCGTGTTTAAAGTAAAATTTTCTAGAGTTTCATCAAATTCTGTATCACCATCCTGTTCGTTTTCATTAATTTCTTCCGAGTCGTTTATCAAAGATATACATTTTATCATATTTCGACCATTATCAGTTGTACACGTATAAATCTGATCAGTAGTGTTATTATACTTCTGAAGTATGCTAATTATTGTGTTTCGGAGATATTCCCCCGTATGACGTTCAAAGAGTTCAGCTACGGCCAAAGTTCTTAAAACGTTTACACCTGAAACAAAGAGTTATATACATTAATAAATACGCAATATAATCAACGTCATAACTAAACTAAAAATGTCCGGTTTAAATGGGTAAGACCATCTATTTTTAATGAGATCAATTTTCCCTCTAATTCTGTGGAGATTGTTTTAACAATTTCCTTATGTTTTTTCATTATTTCTTCTCTGATTTGTTTTCTATTTATTGCGAAATTTCCCAGTCCTTTCAAAATTGGTTCGATTATTTTACGGAACCCTGAATCCTCAACAACTGAAAAGGGTCTTCCATTAACCGTGCAAAGTTCGACACAAGACTTGAGCTAAACCTCTTTTGACATTGTTATATTTACTTTTAACATATTTAATATGGTTCTGTTAACAACTGATGTTGATGGATTATCCTTTTTTATAGTTTTATTTTGCATTTCAAATGAAATCTTCTCCCAAATTTCTGCTCATTTGATGCCAAATTTGTACCGTAGTCATACTATGTGCATATAAATAAAAATGTTTTTAAAAATTCACAATGAAAATATAAAACGAAAGTACTTACATTAACAATTTTTCCACATATTTTTTCTTTTTCAACTACTATGCACTTATTCACTTTTTTTTCGAAATTTAATTCAAAACATTTTCTGCGAACATTTCGCTTTGGTCGAGGCATATTTATAAATATTTAATTTTTAAATATTTTTAAATCTATAATTTTTTCAACTACGATTTGCGCGTCACTTTTGATTCAAAGAAAATCTTGTTTTTTTGTTTACGAAAAGGAAATAAAGATAAAAAACAGAGTTGTATATGAGTGTCAAGTTGCCAAACTATTTTAGTAGCAAAATAATTTATATGCATATGTAATTTCAACCATTTCTGCAAACATTTATAGAAATATCGGTATTAAAACTGCTACCATACCGGTATTGAACCATAATTGATACCGGTATAAGGGTAAACAGTATATGAATATCGGTATTTGTACCGAAAACCTTATTTCGGTATCGGTATAAATACCGGTACTTACTTTTAAACGGTATTTATTCGGTATCGGTATTATAACGGTATCGGTTGCCTACCTTGTTTTATTCGTTGGTTATGTTTTCCAATCTTCTTAACGGAGTTGTTTTTTCAGGGACTGTCCCAAATAAAAATTGCAATTCAGAGCTCCTTGACAAAGTAAGAATCTCCGTTAGGATATACACCATATGTGCCAATCCACCAACAAGTATTAGTATACTTTTTACCTCTATCAGGCTGTCTATTACGCAAAGATTGCTAAAATATTCAAATAATAACTAACTCTGAGTATACGGGGAGTACTCGTCTGCATTACTCAGAGTGACTGAATTTCCAAGAGTTACACCACTGCCTTAATCAGATAACAGGTTTAAGCACTTATACATAAATTTTTAGCCACTACTTTCGAAAATGTTTTACTCAAAATTGGGAATTTTAGAATGCAGAGATATTCCAATTTTTTTAGGCATTTTAAAAGCAGTGGGCTTAAGATGGTTGAAGGAAACTTAGGGTCTTTTAGAATACATATTCTGCAAATGGACAAAGCGTTAGAAAAAGTCCTTTTAGCACTATGTTTGCCACCCGTAGTTATGAGCATTTTTGAAAGCCAGAAAACTCTGATGTTAAATTCATTTCTAACTTTAATTCTTAAATGCTGCCAATTTAAGCTGAATATATGACTCTTTATCACCTGAATTTCAAATATTTTCGTTAATAATTCCACCGTTCTTATGCTACAAAACTGAAGAGGAGAAAAATTGTCAATTTGCCATTCGATTGAATTGAAGAGATTTTCTACCACAACCATAAGGATTAAGACATAAACACATAACCCAGTTAATTTACATATCAACACATATAAACTTATACAAAATCAGAGGCATACTATACACATGATAAAGTATGTGCTCCTTCCTATACATGTGTGGTATATTCTTGGCTTACTATGGCTTTAT
Organism: Sarcophaga caerulescens; assembly: GCA_927399465.1. Lineage (NCBI taxonomy): Eukaryota > Metazoa > Arthropoda > Insecta > Diptera > Sarcophagidae > Sarcophaga > Sarcophaga caerulescens. The sequence goes on from OV656868.1 coordinate 66,323,142, forward strand.
ACAGTGGTGTACAAAATAATACAAACAAAATTAAAATTCTTGTAATTTAATTTCACAATGTAAAACCAACAAGTGCGTGCAGAAGTCATAAACCACATGACCAACACCAATGCATCTCCAGTGATTACCCAAAATGCCATGTCCAGTAATTATTGCAACAACTAGGTTGGGCGCAGTCCTTTGGAGTTTAGTAGACTTTCTAATTTTGGCAAGATTTGCTCTGACGAGATTTGCTAACTTGAAGCTCCTTCTGCTCCTGTTCAAGGCATGCAGGTTCAAAGTGGGAATTCTGCGGTACAGAATGTACTCGAAAGTTCGGTAGTTATTTAACGGTCTGCAGTTTCCCGCATTCCTACAGAATACTACTGTGTATGCTGCAGCGTTTTGAAGTTAATGTTGGAACTCCTGTCATTTCGTTGCCCTCGTCCTTAATTGCCATTACTGCAGTCCATATGATCGGCACTTTTGTCTAAAATTGAATGCCGAAATGGCCCAGAAGCCCGTATCATTTAAGCTACAACTGGTGACTTCGAAAAGATGATATTATTCACAGCGCTATTTAGTTTTCATCCCAGAAGATTTTTGCGGATTAATTTACAACGTGTTTCACAGCATTCCATTCCCCTTTATTAAGAATAAAATTCTTGAACTTCCTCATCGTGTGGTCTCACGTAATCTAAATTCGAGTGATCAGTATTTCGTCCAGAGGCGTTGACTGTTAAGTTAAGTCTAGCAGATATAACTCACGGATTATGCGCTGGTTATAAATCATTGTGGTCAAACCAAACCAACCATAGTAACATTGGTAGGCATAAAAGACTAGTGGAGTGCTGGTATAAATGACACTTCAAGAAACTGTCAGCTTAGGAGATCTAATGAATCAAGTGATTGACAGATCCCTCCTTAAATATTTCCTTGGCTCTTTGATTTTGGAAAATACCCCGTAACTTAGTAAGAAAAAAATGAATGGAGTAATCGAGAGGCTTCATATTCGTTTAAAAGTGGATGTGATTAGGTCACTAGCGAGAATTTCTGGAGGAGATGTTTATTCAGCAAAGGAGGGCATAGAGAAAGCCTAAGATTGTTGCCAATCAAAATTGGTTTAAAGAAATCTAAATTGTTGGGTAATTACAATAATTACAACTAAGAAATCTCTGCAGCCTAGTAGGATATTTTGTTGGCGACGTTATAGACGAGAACCCATTGTTCAAACCGTAGCTGAGGGATCTCCTACAAACCGAAATACAAAAATTTCTGAGACTAAAATAAAGTTGCCATGTAAAGTTTCTCAAATCTGACATTAAACTGTAGGTTCCGCTACTCATGTATGAAATTAACACAATGACTGCCTTCCAAAATGTATCAATACAAAGTTTGTATGCAGTTCTACTACTGTATATAAACTATGTAGATACGCAAAGTAGCCAAATAATGCATCAACTATAAATCCGATGCCTGATTGCTTTTTGACTGCGTTAAAAATACACATTGGCGACGTTTTGAATAAAATACATTGTATATATTTTGTACAGCGGCATTATGAAACACCATACTTTGTTCAAACACAAAGCAACTAACATTTTGGAAGGCAGCCAATATGGGTACTGTGAGAAGCTAGATTGTCAAAACCAAGTAGCAGGGTAGACTTGACTCATGTATTGGGGTATTTCAGCAGTAATCTGACACGACACATTACACTCAAAGAGCACGTCTTCAAAATGAGGATTGTCTCGAATGGAATACGTAGTTACTTAGGACTTGGGAGGCACTAATGCATTCTATAAAGAAACATCTTGATGCATATCAAGTTCTGGTTATGGTATTAGCCTGCAGCAATATAGGTTAGGGGCAATACAATATATTGTATGGTCGCAGTATTATCGCATCTCTACAAATCAATAACATCTAATAACCGTAAATTATAAGAATTTGTAGTAGACATACTGGAACCCATCATATTGTTATGAAAATAGAAATGGTGTTACATCATTTAACATTAAAATGATAAACAAAAGCTACAAAAACAAAAACAATGAAATTGATTACATGCAAGACAAAGCAGACAACGGATTCAGTAAAAATTCAATCAGTCTTGTGTGAAGACGCGTTGCGTGTAAAGAGAATAATCATGGTTTGAAGATCTCCGTTATAAACATCTGATGAACAATTGTTAGTGTTTACGCAAAAGAGTGTAAAGAAGAATAACAAATAAAATAATTGTTGTTGTTTACATCAAGTTGAGAACAGTGGCACACAGATTTGTGCGAACAATAAAGAATTTATCTAAAACTATACACAAATTTATTTTTATTTTATTTGTAATTTACGAACTCATATTTAAAACGTTTTTAAAAGGTAAAAACGTAATAATATGTTAATGGTTTGTTGATCTTTTTTCCTATTTGGTCATTACAACCTTTTAGTCAGGATTACGATCAAGCTTCTCACACCACTGATGTTGTGTGTGTTAATTTTATGCATGAAAGTTTAAAGTCGATCCCGAACGACAGACTTTTAAGAAACTTTTCATGGCAATTTTATTTACTCTCAGAGAACTTGCCAGAAATTTGCTGAGAGGTAGTTTAAGAAGAAATATTTTTTCATATTTTCGTTTAGATGTTTGACCTAGTGTTTAAACCGAGGCCTCACGTCTAATGAGCCAACACGTGGTCTAATAGGCCACCGCGACTTTCCTCTCTTTCTCTGTAAGTAAAATTTTTATTTTTTGTTGATTCTTTTCTTCTTTCACAGGATTGTACCGAAAAACCCGTTAATTTGTTAACGATTTTCTAGCTTCAAAAATTTGTTATTACAGTGAGCTGCTACCGCTGCTATTTGTTCAGACGTGCCTTAAAATTTATGCCTTCTTGCCTGCTCCTCAACCATTTCTCTTTTAGCCTACCATGCCCAAGAGCTCGGTATTCCATACGAAATGAAAAATATTTTCAAATATTTTTTGACAACAGCAAAATATAAAATCAGAAAAAAAAGAAACACTGAAATATGATAAAACCAGAGTGAGAAAAAATTTATCGAAATATTTGTGCAGAAATGTTTTAGAGATTCAAACAAAAAATATTTTTACGCGCATCGAAAATGAAAATGAAATATCACACAGAAAGTATTTCTCATATTTTTGTTTTCTTGCTTACTTGCGGCATGTAAAATGCCAATTGCGAAAGTTTCAGAATAAATCGGGGATTTTTTTTCAACATCCAAATATTTTATTGAATTTTGGAAAACCCAAATCAAATTTCCACAATTTGCTGTGGCAAAATGGAATTTATTTTTTAAGTGTTAAAATTTAGTTTAAAAAAAACATTTTTAAAACGTAAAAAATTCATGACTTAAGTTACAGAACTAGTGAGATTTGCATGAATGAATATGTAATTGAAATTTGTGGAGAAGCAAAGTTGCCAGTAATTTGATTTAAATAGACAATCTTCTGGACCTTTTAAACGAAAATGTTCCAAATTTAAATGGCATAACATAATATTGTTACGTTTTTACCTTTAAAAAACGTTTAAAGTAATTGCTCGTAGATTGCAAATAAAATAAAAATTAATTTGTGTTTAGTTTTAACTGAAATTCTTTATTATTCGCACAATTCTGTGTGCCACCGTTCATAACTTTATGTAAACAACAACAATTGCCTTTTTTGATATTCCTCTATTTATACCCTTTGCATAAACAATAACAATTACTAGACAATTATTCGACAGATCTTTGTAACGGATATCTTTAAACCACGATTAGTCTCTTCAAACACACAACGCCTTCACACAAGACTTACTGAACTTTTACTCACTCGTTGCCTGCTTTGCCTTGCGTTTAAAAGGCAACGTAAACAGTCTGATGAATGTTTTTGAAGTCGAATGTTCGTGGCTTCGCCTTCTCGAGATCTCTATAAACGTAAACATTCTTGCTTCATTAGTGTTGTTTGTGTATTTTGTTTACGTTTATTCTTGTAGTGTTTGTTGTTGTATTTTTGTTTACTTATTATCATTTTTTATGCTGGTGTTTTGTTGGTATATTTTTGTTTTTTGTTTATCATGTAAACAAGTTCATTGTTTTTGTAGCTTTTGTTTATAATTTTAATGTTAAACGATGTAAAAACTCCATTTCCATTTTCGTAACAGTATTTATTTATAACAACAAACTATGAACTAAAATCCATAGTCTACTAAACTCAACATCTGCCGAAAACATCGTCATTGTCCTTGAGAGAATTCAGGACAATCAGAGGCAATCGATATGACGTAGCGCACGATATCTAGACTATTCGTAGATCACAACTTGATGAATTTTGTATTGTGACTTGGGCCAACGAAGTGTGTTCACTGAATGACCTCTCTATCGGTTGGTAATTGACCCTAATTGTCATCTTTAGTTTCTTTTGACCTGAATTGGATGACCTCTACACCAGCGGCATGTGATTCCAACAAGACGGCTCTACGTGCCACACAGATAATGCCACATTGCTCATTCTACACGAGCGAAACTGAAGTTGTCTTCAGTGACGGTGATACATATAACAACTTTCACCGTTGAAATCAAAGGGCACCAGGAGTTAAATAAAGTCTCTATGCCGTATACGTCGAAAGAACACCCGTCACTACCGGATTCCGGTCATAGCAGGAAACGAAAAAGCGGGCGAAGTGGCACGGAAGGCATGGAGGATGTCTAAAAAAGAGCGAATAGAGGGATAATATGCTACAAGATCATTTTGCAAATTGGAAAAAACCAGCATGAAATTCAAAACAAACCTGATTGTCTAATTTCAAAACTGCTGTGTCCAACAGTGGACAGGAGGAAAATCAAGGACCTATTTGAGTTGGCCAAGAGAACGGTTCGCAGGCAAACAGGAATTCTAATGGCACGCTGTTAAGTTCGGTCTGTTCCACCAGGATTACTGCAGAATCCGTACAACACCTTTTATGTGAGTGCCTTGCACTTCAAAAGAAGCACCATCGGTTTTTTGGTGACCCAACGTTTGAAGATCTGAGCATGGTGGCAAACGTGCCACTAAGTTAACCGACCGGTTTTATCCGCAGCTCGGGATGGTTCAAATCTACCACTAACGGATCATGACAAGTAGGCTTATGGGCCATATGGGCAACCGAGTGAACTTACCTGTGAACAACAACCTAACCTAATCTAACGTTCAGGAACTAAATTTCTTTTGGTTGTTAGGCTTCTAACCCACATTTTATGAGTAATTAATTATTATTAATGATACCAAGAAGAATATTAAAAAATATTGAATTTTAATCACATTTAATGCAAAAGAGTTTTAATATTAAAACCAATGCTTTTAAAATGATTAAAATTTCTAACGAAATTGATGAGTTGCTTAAGCGTGCTGATAAACGCATATATGTGTGTGTGAGTGTTTTAATTAACATTTAAAGCTGTTATTAATTCTCAATCATTTCAATACTTCACTTGGAAATAAATAATGATGCTGTCTTATAGGAATTGCCATCGAATGACCACACTGAAACTCTTAGTTTCACATTCTTCATATTTTAGAATTCTCTTTCAATTTCCATATGAGTATATTGGCATCGTATATGAATTTATCTTTTGTATTTGTTCCTGCAAATATACCAAATGTAACTGCATCAAATGCAATAGCAATACTAAATGAATTTAAAATCATTTTTAGGCTCCTATCTAAATAGAACACAATAAATATATTCCATTCAAATTTAAACAATAGAAATTGAATTCATGAAGTAAAGACTGAATATGTGAACATATTCATACATTCTCACATACTTCTTAAGCCAATATTTATAGGATCATATAGATGTACATATATGTACTGACATAAAATCAATTTAACAAATGTTTAAAAGAGTGATAGCAAATTTCTCTAAATCGGAGGATTTCTTCTTTAAATATTATTTCATTTTTATTATTATATTCATACTGTTACTTTTTGACCTTTTAAAAACGTTTAAAATATGAGCTCGTAGAATGCGAATATAGTAAATACAAATTTGTGTTAAATTTTAATTAAAATTCTTCATTATTCGCACAATTCCGTGTGCCACTTTTCACAATTTATGTAAACAACAACAATTGCCTTTTTTGTTACTCTTCTGTTTATACCCTTTGCATAAACAATAACAATTACCAGACAATTAGTAGACAGATCTTTGTAACAGAGATCTTCTAATCACGATTACTCTCTGCAAACGCACAGCGTCTTCACACAAGACTGACTGAAGTTTTACTAATCCAGTTCCCTGCTTTGCCTTGTCTTCTATATGGCAACGTAAACAACGACTTCTCGAGATTTCTATAAATTTAAACATCGTTGTTTCATTATTGTTGTTTGTGCATTTTGTTTACATTTATTTTTGTAGCGTTTGTTGTAGCATTTTTGTTTACTTGCTTATCATTTTTTTATGCTGGTGTTTCGTTGGTATATTTTTGTTTACTTGTTTTTGTTTTGTAGCTTTTGGTTTGTAGCTTTTGTTTATAATTTCAATGATAAATGATGTAAAAGCAAAACACCAGTATCTAAATTTTTCCATTTTCGTAACATCATATTTCGTTTTGTTGGCATAAATGGTTATATATTATTAAAAATAACTATTATGTCACATATAGAATTAATTATTAATTATATAAATTATTTATTAATTATTAAATGTATATATATATATACATAAATTTATATATATATAAATTATGTATATATATATATAAATTTATCTATATATATATATATATACAAATAATAATTATTTTAATTAAATTTAATTTACTTATTATATAAAAATTTTTAATTTTTCATAATTTTCATATAGTATATGAAATTCTATTAATAGGGACTATATATGGATCATGCTTATGAATACATAAGTTTCCCAACAGATTATTTTAATAATACAGAGCAGCTGCAACAGTACTAAACGAAGGGAATCTCACTGAGACATTTAGAACGATTCCGGGTTCTTTTACCAACGGGTGATTTTTTAGCTATTATCTTTTTGGCAACACTGGTTTAAACAGCTCACGCACGTTTCGTGTTTTGTTTCACTGTCAAACATCTTCAGTTTGGTCTATAATTTAACCATGAATCGTCTTACAAACGAACAACGCTTGCAAGAAAGAAAGTTCATCGCGCGCTTCTTCCATTTTATGGTCAGTTTAATCGACCCACTGAAGCGGCTATTCGGCTATTTTTTTTGCCCAAAATGCAAGAGCTTGACTTGCATGACATGTGGTTTCAACAAGACGGTGCCACATGCCACACAGCACGCGTAACAATGGACTTATTGAGAGGCGAGTTCGGTGAACATTTTATTTCACGTTCGGGACCGGTCAATTGGCCGCCTAGATCGTGCGATTTAACGCCTTTAGACTATTTTTTGTGGGGCTATGTTAAAGCTCATGTCTATACAGACAAGCCCGCTTCAATTGACGCATTGGAAGACAACATTGAAGCATTTATTCGTGAGATACCGGCCGAAATGTTGGAAAGAGTATGCCAAAATTTGACTAAGCGGATGGACAATTTGAGGCGCAATTGCGGTCAACATTTGCTTGAAATAATCTTCAAACATTAAATTATATGGACCGTACTATCGATTCAAATAAAGATTTCATGCTTTTTTCTGAATTTTATGTGTTTTTTTTTGAAAAATTTTCCTATAGCTCTTAAAACATCACCCATTATTACAGCCATTATTATAAAGTTAGTTTTCAGGACAGATATGATTACTGTTAAGAACTGTTAAAAAACTCATTGAGTCAGTCTCAAAATCCAGGTACAACCTTCAGTAACATTGTTGAGCTCAATAATATAGCGACTCATTGTGAACTTTTACAGAAAGGTTTTATTTCCACTAAATTCTATGCTTATGAGGAAAAAGAAATTTACTTAATTGGTCATTACTTTACTCTTTAGTCAGGATTACAACCTAGCTTGTCATACCACCCATGTTTTGTGTATTTATTTTATCCATGAGTAGGTTACAAGTTAAAATGAGTTTAAGCAATTTTTTACTCATTGTTGCCTACTTTAAACCTATAGGCTTTAAAAACTTTACTGCTAAAAAAAATATTTTTAAAAACCTGTCTCCTTATTTAATAATAGAAATTTATTGCATAAAAAAGTTTTTGTTTGTAAAACATGTATTAAATAAAACACAGGAAATATTAAAAATTGTATAAAAATCACAACCTTGAATATATAAATAAATAATATGTACACAGTTTTTATTTGGTTTTGAAATTATTTCATAATTTCGGGCACAACTGTTGCCCGAAAATATTTTTTTCAATTCTGAATTCTCCGAAAAAAATTTTATACAAAAGGTCATCATTCATCATCATTGAAAGATTTTGGCTTTTGCAACTAATCGACATATCTTGTGCGTTATAAAATAGTTAGTCGGCTTTATTTGTTGAGAGAATTGGACTTTATAAAAATGGAGGCGGAAATATAAACATAAAGCATGTCATAACGATCCATAAGGTAGGTCCAATTGCTGTGAATATAATGGTTGTTGACTAAATTAACCACCAGGTTTCCTCTAACGCTTCCAATCTCATCACAGTAGATCGATTATGGTGACTATAATCTGCTCATAATGCTTGAATCCGTTTGAAACCCAACATTTGTTACAATTTTTAACTACTCGCGCTCTTCGGTTGATGAACGATACATATTTGTGAAAGGCAAAGCTTCTACCAAATAATTGACACTTTCAATGAAAAATATTAGAAGTTCACAGATTTGTCAGATGGCCTGTTTTAAGGCCACAAAATGGATAACCCTATACAATTACGCTCCCGCGCTTGATGGATTATTTGTAGTGTATAAATCAAAACACTTTAATGTCCTCGTCACATGGTAAATGTGGTTACCATGTGCAACCAAACGCTTCTACAAAATTTTCTTCTTTTTCGTCTGATCACAGACAAAACTAATGGCCTTTGGCCAGCAAAATATAACAACCACCACGACGATAAAAATAAGAGCACTGTACATATTTATAAACAACATGTATTACAACATGTATTAAGTAAACGTATCCTTTTTCTATGAGCTTGTATGTGCTTTTGTGTGTAAAAGCCATTGTATATATGTATGTGTGTAAATGCATTTGTGCAACACGTTGGAAGTCTATAATTTTTGTGGTTAAAATATTTATTTATTTATTTATTTATTAATTACAATACAATTACAAATTATATTCTAATTATAGACGAGCGGAGTAACTTGACCATATGCTCGGTGTAGTGTCACAGACCAGAGTCTCTGGTGGGAATCGAACCCACGACCCTCACGCAAATAGTCTAGCACACTACCCACTAGACTACCAGGGCACCCTAAGTGGTTAAAATAAGAGAGAAAAGTTGTCACCAGCAGCTGATATAGTTTCTTATGGAATATTTTCCCGTCTTTATAAACTGTAACAACAGCACCAACTACAATAGCAGCTGCAACAACTGCAGCATTAACTCTTCTTTAATAAAATAAAAATATAAACAACACATCTGTTAGCGCTTTTCGAAAAATAATAAATATCTTATAACATCAACTCCAGTTTTCTTTAAAAAAATCCACTTTATTAAAGCTCTTTACGGATGCTGTTACTACTCCTGCTACGGTTATATGCCACTCGTGCAGTTCATGTTAGCAATGGTAAAATAAAAATAAATAAAGGGAATATATTGTTACGAAAATGGAAACGGTATAACATCGTTTAACATTAAAATGATAAACAAAAGCTAAAAACAAAAACCATGAGTATGAAAGAAAAGGGAATAGACAAGTAAGCGAGAACGCAACAACAAAGAATGTAAATAAAATACACAAACAACAATGAAACTACGAGAGTTATCGAGAAGTCGAAACCACGAACATTCGACTTCAAGAACATTCATCAGACTGTTTACGTGGGCATATAAAAAGGCAAGACAAATCAGGTAATGTGTAGTAAGAATTCAGTCGCGGTGCGTTTAAAAAAAACAGTCGTGGTTTGAAGATCTCCGCTATACAGATCTAACTAACAAGTGTTGTTGTTTACGCAAATGGGTGTTAGCAAAGAAGAATAACTAACAAGCAAATTATTGTTGTATGCATCAAGTTGGGCACAGTGGCACACAAAAATTGTGCGATCAATGAAGAATTTAATTGAAACTAAACACTAATTTATTTCTATTTTGTTTGCAAAATATGAACTCATATTTTAAACGTTTTTAAATGATAAAAACGTAACAATATTTTTCACTGAATTGTTACCCATATCACCACCCTTTCTCTATATACGAGTAGTTTTAAATAATCGAGTTACAAATGGCTGAAAACTAAATTGTAAAATTTCAAAAATTTACTTTTTTTAAGTTTTCCGGAAAAGGTCAAAATTTGAATACACATACACAAGTACATGTGCAGGTATCCTATGTACATATACATACATATGTAGTATATATACACAAAATTTACTTCATTTAATTTAATATTCTGTTACAGTAACTACTTTAAACAGGGTGTCAAAAACAAGTATTCAATTATATAAATATTTCAGTTTGAAAATTTTGCGCAATATAAACGAACCGGAATATTCATCTCTGATATCAAATTCAGATAATCGTGCAGTCTTCTAGCGAAATATAGTATGATTCAGGCTGAAATTCTAATTGCTGTTAAGGCCACGTTAATAGTAAGAGAACATTTAGCACTGCTAAAGATGCAGCTTCCTGGCGGCCAAATGACCTGACCATTCCGGCTAATTAAACGAACATCAAACGTTTGACGCAATAAATCGATTGTAGCATAAGATGTGTGCAATTTGCACCATTCTTTTGGGACCAAACGTCGTTCACTTCAATACTATGTAGAACGGGTACAAAACAATCGGTTATCATGGTGCGATAGGTGTCTCCATTGACCATAATGGGTCCGACGTCCTCATTTTCAAAGAAATATTGGCAAATGATGCCTCTGCTTCAAAAGCTGCACGAAACACTTAACCGTAATGGGTGTATTGGCTTCTGTAAGACCACATGTGGGTTTTCTGAGCCCCAAATGTGGCACAAAAATGAGAATGAGCTTCATCCGAAACAATGATTTTGTTTTGGCAAAATCGACATCATCGTGCAATTTTTGTTGGCCCACCTAGCGAATCGAAAACGAGGCGGATGGTCATGCGGCTTCAACTCTTGAACCAACTGAACTTTGTATGGCGGTATACCGAGACCTTTTCGCAAAATTCAACGCAAACTGGTGCATGAAATGTTCAATGAAAATAAGCTTCATCCGAAAAAATTTTTTTTGTTGGCAAAATTGACATCATCGTCCAGTTTCTTTCGTCATACCGATATCTTTTCGTAAAATTCAACGCAAACTGGTGCGTGAAATGTTCAATTCTGAAGAACGATGATGAGTTGATGTTGATGGATTCTCACGCGCACTATCAGCCATAGCTTCGATATTTTCGGATGTACACTGTACGAGCACGCTCAGGTCTTGCCGCATCAACAATGAAAATAGTTTCACAAACTTTAGCAATAAACTTGTATATACCGGGCACTGTTGCTCCTTCTCCTTCCGACCAATTGTGTTTGTTTCGGAAATAAATTTCGGAAATAAATCCCAACGTTGCTCAAGCATAAATTGATTCATTACTTTCAGTGGAGATGATTTACTGAATTTTGTGACAGAATAGAAAATGAAGTATTGCCAGATTTGAAATAGCCGAAGGTTAAAATTGAAATCTATAGATTTATATATTCCGATATATTCCCGCATTTGTTTTTATAACGAAATTTAAATCTTTTATTGATTTTATTATTTCTGCTGTTATTTTTGTTTTTTTTTTTTAATTAAAAATAAATTAATGTCTTTACAGACATTATTTAATGGATTAACTTTCGATATTCGATAATCTCGGTTTGAATATATGTATGTATTTTCATAACTTAATGTTCTTGTATTTGTCTTTTGGTTTTTTATTGTCATTGTCAATGTATCATATACGTTTTTGCTGTTATTTTCACATATTAACGAATTTTATGAAATAAAATAAAAAAAGGAGAAAAGTTGCCATAGGAGGGCAAAAGGAAATGAGATTTGCACGATAAAATATGAAAAATTTAATCAATTTGTACAACACCAAAAAAAAAAACGTAGAATATCACACATATTTGTACGTATATGAGGATGTATTTATGAATATATAATGAATAAATATATGATATATCTATGAATGTACGTACGTATATAAATATGAATAAATTGAAGATGTATGAACAGTTGATTTGATTTCTCTAGCAGAATTGTCATTGACACACTGACATTCGCACAATCGAATTAAACTACCGGCCTTACGTTTGTTGTAAAATATTCAGATCAAGAGGAAGAGAGAGAGTAGCAGTAAAGAGAGGCAAAAGGCAATCAAATCAGAACAGGAAATGATTGAATAAATATACGAAATACAAAAGCATTTATTGAAATTGATTTCACGTAAAATCCCCTCCCCTACAGTTGTACACACTCCAATGTATTCAAAGAATTGATTTTTATGGCAGATTAAAGTTAAGCCAGTAATAAATTTGAAAATTAAATCTATGACATATTTAAACACTATTTGGAAACGTAAAAGTTTGTCTTTCAAAGTCAAGAACTTAAGAGATATGCTTTGTTCCACAATGCAGAACATATGAAATGCGATTTAATATAAAAATATTCGCGGTATTTTGTCATCAAATGATCATCAATATCACGCCTTTCAGACCAAGTAGTTCAGTTATGAAAGTCAAAGAAAATAAATTGCATTGATTTCAAAGAAAAGTAAAATTCTCTCCAACAGAATTCCTATACTATACCTAAGGATTTTAGGTTAAAAAGTCTATCAATCTTTCCTGGTATACACATGTTCGCTCCCTATCTTCAGGTGAAAATATTTTCGTATCTATTGAAGACATGTATGCGTTAAGGGGAAGTCAACTGCGACTGCTCATTTTTGTGGATACACGCAAAGGCTTTGTAGAATATCGAAAAAAAATTCAACAACATTACTTCCGGTGCAAAGCTGTGGGGCTTGTCATAGATGGGCTATCAATGTGTTTAATTTTGAACAATCGGTTAATTCGAATCTGGCAATGCTAATGACATCCTATTCTATCATAAAATTTAGTATACTATCTCCACTGAACGTAATGAATCGATTTACACTTGAGCAACGTTGGGATTTATTTCCGAAATTTATTTCCAAAACAAAGACAATTGATCGTAAATTGTACGAAAATGTCGTACAAACTTTGGTCGCAGAGAGGGACCAACAGTGCCCAGTATACGCAATTTTATTGCTAAAGTTCGTGAAACTGGTTTCATTGCTGATGCGCCAAGACCTTAGCGTGCTCGTACAGTGCGTACATCTGAAAATATCAAAGCTATGGCTGAGAGTGTGTGTAAGAATCCATCAACATCAACTCATCATCGTTCTTCAGAATTGAACATTTCACGCACCAGTTTGCGTTGAATTTTACGAAAAGATCTCGGTATGACGCCTTACAAAGTTCAATTGGTTCAAGAGTTGAAGCCGCATGATCATCCGCCTCGTTTTCGCTTCGCTAGATGGAGCAACAAGAAACTGGACGATGATGTCAATTTTGCCAACAAAAAAAATTTTTTCGGATGAAGCTTATTTTCATCTTGGTGGGTGCGTTAAAAGCAAAATTGCCGTATTTGGTGCTCATAACACCCACACGTGGTCTTACAGAAGCCAATGCAGCCATTGCGAGTGACTGTTTGGTGCGGCTTGTAGAGCGGAGGCATCATTGTCCAATATTCCTTTAAAAATGATGACGGCGCAACCTACCACACCATTATAACAGATTTTTTTGTACCCGATCTTCATGGTATTCATGTGAACGATTTTTGATTTCTATGGGATCGCACAAGTTGCCACACATCTCATCTCACAATCGATTCAGTGCGTCAAACCTTTGATGACTGTTTAATTAGCCGAAATGTTAATGTCAATTGTCCCCCCCCCAGATGCTGCGATTTGACACTAGTTGGACTATTTCCTGCGGGGCGCCGTTAAAGAAACATTGGACTCCAGTCTACTGGCTTAAATAAAATCGGGATTATGTTCACACGAAGTGCTGATTATTTCTACAACGTGTAACATTTTCTCCAATTCAGGATATTGTTTGCTGCCAGTGAGTTACCTTGTATTCGATAAATAAAGAAGTATTCGAAGTACGTGTTCTGAAATGCTTGACACACGTTTTACTCTGAATTTACGTTCTTCAGGAACACAATACCTTATTAGTTGGTCACCTGCTATTCTCAGCCTATTTGTGGATAGTCTGATGCACTATAATCACAGGCCATAAGTTTAATTGTTTCAAATCCTTCTCCATTCCCCTCTTTTTTACCTTTTCCTCAAGTATAGAATTCTAAACTTCAATTCCCACCTTACAGAAAAGTTCAATACGGAAACTCCCTTCCCTGACAAGCTTATTGCATTGAATTCCTACATGACCTGGTATACAATATTATCCATGCCTAGCTGATTCAGATTGCTCAAACAATTTCGCAGTAGTTACAGGTTAGGTTGACTACAGGTCAACCTCGTTGAGAGTCCGGACGACACGGCCGAACTATCAGATAAAATTGCTATGTTTTGGCCTCTATATTTCCAACCTTGTAACATCTGAAGCATTAAGGTATCCCAGAAGAAACACCTGCATGATTTTAGGGTGCCAGGTAGGGAATTGTGTGCCTTGACATTGAGTTGCATACTGAAGTTTGTCAGGATAATAGGCTTGAAGGGGACATTAGTATAGGTATACACTACACAGATTGTATAGGTCGCATATGGTTGTACAGCTATGGTATCTCTTTTCGACGATGGCAATAGCAGTCTTTACGAAAAGGACTACGTTAGCAACTTAGCATTCGCTTAGAGAAGGGTGTTACGAGACTACTACGGAGTACTAGAATCAATAAAAGTTGTTGATGATAAAGACTGCTGTTGTCTTCGACTTAATACGAACTCTTTAGATATTGTTATCACAGATCCTTTCTTCCAATCGTTTGATATGATTTTGGTTTCATAGTACATATTGATAGAATATCGCCGTGAAAGCCATTACAGAATGCTTTTCCATAGAAATTGTCACAGATTCAAAGGAATTTGAAAGGTCTCCCCTAGGCAGAGGTCACATGTCTGCCTACTCATCACTTGAGCTTGTAATGTCAATAAGTGCGTCTGTCTAGTATTGAAGCTTTAAAATTTTTTAAATTTCTAACATGTCGTTGAGTTTTTTTTTTTTTTGTTCAAATATAAATGCAGTTCAACAATGTTCTGCTTAAGTTATTCAAATTCTTGTGTTATACTTTCAAATCATTTAAAAAAATCCCTCAGATTACAACTTTCTTATTTCCTTTCAAACTTTCTTTTTCACTCAATTCCTTACCGCCAACATTTTTTTCTTTTATCATTGCCACCAGTTTATTGTTACGATATTGGGGTGGAGGAGCCAGCAACAAGAAGCACAAATTCCGTTTTCTTATGTGGCTAGAGTTCTTCTACTATCGGCAATTTTTTCTCTTTCGTTTGATTCCATATTTAAATTACGCTTCTGGAGAAGTAACACTCAAGCACTCTACTCGTTTAACATTGTAAGAAAATAAATGGCAAAAAGGAATTTTTCAATTTAATCGTTGAACACTTTTAAATAAGCTTTATTATTGAAAGTGTTGCTTCGTTTCTAAGTTCTTGACTCTCTTTCTAATTGCTCTGTTCTTCGTCTCTCTCTCTATTTTTTTATTTTTTTTTTTTTGTAGACACAAACCAGCTTTCGTTAGACAAAAAGCCCTTGGAGATACCCTCATAAGGCTCCTTAACAAAGCAGGCATTAAAAATTTTCGAAATTAAGATGTAGATTCAGTGATGATAAGAATGAACCATCAGAGTACATACTTGGAACCTGTGAAGGACCATACCGTACCATATACATGGGTGTTAGACTGACATTGTTTTTGTTGGCATCGATAAGCTTAGATAGTAAACGGCATATATATAAGATCTTTGGATTTACTATATTCGAAAGAAGCTGATGATGTTAAACAACTTTTGTTGCTCAAAATGGACTCAAAGGATTTAATTACTTGAGACAAGTGTGAAGTGATTATAAGGTCTCTTTATAGGAATATAAACGATCAGCTCAAACATATTAATTTTTTTTTTTTTTTTTTGAGTAAAGCTATACAATGCCACATAAAATAATTGGACCCTCTTTTTATCAAAATGCTTTACAAAAACGTTTGTTATCTAAACGCTTTACGTTATTGTTTTTTTTTTTCAATATTAAGTTTTATTGAAAATGTTATTGTTGTTGTTGTATATACGTAAATAAGTAGGACATAAAATCAAAAACGCAGCGGCATCAAACAGAAAAAAAAAATTCCAATGAGAGCAACGTTGTTATCATTTCCTCCGAAAATAAACGGGGCATTGTATAGAAGTTTCAACACAAGCACATTTTGAAAAAGTTTTCATTGCTACTACTTTTATATCTTGAGCTGAATAATTGAAGGCACACGTCTTTTCTATTCAAAGGTATTTATTCAACTAAAACATGTATAAAATGGCTTACGACTAAATAACAATAGGTAGAAAAGAGATAGATAATACTACTGGCAGAATTGTGAAGTGTGGCAATAAGTTAACTAAGATTGGGACATAACAATCTCCCACGCTTAAATACGTTTCACTAATTAATATCAAAATAATTCATATAACAGACTTATGTAAATAGATACATTTAGATTTGAAAATACAATAAAATTGAAGAATTCATAAATAATTTTCTATTAATCAATTTCATAATCTCTTAGATACGTTGGAGTATTTCGTACTCTTGAAGATTTCCTGACTGTTTGCTGTTGACTAACTGTAGGCTGTTGAATTGACATCGGCTCGTGCATGTGTGGAGAGTTTTGAGAATCTGTCTGGATAGAAGTAGGTTGACTTTGATGATGTTCCGTTTCGTCTTCATATTGGGTAGTAACAGGTTGACTTTGATGATGTTCTGTTTCGTCTTGAACTTGAGAATCTGGAATTTGAAATAAAAACTTGTTATAATTTTGACCTGGTTCATCTTGGTGCTTATTTGAATCATTGTTTCTTTCGATAATGTCTGATTTGAATTGTACTTCTCGTTGTTCAACTTTTGTAGCTTTAAGTTGATCTATGTGCCGTTTTAATGTATAACCATCATCTAGTTTTACTATATAATGAAGTTGTCCTAATTTACGTAATACAGTACCAAGTTTCCATACTGTTTTGTTATTTCGAATGTGAAGGACTTGTACTCTTTCTCCCACGCTTAAGTAACGAACTCCAGGAATTTTAACAAATTGGCGGTCCTTCTTTATTGGTTTTAAAGCATCTAGTCTTATTCGTATTTGTCTTTTGAGATATAGTTCAGCTGGACTTAGACCACAGTTAAGTGGTGTTGCGCGATATCTTTGAAGAATGTCATTTAATTTTTCTTGTAATGAACCTGGTTCTGTTGACATGGCTTTTAACTTGCGTTTTAAAGTTTGAACCGTACGTTCAGCCAATCCGTTTGTGCTGGGATGTCCTGGCGCAATTAATTTTTGAAAAATTCCATTTTGTGTGCAATATGTTTTGAATTGCTGGCTCGTGAAGATCGATGCATTGTCTGATACCATAATTGATGGAAAACCGTGTGTAGCAAATATGTCTGATAACAGGTTAATTGTATTTTGAGTAGAAGGTGCTTCGCGTATAAATCTGAATTCAGCCCATTTCGATTTTGCGTCAATCACAATCAAAAAATTGTGGTCCAGAAATGGTCCTGCGTAATCTATATGAATCCTTTCCCAGTTGTCATCCGGTTCCTGCCATTGATGAAGTGGAGCTTTTGGTGGCTTATTTTGAACTTCAAGGCAGCATTTACAAGACCTTACAGTTCTTTCAATATCTCGGTCAATTCCCTTCCAGTAACAGTACCGTCTCGCAAGCTGCTTCATTCTAGTTATACCTGGGTGTGTGTGATGTAATTCTTGCAGGATTATCGTCTGGAGGCTTTTTGGAATAAGGACCCTATGTCCTTTAAATATGATTCCGTTATCAAGCATATACTTCCTTTCAACATCGTTACCATTTATTAGATCTGTTAAAATTTTAGAAAATTCAGCATCTGTTGCAGTTTCCTTTGCTAAAATTTCGGAATTTATATATTGACTGGATATTTCGAAAATTGTTTCAGTAAATAATTGATTTATTTCTTCGTTGATTAGTATATCCGTAGATAATGTAGTTTGAGGTTGTGTAGCACGAGATATACAATCAACATTGACGTGGTCAGATCCTTTCCTAAAAACAATTTCGTAATCGAAGCTTGCTAAAAATTCCGCATATCTAAGTAATCGGGATGCTGTGATAGCTGGTAACTTATTGTGCTGGTGAAAAATACGTGTTAAAGGTTTGTTATCGGTTATAAGTTTGAATTTTCTTCCGTAGAGGTACATAAAAAAGTGATTAATAGTAAATACGATTGAAAGCGCTTCGCGATCGATGTGACTGTAATTTCTTTCGGCTGATGTTAATGACCTTGAAGCGTATGCAATAGGGCGTTCCACGCCTTCGACTATATGTGAAATTACCCCCGCTACACCCGTAGGGCTAGCATCACATGCGACAATAACTGGCAGTGTTGGGTCAAAAGGCATTAATACTTTATCACTGGCGATAATATTCTTGAGTTTAATGAAAGCTGCTTCGCAATTTGAACACCAATAGAATTTTGAGTCCTTCTGTAATAGTCGTCTTAATGGATATGTCACTTCCGACATTTTGGGTATAAATCTGGAGTAGTACGTAATCATGCCTAAAAACCTTCTCACATCATCTACGTTAACTGGTCGCGGCATCTCCATAATTGCCTTAACTTTCTTTTCCGATTTTGAAATTTTGTTAAATTGAATGGTGTGTCCTAAGTACTCTATTTGTGTCTGAAAAAACGAACATTTGTTTTTATTTAAATGTAAATCATTTTGTTGCAGGCGCTTGAGACATTCAATTAGGTTTTGTTGACATTCGATTTTAGTGGTGCCATGAATTATAATATCATCGAAATATGACATTGTTTTGTTCAATCCACACAGAATTTGCTCAATAATACGATTGAATTCAGACGGAGCGGTTTTTATGCCAAAAGAAAGGCGGTTAACTCTATAAGTCCCCTTGTGGGTAGACATCGTTTGTATTTCTCTTGATTCGGGGCTTACTTGAAGATGAAGATACGCTTTGTACAGGTCTAGACGGCAGAAATACTTAGAACCCTTTAAACTATTTAAAATTTCATCGATTCTACGAATGGGGTAGTTTGCGGAAACCAGTTGTGGATTAACGCCTGGTTTATAATCAACGCAAAGTCGAATACTTCCATCTGGCTTCGGAATAATTACCAGTGGTGAACCCCAATCTGTACTTTCACACTTAGATATGATGCCGGCTGTTTCTAAATCATTTAATTCTTTTTCTACGCGATCTCGAAGAGCATATGGAACCTCTCGTTCCTTGAAAAATTTGGGTTTTGAATTTTCACGTAGTTGTAATACGACTTCATAATTAGGAACACAACCTATCTTTTCTGTGAAGACATTTTTGAACTCATTTTCAATATCTGAAATTGAACGTATTGAATTTATTGTTATTGAATTAATGTCATTAATGTTATTGTTGAATTTGTCGACTTGTTGAAGATTTATTCCTAAATGGCGAATCCATGTTCGTCCCATGAGGGCATCATATTCACTGGGTACTATGTACATTTCTTGATTTGTTGTAATATTATTGTATTCAACCTTTACATTAACTTTTCCATCAGGAACAATAATATTCTTGGTATACGAACGGAAAGCTATTTTTGAAGGTTGCAATGGTTCATTGACTTTTAATTTTCTATACTGGTTTCTTGGAATTAATGTAAACCCAACACCAGTGTCAACTTCAAATTTTTGACGTCGTTCATTAATTTTAACTTCAACATTGTATTTATCAGCATGATAATTATAATTTTGATTTGAAAAAATGTCAACGATATTATTGATGCCATATATTTTATTAATAGGCTCATCATAATTTTCTTTATTTTTAGAAGATTTAATTAATGTTGTTATACATACTTGTTTTACGTGTCCTTTTTTTCCACATGAAGTACATTTGAGGTTGTATGTCTTAATTCGGCAATCTTTTGTTCTGTGGTTATCTTTTCCACAACGTACACAAACATGGTCAATTCCCAACTGGCTGAAGTTAATTTTGGATTTTGACCTACCTTGTGATTTTGAACGGGTTCTGGAACGAAATTTCTGGCGAGTTGAATTCCTGTGTTGGATTTTGTTGACATCATTGCTGATGATTTGTTTACTATCCAGTTCACGGCTTTCTATTTTTGATGCTTCTAGAGCTAAAGCTCTCTCTACTATGTCCTCAAAATTTGCCTCCTTGAGTTGCAATAATTGCTCCCGAATAGTATTGTCCTTGATGTCTCGAATAAATTGTGCTCTTAAAAAGATAGGCGAAATATCTGCGCTGCATTGACACGTTGACACAAACTCACAACGACTAATGTCACGGCGTAACAGTGCAACATACTCGGTGATAGTCTGTTGATCGCTTTGGTATGTGGATAAAAACCTGTGTTGACTCACCAGTACATTTGTTTTTGGGCATAAAAAAGTTTCCAATTTACTTACTAGTTCATCATAGTCTACATCGTTTACTGATTTAGGGGCCACCAATGAAACTAATAATTTGAAATAAGCAGACCCAATAGAATTTACGAGCATTTGATGGCAAATTTTTTTATTTTTAGAGACGCTTTCATGTCTAAGTAATTTGAAAATCGTTGATGGTACAATTTAAAATTTTCCTTTTTTTCGTCGTAATTTTCGAATGGTGGCAACAGAACTTGCAATGGCTGTGCATTTTGGTTTTCTCTTTGAGAACTGGACACTTCCCGGAAATGTTGTAACAAATTATGCTGCGTTTTGTGGAATTCAGTTAAAAATTTCGAAAATTGATCCGGATTCATTTTTTTTATTTGAAAGAAAAATTATTTATTTTTATTTATTTGTACAGGCTTTTTTTTTACATTTAAGAAAAAATATGTATATGAAAAAAAATTATGTATGTATTTTTTTGCTCTTCTTCTTTTTTTTAAATTTTCCTCGTCGCCACTTTTATATCTTGAGCTGAATAATTGAAGGCACACGTCTTTTCTATTCAAAGGTATTTATTCAAATAAAACATGTATAAAATAGCTTACGACTAAATAACAATAGGTAGAAAAGAGATAGATAATACTACTGGCAGAATTGTGAAGTGTGGCAATAAGTTAACTAAGATTGGGACATAACAACTACCATCACCGTTACCAGCGACACCATCATTCTGGTCATTAATATCATCATCATCATGCCTCAGCAGCATTTAAATCCTTTTTCAAAACACATTGAAAAGGAATTTTTTACTTTACTCCAACTATCCTCTACCATATGGCAAATGGCGGGCAACGTTCACTCAATCTGATGATGTGAAAAAGACTGCCGGTGCTGATGATGTTAGCATTGTAACTGACAATGTTGAATATTCAATGTATGTATTGTACTCAAGAGCAGTAATGAAAAATTAAAAACAGGAAATAAGAAATATAATGTTGGTGTAGCCGATTGAACTGAGTGTTTAAAGGGAAGGGAATACTTTTCAGAATAAATTAAATGCCAATAAATTTAATAATTATTTAATTTTTCATTTTGAATTGAATTATTTTGGTAAAAAAATCATTATTTTTTTTTGGAAAATTAGCCACAGTAAGTAATTAAACTTAGGTTTGTTAAACAAAATCTGGTGATTTTCTTAGACACAATGGCTTCAGACGTAAGGAATTCAAATTCAACAGAATGAGACTTGTCAGGTTTGCAATTCACTATCGTTTTCACTGTTCAACAATGAATATCATAAAAATATCTGAGAGCGCTTTCAAAAAGAAAAGGTCAATAATAAGTAGCTACCACGTGACTACTACTAATATTGGATTTTTTTTATAAAAGTTTCATATTTTTAAATTTTAACACACACAACAAAGTGATGTGATGTTAGTTTGTAAACCTTACTGAAGAATTGTAATGACCAATTATGTATGTCCATATGCATGAATTGGATGAACTATATATAGTTACAATAGGACGGCACTACGTGGATGTGATGTAAAGTGGTCACCGAGATCTAGCGATTTGACCCATCAGACTTTTTTGTGACTTTTTTAAAGCCTCAAGTATGTGAGAATAAACCATTAACCACCGTGGCCCTCACAGCCATCACAACCCAACATACACGCACTCAATTTATTTCTGCCACTAGCGTGTTACCATATACAGGCATACATATTTTAGTTGATTGCCTAGTAGGAAACTAAAAGTAGAGTTTCGTTGTGTAGTAAGATAAGAACACTAACCTAAAAACGTTACCTACAACAGTACGAGCATTGATATACACCAGAGATCAGCAATAAATCGTGTTTTCGCTACTCATATGTACTCATGCAATTTTGAGTATGAGTGAATCAACAGAATTGAAATTCAACTACTCTGATTCATTCGTACTCGCAACAACATTGATTTATAAGTATAAGTAGCAATGAGTATGAGTACAATGTTGACATCAAACTCATAATATTCGAAATATGTTTGATTCATACGCCTACTCATTCAGATTCATAAATTCAGAAAAATACTTATAATACTTACGAATGATTCGAGTCACTCGAATCATTCATCAAAATTTTCAGTGCTAGTTGTTGTTGCATGTACAAACAAAGAAGAAAGAAAAGACAAAGACAGAAAGCAATGCATACACACAACCTTCTTGTGAGTATTGTAGTGTTCGTACTCGAATCATACTTATTTTGTGCTTCGTGTATATGTAGAGTCATGGCGAGTCTAAATCAACAACATCATGCGTATTGTTAAGTATGAGTACGATGAGTACTTCGAACTTTGGATAGTAGTGTGAGTAGTGTGAGTATGATATTGAAATAAGTATGAATGCGTATAAGTATCTGAAATTATAAGTATGACTCGAATCTACTCATCGTTTTTAGTACTCGTTGCTGATCTCTGATATACACACAATGAAATCAAATTTTAAATTAGAATTCCGTTTCCATAGTATAAGGCAACGATTGAACTCAAATAAAGGCCGCTTAAAACACATACTACTTCAAAAAAAAATACTCTTATGTATTCCTTAGCATTCTACTTCGTGTGGCGATTAGCCATACCAATTTTGCCAAAACCAAACCAGTTTTAATCACAATCAATCATCGCGTTGTCTACGATAAAATGCAACAAATTAAAGCTAAATTTCAAATCTATGCGTTATTTCAGTGAGTGGTTCTAGAACAACAGTTTGTTTTATGCTATTTCTGAATCGCCTTTTCCTTTGTAAACAAAAAAAAAAAAAAAGAAATCATTTCCAATTTTTCTTTTAGGCTTCTAATGTCTTTATCACTGAGAAAATCGCTGTCGAAACCAAATGCAACAACCAACCGCAATCAAATCCAAGCAAAGTAAAGCATTTTGGTTGACGTTTCACAAACCAAAAAGAATTTTGCACAACCACTTGCTTTTGATTATCTTTTTAGCAATTATAGTTTGCAAAAATCTTACTGGGCAGTTAAACCCCACTTATGGTATTTATACGTACGCCATGCACACGTGTCTTTATTTAGACTGTTGCAAAATATTCTTTGTGAATTAATTTATACACACGTGCATTGAGATTAAAGTTACCAGGCTTTATGAGTAGAATAAAAGGAAGTTTTAAAGTTTTTCTGAAATTTATTACAAAAATGTCATTCACAAGTATTCCCAAATGTTTGATTCAGAAGAATTAATCAGAAGAGTAATCAAGTCACATCTGGAGACGAATTACTCTGCTTGAGATCATATACAAAATACAGGGAAGGCTTCAAAGTAAGATGGAAGAAAATCTACGGGACGAACAGGCTGGTTTCCGGCTAAACGGGAGCTGAATAGACCAAGCCAACACTCAACGCATTATCTCTGTTCAGAGAAGTCGCCGTAGTCTAGTAGGTATTGTGTTGGCTTATTAGACGAAAGGCCCGAGTTCAAATCCCAGGTCAGACATCAAAACGAAAATATGAATATTTCTTCGGCGACTTCCTCTCAGCAGATTTCTGGCAAAAACTCTGGGAGTAAAAATTGCTTCTCAAAAATCTGTCGTTCGGAGTCGACTTTAAACTGTAGGTCCCGCCACTCATGTGTAAAATTAACGCACACAACACGAGTGGTGTGAGAAGTTATTACGTTGTACAATGTGTCAATTCGACCTCCGGTCACAAATGACAAGTACACGTCCTCTAACCTAACCTCTGTTCAGAAGTTGGTGTAAACAACAACAATTGCTCTTCTTTGTTATTCCTCTGTTTACAACCTTTGCATAAACATAATCACTAAGAAAATTTTCGACAGATCTTTGTAACGGAGAACTTCAAACCGCGATTACTCTCTTCAAACGCACAGCGGCTTCACACAAGAACTGACTGAACTTCACTAATTCAGTCGCTTGCTTTGCCTTGCCTTTTATATGGCAGAGTAAACAGTCTGATAAAATGTTCTTTAAGGCGAATGTTCGTGACTTCGTCTTCTCTAGAAATATAAATATCGTTGTTTACATTTATTATTGTTGATTGTGTATTTTGTTTACATTTATTCTTGTAGTGTTTATTGTTGTATTTTTGTTTATATATTTGTTTATAATTTTAATGTTAAACGATGTAATAGCAAAACACCAGTATCTCGATTTTTCTATTTTCGTAACAATACGAATCACTAGAGCTATGTACGATTATGCAGAACTCTCAGTTCTTGAGAACTTCAATATAAGTCAAGCATTCCACACAAATACTGAAGTGAAACAAGGATGGCTCCTATCACCTCAGCTATTCACATCGTGCTAGATGATATCATAAGCGAAGTCTGTTCTGAGAGAAGAGGAATAACATGGAGTCAACAACGACAACTCGATCATTTGTATTATGCGGATGATAGTTATTTACTCTCGCAGAATGTCTCCAATATGCAAACAAAGCTACAGGATTCAAATAGAACAGAGCACAATGTTGAACTTGATAATTAATAACGTAAGCATCGACAACATCATGGCTATCCAGTCGAATACGTAGATAGCTTCTGCTATCTAGGCAGTATGTAACGACAATCGGACTTAATTAATAGGCTCAATAAAGCGAAAGCTGTATTCGGAAGATTACAGCCAGTATGGAGAAGCTAACAAAGCTCAGAATATGCAAACGCATATATATAATCGACCTTATTGTACGGAAGTAAAAGCTGATTGGCATCGAACACCATCACGCAAAAACTACAGGTATTCATCAGCATGTGCCTCAGAATCATATGTAAAATGTTTTGGCCTAATAATATCAGCAACATGGATCTGGCCTGGCAATATTCACTTGTTTCTCATCCCATCTGATTACTCTATAGAAGTCACTGACAGATAAGCGAAGTCTCTGTACTTTTCTACCAATTACGCCATGAAAAGTTTCTCAAAAATCTGTAGTTCGGAGTCGACTTTAAACAGTAGGCTCCGCCACTCATTGTATACATATACAATTAACACACACAACTTAAGTAGTGTGATAATCTAGGTTGTAATCCTGACTGAAAGGTTGTAATGACCAATTATGTTATGTTATGCATGTAAAAGTTAGGGTTCCTCTTTTCGAGCATTATAGGGTGAATAAATTCCTCGTGATGGACCGTGCAAGGAATTGGAAACAGTATAAAAAATTCGGAAGCATTACAATGTATTCACTGGCAATATCGGACAGTATATCAAATCAATATCGAAGGATTTGTGCAACATACATAGACTAGCTTCTGTTTGTGTAACAGCGGTCAAGAGAACATGTCCTACTGCAGGGCTAGTGTCTCTGGTTGTGAGGACCAGAATTTGGGAAATTATTACTTAATTAGTCATGACAATGCTTTAGTCAGGATCACAACCATTTTGTGTGTGTTAATTTTATCGATGAATGGCACGACACACAATATATCTTAGGGCCATTATTACAACTTGCCGTTAACTAAAGGGAGGATTTTAACGGGCAGATAAATTGTTTTTTATTATTATGAGTACCCAATAAGATAGAAGTGATCGTTAAGCTAAAGGGAAGATCATCCTACCTCTAACATTTAAAGGTCACTTTATGTTTGAACTTGCCATATCATATACTATTTTCGATATGGCAACCTCAAATTTAAACAAAATAAGCATATACAACAAAAAACGAAGTCCGCTGTTGCCACTGCGTTAATAAAAACTTATTTAATTGAGCAGTTTTATCGACTTTGCTCCGGCACTGCCATATTTTAATTTTATTTTACCTGTAAGTTATAATAACGAAATTCATTTAAAGGTAACTTTACAGTTCCCTTTAGCTAAAAGTACCTTTAACTAAACCCAAGTTTAACGCCCAGTTGTAATAATGGCCCTTAGAATCCTAACGACATATTTAAGAAATTTTTCATA
Organism: Sarcophaga caerulescens; assembly: GCA_927399465.1. Classification (NCBI taxonomy): domain Eukaryota; kingdom Metazoa; phylum Arthropoda; class Insecta; order Diptera; family Sarcophagidae; genus Sarcophaga; species Sarcophaga caerulescens. Next base: position 66,349,796 of record OV656868.1, read on the forward strand.
GCAATTTAATTTTCAGGGTCCAACAGACAGCTGAGAGTAAGTTGTCGATTTCATATTTTGTCTTGCTTAAAGTCTTATCTAATATCTTATCTAACAAACCAACACACTTCTTACTAGGCTACTGCCATTTAAGCTGATATTCTTTTTCAATTCCCATTAAAAAATCTATTTAAATAAAAGACAAATTTTACTTTAATCACCCTTTAAGAAGACTTTGTTAATGTGTTTTAAGCGAATTGCATTATCAAACAAAAGAAGTTTCTCTCCTTTTTATTTCCCAACTTTTTGCCATTATCCGCGAAATACTTCTGTCCGTCTACTATTTATGAACTCCCTAAACAAGAATGGCTAATTTAAGTAGAATTTAGTGGGGTAAAACGTGTAATTATTCCTGATTTTTGTGTTTTAAAATGCATTTGTTTACTAGCGTTTCAGTTGATTTTTTCTTTCTTTTTCTCATGCTTTCGATTCGTTTTGGCTCCAAAAGTTTTTGTTCATTTCAATTTTAATGAATTTAAAACACTTTCATAATGTTGAGAGAGAGAATAAGTTTACTTACTACCATCCCCTTCATTTAAATTTTTCTTTTCATTTTCATTATTTCTTTACCTCTTTTGGTTGTGCTTTTATTCCCCAGTTTTATAGCCTTTTTAATGGCCATTACTCATCATCATTTTCCATTATAAGGCTTTTGAAAGAGATTCTCTGAAGGAGTGTATATGTGAGTGGATGTGTAAGTTAATTAAATTAAAATAATGAATGAATAAAGTAGTAAAAGTTGTAAAATTTAACCCATTTAACACAAATCTATGAAAATATTATGGCTGAACAATTACAGCCGCAGTTTATTCGGCTCTATTAACTTAATTTAGCTGGAAAAACTAAAATGAGCTAAAAAAATTGAAGAAGTTTTCAAACTATTCCTTTCCTATTCAAGCCTTTAAATGTGCTTTACTGCTCGTGGTGGCAAGACCTGAATGCCTTACGATAATATATTCATAGCATTTTAGAATGGCGTTGTAAGTACAATCCTAAAGGGCACTAACTAAAAAATGTAATGACGCAAAATTGTGTTGGTTCTTAAAGAGTTTGGTAGAATTTACTTTACATCTAACAAGCATTGGGGCAATGGACTGCATTAAATAGCAGCACGATATGACACTTTTTCTCTACTGAGGAGGAATAAATGTACCTAAGCGCACCATAGAGGAAGTCATCACTGTCCCCCGTGTTTAGGGCCCTCACCCATAAATTCTCCCCCTCCTCTTTTGGACTCTCTGTGTCCTCTCAGGAACTACTGTGGTATTACTTCGAAGTGAAGTCCCTCTGGCCATTTGGCCCCCTTTATATCTACAGGTAAAGGTGAAAAGGTATTTAAACATTCATTCTAATCCTCTCATCCAAGTCAATTTTTTTAGATTTCAGCAAGGCTTCAGTATAACTAGCTAAGCTATTCCAATTTTCTTCGCTATCCAGAAGTATATCGCAGAAGTTTTAGACAGTACAGACGCCGACATTGGCCTTAAGATTCGTTCTTTCTAAACTTCATCTCCCACAAAATGAAAGAAAGTATGTTCCGCATCATCAATGTATGTTCCACACCATCAAATCGATTATCATAAATGCAATTTAGTCGTGTCATCTTCCCCATTTTAAACAGATATTTACAAAAATAACTGTGGCCGGATAATAGCTATGTTAAATAGAAATTAAACTCACCAAATTTCCTCTCAATCCTGCGGGTAATATCTGGGAGAAGTTTTGCCGTCCATCTACCACTTGTTTCAGTGTTCCATTTCTCTTGCCAGTGTTGTATAGTTCGCTTCCTGGCATCGTCAACATTTACTGTCTCACTGTGCACGTTTTTAGTCTCCCACACCCTCTTCCGCTAGCTACCCTATAGGTATTACACCACTGATTACCAGTACTGCTGACTTAGATACAGTTCTATACGCCGATGCCACCTTAAGGCACGATATGACATACTGTCAGCGTTATTGTAATACTAACTTCAGGGTAAACATTAAGCTAAGATGCACGCTAACGAATACAGAGCAAGAGAACGTTTTAAAGTTCTTTCAAATAATGTTTTTACTCTTTCGACAAAAATTACTTTTTTGGCAGTTGTTACTTACGTCCTTAATCAGTCATTACAACCCTTTAGTCAAGATTAGAACCTATCTACCCACGCTACTCACCTTGTGTGCTTGAATTTTATCCTTGAGTGGCGAGACCTCCTGTTTACTGTCGACTCCGAACGACAGATTTGATAAGCTTTTCGTGGAAATTTTAGATACTCTCATAGAGGACGCCGCCGAATAAAATATTTTTCAATTTCCGTTTTATTCGAGATGTCTGAGCCTGGGGTTAAGCCAACAAACTGCCTACTAGACATCATCAACTGGTGTTTGCAGGCGTTTATTAGGAAAAATACGCTTTGATTTTCACTGATATTGTACTGTAAGAGTTAAATTACAGAGAATTGTGAAAACAGACACGAAAACTCCAATGCATATTTGTCCACATTGTTTCCAAATTAAAATACTGTCGATATGCAATCATGTGGGCCCCCTATCTACAACCGTCTATTTGGAGCAATTTACAAAGCCTTTTCGGCAATGGATTTCAATGTCGGCATCGACCAGGGCCGATATAGGACCACAATTATAATAAATTCAAGTTAGATCAGGTCGTTGGGCTCCTATTTAAGCCCAAGTAATCCCTATAGCACATCAGTTCTACAACAGAAGAAATCTTTCTATTGCAGCAATCTTTATATTGGTAATCTTAGTCAAGTATGACCGAAAATGAGAATTTAAAAGCATAGTCGAGTTAAGCCTTATTGCTAAACAGTAGAAGAATACCTTGTCTAACTTAGGCAATAGGGACAACTGTGCCCTCTAACAGTTTATGTCAATTTTCGATGATACATTTAAACAATGTTTTGAAAAATTCTCGACAGTCATAGAAGAGGACGAACTTCGAGACAAACTTTCGTTACGGACTTAATCGCAGCTTGGCTGCCCGAATAAATTAAAAGATTTTCAGGACTACGGGGTCCGTCTATAAAAGACTGCTGTGATCACGAAAATTTAATAACTGAACCCTCAATACAAATACCACAGCCTATTCTGTTCAGTATTGAGATTAGAAGCGATTGGTATAAACCTCAGGGGTGCCACTGGAAACTTTCAGATTTAAAGGTTAGGAGTGCTCTGATAGAATTTTAAAATTAAATGTAAAGAAATGTGTTGGGGAAGCACTAAAGATATAGAAGGTGAGTATAAGTTGAAGGTGATCGTAAGGTTCCGATACGAATTTCCTCTACTATTCGCAATCTTTTTTAATGTCTTAATATAGTAGTCCACCGCTTCTAGCTGCAAATGAATTACATTTCCATACGGTTGTCTCCAAATATAGGGCATTAGAAGAGAATGTGTTCTGATCGTATCCTTCGAGGCATTTTATACGACTTTTCACCAAGTCATTGTTTGAGTTGTTCTCGAATAATTCGAAGTGACTTCTGTAACTCTGTGTGTAACTTCTCTTCACCTATTTTTCAATATCTGGGATCAGTCTTTAAGTTAACTACTGATCATTTCGGCTATTTTCCCATCTTCATTGAAATTGATACATAATTGATCATGACAACCCTTCAGTTATAAATACGACCTAGCTTCTTACACCATTTACATGGTTTGTGTTAATTTTATACTTGAGTAGCGGGACTTATAGTTTAAAGTCGACTCCGGACAACAGGTTTTTGAGAAACTTTTTCATACCAATTTTATTTATTCTCAGAGCTTTTGCCAGAAATCTTCCGAGAGGCAGTCGCCGAAGAAATATTTTTTCATACTTCGCTTTGTTGTAGATGTCTGACCTCAGGTTTGAGCCGTGGCCTCAAGTCTAATAAGCCACAAGAGTAGCCGACAGTTAAGTAGCTAAAACTTAGACGGGTTTGTATCGGCAACAGTAACACATTCCCATGGTTATCTATCGCACAATCGCAAGCCTCATGGACCACTGTGTTATTAGTAGACAAGCCGATGACATAACTTCCCTCGAATGTTTTCTTAAGGACTTGTAATCATAAGATGGAGGAGGAGACTAACTTTCACCACATGTGTCAGGTGAGCATATAAGGAGATGGGGGATCTTGGCTTCATGAGCTTTCCAATAAAAAGACTTCTGCAGTGAAGAGATTTATTCTGGAGTTGGTTATCTTTAGTTTGATACCCTGCTGTTAAACCGTCGGGTAAAACAAAAGGCGTATTTTCAGCTATTCAAATTTACAGCTAAAATCTGTTAAATTTTATTTAAAAAAAGGTTACTAAGTTCTCCCAATAATCTTTAATTTTTTACATATACTTGTGCCCAATGTAATGTTTTACCAGTTTGCTTAACAGTTACTTATTTTTCGTTCTACCTCGAGTGTGGTTTTTTTAATATATGAATTTAAGTGAACGAATTTGACAAAAAGAAGAAAAAAAAAGAAGATCATTACATGAGTAAAATATTACATTGTTGCACATTTTAGTATTAAATAAATTTATGCTAATGTAGCTGTTTTTTATTTGCGCCGCAACATAGTCCCCCCGTAAACTTTGTGCTTCAGCTCGGAGTTTACTGCTTTACATCTAGCTTGGCCAGCTTAACGACAGGCCGGGTAAGGAGGCCGCTTTCAGTTTTTACCACTGCGCTTCGAACGATGTTATCTTTTCCACGATGAATATCGATGACAATACCCTTTTGCCACGTATTGCGTTTAGCGTGCTCATCTACAATGATGACTACATCATTTACTGCAATCGGGTTCGACGAATCTCCATGCCACTTCGTGCGTCTAGCCAAACAAGGTAACACTTCTCTCACCCATCGCTTCCAGAATTTATCGGCTATCATACTTGAAATTCTGTAACTTTTACTTAACGCCAAGCCACTGCCTTCTGGATTCGTTCGCTCTCGTAAACCACTAGAAGAACCAATCAAAAAATGGTTTGGTGTAAGTGCTTCGCCATCTATTAATTCCAAAGGAACATATGTCAGTGGTCGCGAATTCAAGATGTTTTCTATATCGGCCAGAGCTGCTCTTAAAACTTCTTCCCGAAGGTTGCGTTCAGGCAAAACGTCCATTAATACCGATTTTGTTGATCGTACCATTCTCTCCCATGATCCTCCCATGTGGGGCGAAGACGGTGGTATAAAATGCCATTCAATTTCAGGAAAATCTTTCTCAATCTTATTTGTTGATATTTTCTCAATTTCTTCTTTAATAACCCGGCTTGCACCTCGGAAGTTTGTCGCATTATCAGAAATCACACGGCGAGGTACCCCACGTCGGCTCGTAAACTGTTTGAAGACCAACAAAAATGAATCGGTGGAGAGAGATGGTGCAATTTCTATATGCACTGCACGTACCGTCATGCATGTAAATAGTACGCCCCACCGTTTCTCCGTTCGTCTTCCTATAGCTATTGCCAGAGGACCGAAATAGTCGACGCCAGTGAAGTGAAAAGGCCTGGTATATGGTGAAAGACGTTCAACGGGCAAATCACCCATTTTCGGCGCATTTGGAATTGCTCTCTTGATTTTACATAGCTGACAGGATTTTGCAACATTTCGCACAGCTGCTCTTAGGCCTGAAATCCAAAATTTCTGACGGATTTCATTGACGACAATTTCGTTATAATGGTGATGATATTTACGGTGGTAGAAATCAATAATTAAATTCGTAATTTGGTGCTTTCGAGGAATGATTATTGGCCTTTTAACATTTACAGGGACATTCAAGATGGCGTCAATACGACCTTTAACTCGCAGGACTCCTAAATCGTCGAGATATGGGGAACACTTGTAAATTAAGCTTTTATTTGATACGTATCTGTTTGATTTCAAGGCAGTGATTTCATCATAATATATTTCCTCTTGGCAAGCTCTAAAAATAAATGATTCTACCATCTCAACGTTGTTTTCATAAACAAAGGCTTTAAATTCAGCGTTTATTGGACGAAGTCCCATGACTAAGCGAATATATTTGAACACTAGGAGTTGACTTGAACGAAATATTTCCCATTTGCTAATCCTGCTTGCGTCTGGAACAATAGTAGAGAGGGGAAATTTAGGTTTTTTAGTTTCTATGTGGCACAGCCATTCCGTGTATGTATCAGGAGGTTTAGTGAATTCAGACGTAGGCCATTCTGACTCTTCATATCCTAAAAAAGGGGGGCCTGTGAACCAGCGAGCGTCAGAGCTCAATTTCGGCGTACCGTTCCATTTTGTAGCGTCATCTGCCACATTTTGTGATGATGGCACCCATCTCCACTGTTTAACCTGCGAACCTTCTAGTATTTCTCCTATGCGTACCGACACAAACTGTTGAAACTTTCTTGCGTCCGACCTTATCCAGTACAGGACATCTTTAGAGTCGGACCAGAAAACTTTACGATGTACTCTGACTGACATTTCATTTGCAATAAAGTTTGCTAGCCTTAATCCTAGTACTGCAGCCATCAATTCGAGTTTAGGTATAGAAATAGGCTTTAGAGGTGCAACTCTAGTTTTTGACGACACAAGACTACATTTTGTATTTCCTCTATACTCAACTCTTAAAAAGGCCACGGCGGCATATGCATCAATACTTGCGTCTACGAAGGTGTGAAGTTGAACGTTTCCGGAGCAACTTAAAAATTTATGACATCTTGGAATACTAATTTTGGTTATATTAGGCACCAATTTTAGCCAGGTAAACCATTTAGAGCGCTCTTGTGCGAATAGGGGCTCGTCCCAATTAACCTTAGACCTCCAAATTTCCTGTAAAACTATTTTTGCGCATATTACGAAGTGCCCTAAGAGCCCCAAAGGGTCGAAAATAGTCATGATCACTCGTAGAACGCTTCTCTTAGTTGGTGCGACACATTCGTCGAACACTTCGTAATTAAATTTTCCTAGAAACGTTAACTCGTCAGTAGAAGGCATCCACCACATTCCTAGCACTTTCTCAAGACTATTTTCCGCGTTTTCAAAGCATTTCTTCTCCTTTAAGGTTGGACATTTCAACGAATTCAAAACATATGTCGAGTTAGAGAGCCAATTACGCATCTCGAAGCCACCATCTTTGTGAATTTCGTATACCCTTTTTGCCAATGAAACCATTTCTTCCTCTTTTTCGACACTTTGTAACCAGTCGTCAACGAACATATTGCTTAAAATAGCATGAACCGCTTCCGGGAACTCTTTAGAAAATCTTTCAGCATTTTTATCTTTTATATAATTAGCTAATGAAGGTGAGCAACATGCACCGAAGGTCATCACGGTCATGACATACACGTCGATCTTTTTAGAGGCGTCTCCGTCACGCCATAGGAACTGTTGGGCACATTGATCATCTTTAATGACTCGAATCTGATGAAACATCTCACGTATGTCCCCTGCAATGGCGACAGGCCTTTCCCGAAAACGAATCAGAGTGCCCACCAATGATTTCAACAGGTCTGGACCTTTTAAAAGAACTGAATTTAGGGAGACTTTATCGACGGTAGCCCCAGCATCCCAAACTATTCGCGTTTTGTTTTTATTTTTATTTACGACAGTAAAAATTGGGATGTACCATGATTTTCCGCCACTCAATATTTCATTTGGTTCTAGCTTTCTGATGTAGCCCTTTTGCTCATAGTCGCGAATTTTTTCAATAAGAAATGATTTAAGTTGAGGATCCTTTTTCATTTTTTCTTCTAAACAGTACAGTCGGCGACGTGCCATGGAAAGGGAGTCCGGCAGAGATATGTTATTATATTTCCATAGAAGCCCAGTTTCCCACACCTTTTCCTTAGGAATATACTTCGTTTTTGATTCCATAATCGATTTTGCATATTCATCCTCTTTAGAACGAAGTGGATTAGTAGAAAGTTTTATTCCTATTGAATCCAGGGAAAAATAATTTTGTAATAGTTTGTCTATACGATCGGTCATGCCACAAGAGCAAACATGCATTATCCTAGATATAGTCGAATTTCCTGCGCATTGACGACCGTAAACACTCCAGCCTAAGCGACATCTTATTGCAATTAATCCATCATTGGGACTTTCTTTAATTTCCAAAGGAACACATAGTTTTGCATTATCTATACCAATTAAAAGTCTCGCTTTTACGGACGAATATGGCAAGATTGATAAGTTTTGAAGATGGTCGTGTAAATCAATATCTTTCTTTGTAAGCGACTGTGTTGGCAAGTCGAGTTTTGCGATAGTTCTTACATTGCGCAGCAACATTTTATTTGCTGGGTGTTCACGTGACGATATTTCCATAGAAACGAACTTTGAATTTTCATCCCTTTGAGTTATATCACCGGTCCATTGTAAACACAACTCCTCTTTAGGTCCGTCTAATCCTAACTCTAACGCAAGTTCGTTTTCAATTATTGTACACGATGAACCTTCATCTATCAGAGCAAATGTATTTAAGGAGTGTGAATTTCCGAATAGGGTTACTGGTACATAACGGAATAAAGATTTGTCCTCTTTTGCATGAAATAAGACTGATGTGTTTACTTTTTCGTTTTGTTGTTGAGATCTATTGTTATTATTTGCAGGCTGTATATATGACCGATCATGTAAAAGAGGATTGTGTGGCATTTTGCAATTGTCCACATTACATTGCCTTTTAGAATAACAACGACGTACGGAATGTTTCTTGAAACAGCGTAAACACAACTTGCCCTCTCGAATAAAGTTCCATCTCTGGTTAATTGTAAACGACAAAAATTCCGGACACTCGGATAAACGATGATTTTTTGAACATTTAAAGCAAGAGATTGTCGGGACACTGTCGTTTTTAAAATCGTGTTTGACGACGTCGTGCAAATTAATACGCGCTTTTACAGATCTTCTTGATTCATATTGACTTATAGGTACGAATGGTGTCACCTGAGAAGCACAAGTAGCTAAATTATATAACCAGCTGTCAAAGGTAGTAATGTCAACTCTAGGGATGAAACATCTGTATCGACCCCAATCTAATTTTAAGTCGGGTGGCAATTTTTGAACTAAATCGTCTAACAACATAGGATCGTTTAAGTAATCCGCAAGACCCATAGCTTGCATTGTGGTTCTATAATTTTGCACTGCAAGAGCAAAATGTATTAAAGTGTCTAATTTCTCTTTTCGTATTGGTGGTTGATCTTTGAGCTTTTTTTGCAGAGTATAGTGAATCATTTCTGGACGGCCATACAACATTCGGAGGGTCTCAATAGCAAAATCTACTGTAGCTGGGATCATAAGCTTTCCCCTGACGGCTTCTAGGGCTTGTCCTTTTAAGCATTTTTGTAAACGTATGAGATTCTCCTGTTCTGTAAATCCACATCTCTCAGTCGATTGCAAATAATTTGTTATAAAGACTGGCCACTCTTCGGGGTTGCCACTAAAATTTGGTAGATCCTTGCTTATTGCCTGGCGAGCTGCAATTTGAGAGGCGGACAAATTAACATCGACTGTTGAACTATTTAAATAGGACTGGTAAAGGCTTGATGCTGGTGTGTTGCTGCTATTGTGCATTGGAGGAGGATGAAGAAAATTATTTTGTTGTTTATTTATATGAGAAAGGTAAGGTCCGGAAGATTCGACGTAATTGTGTGTAGGTGGAATTGCAGAAGTATTGGGAGCTGCTGGATAGGGATGTAGACTATTAGAGGTTTGCGAAATAACAGCGTTGTTTGAAAGGGTACGATCATTTAAAGAATTTTGGTTTTGATCTCTATTTAAGACGGGCATGTTGGTAGGTTGAGTATTAGTTTGAGTATTTTTAAGCGGTGTATATAACATATATTGCTGTTGTAAATTTGGCGCCGCGGAGCTAAATGGGCCTCGTACAGACGTGGTTTGCACCGGTATATTTAAACCATGCCCAGTGGAGTTGTTGTTGTTCTCATTGTTGTTTGACCTTTGAAGTGAAAGACTTGACATGTGAGCTACTATATCGGTATTTTGGGTAACGGTACTTGGCAATGGCTTACTTAGAATTGTTGATGAAGTGGGATTCGACACCTCGAACGACGTGGAAAAGCCTGGCATAACAACAGAGGACTCTTTATTTGATGTTTTTCGTTTAATAGGCTTGGCTACGAGGCGAACGCGTTTTAGTGGCTGACTTGATAAGCCTGAACGAGTACGTATGGGTGTAAATGAAGGAGATTTTCTTACCTTTGGCTTTTCTTTGGCTGGAGATTGTGTAAATTTTACCTCGATGTTTCGATCGTTACCAAGTTGTTGGTGGGCATCATGTAGCTTGCTGGGTTCCTTTGCAGCGCGTTCCTCAGCTATGGAGGATGCTGTTGAGGTGGTGCCAGAAGCAACGGATGGCTTCGTTGGTGTAGATGTATCATTCGGAGGTTTGTCTGCAGCCTTGTTATTAAAGTCACCCTTTGAAGAAGACATGACGGAAGATTATGTTACTTGATCCTCACGTGACTTTAATATGAAAAACCAATCACAATTATTTTCCAAGTGGACTAAAGTATTTTAGAAATGTTAAACCGTCGGGTAAAACAAAAGGCGTATTTTCAGCTATTCAAATTTACAGCTAAAATCTGTTAAATTTTATTTAAAAAAAGGTTACTAAGTTCTCCCAATAATCTTTAATTTTTTACATACACTTGTGCCCAATGTAATGTTTTACCAGTTTGCTTAACAGTTACTTATTTTTCGTTCTACCTCGAGTGTGGTTTTTTTAATATATGAATTTAAGTGAACGAATTTGACAAAAAGAAGAAAAGAAAGAAGATCATTACATGAGTAAAATATTACATTGTTGCACATTTTAGTATTAAATAAATTTATGCTAATGTAGCTGTTTTTTATTTGCGCCGCAACACCCTGCTATTAATTTTTGGCATCTCAATCAATCTGTACCCTGCTTTTGAATACAAAAAAACGCACTTCTGAGCGAAGATACTGCTTACTACCTTCAGTAGGCAGCCAATCAAAGTAAAAAGACGAAAATAAGAAAGAAGAGCATTCAGTGTCTAAAATTCTATGAAAATTTGAACGTGAAATTTTTCTTTTTTTATTTGTTTCGTTTGTTACAGAAAATTGATTTGCCAACACTTTACAGGTTTATGAAATCAAATATTTTTAATTAATTTGCATTCATATTTAACTTTCTGGTCATGTGTCTCTCTAATTTTTTTTCTTTCTTTTGGCTGTATTCCCTTTAGGGCAATAAAAATCTCATTTGAAACGCTTTATTTGCATTTCAATTGTTTTTCAATTTGAAATAATTTTCCACATTAAGTAACCATAAACTGTTTTGCCAATAGTTTAGAAGGGCATTTACAGCAATTGCACTAAAAATGAGTTTCAAATAACGACCAGAACTAATTGGTCTTAACGGAGGGAATAACCACAACAGAGGGTATGAACAGCTACTAACTGCAGCAACGATAGCAATTGTAATGGCAATAATGCTGATTGTATTCACTTTAATGCTCTGTTACGGTATTAAATTTTATAATAGCCTTTGAGGGAAGCCCACATAAGGCAGTGATTATGAATTTAAGACTTACGTTTCAAGTAAAAACAAGTTTTCATTGCTATTCTAAGTTAGCATTTTTAATGTTTTAGCAATTGTTTAAAACTTAAAAATAAGTTCTTATTCTATAAATTGCTGAACACATGTATTGTGTGTAGTACTTAGTGCAAAGTAAATTTAAATAAAACATGCTCACGATTAAACATCGCGTATAGACTGGTTGTAGCTCATAATCTTCAAGAGCAGGGCCAAAAAACTTTATTATCATACGGACATAGAGCTCAGAATTGACGGTAACAATTCTTGTAGGACACATTAACACTATAAGGGCCATTATTACAACTTGCCGTTAAACTTGGGTTTAGTTAAAGGTACCTTTAGCTAAAGGGAACTGTAAAGTTACCTTTAACTGATTTTCGTTATTACAACTTACAGATAAAATAAAATTAAAATATGGCAGTGCCGGAGCAAAGACGATAAAACTGCTCAATTAAACAAATTTTTTTTTAACGCAGTGGCAACAGCGGACTTCGTTTTTTTTTTTGTTGTATATGGTCATTTTGTTTAAATTTGAAGTTGCCATATCGAAAATAGTTTATGATGTGCCAAGTTCAAACATAAAGTCACCTTTAAATGTTAAAGGTAGGATGATCTTCCCTTTAGCTTAACGATCACTTCTATCTTATTGGGTACTCATAATAATGAAAAACAATTTATCTGCCCGTTAAAATCCTCCCTTTAGTTAACGGCTAGTTGTAATAATGGCCCTAATACATATACATACATACATAATATGTTCTGATAGAATTACGACCCAGCTTCTCACATCACTCATGTTGTGATAATTTTATACATATGCGGCGAGACCTACAGTTTAAAATCGACTCCGAACGACAAATTTTATATATAATATAATATAATATAATGCATACCAAAAAGACACATTTCCACATGTAATGGCTTTCCACAACCACTTTTGTATTTGCATAGCAATGAAATGCAGTCGCCTTAGCAATCCAAATGCTGAACGGTCAATGGTCAGCCTCTAATTATTGCGTGAGTTGAACTTTATATGGATAAAGGTACAAATACAATTCCAAAATACATCTTAATGAGTCGTAAAAGAAATCGGAGTACTGAGAATGCCATGAACTTGACAATTTTGGGTTATACGTACGGTGACCATTATGTCCATGAGAAAAAAAAGCGGACAAATATATAAAATTTAAAAACAAAAAAAATGTATTTATTATAATCATACCTGTTAAATTTCGACTACGATTAGTAATCAATTACATTACTTTTTAAAAATAATCGTAATGATTATATAATTCTATGAACAATTTTTTTTGATTACTAATTGATTACGATTACAATATAATCAAAAAATAATCAGGATTACTGGCGATTAGTCTAATAATCAAAAAGAATCAAAAGTAATCCAAAAGTAATCAAATTATTTTCAATAATTACTTTCCAATTCTTTTTGATTATTTTCAAATATTCAAAAGTAATCCAAAAGTAATCAAATTGTTTTCAATAATTATTTTTGATTATTTTAAAATATTCAAAAAGAATTTGAAAGTAATTTTTGAAAACGATTTGATTAGTTTTGGATTACTTTTGATTCTTTTTGATTATTAGACTAATCGCCAGTAATCCTGATTATTTTTAGATTATATTGTAATCGTAATCAATTATTAACTATTTTAACCAAAAATAATCGTAATTGTAATCATTATTTCATCATTAAAAACAATGTAATCAAATTACTAATCATTACGATTACTAATCATTACTTAACAGGTATGATTATAATTAATATTTTATATAAAGATTTTTAAAATACAGACATAAATAGCTACAAATAATATATACAAACTTAAATTTATACATTTACATATCTACATATGGATATACTTATGTGTATAAATTTACTTCTGATATTTCTCTACAGAATGTATTTTTTAAGTATTGGGCCTGTTAGATAAATATTTTTTAAATTCCGGACAGTCCATTTCAAAATTGCATTTTATGGTCAAAAGAGATTCTAAAGTTTCTAGTCCCATTTGGGATTTTTCGGAAGACCAAATATTGTTAGATAAAGAAAAAACTCTTTCTGTTGGAGAGTTAGACGCTGGCAATGCAAATGAAAAATCTACCAATTTTAGGATGTTTTTATAAATAATAAAGAATATTTTTCGTTTCGAAAAATTTGAAAATTTCAACCCCACTTTTTATCGGGATTTAATGCTGATTGTTTCCATATTTCTATTTGTTCAGCATTTAATTTTTACATAAGTGAAATCATCAAAAATTTCGTTATTATTTATATTTAAATCATATCTCTTTTCTGTTACATTTATTAACGACTTTTGAACTGAAGACCAAGATGGAATTGCATCTAACAATATCCAAGCGAATCACTCAATTTCTTTAAAAGATTCATTGCATTGGTTCCGGTAACTAATACAGGTTCTGTTCTGTTATTTTTAGCATTTTCCTTAAACAATTTTGTACGTTCAGTGGTAAAAATACTTCATTGTGACGTTCTATTAACTTTCATTTAAATTCTATTAATGTTATAGCCGCTTCAGGGATTGAAATACGTTGACTATCTAAACGCAGTATATATTTATGGAAGACACTGCCTTGGCTGTATAAGTAATAACCAAGACATAGAAAAGGATCATTAAAAAATTAAACAATATTGTTGGGAATTTTTCTTGTTTAAGAAAGTACTCTATCGTTTTTACCGAAATAGTGAAAAAAGTGGACAAATGCGGACATTTTGGAACATAAATACTTTTTAGAAGTTACGTGTGGTAAAATAGTGGACAAATAGCGGACGCAAAAAAAATAGCGGACAAGAGGTTAAAATAGCGGACTGTCCGCTATAATAGTGGACGGATGGTCACCGTAGTTATACGGCACAAATCTAGACGCATCTGAACTGTTTCTAGTTCTGTTAAATTTCTTTATAATCCTGCCAATTCCTTATACCTATAGGTCGATTATCTAACAGTCAGTGCGTAGGTTTCTTAAACGAGAGCCATGTTTCCTGGTGAAAACTCTGAGAGTAAGTAAAATTGTCATAAAATGTTTTTCAAATCTGTTGTTCGGAGTCGAAGTTAGATTGTGGGTCTTGCCACTCATGGATAAAATAAACACACACAACATGAATGGTGTGAGAACCTATGTTGCAAGCCTGGCTAAAATTACACACAGTACGAAAGTACACACAGTTGCCAAGTAAATGACGATGTACTTTGAGAAATCTGTCTTAAGGGCGCAGACAACTTGGAGAACTGCATATAATATGGACTACAACAAAACCTAAGCAATATATCCGTTTGATTTCTACTCCTTAGTTTAATCAGCATCTCCATGGTAAATGGCAATAATTCATCACCAAGGAAGCCTGATTTACCCTATGTGCGACTTTTCCAAGAACTTTATCAAGGTCTCCCACCATGCAATGCAACCATATGTGACAATCGAAAGCATCACGGAGACATAAACACACAACACCACTATGAAGATAAGGCTCCATCTTCCGTACTTATGATACACTTAATGCTCGTGGAAAATACCAATGTGGTGTGATGTGTGTTCTGTTGAAACCAAATCTCATTAATGTCCTGATCATTCAATTCTGGTGGAAAAAAAACTGGTAATAATCAAGTGCTCCCTGTTGTAAGTGCTCTGGCCACTTTCGTTCTCAAAGTAACATGCATAGATGACACCGCCAGCATTAGAAGCTCTTGAATCTTATGTGAATTGGTGAATCCCGAATTTATTAGTTTTGTTTGGTCACGTACTCATTCATCCAAAAGTGAGACTCATCGCTGGAGATCTTTAGATGATGAGATGGCCTTATATATGAAATGATGTACGAAATAATGTGTGGTTGTGATCAGTACGATCATAAAAAAGAATGTGCCTAACTTAGAGACAAGTTGAGATGCAATCAGGAGGTATCTAAAGGAAAAACTCTGTCTCTTTTTTTGGAATATTAAAGATTCGTACTTTAAAATTTTTTAAATATCCAACGAATTAAAGACTAAAGTGAAAATTATTGGAAAATCTTAAAAAAATAGAAAAGAAGCAAAAATATCTTCACATCTGTCCTATAAAATGATTGAGAGCACATTTGTATTACAAAGTTTTGTTCAACTTTTAGATAAAAAAAAAGAATTAAAAATTGTTGTAAAGGAAATAAAGCACCTTAAAGGTAAACTTTTGCAATATAAAGAGATGGATTTTAATTAAAAATTGAGTCAACAAAATATTTTCGAATTTATTTTTTCTTTTTGGCACCACCCACCCATTAACTGTCTGGTCATATACCTGCTTAGAAGCCAGCATATTTAAATTTGCATGTATACGTTGTAGAATTCAAAGTTAATTAAAAAGTATCCAACAGAGAGCAGAGTATGTATATTGCTTCGTGTGTATCTTAAATAATTAAATTCAATATTAAAACGATCTTACCGAGGGTGGTACACCCAGATGCTGAGGTAACACACAGTTGATGTTATTGGAAAAGATAAAAAGTTTAAAACATGGAAAGAAATATAGGTTAGGTTACATTAGGCACTATTGAGAAGAAAGGTGTGAAAAAGCAAAGGACAAAAAGAAAAGACAGAGAAAATAAATAAACAAAAGAGATGTTTAAAAGTAGATAAGTGAGCGAAAGTCGCCGTAATCTAGTAGGTAGTGTGTCGGCTTATTAGACGAAAGGCCACAGTTCAAACCCCAGGTCAGACATCAAAACGAAATATGATAAACAAATATTTCTTCGGCAACTTGCTCTCAACAGATTCTTGGCAAAAACTCTGAGAGTAAATAAAAAAGTAAACTGTAGGTCCCGCCACTCATGTATAAAATTAAGGCACACAACATGAGTGGTGTGAGAAACCAAGACGTAATCCTGACTAAAGGGTTGTAATGGCCAATGATGTATGTATATATGTATAAAAGTGAGTCAAAAATAAGGGAGAATAAAAGAGACAACAATAAAAAAAAATATTCACCAGCCCAAGAATGCCAGGGAACTGTCAGTATCAGAAATCATAACATTCCAAGGCTATTGAAACCTCAGCTTACATTTTTTTGTGCTTGAAAGTTTTTGGCCTCTACCACATAATCTGTATTCGTTCTTGTCCTGACTTATCATGATCCCCTACTTTGAAACTGTCAAGACTCGTCCATAGTAGCCCGAATATTCTACAATATTTCCTATTTCGCTCTGAAGTAACCATCTCTACATACAACATTGGTCATTACAATCCTTTCATAGGGATTACAATCTAATTTCTCACACCACTAATGTTGGGAGTGTTAATTTTATATATAAGTGGGAGGACCTACAGTTTAAAGTCGATTCCGAACGACAGATTTTTTGAGAAACTTTTTTATGGCAATTAAATTTGCTTACAGAGTTTTTGCCAGAAATCTGCTGAGATGAAGTCGACGAAGAAATATTTTTCATATTTCATTTTGTTGCTGATATCTGGACATGGGGTTTATACCGTGGCCTCACGTCTAATAAGCCAACACACTACCTACTAGGCTACGGCGACTTGCTTATGTTGTACGCACATAAAAATTAATTAATAGAATAATTGTCGAACAAGGCTCACTTGTGCTTACAAAAAAGCTGCCATTTCCGTTTCATATGAAAGCACAAATGACAGAGGCCATAAATCAAAACGCCACACTCAAATTCAAATTGATGAATTTACTCTGATTCCAAATGACCCACAAATGTAGATGAAGTGCAACAGTGTAAAAATAAACATAAATTTTCAAAGGCCATTTTTGAACAGATTTTTATAATATTTTATATTTTTTTTAACAATTTCATACATCATATGTATGTATGTACTACTCATATGTGTTTTGTACTATATATACAAAATTTTAACAAATTACTCAGTTTGCCATTTGATTTAAAATGTTTCTCAACTGTCTGTGGATAACTAACTTTTAAGCCATAAAACGAATTCAGTTTGAAATCTTTTTTATTTTATTTTCATTGCATTTTAGCTGAGAATGGACAAACAAAAGTTCCTGAATTTTAATTCAAAAAATATTTCAATAGTATCTGCAATCACTTGAACAATTGCAGAATAATAACGATTGCTAGGGGCGTGTTATTAACAAGCGAACGGATTTTGAAAATACAAAAAAATTCAGCTTTTTTTTACTGATTTTATCGTTTTAACTTGTTTTCTTGCAAAGATTTTGCCACCATTATGAGCGCTAACAAACTCGTGCTGTAGGTGATGGGCAGTAACTTTTATTTCGTATTATTTGACTACATCAGATGCATTTTTATAGGGTGAGTAACTTAAAATTTAAGAACCCAATAAAACAAAAACTGTTACAATTGTTCCGGTTATGAACTTGGAATGGAATATTATTTTATTCAAATGGCTGCCGCGGCTGGCCTAACAGTACCTCATTCTATCGGACCAGTGCACTTTTTCAAGTGTATGGGGCCGTATCTCGACAATGGTATCACGAACGTTGGCCTTCAAATGCTCAATTGTCTCTGGTTTGTTGGCATAACACTTTTCTTTAACGGCATCCTACAGAAAACAGTCCAACGGTGTTAAATTACAGAGTCCTGGCGATCAATTGACATCACCATTTCTGCTAATTAGGCGGCCATCAAATGTCTGACGCTATAAAACGATTGTGGCATGAGATGTGTAGCAAGTTCCTTTTGAAACCAAACATCGTTCACATCAATACCATGAAATGCGTTAGGTGTCTCCGTTGACCATAATGCCTGCGCAGTCATTTTCAAAGAAATATGGCCCAATGATGCCTCCGCTCCACAAGCCGCACCAAACGATCACTCGTAATGGTTGCATTGGATTCTGTAAGACCACCTTTGGGTTTTCTGAGAACCAAATGCGGAAATTTTGCTTATTAACGTACCCACCAAGATGAGAAAGAGTTTCAGCAGTTTCTCGTTGGCTCAATAAATCACAACGTTGCTCAAGCATAAATCTTTTCATTACGTTCAGTGGATATAATATACTGAATTTTGTGACAGAATAGAATATCATAAGTATTGCCAGATTCGAAATAACCGATGGTTCAAATTTAAACCGATATATGGCCCACCCTATATACTTCCTGTTATTGGTGGTAACTGGTACTGACTATTAATCACATTTTCGGCGATAGTTTCTATTTAAAGTATTGCATTATACACTTTTTCTAGGGTCTTTTTACTCCTTTTTTACTTTAATGTCTTTTAATAATTTTTTCCTTGAGTTTCGCCTGTTTTGCATTTGCACGATTGTTCAATGTAAGGATTTGCATACAGAAGAGTGTCGCATTCAGAGATTTGCATTGATTTATTTCATATTCATTTTCACTTCCTACACTGATGGCATAAAACTTTAAATTTCTGCACCATAAATTGGTTAAATGTGTATCTGTATTACGGTACGGTATGAACTAAAAATATTTATTGAATCCTTCATTTCAAGGAAGTAATTTTATGCAACAATTTTAAACTCACACCAATAGTGGATATTCAAAGTAGTCTGGTTGTAGTTATGGACATACCATTCTTATACCACATAAAAGAGCATTCTAACCGCATCAATCTAATACAGATATACCACAGTTATTTGCAGTTATAAGCCCCGAACCTAAAAACGTACCTGTGTACAGATGACAAATTGAGATCTCTCTCCATTTTATCAGGATTACGACCTAGTTTCTCACACCACTTATGTTGTGTGTTAATTTTATACATGAGTGGCGGTAACCTATAGTTTAAAATCGACTCTGAACGCCAGATTTTTTGAGAAACTTTACATGGCAATTTTATTTATTCTCAAAGTTTTTGCCAGAAATCTGCTGAGAGGAAACCGCAGAAAAAATAATTTTTCTTATTTCACTGTTTCCAAGACCCGACCTGGACTTTGAACCGTGGCCTTACATCTAATAAGCCAACACACTACCTACTAGACTATGACGACTTCTTAGATCTCTCTCATGGGCTTTATATTTTGAAAGATAAAAATGGTATAAACACTTTAAAAGCCAAAGAGGTGGCAAGCCATCAATAAAAAAAAATTATGTCGCATGAAGCCCATTGTAATACCAAAGCTTTCAGTTTTAACCTATTTGCAACCATTTGGAGCTTATGAGGAAACGACTCCGACTTCCAAAGTCCATGCCTAACATTGGTACCGAAATCTCTTTTCCTTCTCCGATATAGTGATAGCTATGTACCCAATAGATGAAGAACACTTTTCTCATTTTCCTCGTCTCTACAACAGAAATCGTTTATCAAGTGTCCAAGACCAGTGCACCGTACATGACAGCCCATAACGCAATGACCAGTAATAACTCCAACAACCACATCGAGCGTGCTCCTTTGGAGTTTAAGTAGACTTTTCGTATGCCTTCATCCAGTTTTGGTCAGATTTTCTGGCCTGTTCTGTTCCATTGCTGAATATCAATTCATTACTGTATTATCAATTATAGACTAGCAAGTCCTCAAAGGGATTCTCAAAAATAGAGATTTCATTCATGACTCATTCGATAGTTATGTCCAACCAGAAATAGCTACGTATGACATTGAACGCAGTAGTTATTATATTGATACGTTTTTACCTTTTAAAAACGTTTAAAATATGAGCTCGTAGATTGTAAATAAAAATAAATTTGTGTTTAGTTTTAATCAAAATTCTGGGGAGAGAGAGAAAAGAGAGTTAAGTGGCTGGACGTGTTTTGAGGGTGCTGCCGATTTTTTGTTAAAGTGTTGTGCAAGTGTCACTTGTTGGGAGCCAGAACGCTTTTGGAACAGGGGATGAATCCTTGGTTTCAGTGATCTCTTATTGTTTTATAAAAATAGTACCGGTGAGAGTATTAAATTAATTAATTTTACAATTATTTTGTGGAAAAAATTCACTCAACTATAAATAAAACCTATATCATCTGGCCTTGTTCTTCAAACATAGCGATTGGTAAATAATAAAAACGAAGTTGCCATCCTAATATCCTAATATATATTATAAATCTTTCTGTTTTTTTGTTTGTTTGTTTGTTTGTTGGTTTGTTTGTTAGCCAATCACGCCTGAACGCCTGGACCGATTTTCTTGAAATTTGGGATATAGATCGAGCCATTGCCGGTGCAGGTTATAGGCTATAAATCAATTCAAAATTTTGACCAAAAGGGGGGAAAAAATGGGACAAAGAGAGAAAAAATGGGCAAAAATTAGTACTTTTATGCATAAAATCTGTATTTTATCTGTTTTATAGGTAATTTTTTACGATTTAGCTTGGTTAAGTTTCCCAAATAGCTATTGGAGGTGTTCCGTTTCAAAAGTTGAGCCAAAAGGGGTCCAAAAAGGGGGAAAGGGGCCAAAAACGGGCAAATTGAGTGTATAGCCAATCACGCCTGAACGCCTGGACCGATTTTCTTGAAATTTGGGATATTGATCGAACTTTTGTCGGTACAGGTTATAGGCAATAAATATTTTCAAAATTTTGACCCAAAGGGGGAAAAAATGGGTCAAAGGGGAGAAAAAATGGGCAAAAATTAGTACTTTATGCATAAATGCTGTATTTTATCTGTTTTAAAGGTATTTTTTTACGATTTAGCTTGGTTAAGTTTCCCAAATAGCTATTGGAGGTGTTCCGTTTCAAAAGTTGAACCAAAAGGGGTCCAAAAATGGGGAAAGGGGCGAAAAACGGCCAAATTGAGTGCATTTATATTTAGGACTTAGAGTATTCAAAAAACTGGGTTGTTTGTTAAACCGGTTTCCGAATAATTTGAAAAATTGCATTTTTTAAGAAACCGGTTTCAAAACCCGTTTCGAAACCGATAAACCGGTTTTTTATTTATTGTTATTTTTAATGCAAAAATTACCCAATAATTTTTTTTAATTTTTTAAACTAATCCAAACTACATAACCCGCGCAACGCCGGGTACAATCTGCTAGTATTAAATATAAATAAACAAATACACTGAACGAAATTGATGTAATATTAAGATAGAAAGCAGTGTGTTCGAATAGTTCAGATTCGAATTATTTGTTTATTAATTTGTATGCCCTTAATATGCAAAATTTGTCTTCCACCTCGGGTAAAAGAAAATTAATTGAAACGTCACCAGATAATACAGAAACTTTTAAAAGGAAAATGGAGTCTAATAATCCCATTCAGTTAATAAAAGACACAATAAACACAAATTTAGATGACAAATTAAAAAATCTATCAACTAAGGCTGATCTGGAGGAAATTTAAAACCAAATTTTTAATGTAAATACAGAAGTGTCTGTTTCGAAAATGGAAAATCAGCAACTGAAGGAGGAATTGGATAAAGTGAAAAAAGAAAATGAGATCAATAAGAAGGATATTGCATGGCTTGAAAGCCAGATCAAAACAAATAGCCTTTTTGTAAGGGGTCTGAATCCTGCAAATAATCCGGAACAGGAAGAAGAGAAAATTTTTAAAGAAAAACTTAATGTTAATACCAATATAGTTGGCGTTAAGAAAATTTTTGCTCGAAATGGGAAAATGGCAGTTATAGCTGAATTGGATTCCGCTAGATCTTTGGAAGAAGTGTTCAAAAATACCCATAAACTGGCGGGAACATTGGTGTCACTGCTTATATTAAAGAAGAATATATTGAGCATAAGTAAAGAGCATAAAGTAATGGTCAGAGAAGATAGGTTGAAAATTAAAGGTCGTTGGTTTAGGTGGAATGTTGAAAACAAATTTATTTCGGGGAAAGAGGATGGAAGATCAGAACTAATTAAAATATATGGAGATAAAATTAGTACTTTGAATTTAAAATATGATGATATCATGCTAGCCGCATTTTTTTCGCACATCAAAAACACTGATATATTTATATTACTTGAAACACATTTGGAAGCAGCAAAATTTGATAGAGCTAAAAAGTACTTTGGTGAATTTGAACTCTATTTTGAAGAATCTAAAAGAATACACAGGTTTGGGCGAGCAATAGGTGGCTCCATATGTGGCATTCGTAGAAATTTGGAGATATTTGGTATAAAGCACGAAACAGTTTCAAAACTTGGTTTACAACTTTTTAAAATATATACAAAATATCTCGACTTCACAATTATTCCTATATACCTTCGGCCTTTAAGCTGGGAAAATTATTTTAAAAACTTGGAAAAGTTATTAGACGAAAAGGTGCTGCATCCAATTCTAATAGGAGATATGAATGTAAGAATTGAAGAGCTTAATCAGGAAATGATTGGCGTATATAGAAATATTTTTAGTGCTGGGTATGATGTAAGAAAATCAAAGTATAAAACTATTAATAAGAGGGGCAGAAGTATGATAGAATTTTGTACAAATAATAATCTTTTGATTTTAAATGGAAGAACAATTGGAGATGAAGAAGGAGAGATAACATATACCAACACAACTGGAGTATCTGTAAATGATATCTGTGCATCGTCTCAGGAGATTTTAAATTATATAAGTAAGTTTCATGTAGGCGATGAAATATTGTCAGATCATTTTTCCATTAAGTACTATAACATTAAGGATAAAAAATAAAAACGAAAATTTTAATAAATTAGAATTACTACCTAAGCTGCGATGGAAAAATTTTGATAAGGAACAATACCAACTGCGTCTAAATAATAATTTAAATGATTTGAGCTCAACTGAAAATAATTTAAATGATTTGTGTGAAATAATTAAAAAATCAACTCCAGAAGGCAAAAACCAGCGAAGATTTCAGCCTATACAGAAATGCTAAGACAATATATGCAATAATTCGAGGCTCAAGAGCTTTCATTTCTTAAAAAAAATACAGAAATTCTAATAGTACAGAAGATAAAGAAAGGTATGTTGTTGCACAAAGACGATATAAAGCAGTCTGTCATGCAAGTAAAATGAAGTACTATAGGGATCTGGTAAATAAAATAAACAGTATAAGAGATATTAAACAGTGGTGGACTTTAGTAAATGAAATAAGAAATAATAAGTTTAAAATAAGCCTAAAACTTTTAAATCCACCATAAGCTGAAGTGTGCATTTATTAAGCCCCACTATGTCGCAAAGATGCTTTACTGGATGGCCCTATTACACTAAATGAATTGAAGCACATGTTAAATAAAGTGAAATTGAATAAAGCTCCAGGAGAAGATAGAGTGCCCTACGAATTTTTTATTAACGCCTCAAACGAGTTCTATGCACTTCTATTGCAAATTTATAATCAAATCTTCTCTGAGGACAGAATTGACGAGTCGTTTAGTAAGACCATTATTTCTCCGATATATAGGGTTGGCAATCCCGCTCTATATTTTCAATCCCGGGATTTCGGGATTTCATTTACCTAGTCCCGGGATCCCGGGATTTATCCCGGGATTTTAAAAAATTTGTTCTTGAAAGATATTAACATATTATTTCAATAAAATTAATAACATGACACATCCAAAAATAGGTTTATAAGAAAGAATTTATTAAATTATAAGAAAATTAATTTTATTTATAATTTTTCACATTTTTAAATTAATTATAAAGAGTAAATTGTTTTTATAGATATATACTCTTTTGTTGATCAAGTGCGATATGTTATTATTTTTTATTATTTTTAAAATACGTTTTGAGGAAGTACAGAGCATCCAAAGTTTCATCGCTCAAACGACTTCTTATTTTAGTTGTGAAAAATCCAGCTGCAGAAAAAGCACGTTCAGACTCTACACTGGCTGAAGAAGAAGGTGTAACTTCTGACTCAGAAGCTATTAGAAGTGATGTAGCTGGACTTGAAGCATTTAGTCTTCCGAGTAACTCAACTATTAATTTGCGATATTTTATGGAAGAAGGAACCGTTACGAACTCTGTTTCGGATTCGGACTGAACATTTGTTCTACCATTGTGCAGATACTTAAGTACACCACTGATATCTGTTCTCCTCTGTTGCATGCGATGGATGAGGGCTGAATGTAATTTTTGACTTATAACGTTGTTAGCATCTTTAAGTTTTTTTAACATAAAAGTTATGGCAACATCGGCCGTGAACAGATTAGCATCCCGACGGCAAAGGGCGTCAACTGTTGCTTTAACTGGGATAAGAACACTAATGATTGCGGATACCATATTAATCTCATCTTTGGATAAAGCAAAATATTCACCTTCAGGTGGACCTATGTCTATTAATGCCTTTTGTATACAATTTCTTAATAAATAAAGACGTTCCAGCATTAACAAAAGGCTGCTCCACCTAGTTTTATAGTCTTTTATTAGAGTTAGTTGCTTTCCAAATTCAGCCGTAACATACTTTTGCATGACATCTTATTTTGTTGCTGTAATATATAACCATTTGGCGGACTGTGTTGACAGTCGTAGGTAAACTTTAAGTCCCATTGCTGTAAAACCTGCACGTAAGTCACTAGAGCGGCATATAACGTTAATTGAAATCCCATCAAGGGCTGTTAGTCGTGCAAGTGTAGCAGAAAGTGATCTGTCTTCTAGCCCCAGCATAGGAAAATACTTGGTTAATGGTTTAGTTTTTTTTTTTGTTGGTGGTTCATCTGCTTCTGGTTATTTTAATTTAATTTTAATTTAAGTGTTTACATCTCAAAAAAAAATCGCAATTTGAAGTTTTGTTTCTAATTTCATAGCGGTTAATGCATTGAAACAACGGATTTTAATTTCTGGAAATTCGAATTAGTGAGAGTTCTAATATACAATTTTTTTCATTGCGGCTTAAAAAGTCAAATCCCGGGATTAAGTGCTCAATCCCGGGATTTTGGGATTGTTAAAAACTGCGGGATCCCGGGATTTCGGGACCCCGGGATCCCGGGATTCCAAACACTACCGATATATAAGCAGGGAGATCCTGGACTACCAGAAAATTATAGAGGAATTTCTTTTATGAACTGCGCTGCAAAAATTTTGATGGGTGTTTTAAATGAACCCTTATTCAACAGTATAATAATGGAGTACCAAACGGGTTTCAGAAGAAACTATTCAACGGTGGACAATATATATAATCTTTCAGCAATAATCAGTCATAAGCTATCGGAGAAAAAGAAAGTGTATGCCTTCTTTTTTTATTTTAAGGCGGCACCTGATAGCGTGGCTAGAAAATCATTAATATACAAACTCTATGGAATGGGATTATCATACAAATTTGTGAAATTTTTAGAAGCTATATATAGTACTACGCAATCAGCTGTGTGGACTGGAGAAGAATTTTCTGAATATTTTGAGACTAAATCGGGTGTGAAACAAGTATGTTTGATATCTCCTTTGCTCTTCGCTTTGTATATAAACGACTTACATGAATGCTTAGAAGGTGAATTGATGGTAGAAAACTTAAATATTCGTCTTTTATTATACGCGGACGATATAGTAATATTAGCCGATGATATAAGAACTATGCAGGGTATGATTGAAAATCTAGAAGACTATTGCAACATGTGGAACTTGGAAGTAAACTTAAATAAATCCGAAATAGTGGTGTTCAGGCACGGTGGTAGACTTAAAAATGAAGAAAAATGGTTTTTCAAAGGTGCAAAAGTTAAAATCGCTTCTGAATTTAATTACCTAGGAGTAGTGTTTACACCAAAACTAAAGTTTAGCAATCATTTGGAAAAAGAAACGCACAAGCAAAAAACGCATTAAATTCTACGTGGAAAACTTTAATGGATAAACCAGAAATAAATTTGGCAATGAAGTGGAAAGTTTACCTAGCAGTATGTAGGGCAATTCAGTCATATGCAGCCCAGGTATGAGAATTCAGCCTCTTTGAAGAAGTTAATAAACTACAACGGTATTTTGTAAAAAAAATTTTGAAATTACCAAGTTTCACGCCAAACTACGTATTAATGTTAGAAACTGCGTCGGATAAAACGCACCTATTTACATTGTCACTGAATCTCGATTACATCAAGTGAACACTGTTTACCTACACAGAAAATAGATTACCACACCAAATCTCATCGATTTTGTGGCGTCAGAATCTCTTTTGGGTAAAAGAATTAAAGCATTTAGCCACAACACTCAATATATTCTGGCCAGAAATAAATTCTCCGCGAATACAGTGGACAAATTTCAGCACAGAGCTGTTAAGAAAGCTAAAATCAAAAGTTCTAGATCAGTAGTGCCCAAGCCCTATGCACTTCATGCACATTTGTTTTTGTAAAAGCGCAATAGGCTGTGTATTTTATATTTATTTCTGCTCGAAAAAATAAAAGTCAAAAATAACTGTTATTTTTGCTCGGAAAAATAAAAGTCAAAAAATAACTTTTATTTTTGCTCGAAAAAATAAAGATCAAAGCATAATTATTATTTTCTGACTTTTACGATAAAAGTTATAACAGTTCCGGTCCCTGGTTTTGGGCAAACTTTTAATAATGATCCAGCAGCCTTTTATTTAAATATTGACTTCCTTTTAAAGTTTTTCCTCACAGCTAATCAAAATAGTTTAAAGTTTATCAGTCGCTTATCATTGTTGACAATATCACAGTAAACAGTCTCATATTAATGAGTTGTATTTAAACTTAGATACTGTTGTAAAAGTTTTACAACATCAGCTTAATTTGGCTTTCATCAGTTGCCACGTAACATTTCCTATAAGAAATAGAAAAAAAATTCAACAACGTTATTCTCATATTTCTTCAAACATATTGTTAACTGGAGTCAACTAACAGGCAGCCGAGACTGCTGATTGACAATGTTGTGGAAGTTGCCATTGTTGCTGCCATGACAGGCAATTACTATTGTATTACGATGAAAACTGTAGTTAATTAAAAAAGGATAAAAAAAGATAATTTCGACAATCAAGACGGTAGTAATAGCATTTTTTTCAGAATTTGATTCAATTGTATAGAATTTATATTCACAACTAGCTGACCCGACAGACGTTGTCCTGTCCAAATTAGAAAAAATGTTTGTGTTCGATTTGTGAATTTGTGAGAAGCTGTTTGAATTGTGTAAAAATAGTGAAAAAGAAAAAAACCACGTACTTTTAAATGATAATGTTTATTAATGTAGGTTTGAGGTGTGTTTAAATTACATTTGATTTGAAAATATGCACAATATGGTGTTATATTTACATTTTGATTGAAAGATCGATGTTCAGGAACCAATTAAAATAAAGAAATACTTTTTTCTGTTGCTTTGCAGTGATATCGTAGTTTTCTTCATTGCAATGCTTTATGATACACGACATTTTTAGTTTTGTTGCCTGGCGCGTAAATAAATAATGCTGAAGGTGTTCCGACACGGGAACAGGCGACATACAATTGACCATGCGAGAAGCATGGATTTTCAAGGTTAATGCCGCAAACACGCAATGACTGCCCTTGAGATTTATTAATTGTCATAGCGAATGCAAGCCGTACTGGAAACTGCAATCGTTTAAAATCGAATGGCATGTCGCTCAGAGCCATTGGGATCCGTGGTATCAAAACGTCTTCTCCTTTGTACTTTCCTTTAAGTATTGTTGCTTCGATGACGTTATTCATCAGGTTTTTTACCGCAAGTCGGGTGCCATTACAAAGACGTGGTTGGTTTATGTTTCGTAACATTATGATTACCGATCCGACTTTCAGTTGGAGGTTGTGAGGCGGTAATCCGGGTAATTCCAGCGAGTTTAAAAACTCGGTTGGATAGTTAACAACATCATTTTGGGAAGTAACGGAATCCACTGATTTGTACGTCATCAATTCGACAGCAATTTCACTTTGAATCTTAAAATTCAATTCGTCGACATTAATTTTTTCGCAGCCAATATAGCACGTTCGCTCAACCAATCTTGTTTTTTGTAATTTTGTGCAATGTTTGGAAATACCTTTCGGATTAGTTCGGATTTTGATTCGGTGAACTGACAGAAACCGGGGTGAAATTGAATGCAACCGGTCGAAATGTCAACTGGGATTTTGCCGTTGCCAATGTCCAGCAATTGTTTGGAAAATACTTCTCCAGATTGATCGTTCTGCAGCTCGACACGCATGTTCACAGTCAATTTGAGTTTCTTGACGTGTTTCCACAAAACGGACGACTTCAAATATGCATTAAGTTCATCGGCTGGCGTTGACCGTGGAATCACTGGCAATGTTTGCTGAAAATCCCCTGCCAACAGAATCATCGCACCACCAAAACGGCTTTGATTGTTTCGTAAATCTTGCAAAGTTTTATCTAATGCCTCCAAAGACTTTTTATGCGCCATTGTACACTCATCCCAAACGATCAGTTTGCTTTGCTGCAAAACTTTGGCCATTGCACTGTTCTTGGAAATGTTGCATGTTGGATTTTCATTGATTTGCAACTTCAATGGCAACTTGAGTGCTGAATGGGCAGTACGACCGCCTTCCAACAACGTAGCTGCAATTCCTGATGAAGCAAGTGCAAGTGCAATATCATTCTGCGAGCGTATCGTGGCCAAAATCAACGCGATCAAAAAAGTTTTTCAAGTTCCACCGGGAGCATCAAAAAAAAAAAAAATTCCTCCAGTTCCATCTTTCACAACTTTCATAAGAGTGTCGTATGCATATTTTTGTTGACCCGGTGCAGCCGTTTTCCGATTTTAGATAAATCGAAAAAAGTTGGCGTAAAAGTGGGCGTGGTAAATTTTTCTTTCAGTAAAAACTTAAATTAGATTACTACGACCATTTAAATAAAAGATTAGCCATATCGGTGCAGCCGTTTTCCGATTTTAGATAAATCGAAAAAAGTGGGCGTAAAAGTGGGGGTGGTAAATTTTTCTTTCAGTAAAAACTTAAATTAGATTACTACGACCATTTAAATAAAAGATTAGCCATATCGGTGCAGTCGTTTTCCAATTTTAGATAAATCGAAAAAAGTGGGCGTAAAAGTGGGCGTGGTCAATTTTTCTTTCCGTAAAAACCTACGTTGGACTATGACGAACATTTCAGTAAAAAAATTGTCCAATTTTTTTTATTTATATAGATTACTTTTAGGAGTGGATTTATTTTTCATATACAGTGGTCAGCAAAAGTCTTAGTACTCCAAAATATTTTGAAAAAAAAACTCCCCATAGGCTTAATACTCTGGCACAAAGTCCCGATATGACTTCGAGAGAATATTTATGAGATCATTTGAAAGAACGGTTACGTAATCGCCAAACCTCAAACAAAAGTCAACCGAAAAAGTTGCTCATGGTGCCGCCGGAAAACACAAAACAAAACTTTTACATTCAATTCCAAATGGATTAAATGGAGTGCTTGACCTTATGAAATATTCTACTGAATACAAAAGATAACATTTTCATATATTAGGCTTTTGAATTTTAAATTTACTCAGGGTTCTGCTTGGGGGTACCTATGGACTCAACTGAAACTTTTCCTTATTTTTCTCTTCTTTTATGAAAAACTTTAAAAAATTGTTTATTTTATAATAAAAAAGAAATAAATTAACAAAATAAATATAAAAACCTTAATTTTTTATACAAACTGTTGGTTAAAATTCATGAAATTGTCAAAATATTTTGGAGTACTAAGACTTTTGCTGTCCACTTTATATGGTGTCTGTGTTTACTGGTTATAGTTTGCCACCACACGTCTGAATTTATGTATGTCTGAATGTAGGTAATACGTATAAATACAAACTGAGTTAAATTTATTAAGTAAACCACACAAGTTCGGCCACCAAAGAGTTGTTTAAGATGGTTATCCCTTGTCTGTATTTCTCTGTAACAGTAATTGCTCCCTACACAAGCAATCAGGAGTTGTGTTTGAGTTTGAGAAGGTATTAAATTGCAATCTCAGAATTACACGTACATAATTAAAAGCTTTAAAAAAATATTATACTTCTCAATATGGGCTTTACCATAGCTCCCAATAATTGGTAGATCTTTCAATAAGTGCTCAATAAAATCGTGCATTTCTAGCAGTGACTTCAGAACATTGGCTGTAGATAATGGCCACCTTGGTGAAGCTTTATTAGTCAAATTAGTTGGGACGTATTCAGTCTGTTTTGCCAGATCACCATCAACCGGTACAGCACTCAACAAGACATGGAAATAACCTGTGTTCTGCTTCGCTCATTTTACGATCACTATAATCTTCCTACCAAAAGGATCACAGAAGTGGCTCGACCAACACCCATACGTCGACAAATCACAAGATTTTCCGAGACAGAATTCGACTCTTGGCAGACCAGAACTTGGCGAATTCAGCGTAGTGGCTTAGGCCTGTACACTTACAAAAATCAATTGACCCAGGAATTAAAGACAAACGACCGCAGACAAAGACGAGTGTTTGTTGAATGCGCTCTAAAGCAGTTGTTAACTGACCCCCTAATTAAAATTAAAAAAAAAAATTACTTTCAGTGATGAGACCTATTTCTAGATGAATGGGTACGTGAATAATGGTAAAATTCAAGAGCGTACGTTTTTGAGCATGCGGTGTCGTAGATCAATATTTCTTTGAGAACGATGTTGATCAGGACATCACTGTCGAAGACAAGCAGTATAGGTCAATGAATACTTATAATAATCTTGACTTGCATTGGATGTTCTAAACACCAACTACATGTGGTATCCAAAAAGATGGCACTAGCTATCATACATCTTATGACACTTTGGATACTCTGCACAAGCGTTTTGAGGACATCATGACCCAACGGTCCAATACAGTACGCTCTGTTGTAGTTCATCTGAGGCATCATTTGTTATACCCAAATTGCTTCCATATGACGTTCTGTAAGTGCGCGATGGATAGAGCAATTGTCAGTAGGGCTCAATGCAGTTAACTCTTAGTACATATCTGGTCTGATCTAGTGGCAATACCTTTAGGTATATACCGCAGGTTTTACAAAGCTGGACAAAGTAAACTGTGATATATACATATATACAGTGTTTTCCAGTCGGATGTAATGACCATACTTATGGACTTAACTTCTTTTCTAATTGAGACCTTATCCTTTAAGGAGCATATTTCACCAAACTGAAAACGTTTAAAATTCTGTTCGTCAGAAATCGATCCAAACCAGAAGTATTACTGTTCGTCCTTGAATTGAAAAAGGATTCTGATTCTTAATATTCGTATACTCTACAAGTCGATCATCCTCCACGTGTATTCGAGAGAAAAATCCTACGCGGGGGTTAGCGGAACTCGGTGAAGAGAAGATCGGCGTCCTTGTTTACGTTAAAAGGGCCTAATTGAGGATTGGTGTGACCAACTGGAGAAGGCACGAAAGAAGCTGAGTCGACCTGAAGGATGTGTTAAAGAAAGCCGAAATTCGATAAACCGGTCGTTAATGACCAATTGAGTAAGTATTCCCAGTCTGATTGTTACAAACGTTACACCACTCTCAAGTATATTGGTGTAGGGTATGGAATGAGAATTATTTTAGTTTTATTGAATTATAAAACAATTTATAGTTCCTACATATTTACTGTACTGGTCTATCAAGTTTATTAAACATATTTTTGGGGGGTAGTTGGACCAGCACTTAAATATATTACTGGCCTCATTTTTGTTTCTGTTGTTTTGTAGTTGCTATTGTCTTTAACAAGGAATGTTTAATAACTCAATAAAAAAAAATTTTGGAAATAATAAGAATTTCCCTTAGAAAATGTAAAAAACATAAAATCTTATAATGAAATCGTATAAAAAGACATCATAAAGTAAAAATCATATTTTTATTCTCCTTGATATTCTTTGAAGCTGATGCGGATAAAAATGCCAATGACTATAATGTAGGAATTGGCATCATCATCGCTGTAGCGTGCCATGACCTCAGATTTCCTTGTGAATCTGTAACCACGTTATTCTTTTCATTCCAGCTGATTATAATTTTTTTTTATATATTTGGCTTCCAACATATAACAGCGGTATATAGCCAACCCGTTGTAAAAGATCCTGAAAGAGCATGTGCTTCGTGTTTCTGCCAAATTCACTTTTTCAGTAACTAACTGCTCATTGCAAAGTGCACCTCAGACGTTGGATTTAAATAACTGGAATCGAACCCTATTTTTCAACATATTTTTTGTTTTCTTTTCATACCAAACGATAAGAGAGAGGAGAGGTTGAGGTTTTTCAAGTGCATTATTTTTTGTTGTATGAAACTCGGATTTAGCATTCACCCCGTTTTTAATACCACAAATTTGATGTGGTCTCTTTGAGAAGTATTTTTATATTTTAGCGCAACTGTTGAAAATTATATTGCATTAGCTAGCAATACTCAGCTAATACAGTAAAGTGTGGAGAAGTGTAGTCAATGGAGCAGCATATTGTGTTTAGAGCCGTTTGAGTTATGTGTCCCAGTTGTGGTATATTTTACGAGCTTTAAGGCGAAATTTATTTCCATTTTACGCTGTACAGTATATCATGTATTCTATAAATAAAATTATAATACGCTCAAGAGGGATAGAGTGAGAAAAATACGGAATATAAATAACGCACACAACAATTAGCAGAAGAAAATTTTCTGCGGTTTTTATAACATTTTCTATTGCTTTTGTTTTCCGTTTAATTTTTTTATTTTTCTAATTAAATTTTATTATTTTCTCATTATTTTATGTTATTTATGATATACGATAATAATCGTAGTAAATTATAACAGACGATATCATTAAATACTTTTAAATAGAATAAAAAAGAAAAAAGGTCAATTAAGGTCAATATTGTTTAAAATAACATTACAATAGTTTGGAATAAATTTAAATTAAAGCCAGAAAATGTTAATCAACTAAAAGAAATTAAAGTAAAATGCATGAAATGATTGAACTGATTCAAGCTTCGGTTGAAACCGCCCTAATCCCTTAGTGCCACGTTCGCCACCGGACCCATAAGGCCCATTGTGTCACTCAGTGTGATGTAAGCCCCCTCGTCATGATTTGTTAGTGGTGGATTTGATCTACTTCAAGCTTCGGATCAAACTGCCCTGTTACCTTAGTAGAACGTTCGCCATCGTGCGCAGATCTTCAAACGTTCTGTCTCATAAAAAGCGATGACGTCTGTTCTGAAGTGCAGGGCACTCACATAAAAGGTGTTGTACCGATTCCATTTCCTCCACATCCCCAGCTTTAGTAGTAATCCTGGTGGGGCAGACCAAGTTTGTCAGCAAAACTGCCAATAGCCCATTAGAATGTCCAACTTAAGTAGTTCCCGTAATATAAAAAAGATTTTCATTGTTGTCAGTGTGACTTGTGTATTTCCCAATTATATTTCATTTAAAAATGACTGTTTTCACGTGAAAAAACGGAGTACTCCGTCTTATATATCCACCTGAACTATATTGGCGTCGTTGAAAATAATGAATGCGGGGTATGTGACGAAGACATCTAAAAGATGGAACAGTTTGTATATAATAACTTTCTATGTAACAACATCGGCATTCGAGATCTCAATTATTTGGCCACAATCATATATTTTTCGCTTAAAAGGAGTAGACTGGAAAAAGTTTGTAGAATACAAAGGCTTACTATAGGAAGTAAGTTTGGTATTCAATAAAGGCGCTCAATAGGTCTACTTTATGGCTTTTAAAGCCTTCTTATAGAAAGTAAATCTGGTATTTCTTAACAGGGAGCGCTCAATAAGCCTAGTTTTTGAATTAGGTGTATGCTGATATTTTAAGTCAACATACTTACTTACTTGCATGTAGGCTTTAGTCCTTCACTGTACGTCTAAACTAGATAGGCGCGGTATATACTAATGAATACGAGCCATGTGGCGAAGACATTGGAAGTGTAGGGCAGTTTTTATGTCATTCGTCACATTTCTTAATATTTTGGAAACAAACATAACTCATCTGAGAGAAGTGAACTGATAATTTTGTGTAAAATGTTGAAACTAATGGTGAGCGCTTCACTAGCCTGGCTGTATGACGAAAGGCATTATACCCTTGGTTGTTCTAATTACCTTACTTACTTGTTATTATTTAAAACTTGAAATTCAGTGTCTCTCATTTCTATAATAAATCTGCTGAAAATCCATAAAACATTCCTTAAAAAAAAACTTTCCAAAGTTCTAAAATTGCCTCCTGTGAGGATTGAACTCACGACCCCTGGTTTACAAGACAAGTGCTCTACCACTGAGCTAAAGAGGCTTACACTGACTGACCTTAATTGACCACAACAATTTGCTACAACAACAGTTGGAAATTATAATAAAATGTTTTGAGGTATTGTAGTTTTGTTGTATAAATTTAAATTATTATTATTATAAATATGTTGTTGTTATATTTGTTTGTTGTTGATTTTATTTAATCTGGACTGTAACAAAAGTATTTCGGGTTAGGTGTTTATAAAAATTAAGCGATTTTGTTTTTGGTTCTTTTGCAATTGAAGATATTATATAAAAATTGTGAATACATTTTTTTTATTTTGTTGTATAAACATTACAAGGTCAGTGTTGTTCCCAATGTGGAGATTCAAAAAAGTTGATGGAAAAATTGAATTCTGCTGTGATAGTATATTCGTTTAGTTATGTTTTATACCTGGCAATATAATATTCCATAAAATTTTTTATTTAAATTGTGTGTAACTGCTAAATTAACTTCGTAATTGTAGCTAGTTTTGGTCTTGAGCATTACGGACTTTCAGTATTCTTGGAGTCGTGTACATTTGAACCTCACGATTTCTGCGGATTCACTATAGATTGCCCATTGTTAAGAATATGTTTGAGGTGTAGATGTGCCATCTTTCAATTTGTTTTAAGCTAAACCAACTATCCAGATCAATGAAAGTCGCCGTAGTAGTTAGGCTTATTAGACAAGAGCCCGTGGTACAAACATCCGTTCAGATATCTCGAATTAGCAATCCACCGCATCACTCATGGAAAAAATTAATACAATATGGGTGGTGTGGGCCGACAAAAATTGTCTACCAAACCCTCCACGTGGGTGTCGGCTGGTAATGGTGGTTGCCCGATGGGGTGTTCACCAGCCAAGGTGGGAGTCCATACTCATTTGATCGTAAGGTCGGATGAATTATGGCTCTCGCCATAGGATAGAGGTATAGGCTGGACTAAGGTGTTATACGACCCGTGCCGATAGTCAGCCTGGCTGGGGGCCCATCAAAAATATCCCAGTCGCTAACGGAGTATCCTGGATACCGAGCGACCTCCAGGATTAACCAACCTTACCCGGGCACAGCGGATCCCTGCTCAGATGGACCTTCCCCTTATCCGCAACTCGCGGGACCAAAATATGAATGTTGAAAATAAAAATATAAAAATAGAGAATCAGAAAAACACCTCCATTAGGGAAGACGAGAACGGAACTCGTAAAAATCCGCGTACGGGTGTTAAGACGACGCCCGTCTCCAAAAAAGAGGGAAAAGACTTGGTTGATGCTAAGGCAGACCAAAAACCCAGTACCTCAAAAGACTACAAACAACAACAAGCCAAAAGCGTCGGCCTTTCCAAAAGCAAGGATGCTCCAAAAGCCGAACCTTCGTGCAGCAAGAGTGGCCTTGGTAATGTAAAGGTTGGCACGGCACCAAAATTAAAGGAATCGAAGCAGCGGTACACGGAGTGATTGAGCGCTAAGCGGGTTCTAGACAGGATCTCCAAGATCCCAATAGATAACAGCACGCAGCGCGAAGTGCAATTACTGGCCTGGGCCAAGGAAAAGCTCGAAGAACTAGATAAAACGTCGGCCACAGAGGCGGCTGTCAAAAGACAGCGATCTTCTGAAGGCGACGCACCAGGCACCAAAAAACCACGCAGCTCGCATCGCACCAATATCTTATACAGGGAGGTGTTAAAAGATAGCATAGAGATGTCGGTTGTAGATCGCTCCGATCCAAACGGCAGTATTACACCGTCAAACTGGAGACTTGTAGCAGACGCCCTTGCGGACGTCTTTCTAGGAGAATCCGGGACCAGTTCCAGTTTACCAGATGAGTGGCTGGTACCAAGGACACGTGAAGTTAGTAACGTGTGCCGACAAGAGAGCCCTGGATCTCTTCTCCATCGCCATAGCGAGGGTAGGTGAAATCTGGAAGGGCGCCAATTAGAAGTGGTGCCCTAGGATGCCATACCCAGCAGACCCAGAATACGCTCCTGGATACCAGTAACTCCAAAGGAGCCGGAAAAGGTACTCAGGATGATAAAAATATGCAATCCAAAGTTACCAACACACAATTGGAAGATTGCAAAATTAGAGGAGCGCCATGGATCTCGCTGTGAGACTATCATAGTCAACCAGGAATCCCTGGAGCACCTAGCAAAATCCAATGGTGCGGTTGCCTTTGGATTTGAGCACATCATCCTGAAGGTATATGCAAAGGATAACCGCCCCATGGAGTCAGGTGACAATGCCCCTCAGGGGGATAAGCCACAAGACGAACACATGGGCGAATCGGAGGAAGAAGAAGAAACGGAGGATGATAACCTCACAGCATCCTCAACACAGATCCATAGCCGATCCAGAGTTAGCTCTCTCTCTTCCACTGGATCTGATATAGCATCTGTCTTTGGTATGCTGCTGAGGAAATCTCAACTCTTAGACGAGGCTGATCAGGAAGATGATAGCCTGGATAAAACGATGGTCGAGAGGAAAGAGGATGAAACAGAGTAATCCAAATAAATCTCCATCACTCTAAGGCAGCATCGGCTGCACTACTTCTCCGGCTGACAAACAGAGGAGAAGACATGGCCAATAAGGTTTGTGGATTAGGGCTTAAGGACTACATGCTAGTTC
The DNA here is from genome assembly GCA_927399465.1 of Sarcophaga caerulescens. NCBI lineage: Eukaryota > Metazoa > Arthropoda > Insecta > Diptera > Sarcophagidae > Sarcophaga > Sarcophaga caerulescens. Next base: position 66,386,958 of record OV656868.1, read on the forward strand.
ACCCCAAACTGTAATGTACACAAGTAACCGTCAGCCAAAATAATAAAAGGCACATGACGAACAAAAGCATTTTTACACTATAAAAAAAAACATAGTGCTAAAGGAAATTGTTATGAAAGGACTGCGGGAGCCATATATTCGCTAGCAAACAGTCGGGCGTGTGGGTTCGGTCCTTCCAGTAACAAAACCCTGTCCATATACAGAAGTTTGTTTGTTATAGACTCCCTATTTTTGATATAATTGATGTACTTTAAATGGAATAACTGACTGTAATGTTATAAAAAAAAGCCCGATTACAGTCATTTGTAACGAAAGCAAAATTAATTTAAATACAAAAAGACATATTTTACTGACATAACTAATTTAAAAGCGGTATCTGGTGTTATTGATACGCCTGTCTCAAAACCCGCCACTAACCTTGGCCCTAAGGACGTCATTTTATTAGGACCCCAAATAATCTAATCCACCTAAACTAATACAAAACTACGAAAACACTCTTATACTTCAATTATTCATACATAATGATTAACTTATAATTTATTCAGAAAATGGAGAAAAAGTTAATAGAATTATATAAGAAAAATAATTAAGTTACTAGAAAATTAAGTAGAAGCATTTTAATATTACAAGCATAAATTAAACTGAATGAGCTTTTCTTTAATTGTATCAAAGATAATGATTATCAACATATAACAATAACTCAATTAACCGATCAATCATGTTCGATCAAACATGTTTGATTGCATTATCACTGATAAATACAGTAAATATTAGGGTGAAACATAAAATTAGCACTCACCAAACATGCGTGTATTCGAGCTCTGGAAGGCCTTCAAGATTTCGAGGTACCGATGTTGTTGCTGTTGTAGAACTTTCTGGAATTATGGCTAACAAAGTTTGTTTAATTTGCTCGTGATAATTATGCTCTATCTAATGCTTACACTTGCAATTTTTACAATATTTCAATATTATATGTATATATACTTAATTATTCTAACTTTAAACTATTTTTAAAATTAAAAATATAAATTCATGTTATTGTAATTAAATTTAGAAAAAGCTACATTATACAAACAAAACAAAAAAAATAAGATCACAATGAACATGAAAAAGGTTTGATTTAGACATGTTGTGTGATCATTACAACTGTTTTATATCACCACTAAATTATCACAATACATTTTGTGTTTCTTTTTCTTTTTTTCTATTCTAGTCGTATGTATTCTATGGTAAACAAGTTTTGTAAAGAGAGTAAGTATACATAAAAAAACAAGATTATGGAAATCGAGAGATTACCATAGTAATGATCGAGTTGTAATGATCGCATGCAAGCATGTCAGTTATTGTAACAAATGTAAATACTAGAATTAAGGTAGCACTGATATTTCAGATTTAATAAAAAAAATTAACATATTAAATTAAAATCATAGAATTAAGGTAGATTTAATTTTAGATTTAACAAAATTTTTCCATTTTAAATTGAGAAAAAAAATACTCATATAAAAGAAATTTAACAAACAGAACTTCTAGAAACAATGATGATGATTAATATGAAATATTATTTATAAAATTATTTTAGAAAAATATTATTTTAGAAAAATATAATTATTATGAAAAGTTTAAATAATAAAGTAAGCATGTTGTAGAGAGCTAAAACTGTTACATAACGGTCTTACTGCACAGAATTACAGTTTTTTTTCTTTCGGCTCGTATAGTTCGAATTCAATTGAAGAAAAAAAATAGAATTAAGTAGAATAAAATATAATAAAATAGAACTCCCGGGACCTGTAAAAAAAAACAAATGTGTCAATGCCTATAGAAATTTTTTTGATCTTTTCTTTTCTTCTGGGTATTTACCTCCTCATTAGGATGTCCCGAGTATAACCTAACCACCAAGAAAATCCAAGAAATAATCACACCAATTATCACCAAGAAAGACCGGGCCTATGGCCAATAATTGAAATTTTGTACACTACACTTCACAAGAAAACTTTAGGTTATTTTACAATATTCCATAATATTCAGGTCACTTTATGTAATTCACTATACTATACCTCTTTTTCAATATTTGCAGGATCAACAGACAAGATAAAAAAAAATTTTCCACACTCACTTTTTTCTTTTTCTTTAAATAATTAATTATCTTGCTACACTTTCTGTAAATTAAGCTCAGAGTTTCGATCAAAATGAACGAGTTGTTCAATCTTCGTTGTAAAGAAACCTCGCTTAGCAATCAGAAAAAGGGTGGAATGGGAAAACATGTATAAATTAAACTTTAATGCTTGTTTAAGCTCTCGACAATCAAAAAAATATAAAACATGATTGCCACTATAACCAACATACATGTATGTACTGTACTAATCAAATTTCCTCCGCTAAATGTTCGTACATTTACATTCGCATTAAAAAAAAAAAATGAATATTATGCAAATATTTTCCTATTTACTTTCCGGAAAAATCATATAGGATCTAGTAAATATGTATTTATGTTGGTTTGCTTATGACCTTATAAACATTTGATTGGCTACATGTTCCTGTGTGCTAGCAACATGTTGACACGATCGAGTATGAAGCTTTTGTGCAATCAAACAGCTTATGTTCCTGCTAACATAAATATAACCAAAAGGTGTTACAGTGGTTCGAATGACTTAGGCGAGTGTCAGAATAATTAAATTCAGATTATTTCCTTCTTAAACCGTACACTACAAAACATACGGGTGGGCCCAGATCCTGCATACTAATTAAGAAAAACTTAATAGCATATTTGCTCCCTTCTTACAGTAATGAAGACCTAACCACGGTTGCGACGGAGATAAATGGAAGGCAGTATTGGATCTCCTCCAGTTATATGCCACATCCAGCCGAAGATCCTCCACCAGATGCAGTCAAAAGACTGGTCACCTGGCCTGCTCATTGGAAGTGACGCCAACTCTCATCAGACCATATGGGGATGCACGGACGTTAATGAACGGGGTGAGTCACTATTTGATTTTATAATCTCAAATGATTTAATAATATGCAACGTGGGTAGCACGCCCACGTTTGTAACCAAGAGTAGAAAAGAGGTACTGGATATAACCATTGCCTCGAGAAGTAGTTCTGATGAGGTCAGAGATTGGAAAGTTTCCGAGGAGCACTTCTTCTCTGACCACAGATACATTGAATTCTCTCTAGATAGGGAGATCGGTAGTGTGAGGACGGTCAGGAATCCCAGGAACACAAATTGGGATGTATATGATCGTCTTGTCAATCTGGGCATGGGTCCACTTACGCACAGTAGAATTGATAGTGTTTTGGAACTGGAAGCTACTGTGGATGTTTTTACGAAGGCCTTATTAGAGGCTTTTAAGGAAGCATGTCCAAAGAGGGTCAGCAGAGGGGGGCACAAACCTCCCTGGTGGAACCGGGATCTGGACAGGCTCAGGAAAGAGTCGCGTAGACTTTTCAACGCGGCGAGGAAATCCGGGAATGCGGAGCATTGGGAACAATATAAAGTGTCCCTGGCCGACTACAAGAAAAACTTGAGACGTGCCAAGAGAGATTCGTGGAGAAGCTTCTGTAGTAATATGGAAACTAGCAACGAAACCTCCAGGCTAAGAAAGATTCTTGCGACAACGGCCTTCGTGCTGAGTGTACTACAAAGGACGGATGGTTCGTGGACCAACTCAGAAAAGGAAACTTTAGAGCTTCTAAAACTTTCCACTGGGACAAAACTTGGATATACAGGTGAGAGTTTCAATTATGTCGGTAGAAGCAATCAAATGAGCAATAAATGGATTTAAACCGTTTAAATCCCCGGGTCCAGACGGAATATATCCAGCCCTACTACAACGTTTGAAACTGGAACACATCGCGATACTTAGAGAGATGTTCTCCGCCAGTATTCGGCTAAAACACATAACGTCGGAATGGTGCAAAGTGGGAGTGGTCTTCATACCAAAGGCAGGGAGAAACTCTCACACCGCACCTGAGGATTTTAGACCTATAAGTATCTCTTCTTTCCTGCTGAAAACCATGGAGAGACTCATCGATGTTGAACTACGCCAGACCTTAGATGGAAATATGCTTTCTAGGCAACAGCACGCTTACAATAAGGGCAGGTCTGTTGACACTGCCTTACATAACCTAACGTGTACGATAGAAAAATCGCTGGCACGAAAGGAGTATACCTTGGCTGTTTTTCTGGATATAGAAGGAGCCTTCAATAACGTGGAACTGGGTGCTATTACCGGTGCTCTAACAAGACTGAATGTATAGGACACTCTGGTGAACTGAATATCCAGACTACTATGTGGGAGAACAATCTACCCGACACTGGGGTGCTCGCTCATCACCAGAGAAGTGGGAAGGGGAACTCCACAGGGTGGAGTACTCTCCCCTCCTTGTAATGAATGAGCTGCTAGTGATGTTGGAAAACGTGGGATGCGGGCCGATTGCCTATGTGGACGACGTTGTTCTCACTATTTCGGGCAGTTTTGTTGACACTATAAGAGACAGGATGCAACTCGCCCTAGGGAAGGTTAGGGAGTGGGCATCTAGTCGTGGTTTGGGTGTTAATCCCGGCAAAACGGAGGCCGTACTCTTCACGAGAAGGTACAAGCCTCCACCTTTCCGTCCACTGAGATTGTATGGGGCGGAACTAGAACTCAAGGAGGAAGCGCGCTTCTTGGGCCTTATCCTGGTGGAAACCAAATATCACTAATAGACTGAGGAAGGCCTCCATTGCCCTCTACGCCTGTAACAAGGTGTTGGGGAAGAAATGGGGCTTGAAACCTAGGATGACTCACTGGATCTACACAGCGGTGGTCAGACCTATCCTGACCAACGGATGCCTGGTGTGGTGGGAATCTCTTAATAGGACGACGAACTTAAACCTGATACGTAAGTTACAACGATCTGCCTGCATAATTATTAGTGGTGCCCTGCGCACTACTCCTACGATCGCTCTGGAGATGATCTTATACCTTGACCTATACTGCAAGGGTGTGGCGGCTAGGGTTAGTAGGCGTCTTTGGGCGACTGGATAATGGCATGCATCGGGCATTGGTCATACAAGGATACTTGAAGAAACTGATATTGTTGGAGGCATAGACTATATGACACCGCGATATGACTTCTCAATGAATTTTAGGACATCCATTCCGAAAAGGGAGGACTGGAGAAAGGGTGTGTCGCACCTCGCGGGGAATGCCGCACAAATCTACACCGATGGCTCCAAATTGGAAGGATCCGTTGGTATTGGTATCTATTCGAAATCAATCGGAATATCCAAGTCTATGAGGCTACCAGATCACTGCAGCGTCTTTCAGGCGGCTGTGTCGGCAATTCAAGCTGCGGTGAAAATTATTATGGACAAAAATGTTCGCAAGCGAACTATTCTTTCCGATAGCCAAGCGGCTATCAGGGCACTGGATTCTAATGTGATAAACTCCAAGACAGTGTACGACTGTCGCAGATGTCTTAATGAGATGGCGAACCGATGTGATGTTTGTATCACATGGGTACCGGGACATAGAGACATTCCCGGCAACTGCAGAGCGGATGATCTGGCCAGAAGAGGCACGACCATCGAACTCTCTGATGAATTCTCTACATTGGGGATCCCTTTAAGTACCTGTGGACTTATAATTGACAATGCAATCGTGGACCTCGTCAACAGTGAGTGGGCAGCTTCGGATAAAAGCAGAGCGGCGCAGAAAATCTGGCCAAGGCTGGATAGAAGGCGAACGGCGACTCTGCTTAAGCTGTTATCGGGGTTATTACGGGGCATTGTATTATAGGAACACATGCGAGGCGTATTGGACACCTCGCGAATGATTTCTACAGAAGCTGTGGAGATGAGGAAGAGGATGAAACTATTCTTCACCTACTTTGCACATGTCCGGCACTTGGTCGGAGGAGAAAGAAACACCTGGGTGCCTACTACATGGAAGACCTAGATGAACTGTCATGCATGGATATTGGCAGTCTGAGTCGCTTCATCGAAGCTCCAAGTGGTTCCTGGGGAAAAAGATGAAACTGTGGTGTCACAATGGGCTCTGTATGCGGCCTAAGTGTGTCCGCTCATGACTCCATCGGTGAACAGCCACTTCTGCCTACCTACCTATGGGTGGTGTGAGAAGGTAGGCTAGAAACCTGACTAAAGGTTTATAATGGTAAATTAAAAAGAAAATCTAATAACCCACCAGATGTGTTAAAGCAACTTACATACATAATTGTTCATTACAACCCTTCAGTCAGGATTTTGACTTTTGAACTTAGCTTCTCACATAACTTATGTTGTGTCTTAACTTTATACACGAGTGTCGGGACCTACAGTTAAAAAGACTACAAAGGACAGATTATGAAATAACTTTTCAAGGCAATTTTAATTTATTCAGAGAGTTTTTGTCAGAAATCTACTGATGGAAACTCGCCGAAGAATTATTTTTTCATGCTTCGTTTTGTTGCAGATGTCTGACCTGGAGTTTGAACCGTGGCCCTCTGCCGTTCTTTGATGTCAAAATCAATATTTTTAAAACGCGCACGCCACTCGATACATTGTTTTTGATAGATCGTGCTCACCGTATAATTCTACAAGCCAACGATGATTAGTACGTGCAGTGTTTCATTACATATCTATATAAATAAAAATCAATTGTCGTTCGTTGGTAATTGCATCAGTTGAGGACGGCTAGACCGATTTGGACAATTTTTTTACTGAAATGTTCGTCATAGTCCAACTTAGGTTTTTACGGAAAGAAAAATTGACCACGCCCACTTTTACGCCCACTTTTTTCGATTTATATAAAATTGGAAAACGACTGCACCGATATGGCTAATCTTTTATTTAAATGGTCGTAGTAATCTAATTTAAGTTTTTACTGAAAGAAAAATTTACCACCCCCACTTTTACGCCCACTTTTTTCGATTTATCTAAAATCGGAGAACGGCTGCACCGATATGGCTAATCTTTTATTTAAATGGTCGTAGTAATCTAATTTAAGTTTTTACTGAAAGAAAAATTTACCACGCCCACTTTTACGCCAACTTTTTTCGATTTATCTAAAATCGGAAAACGGCAAGATTGGTTGAGCGAACGTGCTATATTGGCTGCGAAAAAATTAATGTCGACGAATTGAATTTTAAGATTCAAAGTGAAATTGCTGTCGAATTGATGACGTACAAATCAGTGGATTCCGTTACTTCCCAAAATGATGTTGTTAACTATCCAACCGAGTTTTTAAACTCGCTGGAATTACCCGGATTACCGCCTCACAACCTCCAACTGAAAGTCGGATCGGTAATCATAATGTTACGAAACATAAACCAACCACGTCTTTGTAATGGCACCCGACTTGCGGTAAAAAACCTGATGAATAACGTCATCGAAGCAACAATACTTAAAGGAAAGTACAAAGGAGAAGACGTTTTGATACCACGGATCCCAATGGCTCTGAGCGACATGCCATTCGATTTTAAACGATTGCAGTTTCCAGTACGGCTTGCATTCGCTATGACAATTAATAAATCTCAAGGGCAGTCATTGCGTGTTTGCGGCATTAACCTTGAAAATCCATGCTTCTCGCATGGTCAATTGTATGTCGCCTGTTCCCGTGTCGGAACACCTTCAGCATTATTTATTTACGCGCCAGGCAACAAAACTAAAAATGTCGTGTATCATAAAGCATTGCAATGAAGAAAACTACGATATCACTGCAAAGCAACAGAAAAAAGTATTTCTTTATTTTAATTGGTTCCTGAACATCGATCTTTCAATCAAAATGTAAATATAACACCATATTGTGCATATTTTCAAATCAAATGTAATTTAAACACACCTCAAACCTACATTAATAAACATTATCATTTAAAAGTACGTACGTACTATTTTTACACAATTCAAACAGCTTCTCACAAATTCACAAATCGAACACAAACATTTTTTCTAATTTGGACAGGACAACGTCTGTCGGGTCAGCTAGTTGAATATAAATGTTTAGTGGTCTTGGCTTGGTTGTGTGTATCCATTTTCCCTTTATTTCACAGCAGGAGATAAGTGAATAGAAACCAGCTTGCAGTTTAGCTAAGTGTCTTAAATTAAATCTGCATTACTATTTAGTGGCTTATAACTGTTATTCAAGTTGATGTTGCTTTTGGGTAAAATTGATTTATCTGTACGTTTCTCTTGGAAAAATCCTTCTTCAGTGATTTAGTTTTCAAAGAAATCAATGTAGACAACGTATGTATCGTTGAGGAGCTCATTATGAAATCAAATGTGAAAATCATCAACAACATGCACTGGACCGATGTCTTACATAGGAAATTTCTCTCCAGCTCAGCGCTGCTGATCGGTGCCTAATAGTGTCCTGGCTTTTACATCATAAAGAAGCATGGAGAGGACCAGTTTCGTCGTATGAGTAAGGTCTCTGCTACTCAATTGCTATTGAGACTATGGTAGCACCTATAGGCAAGTGCTATATGCGATCTTACGATTGATCACCAGACTCACATCATTCTTAAGAAAATATTCATAATCATGAAATATCGGACATGAATATTCATCACAAACAATTTCATCACTCTAGCAAACATAATCAAATTGAATCCCTGATGACTAATTACCACACGGGCAACTTGAATGTTAATAAAAGTATAAGACTGGGTGTCTACATAATAAAACTAGAAATCAAACCATATTTCTGTTAATCTAACCAAAGATTATAAGACATTGTGCAGCGTATTAATATCCAGCGGCTTCGCTTGCTCGGCCATGTCGTTCGAATGGAGGAGGATACTCCGTCGAGACGAGTATTTGATGCGGGGATCTGCGGAAATCCGCGAAGAGGACGACCTTGTTTTCGTTGGAAGGACCAAATAGGGGAAGCCCTGTCGTCGATTGGTGAGACCAACTGGCGTAGGCGCGCAAGAACCAGAGGCTCCTGGAAGGATGTGTTGCGGCAGGCCGAAATCCGTTAATCGGGATATTAATGGCCAGTTAAGTAAGTAAGTAGAATATTGATATTTTCATTGGCAAACAAATGACAATTAATGAAGTGTTGCCCAGGGACGCAGTAATGTCTAAGTTACATATATAAACAAAAACACAATTGTAGATTATTGGAAAGAGATTTGGGAACGTTAAGTGGCTATCAAGATTATGCGGTCATGTCGTTTGACAAATTTTTATGTGTCTACCTACATACATACGTTAAAGGCCGGGTCTACTCAGATAAACGCATATCGTTGATGTATTTGAAATGAAAAATTCGCAAAATGTCGCCAAGATACCTTGCAAAATGTGCAAAATAGTGGTCATTTAAATGCACAAGTTTCTTAAGCTTTTTTCGGTCCTTTCATCAGTTGTGTCTGTTACACTGTCTTTCCCAAAATGTTAGGATCTCGAGCCTACGAAAACTGAACAATGATATCCCCATTCCATGTATAAATTATTACTTACGGCCCATATACGGTTTAGGTTTACATACGTGTAACACGGGCTGTCCCTAAATTACGTTTATCAGTGTTCTCAAGCACTCATGGTTTTTCGCCCTTTCGGACAGCACTAACAATTATTCCTATTGCATCGTTGTTTAACAGGAAACTATGAGGTATTTCCGTCCTCTTTTGTAAACGGGTTTTTCAATGTACTAAAATACATTGGGTTAATTATAACTCTCTAGTTCTACTAGTCAGATCATTGGCTTCCTAATGATTAGGCTGCTATATAAGGCATACAGTGTTATATCTGGAATAATTGTTAATCGATTTCTTAGTCTCCCCACTTGCCCCACTTGATATTTTACTATCAGTAAAGATATTCAAACCCACAAGTTTATTATTACTCCAGATCATACATATAATCACTGATCGCATGTGCCTCTACTTGAAAAGCCGTATTATGGTCTAGTAGCGGAAGATATAGTTTAGTTTCTACATACATACATACGTACATAATTGGTCATTGCAACCAATCAGTCACGAATTCGACCTAGCTTCTCAGACCACTTCTGTTGAGTGTATTAATTTCATAACTTTTTTTTGAGAAACTTTTCATGACAATTATTATTTACCCACAGAGTTTTTGCCAGAAATCTGCTGAGAGGTAGTGGCTCAAGAAATATTTTTTCAGGTTCCGTTTTGTTTGAAATTTCTGACCTTGGCCTCACGTCTAAGAAACCAACACACTACCTACCTACATATAAGGAGACCTAGTCACGTCATATGTCCACGTTTAGAGCCATTCGTAAAGCAACAAAGTCCAAATGTATTTACGCAATGGAAAACCCACCAAGAAATTCGAGCTGGTATCAAAGTGATGCAAGGTGGTTGCGATTGATACGTTAGACATTCTGCCACTGAAATAAATAATACTCTGGTGATAGTATTCGCGGCTTTGGTTGATTAATTTTCTCATATTGAAAACATATCTTAATCTGTTGGATGAAGAGTATTGCGTTCAAGGAGCATTTAGGTAATGTTCTCATCGCAATATTATATAAATAATGGACAGTTAACAAAATATGTGACTATAAAGTGAAGAAAATCAGATTCAAAGACTGAAGATGGTGGCTTTCAAATATTGAAAAATAAAAAGTTTTGAGTTTGAGTTCCAGACTTGAGGCCTGTCATTTATCTTATATGTAGGAATGTGCCGAGTGACCTCTCAATAGTGTTATGTAAGTGACACATTCAAGAAAGGTTATTTCCCACTGTTGTGCGAAACATCTGTATTAGCTCTTGGGGGCAAAAGTTGATTGTCTTTACTACTATATTATTATTGTTGGTTTTTTCTTTGGATTAATGGCTGATCGATGGCCGTTTGCTAGTATCTACTATTGGTTATTTTTTTCTGGATTAATGGCTGCTCGATGGCGGCTTGCTAGTATCTACTATTGGTTATTTTTTTCTGGATTAATGGCTGCTCGATGTCGGCATGCTATTGTTGTTACTACTATCTACTGCTCGTTTCTTTTTTTCTGGGTTAATGGCTGCTCGATGGCGGCTTGTTAGTGTCTACTATTGGTTATTTTTTTCTGGATTAATGGCTGCTCGATGTCGGCATGCTATTGTTGTCACTACTATCTACTGCTCGTTTTTTTTTTTGGATTAATGGCTGCTCGATGGCGGCTTGCTAGTATGTTCTATTGGTTATTTTTTTTTTCTGGATTAATGGCTGCTCGATGATGGCTTACCAGTATCTACTATTGGTTACTTTTTTCTGGATTAATGGCTGCTCGATGGCGGCTTGCTAGTGTTTACTATTGGTTATTTTTTTTCTGGATTAATTGCTGCTCGATGTCGGCATGCTATTGTTGTTACTACTATCTACTGCTCGTTTTTTTTTTCTGGATTAATGGCTGCTCGATGGCGGCTTGCTAGTATCTTCTATTGGTATTTTTTTTTTCTGGATTAATGGCTGCTCGATAATGGCTTGCTTCTATCTACTATTGGTTATCTTTTTTGTGGATTAATGGCTGCTCGATAGCCGCTTGCTAGTATCTCCTATTGGTTATTTTTTCTTTGGCTTAATAGCTGCTCGATGGTGGCTTGCTTCTATCTACTATTGGTTATCTTTTTTCTGCATTAATGGCTGCTCGATGGCTGCTTGCTAGTATCTTCTATTGGTTATTTTTTTTTTTTTTTTGGATTAATGGCTGCTCGACGATGGCTTGCTTCCATCTACTATTGGTTATCTTTTTTGTGGATTAACGGCTGCTCGATGGCCGCTTGCTATTGTTGTTACTACTATCTATTGTTGGTTTTTTTTTTGGATTAATGGCTGTTCGATGGCTGCTTGCTAGTATCTACTATTGGTTATTTCTTTTCTGGTTTAATGGCTTCTCGATGGCGTCTTGCTAACGTTGTTACTACTATCTACTGATAGTTTTTATTTCTGGATTATTGGCTGCTCGATGGTGGCTTGCTAGTATTTACAATTGGTTATTTTTTTTTTGTATTAATGGCTGCTCGATGGCGGCTTGCTAGCGTTGTTACTACTACCTACTGATAGTTTTTTTTTCTGGATTAATGGCTGCTCGAAGGTGGCTTGCTAGTATCTACAATCGTTTATTTTTTTTTTTTGGATTAATGGCTGCTCGATGGCGTCTTGCTAGTATCTACTATTGGTTATCATTTTTTCTGGATTAATGGCTGCTCGATGGCTTCTTGCTATCGTTGTTACTACTATTTTCTGCTCGTTATTTTTTCTGGATTAATAGTATCTACTATTGGTAAAAATTGATAGAGGTTTTTATTTTATAGGAGCACATAGTTTTTTCTAATAAAAGGATATCACCCCCAGGTTTTATTGTTTGTTATCTGTATAAATGGCAAGACTTTAAATTCCATGATGATCATTTAAGGAGAAGTAAGGATATCTATGGAACGTAGTACCCAGCTAGCAATTGGAAGATTGCTTTTAAAAAAATCACTTTCCTGAGTCTTTTTAGAGTACTTTTGGTGATCAAAAACTTATTAGTCAGTTACACGATTAAGAAAGGACTCAAAAATGGTTCGTGTCAATAAGTAAAATGAGTTCGATTTAAAATACAATAAAAAATTGTATAGCAATCGGAAATTAATCATCCAGACGTTTAAAATGTGACTATTATTTCCGTTATTTATTATCATATTCTACTTATACTGAAGATTGAAAAACGCTTAATCAAAAACAGGCAATGCAGGTGTTTGAAAGCGATTGTAATTACGCATTTTATGATCATATTTTGAGCAGATAGATGATTAAACACTGTTTTTTTTATATCCTCTCTGTATAAATTTTTATTTATGTAAGAGATGGCTATGATATAAAGTATAATTTTGTTTTGAATAGAAAATTCTTCTTTGTTTTTTAACGAAAAAAAATATTTGTTTTAAATAAACTTTGATGTCTGATGTACATACATCACGAATATAAACTTAATATTCTTTCTTTCTTACTTAACGTTCATACGAACGTGATTTTTGAAATCGCTGTAGAAAACCTACTAAAAAAACTTGAAGAGAGTAAAATACAATTATAAATACGACTAATAAATGACTCAAATATTAATCATAAATGACCTAAAAACGAGTCCAAATTAATACAAACGTGATTCAAAAATGACAATAAAAGGACTCCTAAACAAAATGATAAATTACTAATAAAAGACTCGTATGCGATTAAACGATGACTGAAAGACGATTCGAAAAAGAATCATAAACGAAGGTAAATAAGACTAATAAATATCAGAAAGCGATTCGAAAATGATTATAATACTATTAGAAAAAGGGTCGAAAATTACTCTAAGCTAATATAGAAAATGACTCATAAATGACTTTTTAACAAGAGTCGCTCGTAGTCACTTTTTTCTCCCGACAACAGAGTCTTTTATAATCGGAAAATGAACGCATATTCTGGCTTTTTAATCGCGCAGAAGAATCAAAAACACACTACCTACTAGACTACGGCGACTTCAGGAAAATTAAGTTAAAGAAAAGTAAGGATATCTATGGAACGCAGTACTATAATACAGAAAACCTTTCAGCAGAAATTAACCAATTAAAAAATAATTGAGAAAGGTTTTCTTAAATTCCCAAAGAAATTGGTGAACACCACAAATGCAAGATGATGGATCTGCTGTTCATTTTTTAGTAACTTTACTTTTCTTTAAGGAATTTGCTCCATACTCCTCTGCGATACTTTTATTATTTCTTTGCTTTGATTCAGTATCATTCAACAAGTTTTTCCAAATAAGCAATTGACTTCCGAATTATTGGATTTGGTGTACTTTAATATTGAGTTCTAACATTTCTCTAGTAGTAAGTGATCAGTTGGCTAAATATTGATAGATGGATTTGTCAAACTCTTTTTGCTGTCAAACTAATCGAATTTCTTATGGAATATATGGACATATGGTCTGTTCAAACTGTTTTGGGTATGATAGCACACATACATACATAACACGGTGCGACAGTGAAAATACACCCGAGTAACTACATTGTTCAGTTAGTTGAGGAGAACTCAAAAATACCTTTTTTATATTTCTCGAACCCTCCAAACTTTTTTTATTTGACAAAAACTGTTTTTTAGACTTTCCGCGCAAATTTCTGTATTACTCAAACATTTCTCACCCGATTTCTAAAATTTAAATCTTGTTGGAAAGGGGAGAGATGGACCTTTAAAACGGTATACATATATCATAGTATCACAGTCGTGTTATATTTTTTATATATGCATGTCATCTCATCAAAAGAACTTTTAGTTCAAAAAATTTCAGAATTTTTGATGGATCTTGATTGTTTATCACAAAATATGTCAATTTCACGTTTGAGCGACCACCAGAAGTTGGCCAATGTTTGCGCAAAGAGAAATAATAATATTTGCAAAAAACACAAATATTAGCCGACTTCTGGAAATCGTGCAAACGTGAAATTGACACATTTTGTAATAAACAATCAAAAATTTTGAAAATTGTTGAACTAAAAGTTCATTTGATGAGATGACATATATAAAAAATATCACTCGACTGTTAGACTCTTTAAATAATAACTACGGTAATTTTTGTCCGATTTGATCAAATGATGACTCAATCTCTTCACAAGAGAACAGAGAACAGACAGACTAACAGACAGACTAAGAATATTATCACTTATCCTATATTTTTTTATTAAAGTTTGCTACTATGAACGGACAAACTTGAACAAATATGAAAAAATTCGCATTTTCCAAGTTTACCTCGTCAAAACTCATAGCATATTAAGTCAAATAATAGATATATGTATACCGTTTTAAAGGTCCATCTCTCCCCTTTCCAACAAGATTTAAATTTGGAAATCGGGTCAGAAATGTTTGAGTAATACAGAAATTTGCGCGTAAAGTCTAAAAAAACAGTTTTTGTCAAATAAAAAAAGTTTGGAGGGTTCAAGAAATATAAAAAAATAGTTTTGAGATCTACTCAACAAAACTCACAATCTACACTAAGTCATTAGCCGGGTGTATTTAATTTTCTTTATTTTGTCGCATAGTGTAATAGATACATAATTGGTTATTACAACATTCAGTCAGGATTACAACCTATCTTCTCACACCACTTATTTTGTTTGTGTTAATTATGTACAAGAATATTGGGACCTACAGATTTAAGTCTACTCTGAACTACCGGTTTTTTAGAAACTTTTTCAGAACTATTTTATTTACTCTCACAGTTTCTGCCAAAAATCTGCTGAGAGGTAGTCGCCGGAGAAATAATGTTTTCATATTTCGTTTTTTGTTGGCGATGTCTGACCTGGGGTTTGAATCGTCGCCTCACGATTTCCAATAATGAATGCAATAATGAAATTGCAAAATAAGTTGTATCGAAATACTAGTGATTCGCATCGCAATATATTACAGTAGAATACGGAACAAATTGAAATAGAGTCCAGTCTGTGTACTAAAGGTATAAAAAACACAAAATGCTCATTAATTTTCCTCTATGATTACTATGATTTCCTCTATGATTAGTCGCCGTAGTCTGGTAGGTAGTGTGTTGGCTTATTAGACGTAAAGCCCGGGTTCGTATCCCAGGTCAGGCATCAAAACGAAATATGAAAAAAAATATTTCTTCGGCGACTGCCTCTCAGCAGATTTCTGGTATAAACTCTGAGAGTAAATAAAATTGCCATGAAGAGCTTCTCAAAAATATATCGTTTGGAGTCGACTTTAAACTGTAGATCCCTCCTCTTATGTATAAAATTAACGCACACAACATAAGTGGTGTGAGAAGTTAGGTCGAAATCCTGACTGAAGGGTTGTATTGACCAATTATGTATGTATAAGTGTTGAAGAAGAATGAAATAATTTGCTTTATTTTTATCATTCTATCTTTCGAACTTTAACTGAACAGAGTTGCATTTTTGTAGCATAATATTTGTACGTTTAAAATAATTTTTAAGAGACTACATATTCCATAGGGTATTGCATTCAAGCTAATATATTTTTATGAATATTTTTACGAGCTTTTGCTGTTCTTTCTTTTTCTGCATGCATTTATTTTATGTTGTTTTTAAGGCCTCAAAGATTGAGGTCAGTCAGCCTACTTTATGCAACAAGCAGAGGCATGAATGAAAATGAAAACGGCTTACATAAGTGTTAAGGGAATTTTTATTAAAAAATGAATATCAAGTATAAAGTTTTAAAAGGCAACAAATTCTCTCTCTCTCTCTGATGTATTTATGGCTGTCAAAATAATATAAAGATAAGAAGAAAATTTTATTAGTTTCAGTTGAACAAATTTACATGACCCAGTAAGAGTATGCTTTTGTTAACAACCTTAACCCACATTAACATTAAGGGGCTAGTAAGCCTTTAAATTCATAAGATCTGGCGTCAAAGTTTGTAACTATAAGTAAAGCTTTCAACAAATTTAAAATGTCCTTAAATTTAATTTTTATTATTATCGTATTTAAATTTCTTAAATACATAAGTTTGAAGCAAATAATTGATGTTGTAGCGCTCGTGGTATTCCCGTGTGGTTTTTCAGATATTCACACTTAAATCCCAAGACAGGCAATTGTATTGAAAGGTGTAATTAGGTGTTAAAATTTATTACTTATTGTTTGTTTTTGTTGTTGTTGTTTTAGCACGTGTGTTATAAGAGGCACGCTAACATTAATTATTTAATTACACTCAAACCTCGTTTTATGCGAACTTATTTTATGCGAATTCAAATTTATGCGGTTTCAAAATTCTCAAATTTTTTCTTTGCAAAAACGATTTTAAGGAAATATTGAATGTTAAAATCCAAAAAATGTGTTGTTCGTAACAAAGTTACTACTATCTTTAAATTTTTTCGGCATTTCCGGTTCTGCTGTATGAAGTATTATTCAAATGCTATGGACGTGGAGTAATATTATATTTTTATTTTATTGAAAAATTATGTATTTTCTTCATTAATTGGAATTTTGTATTAGTTGTTGTTTATTTCCTATCTTTTTCCTTATTTTGTAAGGCCTCAGCAAGGGATTCATTTTTTGTTGATTTTTTATATGCGATTTTGTTTGAATTTTAAGGGTTAAATTTGAATTTATGCGCTTTTTTATTTAAATCCCTATTAGTGGATTTTGTATGAAGCTAGTGTATCGTTTTATGCGAATTTGAATTATGCAATTTTTGCAGTAGGTAGTGTGTTGGCTTATTAGACGTAAAGCCAGGGTTCGAGCCCCAGGCCAGACATCAAAACAAAATACAAAAAGTATTTCTACGGCGATTTCCTCTCAGCATATTTCTGGCAAAAACTCTGAGAGTAAATAAAATTGCCATGAAAAGTTTCTCAAAAAAATCTGTCGTTCGGAGTCGACTTTAAACTGTAGGTCCCGCCACTTATGTATAAAATTAACACACACAACATAAGTGGTGTGAGAAACTAAGTCAATAATCCTGACTGAAGGGTTGCAATGACCAATTATGTATGTATGTAATTTTTGCGAAACGAATTAATCGCATAAAACGAGGTTTGAGTATACATACTCTTTAAACCATAGGGAATAGAGGAATATCTTTATTTAAAAAAATGGTTAAAAAAATGTTCTTTCTTGTTAAGTAAAATTGGGTTGAAGCTGCATATTTCTTTTAGCGAAAATTCATTTGTAGTCTGTAGCATGAGCAGGGGCCTTACACTAATTATATATACAAATGTAAGAAAATTGCAGTTGTAAGGAAATTAGATAGTGTAACGTGTATTTTAGTTACAAATTGTTAAATATTCCATCTTAAAATGTCTACCTGCCTTGAAATGCTACTACAACTTTGCTTTTGCAAAAGTCAGCTGACATATGTACATACGTAATTGGTCATTACAGCCCTTCACGAAGGATTACGATCTAGCTTCTTACTCCACTTATGTTGTAATTTTATACGTGAGTAGCGACTCCGAAATACAGATTTCTGAAAAACTTTTCGGTGCAATTTTTGCTTGAAATCTACTGCGAGAAAGTCGCCGAAGAAATATTTTTTCCATATTTCCTTTTTTGTTGAAGATGTTTGACCTTCGCCTCATGTGTAATAAGCCAAAGCACTACCTTCTGCGGTGTAACAATCTACATGTTATCAATCGTTTTGCCAAAGTTCAAGCATGTGGACAAAGGATTGACGATTGCTGGACGTTCATATTTGATTTAAAATTCCTTGAGGGTTGTAGCTGCAAAGTGATAAAGATTGTACCTGTAATTTTACCTGTGATTTACCTACCTACCTATACCTATACGGGCTCTACACATGATTAATCAGTAAATACTTTTCTATACTAGAACCATTTTGAAACCATTTGTAATTTTAGTTAGGCACAGACAAACTGGCCGGAGTCGGTACGTAGTTGGAAATCTTAGACATAAGTATATGTGCTGTCCAGGATGTCTAGTTGGTAGTGAGTTCAACTTCAAGTGCTGAGGCCGGTTGTCGATTCCCACCAGAGACTCTGGGTGTTTTGTGATCGTACATTATATGTGATTAATCGCTATAGACACAGAGAGTGAGAATAATTACAAAACAATTTTCGACGAAAAAAGTGGCGATGGTTTAACACTAGTCGTTAAAAAATGGAATGTTTCAAAAATAAACAAAAATTGTTACTCACTACTTCGTATAACTATTGAGTGGGAAATTTAAAAGTTTAAATTCAAAAATGCAATGAAATAAAAACGAGTTGAAATTTTATCAAATTAATTTTTTTGTTGTAAAGTACAATTATTCCGGTTAGAAATAGAATATTATTTCATTCATATGGCTGCCGCGGCTGGCCTCACAGTGGCCTTCGTGCACTTTTTCGAGTGTATAGGGTTGTATCTCAGCAATGGCATTACGACTGTTGGCCTTCAAATGCTCAATTATCTCTGGTTTGACTGCATAACACATATCGTTAACGGTACCCCCTAGAAAATAGTCCATCGGTTTCAAATCGCAGCTTTATAGCGGCCAATTTACATCACCAGTTCGGCTAATTAAGCGGCCATGAAACGTTTGACGCAATAAATCGATTGTGGCATGAGATGTGTGGCAATTTGTACCATCCTGTTTAAACCAAACATCGTTCCCATCAATACCATGAAGAGCGGGTACAAAACAATTGGTTATCATACTGCGATAGGTGCGTCCATTGACTGTAATTGTTGCGGCGCCATCCTAATTTTCAAAGCATTATGGGTCAATGATGCCTCCGCTCTAAAAGCTGCAATAAATAGCCACTAGTAATGTGTGCATTGGCTTCTGTAAAACCACGTGGGGGTTTTCTGAGCCCAAACAAGGCAATTTTGCTTATTAACGTACCCACCAAGATGAAAATGAGCTTCATCCAAAAAGATGATTTTTTTTTTTGCAAAATCGACATCATCGTTCAGTTTCTCGTTGACTCAATAAATCCCAACGTTGCTTAAGCGTAAATGGATTCATTACGTTCAGTTGAGATAATATAAAGAATTTTGTGACAGAATAGAATGACATAAGTATTGCCAGATGCGAAATAACCGATGGTTCAAACTTAAACTGCTAGATGGCCGACCCTTTATCATTCCGATATTTTAACACAATGCACTGCATGTCTAGGTGTCATTTTCTGAGCGTTGGACTCCAAAAAAAATTATGACTGTGAGCGCAAGACAAAGCGATAATGTTCATTCAACAGATTGAACCAATATTACACATACCCTATTGACATCATCGGTACAAGATATGTAAAGAATACATAAATCTGTAACAAAGTTCGTGTGTCCTGGGAAAATAACTTCAGATAATCCATTACTTAAGTCATGCCTCTTTTATTTCATATTTTAAACACTTTTTTGCATAAGTTGAGGTGCATATCACAGCCGCATAAAGTTTAGTGCTATTCTTTTGACGACATGTTAGAAGCGTTGTTCAAAGATTTTTATTAATTTGGATGTGGTGACAAATTCATATAAATTCGGACAATTGAAGGATTTTATTGATTATTATATGCTATTGGAAAGAAATATATACCAGGCTTAGGGTCAGTTATAGAGTTCCACTGTATAAGGCTGAGTAGCAGCCAAATTAAATAAAATGGTATCACAAACTTATAAATTTTTTAAATCTTTGACTACTTAGCTATCAGCAACTGTATGCTACTATTATAACTATGAACAAATAAATTTTTTTAAATTAAATATTAAAACAATAGAAGACAATTCTGAAGCTTTAATAAAAACAAAAAAGAAAGAAAAAAATGGATAAAAATAAATAAAATACTCCAAAAAATCATGTATACAATTCGTATATATTTCTTAAAACAAATCACTTCATTGTTGTTGTTTTAATTTGAAACATTGATTTTCGATTTAAAAATGTTCTCTGCTGGAGTTTTCTTTTATCTTTTGTTCACTCTGGCTACCCAACTTTTAAGTTTGGTTGTCATTAATTTATTGAACTTTTACGATTGTTTAAATAACAATAACTCCCCGCTCTGTATGTTTACATGTCTTATTGGACTTGTAAAACTACAAAGATTCATGCAGTAGTTGGTCCAACACTGATAAAATGGTGAGAAGAAAATGTACATTCTGTACATACCAATAATGTACCATACATTGGTCAGTGGATATAATTACACGGTGATACCTTTTTTATTATTTACCGAAGAGATAGGCTCCTTATGTTAAGACAATAAAGGAGACATTTTTCTTGTAATTAGTTTTTGGAACGTTTAAACACTTGGAATCGATTTACATGCATCCATACATAATTAATCATTGCAATACTTCAGTCAATAATGCGATCTAGCTTCTCACGCCACTTATGTTGTGTATGTTAATTTTTATACATGAGTTGTGGATCCTACAGTTGAAAGCCGAGTCCGAACGACAGTTTTTAGAGAATCTTTTTCATGACAATTTTATTCATTCTCAAAGCTTTTGCCAGAAATCTACTGAGAGGAAGTCGTCGAAGAAATATTTTTCATATTTCGCAATGTTGGAGATGGCGGGCCGGATGTTTGAACCGTGGCGTCACGTCTAATAAGCTAACACACTACCCACTAGACTACGACAACTTCTAAATAAATAACGAAATCGGTTTAATTCAATAAATTGATACAGTATGGTGAACAGAAATTAAATTTGAGGATTTCTTTTCGCCCTTCTTTTCTCAGAGAACAAAACCACTTCCAATACTTTAGGACAATTAGGGCTTATATTGGGTAGAATGGCAATGAAATCAGTTAAAGTTTAGTTTATCAAGCACTGTTTCAAGAAGTTGAAAAGCTGGGATTTCGGAAATTTGTCAGTTGATAACGGCCATTTTGTTGAACCTACATTTGTCAAATTAGTTATCATTTGTTCTGTTTTATCGCCATGTAACATTCAAGAATCCGCGAAAATAAAAAAATTTTTCAAAATGGCTGTTCTGTTTAGACAATGTTAAGCGTCGTTTGTCCATTTTACGATCGCTATAATCGTCTTACTATACACACTGTGGTGGAGAAATTTGACTCCACTGGCTCATTAAACGGTCAACCAACACAAAAAAGTTGACAAAGTGCAAGATCTGCCGAAAATATTTTCATATTTTCAACATATGACTTCTACAAAGAATTTCCATCTTATCCTGCTGACGGCTGTTATTTTTACATCCTCTTGAAACGTTGAACACCTCAAGGTGTCACTTGGCCGGCCACGGCCTCTTCAGTCTTGAGGATTCCACTCAAGTGCCATTATTGTTATACTACCAGTATTTTTTCTGATAATATGGTCAGTCCATCTATATTTTCTACATTTTATTTGCTTTATTATAGGTTACTAGTTGGTAAGGTTACCGAGATCCATGTTCCTGATATTATTAGGCCAGAATATTTTGCATATAATTCTGAGGCACTTGTTGATGAATACCTGTAGTATTTGCGTGATGGTTTTCGATATTTACTACGCTTCACTTCCGTATAAACGGTCGATTTTACATACATACATACATAATTGGTCATTACAACCCTTCAGTCAGGATTACGACCTAGCTTCTCACACCACTTATGTTGTGTGCGTTAATTTTATACATGAGTGTCGATTTTACACATGCGTTGAATATTCTGAACTTGATTACTCTGGATATTTGTGAGCACCTCCATGCTGGCTGTAGTTGTCCGAATACCGCTCTCGCTTCATTGAGCATATTGGTTACGTGTGTTTCGGCGCCACCGTTAGCTATCACTAACTACCTTAGATAGCAGAAGCGATGTATGTATTCAACTAGTTGCACTTGCAGAATGATGTTGTCGTTGCTTGCCTTGTTAATCATCATGTCTTTGGTTGTCTTGATATTTATCTCAAGTCCAACATTGCGTGCTTTTCTATCTAAATCCTCTAGCTTTGTTTGTATGTTGGAGACTTTGTGCGAGAGTAAAGAACTATCATCCTCATAATACTCGAGGAACCCCATGTTATTCTACTACTTTCAGAGGAGACTGTGCTTATGTAATCATCCAGCCCAATAGTGAATAGCTGAGAGGCTAGAGCCCTGCTGTTTCTAGTTGCACTGAACAGTCTTGGATCTCATATGGATTGGTACCGTTCGACAATTTTGTTTGTACATTCATTATTTTAGAAATGGGACTCATTGTTGAAGATAATTTTTCGATGAAAATTAGGCTCGCTTAACGCTGCTTCAGCGTACACACGTTGTTGTTTATGGTCGTTTACCTTGGAGCTTAGACTCAACATTTTTCAAGCTGTGGTCTGCGAAAGACCCTGTTAGAGCACCTGATATAAACTACTTGGGCATGTACATTAGCGTAGAGTCTATGCCATATTCTATATGTTCGAGGCATAAAGGAAAAATTGTAGAATTTCGGACGATATCAATTAATATGAGTTCAAAGAGCGTCAAGATTATGTCACTATTTGGTGTAGATTTTGAGCTGACGACGGCATGGGATGATAGAAAAAAGCAAATATGGTTTCTGTGTCATCGTTCGGCTTTGAGAAAACAAGTCCAAGTTTGCAGGCTCTAGGAAGTACTCTCAGTTGTTTATTTCAAGAGCAATGTTAGTAATTTTAACAATTTTAACAGTCTATGGACAGTCTATCTAACTAGACTAAATAAATCGAATGTTATAACGGCCTTCAAAATAGATGATATGCTTAAATCAGCACTTTTATATCGGTTCTACTGTAGCTGGTCTAAAGTTGATTAGGTTACTATCTGCCGTTGTATATGAACAATGTTTTTTGTAAGCTTTGTTAGATTTTTGCATTGCTATGACGTTTTATTCTGTCTGACCTTGGCGAGAAGTACATTGTTGATGTTATTTGTTCTGTGGGATTTATTGTTTGGATTATTTAAAGGAGTTTGAGTTATTTTAGTTCAATCTGGTAATTTTTTCTTTGAAGGCTTTATATCTACATACATACCTAATTTCTGATTACAACTCTCCAGTCAGGATTTCGACCTAGCTTCTCACACCACTTATGTTGTGTGAGTTAATTTATAACATGAGTGGCGGGGCCTACAGTTTAAAGACGATTCCGAACGACAGATTTTTGAATAACTTTTCATGGTAATTTTATTTACGCTCAGAGTTTTTGCCAGAAATCTGCTGAGAGGAAGTCGCAGCAGAAATATTATTCATATTTCGTTTTGTTCGAGATGTCTGACCTGTGGTTTCAACCGTGGCCTCACGTCTAATACGCCAACACAATACCTACTATAATACGGCGGCTAGAGGTTTTATAGCATGTCGAATAGTTAAAATTTATAGATATAGAGCCTTAAATTGTTGTTACTAAAGTTCTGTGATTTATTTTTACATTCTGTACAACACAAAGAATTGTGAGTATTTGGTTGCTACAGCAGTATGTAGTTAGTAATACATCGAGCCCTAAACCATGGATCAAATTAAATGCTTTTTAGTGTTCTAATTATTATTTCGTCGTTAAATGTTATAAGTTTTGTTATTCTATAGTGATCTAAATTACCTTAATTTAATTTTTTTTTATTGTAATTCAATTTGAGGGGTGATTTTTTAGCTATTATCTTTTTGGCACGCACGTTTCATGTTTTGTTTCACTGTCAAACATCTTCAGTTTGGTCTATAATTTAACCATGAGTCGTCTTACAAACGAACAACGCCGAATAGCTACTGAAACGGCTATTCGGGCTATTGTGACTAAATTTCGCAAAAAATTTACATTGTTGGATATTAAACCACCAACACGTTTACGTAGAGTGCGAACTGAAGAAAATATCGCAGCTATATCGGCCAATGTTAATGATGACCATCAATTATCGATTCGTCGCCGTTCGCAGCAATTGGACCTCTGTTACTCAACAACGTGGAAAATTTTGCGGAAGGATTTAGGTGTGAAGCCTTTCAAAATACAGCTGATGCAAGGATTGAAGCCGAACGACCTACTGCAACGCATAATTTTTGGTGAATGGGCTCTTGGAAAGTTGACCGAAGATCCATTTCTTTATCGAAAAATTGTGTTCAGCGACGAAGCTCATTTTTGGCTCAATGGACACGCAAATAAGCAGAATTGTCGATTTTGGAGTGAAGATCAGCCAGAAGCATTGCAAAAGCTACCAATGCATCCAGAAAAAGTCACAGTTTGGTGCGGTTTATGGGCTGGTGGCATCATTGGACCGCACTCTTCAAAGATGCTGCGAATCGTAACGTAACTGTGAATGGTGAGCGCTGCCGCGAGATGATATCCAACTTTTTTTTGCCCAAAATGCAAGAGCTTGACTTGCGTGACATGTGGTTTCAATAAGCCACACAGCACGCGTAACAATGGACTTATTGAGAGGCGAGTTCGGTGAAAATTTTATTTCACGTTCGGGACCGGTCAATTGGCCGCCTAGATCGTGCGATTTAACGCCTTTAGACTATTTTTTGTGGGGCTATGTTAAAGCTCATGTCTATACAGACAAGCCCGCTTCAATTGACGCATTGGAAGACAACATTGAAGCAACATTGAGATACCGGCCGAAATGTTTGAAAGAGTATGCCAAAATTGGACTAAGCGGATGGACCATTTGAGGCGCAGTCGCGGTCAAATTTGCATGAAATAATCTTCAAATATGAAATTATATGGACCGTACTATCGATTAAAATAAAGATTTCATGCATTTTTCTGAATTTTATCTGTTTTTTTGAAAAATTTTCCTATAGCTCTTAAAAATTACCCATTATAATTGCCGTTGACAGTATTGTTCCTTTTCAAATAATTTCCCTTCAATTCAATTAGTTTTAGGTTATTGGCAATTTATTTATTGCCTTTCACAGGAATTTCAATTAAAAATGCAAAAAAATTATTGAAGTTGATTTCATTTTAATTTCCGTATATCCTTGAGCAGGCCAATAGTCTTTGCTGAAGTAAAGAAATTTTTTTTCAATAATAGAAAAATGAAAAAGGAAGTCAAACGATTATTGTTTGTAAGTGAAGCATTACAGCATTTCATATATAATTTTAAATAATAACAAGAGCATTTGCAAACAGCAAAACACAAATTGTTTAATTAAATAAAAATTTCTAAAACGTTCCTATTCTAAGGCAGTAGTTTTGTTAAACTTTCACAATGAATAGAATCACTTGCAGAAAACTTTTAAAATAATTTCTTAAAGGCATTTATTTTTCAATTTTATATTTTTTATTATTTTGATCTTTAAGTGTTTAATAAGTGAATTGAAACATAGTTAATGAATTTTAACTACAATTTAAACTCTTTTATAAATTTTTTATATTTTTTTTCCTTAATTGACTTCATTGTTAGGATTTTGAATTGAAAATGAAACTGTTTGCAGTTCATACTTTCAAAATTGTAATATCCAGTCGAAAAACTTGTTTTTTTTTTACTTCACTTTTAGTTTTTCCACTGTTTTTGTCAAGTAAATTGCATTATTTACTTGGAGTGGATTTTTGTTTTTATAGCGTCACACGCTTCATTTGTGATTGGGCAAACTATACCCAATTAGAGCGTTTGTTATAACCTGTGGTAATAAGTTTTGAAAACTTTTTTGTCGAGTCATTTATTCTTATTATTTTGTGATTTTAAAACCGTCTTTTTGACTAGGCTGTCGGTTAATAAATATTTTTCATCTGAACTAATTGATGATGTTCAGAGATAGGGAAAGGCCTACGCCTGTAGTTGGCGCATATCTTGCGTTTTTCCTTCATATTTTTGTCGACTATAAATCAGATTTTGTTAGCCCCATAAGGAGACGGGTTATTGGCGCAATATCTGAGCTCTGTATACATGCGAAGCTGATAAGTCTATGCAGAATGATGTTGAGCAATTCCTGCAGCTCCGGCAATGTTGCAATGGAGCTCTCCGAACATTTGGATACCGTGCGCGGTTTCAGACAAGGGGATCCTTTATTATGCTATCTCCTTAACTTCGTCATGGAGAGTGTTCTACGGAAGGCGGGAGTGTATCGCAATGGTACTATTTTCCAAAAAAGTGTCCAGTTGCGCGCAAGAAACAGAGGCGCCTACAAAGATGTGTCAAAGCAAACCGAACACTGATAATTAGGTTGTTAATGGCCAATTAAGTAAGTAAGATTTGTGAATTACGAAAACGTATGCTGAAATGGTTATTCAAAAGTGTCACTATCAATCTACTCAAGATTATAAGGAAATTTGAAGAAATTGGATGCGGATAAATAGTTAAGCCATGCTTCATCGGTGTATTCGTACTATCGAAAATCTAATAGAAAATATGTGGCTAATAGTCTGTATTCGTCTATTCCATGGCATTTTCATTGCAACATATTTTACATCCGACTTACACGTTAGCACTCAGTTGGGTGCTAAGCAACAGGCTTGATTTTTCACACAAAATTTCCTGCAGCATACATACATACATACATACATGCATATATAATTGGCCATTACAACCCTTCAGTCAAGATTACGGCCTAGCTTCTCACACCACTCAGGTTGTTTAACGTCGACTCCGAACGACAGATTTTTGAGAAACTTTTTCATCTGCTGAGAGGAAATCGCCGAAGAAATATTTTTTTTTTATATTTCGTTTTGATGCCTGACCTGGGATACGAACCCGGGCTTTACGTCTAATAAGCCAACACACTACCTACTAGACCACGGCGACTTCCTCCAGCATTGTAAATCATTTTCCACTCGGTAGTTACATTGAAGTCGTCGTAATATAGTAGGTAATGCGTTGGCCACGGTTAAAACCACACTTCTCCAACAGTAACAAAATACATATGAAAAGATATTTTTTCCGCAAAAATTCTGAGAGTAGATAAAATTGCCATGAAAAGTTTAACAAAATAATCTGTCGTTCGGAATCAACATTAAACTGTAGGTCACGTCACTCATATACAAAATTAACACATACAACATAAGTGGTGTGTCGTAATCCTGTCTATAGAGCTGTAACGACCAATTAAATAAGAAAGTACGTTACATTAGAAAGCAGAGAACCCAACAGAGATTTTGTAAAAGATATTTCACCAGGAGAATGATACTGTTTGTTGTGAATTATGATCTGAATTTATCATAGTGCCGCATATTTTCAATAACTATCCTGGAAGAATGTCAAGGCCTCATTTTATTTGAATCTTTCGAACTGAAGTTTATGAACTCCTTGGCTTATGAAGTTTATGAACTCCTCCACACACACACTCCTCCTCCAATTGGTATTACTGCAAGAGATGTTTCCTTTGGGTTTTCCAACAAAGGTTTCCGAACTTTGAAAATTTATAAAGGACCATTTTGTTGATGCTATAACTATCAAATTAGTTGTCATTGATTCAGGCAGTTTTGTCAAATCATTAAGACGTGCAAATAATAAATTTTTTTATTGAAAGTTCATCATCCCATTTCAGGATGAATGGAAAATTTGTCGAATTTGGAACGACACCAATACATATGAGATACAAGAACGTCCAATGCATCCCAAAAAAACTTATAGTTTGGTGGAGATTTTAGGCAGGCGGCTTAATCCATTTTTTTTTTTGAAAACGACATATGCCATGCCATCGCTGTCAACGGCGAGCACTATTTGTCAATGAAAATAAAATTCTTTTGGTCTGAATTGGACGATACTAACGACATTTGGTATCAACAGAACGGCTATGTGCCATAAAGCTCATGTGATATTTGATATTTTGTACGAGCTATTTAATGGCACCAAGGGAAGTGGACGGTTTCATTCGGAGCTCGGGGTGATTCACACCCACCAACGGGTATGACAAGGAGCCTTACCTTACACTGCATAACACAACATGTCATATGGCCACCGAGAGAACTTGCCGGTGAACGACAAACTACCCCTTAACCTATTTAAGGGCATGGTCATGGTGGATCGTACGATTTGACCTCGATAGACTATTATGGCGCTTTTTAAGTCGCAGATGTATGCGAATAAGCCACAGCGGCCCTTAAAAGCCAGCATAACCCATGCTGTCGTTTAACCAAATTTACGTGCCAGAGTCATGGAAAAATCGATATTTCGATTTCCTATAATAATGTTTTATTCCACATACAATGACATTAGTAGGTCTTTCAAATAACAATAATTTAAAAAAATTTCGATGATAGTTCACACGTACTTTAATGATAAGGAGCGCTTTACGCTTAATGTTAAATATTTTCAGTCTAGTGTAGTACCTATTCAGAAAAATTAAACGTACCACTTGAACAGTTTAACTGATT
Source organism: Sarcophaga caerulescens (assembly GCA_927399465.1). Classification (NCBI taxonomy): domain Eukaryota; kingdom Metazoa; phylum Arthropoda; class Insecta; order Diptera; family Sarcophagidae; genus Sarcophaga; species Sarcophaga caerulescens. The sequence continues at coordinate 66,415,581 of OV656868.1, forward strand.
CGACCGATTCATAATTACCATGCATTCCTTATAACATACATACATATGTACATACATAATTGGTCATTACATACATACTTCAGTCCGGACCTAGTTACTAGTTTGTGAAGCATCATATAGTCGGTTTTTCCTTTGATTTTTTATTTTGTTTCGGGTTTTGTTTTCTTAAAATTATTTCAATGGAAAAACAAAAGTTTAAACAAACATTTTCCAAGTACATTTGAATGTAAGAAATGCATACACTTACATATGAAAATCATTATATACTCACATTGCTATTAAAACAAATACATAAACAGAAATATAAACAAATGTACTTCATATAAGGACTACAACAACAACAACACTTGCCATAGGGTTTATTTTCATGATTCTTCTGCAAGCCAAACATTCACTCTCTGTTCTTTACTCTTTTTTACAACATCTTTACTAGAACTTCAGAGAAAGTATGAGTGTGTAGTTGTATAAATTTAGCTACACATTTAGTTGTGTTGTATACAATAAGAAAAAACAAATACCGTAATAAAACCACTATTCATTGTATTTGTAATGTTTATGTACAATTTTATGTGTTCTGTTTTCATTCTCCTCACTTCGATTGCAGAGTGAAGATAACTAAAGGAAAAAAAAAAAAGAATAGAAAAGAGAATAAAACAAAACAAAGAAATTAAAAGTTTTTCTCTGCTGTTAATACAAATATAAACCAGAGAGTATAATTGAAAAAAAACACACATCCTTGACGTTGACTCATCATACATGCATGTACATATGTATGAGTAAATTTGGCAGCCTTTTATCGTATGTATGCGCTTGTACAAGTGTGCATGCGTGTATTTATATTGCAAATAATATGCCACTGAGACTGTAGCACAAAACTAAGTAGAACGAAGTCATACTACGAGTGTTAGAATTCTTAAATTTCAGTTTTTATTCAGAAATTATATTTGCGCTCGTTTTCCCTTGTTATTTGCATGACTTTTTTTGTCAAAAATTAATTTTAGAAACAAATACTTTAAGAATGAAAATTATAATTCAGTAGAACATTTATTATAACTTCAATTCCTGACATTTATAAACGATATCTGAAGTTATAAAAACAAAAATAATGGAAACCACTTTTGTTTAGCGAAGCAACCCAAACCTTCAGTAAGTAGTGTATTGGCTTATTACCCGCGAGCCCGTGGTTCAAGCCTTAAGTCAGACATTTCGAAAACCACGGAATAATAAAAAAATTATTCTTTGGCGACAACTTAGGAACTAAAGGAATTAAAGGAAAGGAACTAAATAACTTTTTTTTTTTCAAAACGCTTTAAAAAAAAGCTACTGAATATTTTCTCAAATTTCTTTTTTATTTGAAAGTACAATCCTTCCGGTTAATAATGAAAAATAATTTCATTCAAATGGCTGCCTCGGCTGGCCATGCAGTAGCCTACACGATCGGTCCAATTTTTAAGCACATTATCGATTGTGTGCAGCTGTATTTCACCAATGGCTTCACGAATATTGTCCTTTAAAGCGTCAATTGTTTCTGGCTTGTCGGCGTAACACTTATCTTTGACGGCACCCCACAAATAATAGTCCAACGGTGTCAAATCGCAGCTCCGAGGTGGCCAAACGACATCAGCTCTGCGGCTGATAATGCGATCTTCAAAAACAGGGCGCAAAACGTCGAGTGTAGCTTTGGCTGTGTGGCACGTAGCGCCGTTCTGTTGAAACCAAATGTTGCCCATATCCTCCTCTTCAAATTTGTGAACAAAAATTCGTACAACATGGCCCGATAACGATCGCCATTGACTGTAACGGCCACTCCTTGCTCATTTTCGAAGAAAAATGGCCCAATTATGCCTCTGGACCAAAATCCGCACCAAACAGTGACTCGTTTTGGGTGCGTCGGCTTTTCAATGTATGCGTGCGGGTTTTCTGTAGCCCAAATGCGACAATTTTGCTTGTTTACATACCCGCCAAGATCGAAATGAGCTTCATCTGAAAAGATGATTTTTTTTTTGCCAAAATCGGCATCTTCTGTAAGTCGATCGCAGGCCCACTTAGCGAAGCGAAAACGCGAATACACAACCATATTCGTTCAGCGGAATGATAAAACTAATTATCTGTCAAATCAGGCATGAGCTAAGTGTTACCATTCACGAAATAAGCACTAGTTGAAAAAAAAAACGTTGGATGGCGGACCCTATATTTGGCAAAAATTCTGAAAGTAAATAAAATTGCCATGAAAAATTTCTCAAAATGTGGCGTTCGGAAACGATTTTAAATTGTAGGTCCCGACACCCGTGGATTAAATTAACACATGGTGGTTTGAGAAGCTAGGCTATAACCCTGATTAAAGTGAAGTAAAATTATACCGAATAATTTAATTACTTATTTAATTGGCCATTAACAACCCGATTAACGGATTTCGGCTTGCCTTAACACATCCTTCCAGAAGCCTCTGCTTCTGGCGCACCTATGCCAATCGATGACAGGGCTTCCTCAAATTCGTCCTCTTCGGGGACAGATCCCCCCACCAAATACCCGTCTCGCCGGAGCATTCCCCCAATTCGAACGACGTGGCCGAGCCAGCGCAGCAGTTGGATCGTATGCGGAAATCATCGCCATCTCGCACTGGACCGAAGATCTTACGTAGGACTTTTCTCTCTGGTAGTTTATTGAGTAGTGTGCTACACTATTAGCGTGAGGGTCGTGGGTTCGATTCGAGCATAAGGTCTAAGTTACTTAGCTCGGAATAATTAGACGTAATTTGTAATTGTATTGTATTTAATAAATAAATTTAAAAATAAATAAAGTCAGCACTCTGTTGAGTTATAACAGAGAATCAGTCCACCATTAATAATTTGGGGGCCCTTATATCCCTTCATATAGAATGTATACAATACACTATCATGATCATAGACAATAACACATAAACTTTGCTGACTTCTGCCCATGCTTTTAAGATCTTCATAAACTATCTGTTTTCATAAATGCGCCCTATTGTGAAAGGGTAAGAGACAAATAACATCACATGCCTATGCCAACTATTTCAGTTCTATAGTTCTTTAAATAAATCGTGTAGACAATAACCGGTATTCTGACTTATAAAACAAGGTAACAAGTAATCGTGCTTACCCAGAAACTAGATTTTAATTATTTAAAGGTTCTTGTTGCTTTGAATCCGTGCCAGATCTCAGAAAACACGGTATTCGAGTGGATATTATATCGCAAGTAATGTTTTTTCTTTCTGGAATCTCGTTGCATCATCTGAAACTGGTAATTTTTGAAGTTTTGCGGTATTCCTTTTTTAGCGCTTACTAGCGCTGCTTCTTAAAGACATTGGCTGATACTACATTTTTGGATGGCAAGATTTTCATCTAAATCATCGTATCTGCTTGTTGTGTGCTCTAATCATGAAGACTTCAATATCAGAGCAACTTGGTCCTACAAATCTAGGAAGTTCTTACATTTTTATCAATTAATTATCTAACAGTTCCATTCTCATGAATTTAATTGATATAATAAAGTAGTAAATACAAGTGCATAGAATTGGTCCATTGAATTAAAAAAGAACGTGAAGGATCGTTTCTGAATAACCCGTAATATGATCAAATCTAGGCCTAATGTTATGCAACGGCTTTTATTAGTTCAATATTTGCAAATGGTATGAGCAATCAATAAGTATTTCAAATCTTTGTTGCTTATGCCGCCTAACTTATGCGCCTAGTGTAACAATAGATACAATTTTCTACATGTATTTAGAACATAATATTTAGCAAATTAAAATTTTAAGAGACATGAACGGTGACTCACCAATGTCTTGGCCAACTAAAACTTTCATTAGGTTAGAGGACGTGTACTTGTCCGTTAAGACAAGTACAATACCCGGAGGTCGAAATTGACCCATTGTACAAAACTTTCATTAACTTTCTCTTATTTTTCTTACTTTGTACAACTTACCACACAAAATGCAATTGCGTCTTGCAATTTAATTCAATTCAATATTCATTGAAATCAACTCAACCATCTTCATTTGCAAATTGAATGTACCAAATAAAGAGTCCGCCAAATAACTTTTTTTTTTAAAATGCTTTAAAAAAAACTACTGAATATTTCCTCAAATTTCTTTTTTTATTTGAAAGTACAATCCTTCCGGTTAATAATGGAAAATAATTTCATTCAAATGCATCTTCTGTAAGACGGCTACTGCATGGCCAGCCGAGGCAGCCATTTGAATGAAATTATTTTCCATTATTAACCGGAAGGATTGTACTTTCAAATAAAAAAAGAAATTTGAGAAAATATTCAGTAGTTTTTTTTTAAAGCATTTTCAAAAAAAAAAGTTATTTGGCGGACCCTTTATTAACACTTTAACGACCACAGGTGGATGTTATATGACCAGGTGGATGTTTTATATTACTTTTATTTATTTCCCAAAATGTGTTTTTAAATTTCTTATATATAGTCGAGCAGTCATTCTTTATATATGGGGATTTGACAGTTTTTTGCGCATAAGATAATAATATTTTGGAAAATTGTTTTGATATGTAAATTTTATTTGTCACTATACATAATAAGAATTATTTACTGCTAGCTGGGTTTATTTTCTTATTTTAATAAATATAAAAGGTTATTGCTGTTTAAAACGTAAACAATTTATTATAAACCTAAAGGGACCCCGGTGTCCCTATGGTCCGTAAGGACATTTTCCCACTTACATACAGAGTTTATCATTCCTTCCTTTTACCATCATTTACTAACATTTGGTATTGTTGATTATGCTTTGACGTATATTGATAGGAAACAATAATGTTAATATCATCATCATAATATGATGATAAGGCATATGGTATTTTGTAAGTAAAGATACCATATTCTAACAGCAAAAATCGTCCGAGACAAATGTTTGCCATTAAACGCTTCTCTGTGCCACTTATTAACGATTAACTTTGTTGTTTTCAGATGAGGCCAGAGAGCATATGTTCCGAATGTTTTACTTGTTTCAGGTGTATTTCTTTCAAGTATTCCTTTTAACTTCAAAGTTTGGTTATTTGGTACAAGAAATATAAGAAAAATTAATTCGATAATCTTATATAAAAGATCGAGAATTATTTATCGGTAGTCACATATTGCCATAATTTAGAAATTATTGATCTTATAACCTTATGGTACTGAAAGCGTTAAATTTAAAACAGAGATAAAAATTATTTACAAAATAATCTCTGTAATTTAAATGATCAAAGTTTAATTAAAACTTTAGCAATGTTTGCTGCTTTCAATGTATTAATGAAGAAAAGTGAGTCACAAGACCATTCGTTTGTTAACTGACTCTTTCGTAGAGGTTTACAACTATAAAGATTACTTTTAATTTAACCGTGTTGAAAATTTCAAAAGTTCAATAAAAAAGAAAGCATTTTTTTTATTAAATATGCAGCTTAGGGACTTTACACATAATTTAAAATGAAATAAATACTGGTTATATTCATTACATATGTATTATTATACGGATTATATTAATTCATATTCATTTTGAAATCTGTTTTGGTTCTCAAAGACCTTCTGTTAAGTTAGTCTACTTATGATCGAATTTACAATCGAATTTAAGAAAATAAAAAAAGTCAGCCAACCATGTGTATCAAGCCAATTCGGCTCTACGGATATAAGAACCTTTAATCTCTAGGTCAAGTACTTGACTTTGCAAATATATTTTCTGGTAACAGTGTATTAATACATGTGACTTGCTAATCAACTTTATGAAAACATTTATAAAGGTTGACGGTTAAATAAATAAACACAAACCATACCTAATGAGTAAATAGGGAGTACTTGAATATTTAAATATTCAAGTAAAACTGAAATTTATTAGCACACAGTGAAGAAAGAGAAAATGTTTGGAATGTAAAAATAAAGATATGAGGTCTTATTCACATTACTATTAAAAGAATAGAATATGGAAGCGCATAGCATCTTCTCCTTCCTATATGGAATATGAGTAGTAAACAGTGTCTCTTAAAATTTGAAATGAATATTAATTCCTAATCAAATGCGTAATTCATTATCAAATGCGGTAACGTCACACATATGTACGTACATCTTGTACATACGTACTAGGAATCTAAAAGTAATTCCTGTTTTAAAAAAAATGTGCCTAGAAGTCCCCGTAATTTAATAGCTAGTTTGTCGGCTTATTAGACTTGAGGCCTCGGTTCAAACTCCATATCAGACATCTCCAACAAACCAAAATATGAAAAAATACTTCTTAGGCGACTTCCTCTCAACAGATTTTTGGCAAAAACCTTGAGAGTAAATAAAATTGTCATGAAAAGTATCTCAAAAAATCTGTCGTTTGGAGTTGACTATAAATAGTAGGGTCCGCTACTCATGTATATAATTAAAACACACAACCGAAGTGAGGAACTAGGTCTTAATTCTGACTGAAGGGTTGTAAACCAGAACTGTACAATCGACAGCAAATGGTAACTTAAGAGACAGGGAGTTTGTTTTCTGGGCCTAAAACTTATGCTAATAATGCTTGTTTAGCAAGGCATATAATCTAATCTGATATACATCTTGTCCCAGCTTTTTGCAAATTTATTAAACGACCAACGAGATTCTACGAAGTCAAAAAAATCGTTCAGAAGTCTAATTTTATTCTCTTTTCTAATCCTGTCAGAAAAATTATTCTTGTAGCATGAGGAATAGCAATAAAGGTTAAGAAATTAGTAAATTTCCGGCTTTATTCTAAACCTTTTTGAGTAATCTAATGCCAGATGAAAATCATTTTAGTTTTAAAAATATCTTTTAACACAAATGCTACTCATACGCCTTCCCCCATTGAATGACACATAAAATCAGAAAAAAAATTGTAAAATATGATGATCGAAACAAAAACCAGATACAATACATGTATATACACTAGGTAATACACCCCCTGTAACCACCTCTGCAATACATTCATTCAAGTACTTGAAATCTTTAAATATTTTTCCGTTTTCGAAACGACAATCATCTGAACCCCGCGTCTTACCACTCCGTAAACCATAAGGGAGCTTAGAACGAAAATGAACATAAAAATGAATGAGAGAAATAAAAGGTTACCTTCTATTGACCATATCGTTAGAATTGTTAACATCAATAAATTTGATCAAAATGTGTTTTATGTGTACGAGGGAATTGTTTTTGGTTTACTTGTACTGAAAATAATTTGCTACACTCTCTTTATACTCTTTAATTCACAAAAGAATGAATTGAAGACGAGTTAAAGAGGTCATTTGCTAGCTTTTGTTTTTTTTTTCTTCTATCGAAGGGGATTTATTTTATTTATTTAACTTAACCAGTTGCTGTCACTTGTATACTGGAGTTACTATTGACGATATTAAAACTTAAAGTCAAAATAATTTTTCAAATGTTTTAAACACATGAATACGTCCCGCAATGGCTAAACATTTTTTGCTAAAAATACTTTCCTTTAACCGTAGATGGAGCCTTAGAAAGCTTTAAAATTCTAGCTTATGTATCACTTTTGATACATACTTGTAGTACATAGAATTGTCACGATTATTTATAGATTTTGTTAAAAAATTTAAATATTTTTATTTATTTTAATTCATTTTAAACTATTTTTATATTTTTACATTTTATTATCACTTTTATGTAATTGACTTTATTGTAATTTGTCGAATCACTTTTTTCATAATGTTTGTCTGTCACGTGAGATGAATATGAGAAGGGCAGTAAGAAAGACTCTACAACATTTCAAGAAACAGCTTCTAGCAATCTGCGTGAAACTTTTTAATATTTTCTTTTCCCAAACTACTAAAGGCATACAGTTCTTTTCCAAGTAGTAGCATCTTTGGGGATAAACAGCCTTTTGTCATGTTTGTTGTTGCCAATACTTTCATCAGTTCATAAGACGAGTTTCTGTTTTCTTCTTCTTAGAGCCTTCCGCAGCAGGAATATTACATATATACATACCTAATCGCGTATTCCAACCTATCGTTGTAAATTAGAAATGTCTGACCTGAGGTTGGAAACTTGGTCTGACGTCTAATAAGCTAAAACGCTACATACTAGACTACGACTACTTCAATCAACATTAAGAACCTCTTCTTTTTCATCCAACACTTAACTTTCAATTCCTTCTCAAATACCATAAATAATGTATTATTTACGAAAAAACTTTATAAAATCTTTAAAAACTTAAAAAAAATGCATACACAACACCAAAGAATACCTAGTAAAGTCGTATGTATCAAAAATGATACATAAGCCAGAATTATGAAGTTTTTGAATTTTTTGAGTCCTGTTTAAAATTTCCTTTTTTATTGGTTTAAAAAAATTACGATAACAATACTAATGAATTAAAAAATATCTGGCATCAAACTTTTTCGGAATTAAAGTTATATAGTCTCAAAAATCAAATCGGTCTTTCGCAATATTCAACTAGCTCAGGAACTGAAGTCAAATGAAAATAAACGCTGATTGCACTCTGAACACCCTAATTTTCATCGAAAAGCTATCTTCATCGATTGGGCCTACTTGAACAAATAAAACTGTTAAATTTGGGACGATACCAGATCATAGGAGATCCAAAAACCGAAAAAAAGGTCAATGTTTGGTGTGGATTTTGAACTGCCGTCGTCATCGGTCCATATTTCTTTGAGGAGTACTATAGGTTGATGTTAACCACTTTTTGCTAGGCAAATAAATTATTATCTACAAGGTAATAATTTCTTACCTCATAAACAGTCGGGATATATGAAACCAAGGAGCTGCACTACTGCATTAGTCAATGTAGTTAAGGACCACATGGCGTTTTTTTTTCTTTTGGATTACAAAACAAATCTTATTGAAGAAGCTACAAATCTTTTTCCAATTTTTAAATTCAGCTTGTAGTCTAATACATTCTCATCTTATGAACAGATAACTCGGTAACATTTCGCAGCCATTAATGAGGTATTCCTGAGGGATCAATATATGGATCTCTTATGTTCTGTGTTTACATTTTAGCTTTATGAAAGCACTCGTATAGAGAAGAAAGAAAAATAAAGAGCTCAGTCAAAAGATCTTGTAGTTAAGCATGGCCTTGGTTATAGACAGCTGTGGGGATGTAGGCAATTTGGAATTTATTGACGACATAATGAACATGCGAGACTATTTAATTATTCTAAAGAACAAATTCATCTAAAGTTCGAAACAATTTGGAATTCGTGATGGTTATTACATCCAACAAGTCAATGAATCCAATCATAGGGCTGCTAATGTGAAGATGTCGTTTGCCATCCAAAGTTCCCACAGAATTAATGCTCTTGTACAGAGGCCCGATATGACTCCAAGAGAGTACTTAGGAGGTCCTTTGGAAAATGGGATACGTAGCTGTTAAACCTTAAACAAAAGTCCACTGAAAAACTTGTTGAAGAGTGAATTTCGGAAAAAACTGATATATTCAAAACCAATTATGTTAAATGAAGTGCTTGACCTTAAGGCATATCCTACCAAATATAACAAATAACACTTTAATATACTGCGCATTTGAATTTTAGATTTATGCTTCTTCTTGACGGTGCCTTCCGTTTTGCGGATGGATTCCCCAGAAAGTTGTCATTATTTATTTATTATGGTTTGTGAAAAATTTAAATTGCTCAAATATACTCGTATTGGGGTACCTACAGTTTTGCTGTCTAACTTTTTACTGTATATTTATATTGTTACGAAAATGGAAATGGTGTTTTGCTTTTACATCGTTTGACATTAAAATTGTAAACAAAAGCTACAAAAACAAAAACAATGAACTTGTTTATATGATGAACAAGTGAACAAAAAACACTAAACACTGCAAGAATAAATGTAAACAAAATACACAAACAACAATAATGTGAACAACATGTTAATAGAGATCTCGAGAAGGCAAAGTCATTCGACTTCAAGAGCATTTATCAAACTTCTTACCCTGCCATATAAAAGGCAGGGCAAAGCAAACGAGTGAGTTAGTAAAATTTCAGTCAGTCTTGTGAGAAGACGCGGCGTGTTTGAAGAGAATAATCGTGGTTTGAAGATCTCCGTTACAAAGATCTGTCGAACAATTATCTTGTGATTTGTTATTGTTTACACAAAAGAGTGCAAAGAGGTAAAACAAACAAAGCAATTGTTGTTGTAAACAGTGGCACACAGAATTGTGTGAACAATAAAGAATTTAATTAAAACTAAACACAAATTTATTTTTATTTTTTTGCAATCTATGAGCTCATATTTTAAACGTTTTTAACAGGTAAAAACGTAACAATATATTCTTCAATGCCGGTTATTTCATAATTTGTTTGTTATTTTTCAATATTTATTTGTACAACGAAAATCGGAAAAGGTAATCAATTAAGAAATAATAAAATTGCCCAGTGCCTTTCATATCAAAATGTAATGAACACCTGCAAATGATTTTAATCTCATTTACCTGACTGTCAGCCCAGTCTCATAAACTTTCATTCTAAAAAATTGAATGCCTTATGTCCATCCATTAAATAAATAAATAAAATCACACTTACATTTAAGCTAACGACTCTCCAATGGCCACAGGCGATTGAAATAGAGAAGGACTAAAAAATAAAGAACTAAAAAAAAAATTATAAAGAAAACCGCAGACAGAAAATGTAGTGTAAGAAGGAAATTCGTTGAGTAAAATTACAACCACCCGAGGGAAAACGTTGTGACCTTTTCTGTTTTCTTGTGGAAAACTAAAAAAATAAAATCAAAGGAAATAGTAAAGAAAACCGAAACTATATGCACAGGTCACTGTTAAATAATAAGATTTAAGGAAAGACAAATAGCGTGTAAACTTTAACAAGAACTATAAGAAAGGGATAAAAAGGGGAATACAGTTGAAAATCGGAGTCCTTTAAGAGGAAAATAATGCTTTGGAAACCTTACTAACAAGCAAAGGGACTGTGGCGGTATCAGTCTTATAATGATGACAATCGGCAGTTAGTTGGCAATGAAGATGCCCCAAAGGGCCACAAAAAACCTTATCGCACAGAGAAATATAATGGTATTCCCTTAAAAAATATTGGAATTTCACTAACATCCTTATATCCTTTTGAGAACTTATTTTGTCGTGATAGTGGATAGTTTTCTCACGAATTCTTTTGTACAAAAATAATTTAAGATGGTATTCCAAAAATTTTAAAACATACAGCATGAGAGGAGCACAGATCAAATGAATTTAGAATATATAAAAAAATCCTACAAAATTTCATTGAAATAAGGACACAAAAAGACACATTAAAAAGGATTATTCGCCAGTGAAATAAACAGAATGTGTAAAGAAAATGAACAGTAATTCTCCACAACGAATTCCGCCAAATTTCCAAAAAAATTTCTGTTATTGGCAAAATTTCAAAGAGGAATTCTAAAAAACTACACAACAAACTACATAAAATAGTGCTTTACTCTCTTTGATGTATTCATTCATAATAACCAGCATTTGTAGAGAATGAAATAAGGAAGGGTTTTAAATTCTTTAGTGTAGTTGGACTAATACCCTTTTGATGTAGCATTGAGCTCCTACTTGTCAAGCGTTGCAAAACTCTATTATTTCAATAATCCTTTTTCAATCAATGAGAGAAATTCGTTTTAAAAAGTTAAGCCAAATGAATAAATTCGCTGTTGTTTTGACCAAGAAGTCATTATAGGTTAGGTTACATGATGGAACATCTTCACCTGGGGATTAGAAACGGAATGGAATTAGTTGCCAACATTCCTTAGTTTGAATTGGCTTGGGTCCTCCCCAATGTACGTAAGCCAATTCAAATTGGATGAAATAGAAAATCGTTTCTTCTTTACAAGTTTTTGAATAATGGTTACCTATTGCAGACCTTATAGAACGAAGGCCTTAACCGTTTGTTAAAAAGTTGCTGAACTATAGAAAACTAATTGTATACATATTGAAAAATTCCCAAGTCATAGCACCTGCAAGTTACCTATACCATCTTTACTACGCTATCGTTGTTAATTCAAAATTCATTTCCAAATAAAGTATAGCGAGACACTAACCATATAATCGATATCCCAAACAGTATACTTAGTATCTACCTTCTAAGACTCCAGAACGACTAACTCATCATTATAAAACGTTAATACTTTGACATTAGTATCGCCATGTGATGACATATTACGAGCTGTTCAAGACGCGGATGCCTATAAAGCGATTATAACTCCACACTGAAGTCATGTTTATCCAGCGATTTTGTAAAAACTACAACCATTAAGTATATCCATTATGGGACTGGTGAATAAGGACTAAGTTTCTTACTACTACTACTTTCTTAATTGGTCATTACAACCTTTTAGTCAGAATTGCACCTAGTTTTTCACATCACCCATGTTGAGTGTGTCAATTTTATCTATGAATAGCAAGTCCTGCACTTTAAAGTGGACTCCGCATGCGAATTTGAAAAATTTTTTTTGGGAATTTTGTTCACTCTCAGACCTTTTGCTGAGAGACAGACGTTTAAGAAACATCTGTGCTGGGGTTTGAATCTTGGCCTCATTCATACGCTCACTTTATAAGCTCACTTTCATCTATTTCTTTGTGATTACAAACTAGGAATGTTATCATATGCCTTTTCTACCCCATCAGCATCGGTTGATTGCAAATCTCTTCTCATTTTCATTTGCTGAATGGCAACACAAGATGAGTAATTAAAAACAAATAAGAAAAGTTACAAGCGGTCAACCACGACAACATAACACCCTACACAGAAATAATATACTAGGTTTTAAGAAAAAAAAGAAAAATGGAATACTTTTTTCACTTTCCTTTAAAGTAAATGCTTGCTACCAGACTTATGAACAATCCTTTTAGCAATTTTGATATGCCAAGAGTTCTAGCAGAAACGTAATTTTAATCATAAAAATGATCGACATAAGAAGAATACCGGCAGCTTTGGAATAGGGTATTTGTCGAAGAGGGCTATTTTGGTGGAAAAGAGATTCATTATTGGAAAGAAATATTTTCTGTCTCTAAATTTTCGATGCTTTACTAATCTTAAACAGTGCATGACTTAGTAATATGCTGTAGGTATCCATAGGAACTTTTAGTTGAAACTCCTCCACCCTTGAAATTTAAGAAAGCCTTTTCCAAATCTAAACAACTATAGACAGCTCTTTTCGATCTATAATTTCGGGCTAAAATTTCAGTGTTAGGTACATCACACTGAAATTAGCTATAATTTTACAAACATTAAGATACAGTAGACGACGGTTCGTCAGCAAATTTCATGGGAAGAATTTTTTGAGCAACAAAAACTGCCATTTGTAGTTTTACAATCCACAGTCACAAGACCCATACTTTGTTAACTCCTTTGAAATACGCCACAAGTTTTTGAAGAGATCAGTGACTACAACTGCGGTGAAAAAGATTTCAGACATCATTAATGTGCTTCAATATTTCCAGCTCGTATGCAGTTATAAGTAGCAAAGCCTAGCATTGGTTAGGTGCATTCAGAGACAATTTTATAATAGCCTAAAATTCATAGCGCAGCAGTCGTTAGAATGGATTTTTTCAATATATGAGTATTTAGGCGCTTTGTGAGTCTATTTCGTGGGGAACACTAGCGTACGAGAGGGATGATTTTATTATTTTTATAACGAATAAGAATAGATCACCGTAGTCTCATAGGTAGTGTGTTGGCTTATTAGACGTGAGGCCACGGTTCAAAACCCATGTTAGGCATCTCCAACGAAAACGAAATATAAAAAACTATTTCTTCGGCGACTTCCTCTCCGCAGATTTCTGGCAAAACTCTGAGAGTAAATAAAATTGCCATGAAAGTTTCTCAAAATTTTATCGATCAGAGCCGGCTTTAAACCACTCATGTATAAAATTAACACACAAAACAGCTGGGTCGTAATCTCGACTGAAGGGTTGTAATAACCAATTATGTAAGAATGAATTGTTGACTATGATTCTGTTTGACTGGTTCTCTGTTAAATTGCGGGCGATTTTGGACGGTTTATTAATGCCGAATACTTTCCTAAATGTTTAGTCAACAAAGTGGAGCTCTAAGTCGCATAGCCTATTTTCTTATTTGGGAAATTTTAGATTCATAAACTGGGTAAGTTAGAGATTTGGATCCCTAACGAAGATGGGGAAATCATCACAAATACATTCGACTGATTTTTATTTTGAACATTAAAACACCCGAAAGTTATTTTGTTCCTAGTATCTTTGTCATAGTGTTGAAAGGTGTTGCAGAAGTAATGTCGGTTGCACATTTCAAATTTTTAACACCTATCTGACAATGCATTTTATGAAATTTTTGTGACAAATAAATCAAAAAATTGTGTTGGAGTCCAATACCCAAAACTGGGTAGTTTTTTAACCTATCGGTTTGTGATTGTGATAAATTCTACCATTAAAAAATAAACACCATGGCCTATAGAATGATAAATTAATAAAAATAATGCTGATATCAGTTAGATAAACTTCGTTAACCAACAACTTAAATGCTCTCCAAAAGTGTAAATTGTTTGGCATTATTTTAACACACAGTGTTGCATTAATGATAATATTTGACTTGACCATAATTTAAAAGCTTTCAACATGAGCAAACAATTTAAATATTTCACCTCAAAATTTAATAGACTTTCATTGATTGTATTTTATTATAGTAATTCTCTTTTCTGTAGCTTACACTTAGGCAGTCAATAATCATTTACTAACTATTTGATTATGAGTCTTAATCAAATAATCAGGTACCTGAATTGGGTTTTGTTAAAATAAAAAATACTCTGCCTTTAGGCAGTTTAAAGAATTTATTTGAAAATGTTGCTTTACTTAACTGTAACATGCTACAATAGGCACCCCCTGTTTATGAATTTTAAACAAAAATACAGCGGGATAGCAAATGGGGAAACATATCAGTCAAAATATTTTTTTTACATATAGAGACTGGTGGTCTGCTATACTATCGATCTGTGTACATTGTGGATATTGATTAGATTTCGAGTACTTCTCTTGTTTTTTCATTAGCAGGCTATTGAATTGAATCATGAAAGTTACTGTCTGAGTATTTAAGAATGGGTCATAACTAGAAAAGCCTGGAATTTCTAATAACATGTTTTGTTTTAAAACGACCCACCTAGACCCTCCATTCCATACTGGTTCTAGCGAGCTTTGAAGTAAATAACCTTTAATGCTGCTGCCAACTAATAGGCACAGCACAAAGGCATTCCTGAATACTTTGTTCCACAACGACCAGGAAATTTTGTGGTACGGTAAAATCTTTTTTTACACGGTCTTTTTTTACACGATTTTGAAATAACACTGTTCGTCAAGAAGAAAATTTTAATTTTTTTACACGCTTTTTTTGTTTAACACGAATTCCAAAAAAAAAAATTAATACGAACTAAAAAAAAATTATAATTTTTTCATGATTTTTTACAGTGTCTTACAGGATAACATCATTATGGCAACTCTACTACACAGCTTGTTTACTTTAAGGGAAATACCCTTTTTATTTAACATATCAGTTTATTGATAACGCAATATATAATTTCAAAGTGCTTAAAGTTAATGAAAAATAATAATAGTTAATAATAATAAAGTTAATAAAAAATATAAACTTATTTTTTATAAATTGGTGACAGCTTCAAATTATATAATCGGAATCGTAACTCTTCAAAAGTTAACATAGTGTTAGGTTGTTATTGCAAATTCTACATTAGAACAAAACCAAACAGTTGCGTTAGACATATCTTCTGACGACAGTGATTTTAATCCAGTCCATAATAAACGTCCACGATTGTTATCAACCAGTGATGAGTAGCTGAACTTTTGTTTCCTAATTTTTTTGATGTACATATATTTTTTTATACTTATGGATTGAATTTAAACTGTACAATTTATTTTCTTGTAATAAATATGAATTGTTTTGTTTTATTAATGGAATGCTATCACTTTTTTGCACCGTTTTTTAAGGAAATATTTGAATTTTTTTCATTTTACACGATTTTTTATGCTTGTGGAACATATTCCAAATTTACATATGAAACGTGTAATTTTTTACACGATTTTGATTTACACGAATTTCTTAGAAACGTATCTACCGTTCAAAAAAGATTTTACTGTATACGCAATTGGCTCCTCTTTACCTCTACTGAAGCAGAGGGCTGAACTGGTGATTGTAAGTATCGATACACATGTTGGAATACTGCTGCATAAACACATCGAAGTTGATTATCTAATTCCTAATAATTTTATGCTTAAGAAATTTTATTTCAGAATTTCAAGAGGGTCCTGAAGATGCGGAGTGTCCTAGTGGTACCCTTGACTGTTATACGGATGGCTACAAAATGCTGATATTAAAGTTTCATATAGGCTAACGGACCACAGCGAACATGTTGGAGGTCATGCAATTTCGCCGTTACATACATAATTGGTCATAACAACCCTTCCGTCGAGATTACGACCTAGCTACTCACACAACTTATGTTCGTGTATCTTAATTTTTGTCTATGACTGGCGCAACGTACTGTTTAATATCGTCTCCGAACGACAGGTTTTCGAGAAACTTTTCATGGCTTTTCATAGCACAATTGCAATTCTGGTGAGTTACTATCTTATTTGAAGGGATTTCGAGGCACTGACTTTTCGTCAAATGATTTCTACAAGAGCTGCATACCTGCGGACACCACATTTTATCCCATGAAATGGTACCTTGCTCTTGTTATGAAGAGGTTATTTATCTCTCATTTTGAGTCATTCTTGACTGAATTTGCCAATATTAAGATTGCAGCAGTAGCATTATTTACTCTGGAGTCATGTAGGTCGTTGGTTATTAATTGTGGTATAGCAATGGGCTAAAACGATAGCCCTCGTCATTCAAGAATGTGATCAACCGAACATCTAATAAGCCAACACACTACCTACGAGAGTATGGCGACTTCATGTCGACACGTGCAATGTCATAGTCTCTGTTGGCCTTGTATAGATAAGAAAACGGCTGATTCACTTCTGTCCTTAAATCGAATGGCTATTCATTGCACAATTTGAAGACATTTCGAGTGACTCGCACTCCATCGAATGACTTCTCCAGGAGATGTAGTCTCCATTTCACCCCATGAATTAGTACCCTGCTCTTGCCACGAAGAGGCTATTTATCTTTCATTTTGAATCATCCTTGACTGAATTCTCCAATATAAAGATTGCTTCAACAGCATGATTCATTCTGGAATCTAGTAGGTTTCTCTTAGGGAATATTAGATCCCCTTGTTGGTTATTAATGTTTTTCACTTTGCAAATTCTGGAGCAGTTGGTAAATAACACTAATTTTCACCGAAAAATCATCTTCAGCAATTCATCGGACAATTCAAAACCGTTCAGTGCATCCTAAACAAAATCAGTGTTTGTTGTCAATGTTACTTTGAGAATGACGTTGACCAAGCCAAATGATTTAACGATGGCTTAAACCGTCCTTCCTATCTGCCACCTAAACTAATCTGCATAGAATTTCCTGTTGCAAACTGAATTGTTGAGGAAAGGTATAGTATGTTGAGGTATACTATTTACACGAGCCTAGTGTATATTAGTCTCCGAAGATATTTACTTTTAGTATCATAAATGCGAACATAAAGTGCTATGCATTTAGTGGTTTCAAAAGCATGGGACTGGAATTCGACATCTGTCAAAATAAGTTGTGAAACCAATTTTTTTCTTTTCAGTTGAAATTCTGACATTGACGAAAATGGATCGCTTAACTATCACACAAGGCATAAAAATTATCAAAACCTACTACAAAAATGGTGATTCTGCCACAGCCACGTATTGTGCTTTAAGAGAAGATTATGGTTTACATAATCGTCCAACTACGCAAGCAATTGGCAAAATTGTGAAGAAATTTGAAGAGACTGGAGTGGTTACAAATATTGAAAGGCCTGTGCATCATCGTTTCGCTCGTTCCCCTGAAAATATCGCTATTATAAGTGAAAGTGTTGCCGAAGACCCGAATGTGTCGATTCCTCGTCGTTCTCAGGAATCAGGACTGTCTTACGGCACATTATGGCGTATTTTGCATTTAGATCTACACCTACATCCATATAAAGTCCACCTCACGCAACAACTGAAGCCAGCTGACCATTCACAACGTCGTAGATACGTGGAATGGGTGCTTGAACAACAGGCGCTGGACGGCAATTTTTCGAACAAAATTTTCTTCAGCGATGAAGCACATTTCACACTCGGTTGGTATGTTAATAACCAAAATTGTCGTATTTGGGGTTCTGAGAATCCTTAAGTAATTGAAGAGAGGCCATTACATCCAGAAAAAGTCACTGTTTGGTGCGCTCTTTGGTCCGAAGGTGTGATTGGACCTTACTTCTTCGAAAACGACAATGGAACGACTGTCACTGTCAATTCGGAGCGTTATAGGCATATGATAACCGACTTTTTTTTACCTGCTATTGAAGAATATGACTTGGAGAATATGTGGTTTCAACAAGACGGTGCCACATGCCTCACAATTCGAGCGAATATGGCTTTATTGCAAGAGACATTTCCTGGCCGCGTAATTTCTCGTCGTGGCGATATCAACTGGCCATCAAGATCATGCGGTTTGACACCATTAGACTTTTTTTGTGGGGCTACACGAAAGACCTTGTTTATGCAGATAAACCTTCAACTCTTGAGCACTTAAAAACCAACATTCGTCAAGTTATAGCTGAGATACCGCCCAATATGTGTCAAAAAGTGGTCGAAAATTAGCTCAAAAGAATCACTGCTTGCAACACTTCGCGTGGAGGTCATTTAAATGATGTAGTGTTTCACACATAATGTCGACGTTCAAACTTTACAATAAAAAAGAAATATCATGAAATAAATATTTTATATGTGTTTTATTTACGTTTACTTTTGAAACCACGAAATGGATAACCCGGTACTTTAGGAATCAATTGGAGTTCAATCTGTTCTATTCGTTCCATTCTCTTGCAGGCAGTTGGTGGATAGATGGTAAACACATCTGGGCTTTGGATTTCTTAAATGTTCTTTCGTATGTATGTATGTTCGAATGTAAAAAAAAAATATTTTAAAATTTCCAATTCCGTGCCATAATTATGTACACCTCTGGCATTAAACAGTTAATTTGCGTGAACAACATGCCATAACAAACAAATAAACTTTTTTCTCAATCGCAATCAATGTTTCGTTTGACGGTAAAAAATAAAAGATTTTCATTGAATTGCAATTCTTCGTATAGCTTGTGGCTGGGCCGACCGCCAATAATTTATTTTAACACCATTTAATGTTTCTCTTGCCTTTTTTTCTATTCTTGAATTTTTTGAAGATTTTGTCATCAGCCGTTAAGTTATTATCCTCATAAGAATCACTCTGCAGCGCAAGTAGATTGTCGATAATGGTAAGAAATAATACAACAGCCGCAAACAAATCCAAACAGAAATCAAAACCAAAATTTAGTCAACATTTTTTTTTAAAGTAGGCTGAGAAAGTAAACGATTTTTTGCAAAACGCTTATCTTTTGTTCTTTTCGGTAATTGTGGCTTTTATTGTTATTGTTGAGTGCAGCTGTTAACGTATCTTTCTGCTTACATTTGAAGGTGTGTTAGAGATTTGAAAGTGTTTAATTTTGGTTAACCATTAGAAAAAGAACTATAGAGAGAGGCCGATTATGCGTCTTAAAAACAATAAAGCTGCAGGTCCTGATGGCCTCCTCGCTGAATTGTTTAAGACCAGATGTTATGAGTTGGGAGGTCGCATGCATCAGTTTATTTACAAAATATGGCTAGAGGAAAGTATGCCCAACGATTGGAACCTCAGTGTCTTCTGTCCTGCCCTGAAAAAGGGAGACCCTACAATATGCGCCAACTACAGGGGTAAAAGCCTTCTCCCTATCGCATATAAGGGACTGAACGACTGAAGCCACTCGTCCAAACACTGACTGGACCTTATCAGTGCGGCTTCAGACCTGGCAAGTCCACCATCGACCAGATCTTCACACTATGTAAAATCTACGAAAATCAAGTCTACAAACACCATCTTTTTGTCGACTATGAGGCAACCTTAGATAGCACCATAAGGGATCGTGTTTTTGCCGCAATATCTGATCTCGGTATACCTGCGAAGTTGGTAAGGCTGTGCAGAATGACGTTGAGCAATTCCTGCAGCTCCGTCAAGGTAGGAATGGACCTCTCCAAACCTTTTGATACCGTGCGAGGTCAGACAAGGCGACCCCTTATCGTGCGACCTCTTCAACTTTGGCATGGAGAGTGTTCTGCGAAAGGCGAGACTGCATCCCAATAGCACTATTTTTCAAAAAAGCATTCAGTTGCTTGCGTACGCTGACGACATTGACATCATAGGGCGTACCAAGCGAGATATTACTGCTGAATTTATTGCTAGTGAACGGGAGCCTACTAAGGTGGGTCTAAAAGTAAATGACGGCAAAACAAAGTATATGTTATCGTAATTGAGACCATAGACTGTGACACCCGATCACATAGATTTCAAGTTTTATTTTTAGGACAGAGAAAAACCTTTTCAATACTTAAGATTTAAGCGTGTTTCCTGTATAAAATATTGTGTAAAGCTAAAAATGATATTGAATGGTGGATTAAATTGGAATGTCATTCCATGAAGAGATAACTCTCCTTCTCTTTCTCTTTCCATACACTTTCAGTAGAAGCCTATCTAGCGCACAGCCAGATAGATAACAGCTGCTTTGCCTTTTTGTATATTACGGTGGTCTGTTAGCAAGTAACGAATCCTTCCATCTCTTCCCATTATGCGTCAGTCTCCTCCTATAACTCAATACACACCTTATCAGTTTGAAACAATATCGAAGTGGTGATTAGACATACAGGGAATTATAGATAAACAGTCTTAGTACAACCGGACATTGGACTTTGATAGGCCCAAGTATGACAAGTGATATCTGTATACACGATATCAGTAGACACAAGATACAATAAAACAATGAGATGAAATAACTGAGATATTGGTCCTTCGTACACACATAACATACATAATTGTTCAGTACAATCCTTCAGTCAAGATTACGACCTAGCTTCTTAGATCACTTATATTGGGTGTGTTAATTTTATACATAAGTGGAGGGACCTACAGTCGATTCCGAACGACAGATTTTTGAGAAACCTTTCATAGCAATTTTATTTATTCTCAGAGTTTTGCTAGAAATCTGCTGAAAGGAAATCGTGGAAGAAATATTTTTTTTTAATTCATTATATTGGTGATGTCTGAATCGTGACCTCACGTCTAACAAGAACATCGTCTAATAGAACATCAAGATGGGAATGTGGTTTTACGTAGTAAATCAACAGTTTCCCTACTGGTCAGAAATGGTCGCACATGTAAGTAATTATCGGCCATAATCAGTTATTATTCATTTCCAACCTAATTAGTCTTTCATTAAGCGCTTCATATCTTTAAATTTGAATGAATAAAATGACATTTTCTATTCGTTTTAAAAAAGCCATGTATGTGGAATACATGGGTGGAGAGCATTCGAAGTGTCCAATTTTTCATAACTCTGGTACATAAAACAGCCTAAATTTGATCGATGGCATGTGTTACGTCGGGCTGGAGAACAGTTGTGATATGTGACTTTTTATCATATAGCTGCTACTTAAGAAAACCCCACCAGAAAAAGGCTAAAAAGGTCAAATTCAAATCAACTCAATCACTCAGGTAGATTATTTATTCATAGAGGTGCACGTAGCTCCGTCTTGTTCTTGTTATAGTTGGTGTTCAGATCATCTAATTTAAGTAAGGGAAGTTAGCAAAAGTCAACCAATAATGCTCACCGATGAAAAGATAGCCTGGCCAACGACGTTCTCAAAAAATATGGACCGATGACATTGCTAGCCATAAATGCACGTCACACAGAAACTTGTTCGAGATGATATGGATCTCATGTGGATTGTTATCGCTGCAAAAATGAAAAGTTTGTTTGTTCACATACCCAATCATACAAATATGAGCCTCATTGCTGAAGAAGACTTTTCGTTGAAAATTAGTTACCAACTATTCCAGACCCTATCAGCGAACAAACGCCGTTGTCTCGTTTTCCTTGAACCCTTGGTAATTTGATAAGGCAGACTAAATAAATGGCGACTAATTTGACAGTTGTATCTTCAACAAGTCCCTGTTGGAAGATCCGACAAATTAACAAAAACTGTATCATGATCCTAGCGATTACTGGGCCTATAATATTTAATTATTGATTAACAGATGTTATGAGTCGTAGATGCGTACTAAGCGTACAATACAGTGAAGAAGATAATTTGTAATCACAGGAAAGCAAAACCACCCCCCACTTGCTAAAATTCTAACATCTACTTTGACGAACAGTTTTTAGACTGTGTTGGAGTTGAATTAATGCTTTCCTTACATTGTAAAATATTGTTACGTTTTTACCTTTTAAAAACGTTTAAAATATGAGCTCGTAAATTGTAAATAAAATAAATTAAAATTTGTGTTTAGTTTTAATTAAAATTCTATATTATTCGTACAATTCTGTGTGCTACAGTTCACAACTTTATGGAAACAACAACAATTGCTTTGTTTGTTATTCCTCTGTTTACACCCTTTGCATAAACAATAACAATTACTAGACAATTGTTCGACAGATCTTTGTAAAGACTAACTGAACTTCACTGACTCGCCTGCTTTGCCTTGCCTTTTATATGACAGAGTAAACTGTCTGATGAATGTCCTTGAAGACTATTGTTCGTGCCTTCTCGAAATTTCTATAAATGTAAACATCATGTTTCATTATTGTTGTTTGTATATTTTGTTTACATTTATTCTTGTAGTGTTTGTTGCTGTATTTTTGTTTACTTGTTTACAATTATTTTATGCTGGTGTTTGTTGTTGTATTTTTTTATACTTGTTTACCATTTTTTATGGTAGCGATTGTTGTAATTTTAATGTTATCCGCTATAAAAGCAAAACACCAGTATCGAGATTCATCATTTTCGTTCAAATCCTTTTCTTTCCACTAAAACCATATCAAAAAATAACGATGCTCGTATTCGCATAACTACATTCATGCATTACGAGTATTCAACGTCACGTATAGGATATGCATTTATCCCTCACCCAATAGTTGAAAGCAAAAAGGCTTAGGGTACTCATTGCTGTTGTGATCGAACAAATCATAAAAAAAATTTCTTTGTTTGGAATTCTGTTGCCGAGCAAATCAATAATTTATTAAACGCGATTATAATCGCTTTGGTTTGCATGTTGAGGGCAATTTACTAGCCAGCCTACTTGACTGCTGTACCAGCTAGCTCAGTTGTGGTAGCCACTTTATTGTGGAAGGCTTTGTTTTAGCGTTGCTGTTTAAAGGCAAAGTATGTGCTAAATATTGGTCGATTATATTTGCATAAAAATGGTTTACTTAACTAAGGTATAAGAGACTGTTTTATTTAATAATTCATGTCCATACATTGCCTTATTATAATAATATTTAAATTTTTTCTAGTTTTTTTATTTAATTCATCTCCTTAGGGCATTTTAGATGTTAATTTTTTATTTTATGAAATATGTGTGTAAATGGTTTGTTGGTTGTGTAGTTGTTGACTGTGTTATAATTATGCAAACAGTGCAGGAGAAATAATTAAATGCTGTGGACGACATAGCAGTATTAGGTCAAATAAGCTTAAGATATTGGTCATAGCTTGGTCTTAGTATAATTATTCCTGGAATAAGGACCATTATTATGTAGTATGGCTCATAACGGTATTTTTTATAGCAGTGAGTAATGTTTCAAGACAGAACTTTTTGCGTTCTCCCACGTAACAGCTATCCTTTGATGAAAGCTTCAAAGGGTTACTGAATAAGATATTGCCCCGTTTATTTTCTCTTCCTTTTTAAGAACTTAGAACAGTAAGGTGATGAGAGTGTGACGCTACTGTTTCCTATCTTACTACGACAAGCAATGGACATACATTTTTAAAGTTGAGTCAGAGAAGGTGGTGGTCCAATATTTGTAAGTTGGATAACCAATAATCCAATTGCGAACAGCTAGATAGATAGCACTGACATATCAAATGTTATGATATATCTAATTTTATAATCCGCAACATACATAAAGACATTCCAAGAAAAGATTCTTTCCTCTGCCTCTTCATCATAATCGATTTTGGAAAAGCCATTAACAAAGTCGCCATAGTGTATTGGCTTAGTAGACTAGAAACTAGCTTGAGATAATCTTAGCTTTTGCTTGGTACATATAGTAGGAAGATTTTTGTCTTGCATTAAATATGGTTTAAAAATATTATCGAGAATTGGAAACTCAAAGAACATCGTATGGAATGGAAATCACTTCAATAATTGAATAGAGTAATTCAAGTGATGAGGAGAACTTTGTTAATAAAATTGATCGATGCATGAAAAACATCGATGTTTTGTGGTAAATATCGATATAACATCGACATGTCTTTGCGATGCATTGCATCAAAAGAATATCGATGATCTTTCTCAATGTCCATCACTAATAATATGTCCCATCAGTCAACTGTATGAATAAAATTCAATGCAATAATATAGGTTTCCCATTAGGAAAGGAAAATAGGAGAAGTGAATCAAACTTTACTTGAGCATACATAGCGGTCTCTCATACATAGTGCAACGACCACAACTAACTGTAATAATACGCATCGGTGCTTGGAATTGAGGAACCTTAACATGAACACTTAAAGAAAGAAAAAGTGAAATCTGTGGTTAGCTAGAAACACACACGACAAATTAAGTGGACATACCTTTTTCCTTCTCAATCGTTTTACAAACTCTTCTTTCTCTTAATCAACGGTGTGGCATTATATACCTTTTTGACAATAACAACCTTGATGGTTATGAATTCGCATAAATTGATTACTCACTAAACAAAATGTTGTTGCGTTTCTTTTAAAAACGTTTAAAATATGAACTCGTAGATTGTAAGTAAAAAATACAAATAAATTTGTGTTCAGTTTTGAATAAATTTTTTATTTTGGTATGTGCCACTGTTCACAACTTGATGTAAAAAAGAACAATTGCTTTGTTTGTTATTCCTCTTTGCACTCTTTTGCGTAAACAGTAACAAATCCCTAAATAATTGTTCGACATATCTTTGTAACGGAGATTTTCAATCCACGATTGTTATGTTCAAACACGCTCCGTCTTCACACAAGGCTGACTGAACTTTTACTAACTCTGTTGCCTGTTTGCCATGCCTTTTATATGGCAACGTAAACAGTCTCATGAATGTTCCTGAAGGCGAATTTCCGCGGCTGCCCTTGTCGAGATTCCTATATATGTAAACATCGTTGTTGCAGTATTGTTGTTTGTGTATTTTGTTTACATTTATCCTTGCAGTGTTTGTTGTTGGATTATTGTTTACTTGTTTATCACTTTTTTATGCTAGTGTTTGTTGGTATTTTTTTGCTTACTTGTTTATTATGTAAACAAGTTCATTGATTTTGTTTTTGTAGCTTTTGTTTATAATTTTAGTATTAAACGATGTAAAAGCAAAACACCATTTCCATTTTCGTAACAATATGTTGACCATAAAAGAGACGATGTGCTTTGTAAACTTCGCGAAAGGGTTTATTTTTCGCAGTAAATTTTAACAATTTGGAAGCGTGTTTCTGGCTTTTAACAGTTTTTAAATCTTAACACGGAATCTAAAAATAGTTTGATATACTCAGCTGACGAACCATAGTTATCGATATCGATAACTCAAATGAAGCCATAAATTATGCGATATTCAATAGCTTTCATAATATCCAAGAGTCTTAACTCAATGTTTATATTTTTTGAATAATTCGACTGTGTTGTTAAACAAATTACACTGACTGTGGCTTAAACAAAAACTGTTCTTAACACGTGTTGGAATTTCAATTTTTAATATTTTTAAAACATTTAGCATGTCTGTGTATTAAGCGTTTGTGTATTGTTGTATTCCTAAATCGTCTGAGTTTTTTAATTGAAAATAAAAGGAACAAGAAAGTTCATCTACTTTATATTCATCGTGTAGACCATGTAAAGGACGGTCATATACAATGAATTTTACTCTTGAATGTTGACATTCTGTCTGTCTGTCTTCTCAATTTTACCTCGATGAAGAAATTTCACAAATTCAGCCAGTTGTTCTGCATGTTGTAGTAATTAATTACAAGTGATTTATGGCCTTGTCCATGGTTTGTCGAGTTGTATTGTTGCTGATGTTGTAATTGTTGTAAGAAAAGTTTGTTTATTTTAGAGAAAATTAATGTTTTATGTACGCAACCTATTCGAAATATGAAGAACGAAAATATGAATTTGAAAACAAGTTTAAATACTGGGTTGCTTGTTGAGGAAAACAGAAACTCTGTTATTTGACGGATTAATTTTACTTTACTGAAGTAGGATGGTGTATGTATTTGCGACGATCAGAATATTGTTACGAAAATGAAAAAATCTAGATAATGGTCTTTTGCTTTTACATCCCTTAACATGAAATTTATTAAATATAGTCCACAAAAACAAAACAATGCAATAAACAAACCTGTTTACAAATTATCGTACTGCTTAATATAACAACAAACACCAGCATAAAAAAATGATAAACAAGTAAACAAAAATCTACAAACAACACTACAAGAAAAAATGTAAAAAAAAAAATACACAAACAAAAAAAATGAATGTAAACAACGAGGTATACATTTATAGAAATTTCGAGAAAGCGAAGCAACGAACATTCGCATTCAAGAACATTCATCAACAGTCTGATGCCATATAGACAGTCTTGTGTAAAGACACGGTGCGTTTGAAGAGAATAATCGTTTTTTAAAGATCTCTTTGTTACACAGATCTGTCGTTTAGTAATTGTTATTGTTTATGCAAAGGGTATAAACAGAAAAATAACAAAGAAAAGCAATTGTTGTTGTTTACATCAAGTTGTGAACAGTGGCACACAGAATTGTGGGAAAAATAAAGAATTTTAATTAAAACTAAACACAAAATTTACAATCTACGAGCTCATATTTTAAACGTTTTTCAAAGGTAAAAACGTAACAATATATTGAAACCTATTGCAGGTAGCCTTAAACAACCGGAAAGTTCTTTGCTACACGATGGCATTGTATTAATGGTAATGCGAAAGTTTCTCCCAATTACAGTGAACTCATGTGAAAGCGTAAAATTGCATTCAGTTGCTTTTCAGCTCCTAAAGAAGAAGGTTCATGTCGCTTTCTTTCAGGTTTCAATTATACACCCAAAAATATAGTACAGTAGAATTCACTAATTTTCAATGAGATTCACTAATAACAATGAGAAATTATTTCCATTTTTAGAAGAATATTTGTCAAGTTAAATACGCAGTCTTTAGGGATTTGACGCTATAATTTTTTTTTATATTTTCCACTACATATACATATTATTTGGTTACACTTGAAAATATTACTAACAATTTTCCTCCGGGTTAACACATGCCTCTTACAAACACACTCACATTTTTATCATGTTCTCTTTGTGCCGACGTCTGCATATCATAGACTGCATGTGCCCAAATTAAGTGAGTTGACATTAATACACTTAGTGAGCATTACGTCAATTCTAAGTTGGTTTCAGTCTGCAGGAAAGCCCTAAAATGCTCTTGTAAAGGTGGAGTATTTTTTTTTACGGATTCTAAGACAGTCAGACGTAAGGGGGAGTGTGCAGATGAATTGAAAAGAGTGCGGCGAAATGCATGCAATAAAGAGGTCTATTAGACTGTTTGAGACGTTTCTTCAAACTGGTCGACTACAATATCAGTTGCAGAGTGGACATTTTATGGCACTATCTCTAAACTACATATTTGCCCATGATTCGAATTGGGCATCTATTAGAGTCTTGATAGGGTTTACTGACTCTCTGAGGGCAAGGAAAAATTTGTTGCACAAAGTACCACTTTCGTCAGGGTGTGCAGAAATATGGAAGTATCAGAGACTTTGGAATACATTCTGACCACGGTTGCTGTAAAGACCATGCAGATATAGTGTTTATTAGGTTTTCGAACCCGGATAGATTTATATCGGGCATTTGTTGGTTTGTAAAAAGACTCTCTACATCTTCTTCACTTATTTGTTTTCTCATCCTTTCAGCTCTGTCAATGATCTGTGCTTGCCTTTTAATCTTTCCTCCTCAATATGTCATCTTTATTAAATTTTCCGAAGTTTTAAATATACAGTGTAATCGCAATAGAGTGAATA
Source organism: Sarcophaga caerulescens (assembly GCA_927399465.1). NCBI lineage: Eukaryota > Metazoa > Arthropoda > Insecta > Diptera > Sarcophagidae > Sarcophaga > Sarcophaga caerulescens. The sequence goes on from OV656868.1 coordinate 66,443,805, forward strand.
TGGACTACTCGATATTACGAACTCCCGTTTTTTTTCATTAGTTACTTTATAGAGTGAACAATGCCCAACTCAATTATACAAAATTGCAAAGACACAAAAGTTATCGTTAATAAAGACACAGAAGTTACATATTGTTTTATGAAACCGTTAGATTTCCATTGAATTCGCAAACATTTTTGTTTTCTTGTCTTTTTTTTTGAAGATTTTTCAAAAGTATGAGCTAGATTACTTTAGTGATTTTTGTTTTCTTGTTGTGTTATGTGCAGACCAAAAGTTATAAAATGAGTTCTAATGAATGTAAAACATTTCTTTCTATTGGAATAAAGCAAGAAATAATTAAAGAACTATCCAAAGGTGTGGGAGCTACAGTTCTTGCAAAAAATATGGAGCAAATATTTTAGTTTTGCATAAATTCCGGGATCTAGCGGTGCAAAAAGCTAAAAATGTTCGCACAAAGCAAAAAACTCTTGAAAATTACTTTACTTCTTTGTAATTCATTAATAATAATATAATAAAAATGGATTCTTTTATATAAAAAAGTGTTTTTTTATAGACTCTTTAGAGTGAACATTCCTAATAGAGTGAACTGGCCTTGCACGAATTTGTTCACTCTATTGCGATTCCACTGTATATGGTTTACCTGCGACACTGAAGGTATTCACAATGAATCTTTTCCGACATATGAGTGGCATTTTTCAGCAAACTTACTGAGCTGGCTTAAGCTTAAACAGTTTTTATTTATTTTTAAACAGAAACGAATTATAAATCTTTGAGTTAATGAAGTATACCGGAGGAAAAGAGAAGACATCGATGGATTGTTTCCATAACTTAAACTAGACACTGCTTGTGTAGTCTGAAGTCACCGTAGACTAGTACGTAGTGTGTTGGCTTATTAAGCATGAAGCCACGGTTCAAACCCTAGGTCAGAAAATGAAAATATAAAAAAATTATTTCTTCAGCGACTTCCTCTCAGCAGATTTCTGGCAAAAACTCTGAGAGTAAGTAAAATTGCCATTAAAAGTTCCTCAAAAAATGTGTCGTTCTTAGTCGACTTTAAACTGTAGCTCTCATACAACATAAGTGGTGTGAGAAGATAGGCCGTAATGACCAATTATGTTTTGTAATGCAGAAGCTGACATCCTACTGGGTACAAATAAAGATTGAGTAAAGCATTATAAATTAAAGGGTAGTGCAATAGATCGATCGTCTGTATTAAAAAGACTACCACCTCTGCACAACAACGATTTTGAAGTCCCTCTGGTATTACAGAGTTCAGTGCCATATAAACACAGTCAGCGTCAAACATCGGATGTATTCAAATCAATTATAGTAAAATTCTAAGTGTGATGCAAAGTGGTTCATAAGGTATAAATAATTCCAAGATTCCAAAAAGGGCACCTGAGAAGGTTTGTCATTCCAAGTACTTTAACCAATGCAATCTTAATATTCTAAAAAGAAAAGACATCGTAGATGTAGTACCAAGTACCATGAATGATCAAACCTTAATTTCATATTATTGTGGCTGCATTAACAAATGGTAATTCCGACTTGTGAAAATCCAATTTGAAAAAGTGGAAAGGAGTTTTCATATTATTGTGACTGCATTAACAAATGGTAATTCCGACTTGTGAAAATCCAATTTGAAAAAGTGGAAAGGAGTTTTTAGTATCCAAATTTCTCTGAATGACTTTTTTCTATGCGCATAACATTTTTTTTTAATGAATTTCTAACACGTAAACTCTAATTCACAGAAATTTTAATGAATTGTTCATACTTTTCACTATCAACAGCGTTGTCAATTATTAAAATGAGTACATATAACAAACTCGATTTAAAATATTGGCCTACAGCATTAAAATTGACAATAATATTGTGACAAACAGGCATCTCTCTTAAGTGTGATAATCACGTACATTTATCATTTCGTATTCATATGCCAATAAATATTAACGCACTCACTCATTCAGTTACTCACACTACGTAACAGATAAATGGATGGACATCTAGGACAGACATTTCGAATATTTATACCTGAATACACTATACAAATTGGAAAAACCATGCAAATGAAGTTGGTTTATGACATCGAAAATATTTTTACATTCGACGGCTACAAGTTACCGTCAATATATGTACATATAACGGAGGCAATGATGGCACCATTGAAAGTGTTTGAAATGGTAGGGGTTTTGCGTAGGAGTTGTTAAACGTATAGTTTGTTGCATGACTAAAATTTATTTACACAAACAAACAACCCATCAAGACTATTAAACAACAAGTCATGGGTACATCCATCTACTGGCTTTTACTACAAACAAACGATAAGTCCACTGATTCACGCATTCAAATTGTATTACGTTCACAATGCATTTATATATGTAAGTGCATACAGATTTTGACTAAGGTGGTCTATACCATGGCGAACATTTTATTGCCATAACATATTTATTGCTAATTGCATAATATACAAAAGTAAGAATTAAAAACTAAAAACCCACTGAAAAAAATATACACAATCAAAGCTGATTCCACAATCATCAATTAATTGCTTAGGAAAAATCCAAAAGTTTTCATACAAAATTTAACCAAACTCAGGCTCTACTTTGCATCTAATAAAGTAGCATAACTTTGCCATACGCAGAGAGTTGGCATCTCCAACTAAGCCATAAAGTTTATAAAGAATTGAAGAAGCCAAAGCTCATGACATTCCTAAAGCAGGATAAAACTTTAGGGTAACTTTAGTTAAACAAGGCTATCTGCCCTCTCTTTACCGTAAGCAGTTGTTTTTAGTGGTTAATATGTATATGCCAGCCTAGGCACTTGCGCAACCAATATAAGCCAAAATTGTTACAAGTTTCTGCACAGTAACAGTTGAGTGGTCTCCAGACATAGGCCTGCATATTTTAAACTTATATCAGACTGCTTCCAGTGGATATATATTTTTGGGCTCTCCTTTTTACACAGGTTAATTTGCAGCAGCCCTAAAAAGCAAAGATAATTTGGGTTTAACAAGGTACCATTGTAACATAACTATCCAGCACATCTTTGCTAAGAAATATGCTATGAAGAGTGCTTTAATCATACAATTCACGTCAAGTATTAATCTCAGCGATTTTGAGCACATAAAAATTCTTGAATTCTTCAATTTTTTTAAGAACGTTTAAAATATGAGCTCGTAGATTGCAAATAAAATAAAAATAAATTTGTGTTAAGTGTTAATTAAAATTCATTATTATTCGCACAATTCTGTGTGACACTGTTCACAACTTGATGTAACAACAGCAATAGCTTTTCTTTGTTATTCCTCTACAGCGTTGCCATTTGCCAAGTTTTCCTTTTTTTCAAGTTTTTGGAGATGCAAAAAAGATTTCATTAATTTTTTTTTCTAACAAAACAAGTTTTTTCTACAAAATTAAATTTAAAATTTTTTTCAATAAATTCAGTATTAAAACAGGAAATATTTACATTTTTAAATAAAATATTGTGTATTTTATTAGTCCCGGACAAACAACGCAAAAAAACACCAACAGAGGGCACCGGGCTCCGGAATTTCCTTTAAAAATGTTGGTACTTTTGTAGAAAACAAGTTTTTTTTTGTAAAAAAAAGTACAAGTTTTTTTTGGCCTTCTCGAAATTTCTATAAATGTAAACATCGTTGTTTCATTATTGTTGTTTATGTATTTTATTTACATTTATTCTTGTAGTGTTTGTTGTTGTATTTTTGTTTACCTCTTTACCATCTTTGTTGTTGTTTGTTGTTGTACTTTTGTTTATAATCTTAACGGTAGGCGATGTAAAAGCAAAACACCAGTAACTAGATTCTTCATTTTCATAACAATATGTCAAGTGCTCCATTACAGCGCACATTATTATTGCAGGGACATGAAGTGTTTTACGCAGGTCTCAAAAATTGATACAGGTGTATTGCCCGTGATCTGTTGTTCTAATTTTATTTATTTATTTATTTATTTATTTATTTATTTATTATAATTAACATAACACAACAAGATTTTAATCTTATGAGTTATAGTGCTATGCTTAGGATCAATAAGATATAAAACATAAAAAAAATAAAAATAATTGTAAAGTATAAGAAATTAAGCAAAAAAAAAATAGCAAATTAATATAAGAAACATATTTAGCAATATGCCAAAAAAATGTACTTTTTCTTTTTCAAGTTATGAATGCCGAATTATTTTTAATGCTTCGGGGGTAGATTCAGCTACCGTAATTAATAATTAGATTGTCCCTCACTTGTCCTAAAACGGAAATATAGGGTTGCCTTTCAAACTTGGGCTTTTTAACTTTTCGTGAATTTAACGCATTATTTATGTTAACAGCTAAAAAATCAATATTTTTTTTTTATTGGATAGTTAGTTTGGCTATTAATCTTCCATTTTCTGGTATTGTTGTAATAATACACTGAGAGAAAAAAAATTACAACAACAAAACTTGAAAGTAAGAAAATACTACTGCTAACATTTAACGCGGCACAAATTGGGCTGAATATTATGTCTTGCCATTCAACACAGTTGTTAACGACTTCAAAATTAAAAATTTTGCGAAATTGCTTGACGATCGCACTTTTTGATTACAAAAAATGTGGAAAATGTTAAAAAAATGCGAAAAAATTAAAAAAAAATGCCCTTTTTTCACCTTCATTCACATATAACTTTTGAAGTAGGAATGTAATCTTTAAGCAACTTCGCAGAATTTTACACATTATAGTCGTCAACAACTATGCTGACTTTCAAGCCAAAATACTAAGCTCAATTTGTGCCATTTAAAAAACACTAAAACTATTTTCGGCAAATTTTATTAATTAATTTTAAAAAACTGAAATATATGCTACTGAAATGAATTATACGTCAGTAATTAAGACTATAGACACTGTTTTTACATTGGGAAACAAAACTCCTCTCCATGGGTTAAGTAAATAAACTTATATTTCATTTACTATCGTGATAAGACGGCATATAGTGCATTGATCCCTTAAAACGAAGGGACAGAAATAGAAGGAATGAAAAAAGGGCTTTGAAATTTGGTGTACTGTCGTGAACGCCCTTAATTAAGAAAAATTTGGATTTTCAAAAGAATCGGCTCAAGGACACGCCCACCTCCCATATGTCCTTTAAACTAAAATCTTCATATTTTCCACAAAAATGTATGTAAAGTTATGAAAAGTTGCAGTTAAGATACATATAATACTACCAATATGTGTGTAAATTTTTAATAAAATCAAAGCGAGGACTATGGGTCCTGCCATATATCCTTTTTCATAAAATTCTTGCAATACTTTTAAAAATTGTCCTTTCTATGGGCCAACGCACTGTACGGCTTTAGATATTTTAGCCGGCACCCTATGTTCCACCCAACGAAGCAAAATATGGAAAATGGTGTTAAAATAATGAAGAAGGTTTTTCAGGAAAATACAAAATGGAATGCTGAGGAACGAATAAAGAGATTGAAAGATATAGAGAGCAAACAAGAAACAAAAAAAAAAAAAAAAGACGTACGGAGAGTAAAGTTCTATTTCAAAATTTGATTGATATGGACGAGTCTATGGATTTATTTAATTTATTACATGAACTATCTTATGTCGATGTACAGATTAATCGGATTAAAATTCTTAAAAAGCAAATAAACATTTTAAGACGCTTAAATTGTAAATATCACGGTGAAAAAGTTTGGCAAACAACAAATTTGGGTTTAGAGTCCCAACTCAAAGAAAAACTAAAGAATTTACACTCCTATGTAGACCTCTAAAAATGTAAATAATAAAAATAACTTGATGTTTCGAAAAGTATAAATAAAAAGTAGTCTGTTCAATGAAATTAAAATAAATGCAATCTTATTCGCGAAACTAAAAATGTAAGCAATTAAAAAACTTTAATGATGAATTTAAGTTACATATCGAGCCATAACCGCAAAAATATCTCAAGCGACATATTTTTCATATATCGGTTTTTGCAATAAATAAATTCATTGGCATCATTTGCATCATCTATAAAAATTTCAGGGTCACACTCTGTACCCTTATGAATTTGTAACAAAAAAAAATTTAACTTTCTAACTTAATTTGCACAAGAAATAAATAATAAAAACCTTCCCCTGTAAAATTTCGTTTTTGTCGCTTGAGATATTTTTGCGGTTATGGCTCGATATGTATGTATATATTTTTTTTATAAATTTGAAACTATTTTATTATTTTATAGCTCTTTTCTTTCTCAAAATTTCAAAATTTGTTTTTTGATCGAAAGGTATTCAAATTATCTGTCTAATTGCTGAATATAGGTATTACAAATTATTGCCGCTAGATGGCGAAAAATTCGTTTTTATTGAAAAATGTATCGAAACACACTGTATTTGCAAATATTATGAGTTCATATATTCAGCAAATATACTCGTCAAAGGGTTTTGTACAAAGTTGCCAAACATCATTTGGTCGAATTTTGGAAATTTATGGGTCAAAATTTTGATTTTCTTCAATAACATAAAAATAACTGTAATTTTGTAAATAACGGAATTATGAAAAAGTCCCAGAACAAAAGTTGCTACTGAAGCCCTAAAGAATCATTCTCAACAATAAAAAAGTTCTTTTTCGCAAAAAGCCGATTTTGGCATATTGCTAAACATATTAATAAAAATATTAAATTTAAGTAGAAATATAATTTCAAGCAATTTAGAAAACAAACAGAAATAACTAAAAAAGTTAAAAAAAAAGAAAAAATAAAGAATTATAAAAATATAAAAAAGAAATATTTACAAAAATCAGAGTAAGAAAGTAAGGATAAATATTTAACCGATATAGTAAACCATACTAAGGAAGTAAGATACTTTTCATTAAGAGAACAATTTAAATAACTCCTTTTTGAACGCATTTGCATTGCCTAACTTTTGTATGTAATTCGGTAGGGAATTTCAGAGACTTGTGGTGTGTATAAAAAACTGACGCTGTGACAGAAGAGTCCTGTACTGTTGTTGAATAATCTTCATGCCCCGGAATGACCTAGCAAACTTGACTCGGCCCAATAAATATTCCGGCTGTCCCGTATTAATAATCTTATGGAATAGAATGAGGCATTTAATTTTCAGAAGATTATCAAATTTCACACCAAATATCTGGTACGCTAACTGAGAAATATGATCACGGCGACCTTTAAGAAACACGTATCTTGCTATATTGTTGTATGCCAAGTTTAGTTTGCGGTTGTCATTACTATCGCAATTTGCGAAGATAGTACCTTAGTATGGTTTACTAAAGTACCGGTATTAAGTACGTTCTAGCAAGTTGCATACGAATTGCAAAAGGAGTTGAATCAATGACCGTCCACAAGGTCTGAAGAATGCTGTATATTCTGCCAACAACAACGCTTATATGGCCAGACCATATAATTCAATAACCTACAAATATGGGGTAAGACGCCAAGGATGTTCCAAACTTTCAGAGGAGTATCTGAGGTGAGCACATAAATATGATGAGCTTTGGATTCGTATGTGATGGAAGCGCACCATGTCGAGTAGTACTCTGATCATCTTCAACAATTTGTTGCGACAAACAGAGTTTTGCTCTGCTGAAATTTGGCTCACCATATAATCATTTGGAACAAAATTACTAAAATACTGGCGAGAGATGGATCAGAGTTTCGTGGCTCAGAGTTCTATTGTTAACTGGCCAGAAATCAGTTTGAGAGTGAAACTTTTGCTGACACTGCCTTGGGGTACGTTACACCAAACGATTAGTAAGGACTTTCTCCATTGGGTAAGGGATTTATAAATTCAGTAATAATCGCTCGATTTCTTGTTCCATTGAGATTTTTATAGTTCCTGAAGTAGTAGGGGCTAAAGTAAATCATACCAAATTGTGAGTCTGTCAGAATCCATTAGCAGCTTTTAAACTGCCTCTGACTGCTATTACCAACTAATTTTTCAAATCTGTATGGATTTCATCACACAAAAATCTTTTAAACCTTAATAAACAATATAAACCACAATGAAAAATCTTTTTGTAACAATTTACCACGTTTGCTTTACTTTACTATTTGGCTAGTGTATGCCATTTAATGTACGAGCATTACTTTATTAAGTTCCTCTGTTAAAAAGCCCGCCACAAAAACCTCTGTAGTTTAAATGTTTTTAATTAATTCAATTCGAAATACATTTTGTATGTTTGTTTATTTATTCACACACATAATAAATGCATAAATATTTGCTGGCAATTATTTTAATCCTGGTAGAATTTGTTGTTCAGCATTAACAACTTCATTAATTAAGAGTGATGATGCAAAAGCCAGAGATTTTTTGGTGGTTTTGCATTTAAAACAAAGCAGAAAAACAAAAGTTGAAAGCGATATAAACTGTAGTATAAGAGGACGTGTACTTGTCAACTGTGACAAGTACAAAACCCGGAGGTCGAGAACTGACCCATTGTACAACTGTAGTATAATATAAATCAAGTCTTCAAAATGGGGACTTTAATATATTTATCGTATAGCGGCCTATCAAGCCGTGCTTTATGCTGATAATATGTAATATCCCAATGAGTGATAGAGCGGTCTACTAGTACATTTCTACTGTTCTATAACACTCAAGCACATAATCAATCCTTTCACATACAAATACATAATTTGCCATTGCGACCTTTAAGTCAGCGTTACGACTTAGTTCTCACACCACCTACGTTGTGCTTTAATCTTATGCATGAGTGGTGAGACCTACAGTTTAAGCAGGACCCGAATGACAGATTTTTGATGAACTTTTCATGGCAATTTTATGTTACTCACAGATTTGACGTGGTGGTCTTTGACGTCTCGTGTCGCACATCAACTAATATTTCTTTGAACGACTCGTTAATGGTCGGTCCAACGATACAGCAGGAGCTTATAATTACACTTCTGTCCTTTCGATTAAATAAATTAGCTCTGTCAGCTGACATTTGTAAAATGTATAGACAATTTTTAGTAGACGAAAGAGAATTGAATACTGTGACTTATGGCACATCAGCTTCTCCGTTCCTCGCTGTAAGAAGTTTGTTTTTTATAGCGGATTTCCCTAAGTTCCCTGTTGGCTCTGAAACCCTAAGGCAAGATTTATATGTCGACGATTTACTCATGGGGGCAGACAATATTAATGAGCTTTCCATTAAAAACATGAAATAATAGAGATTTTACACAACGCAGGTATGGAATTGTCAAAGTGGAATTCGAATTGCCCAAATATTGCTCCTTGCGATGGCGAAATGCAGTTAAAAACAACCGATGAGTACATAACAAAGGCTCTTGGTATGTCATGGAAGCCCAAGCATGACCTTTTTTGTTTTCGTTTTGATTTGCAAGCTATTGAAGTTCCAACAAAAAGATTTGATATACTTGGGTTACTAAGTCCTATTGTTATTACGTGCAAAATTCTAATTCAGGAAATGTGGAGGCAAAAATTAGATTGGGACGAGCCTCTTAACGCACGTTTGTCAAATCGTTGGAAACAAATCGAACAAAGTCTTCCTTATATTACAAAAATTGAAGTCCCTAGATTTGTAGGAGCATCTCCACAAACAACATTTGATATCCACGGCTTTGCAGACGCCTCTCAATTGGCATACGGTTGTTGTCTCTACATACGGGTGGCTAATAAGGAAAACTTTAAATCAACTTTGCTTATAGCAAAATCAAAGGTAGCTCCAGTTGTACATTAGTCCTTGCCTCGTTTAGAGTTATGCGCAGCCCTACTTCTAAGCCGAACTAGGAATAAAATAAAATCTAAATTCAGTCGTTTTAAGTATCGGATTTTCTTTTGGTCAGACTCAAAAATTGTCTTAAAATGGCTCTCAAACCACTCGACGTCTTACGTTTGCTTTGTTGCCGATCGTGTATCGGAAATACAAAATTTAACTCATAATATTCCATGGAGGCATGTGTCGTCGAAACTAAACCCTGCAGATGTGGTTTCTAGAGGCTGTCTTGCAAATGATCTTGCTAACACCATATGGTTTTCTGGTCCTAAATTTCTGTCAGAGTCAGAAGCATGTTGGCCCAAAGAAAACGTTGAAAATGTAGAACTACCGCAACAGGAAATGAGAAAGGTTCTTCTCAGAACTACTATCGTCACAGAATCAATCATCTATCAATTAATTTCTCAACATTCATCGTATCTTCGAATTCTTCGTATCATCTCTTATGTCCATCGTGTCTTCTACAAACAAAATCGAAATCAGTGTTTAACTGATGAGGAACTACAGTCATCTTTTTATAGAATTTTACATCACATTCAACAAACAGCATATCATCAGGAAATAAATTCGCTCAAAAGAGAAGAAACTTTAAAGCCATGTCTTCAAAAGCTCAACCCTTTTTTAGACAAAATACAATGCTGTAGTTCAGAATTAACCATCATTCGTGTAGGCGGGCGGCTAGCAAATTCATCATTACCGTTTGAAACGAAATTTCCTGCGCTTCTACCAAAAGATCTCCCATTTACAAAACTTTTCGTTGAATACCTGCATCGTAAACACCTACATGCTGGTTCCAAAGTACTACTAGGAATTCTTCGCGAGAAAGTTTGTATAGTTAACGCAAGAGAAGTTGTCAGAAAGGTTGTTCGAAACTGCGTACATTGCTTCAAGTACAACCCTCGATTATTGCAACAAATTATGGGCGATCTTCCTGCAGACCAATTTAATGCTCAACGTCCCTTCCTCGTTTCAGGTGTAGACTTTTGTGGTCCCTTTTACACTTCGTATCGAATTCAAAGGAGAGCCCCTTATAAGACTTATGTCGCAATTTTTATTTGTTTCTCAACTAAGGCCGTTCACATTGAATTAGTTTCAGATCTTTCAACTAACACATTTCTCTTATCTTTCAAAAGGTTCATTGGCCGGCGCTGCATTCCTCAGAAGCTCTACTGCGATAACGCAACAAATTTTGTTGGAGCTAGTACTAAACTTCAAGAATTCAAACAACGATTCTTCGATGAGGCCAATATTAAGGAACTTATGAACTTCAGCACTGTGATTGGCTTCAAATTTTCGTTCATCTCTCCTCGATCTCCACACTTTGGCGGACTGTGGGAATCCGCTGTTAAATCAGCAAAGCAACTCCTAGTAAAAAACATGTCCCAAGCTAACTTAACATATGAAGAATTTCAGACTATCCTTATCGAAGTAGAAGCTACACTGAATTCTCGACCATTGGCACTCAGATCTGATGATACGAACGATGGTGAAGCATTGACACCAGATGAAAACTTAAAACCCCACAGTAACATCAACTATCTAAAGCGATGGCAGCTTGTGACGTATCTCAAACAACAGTTTTGGCTACAATGGGTCCGTGACTATGTCTTAAGTCCGCAGCAGAAATGCAAGTGGTTCAAGTCCAGTGAAAACGTGAAAGAAGGCGCTCTTGTCATCATTCATGAAGATAACACTCCTCCTCAGCAATGGGTTCTAGCGCGTATAATTAAGTCTTTCCCAGGTAGTGATGGGAAAGTGAGAGTGGTCGAACTACAAACTTCAAAGGGGATTCTTCGACGCTCCATTCACAAAATTGCACCTTTACCGTCCGAAATTGATTGAAAGTACCTTTCAATGGGGGCAGTATGTTCCGTCAGAATAATTATAAATAACATCTTATTTTATTTCATATATTTTATTATCTGAAGAAACCACTCTTTTACTTATATTGTCACCTAATTCTATTTTCTACTCCTTCTGTTTCTCATGTATATATATTTAAGTAACATTTCAATTCCTCAAGTTTCTCATATAACATATGAATTTGTACTAAAATAGTATGTAAGCAATACATAAAGTAACGGTATTACATTATTCTTATTTTTATGTAGTTGAATAAGCTGCAAAACTTCATGTCAAATCATTATCGTTTGATCGTTGAAAGAATAAAGTTGTCCCTACAAACAAAACAAAAATTAATTTTTTTTATCAATACAGAGGTTTTGTTTATCATTTTTAAGAACACCATTTTCATTTTCGTAACAATACATATTGTTCCCGTAAGATGTTTTGGTTCATTTCTTTAACCACTTAAGGGCCATTATTACAACTTGCCGGTAAAGTAGGGTTTAGTTAAAGGTAACTTTAGCTAAAGTGAACTTTAAAGTCACCAAAAAAAAACAATTCGAATGTTTTAAGCAAAGACTATATAATATAAAGATGTTCCACTCAGTACATTTTGGTTTAACACAAATTTTGTACAGCTTAATGATGCGGGGGACAAATGGCAAGGGAAGGGAAAAAATTTGTTCTTTTTCTCATTTTTTGCAAAGATAAATTTTTTGTAGATAACAAATAACGGGGGAGAGCGAAAGCACTTTTATTTTGCTCTCTTGCAAGATAAAGTATTTGATATTATTGTTGTTGTTATTCTTACTGTTTATGTTATTTCTTTTTTTTAATAAAAGCTGTGGTTTATTTTCGTAATTTTTTAAAAAGAGAGATTGTTCTTTCTATTAAGTGTGAGATTGAAAAATAGAAAGAAACAAAATGACTTCGTAGGTGAGTGTAGGGAAAATCACATTTGTTTTGTTTTTGTGAAAACGAAAATAAATTGATTCGCATCGAATTTATGATGCCCATTGTATGAAATTTACATGCCAAATTTTTAAAAACTTAGAAATCTTTTTTCTCTTGTACTAGAAAATTAGATTTACTTGCCAAATTAGGTTTATCTTGCCAAAAATGTCGATTGGATATAATTAAACCCACACATGCGAAAAATTACAATGAAGTATCAGATTTTGGAAGTTTGTGTGGACCATCCGATTTGGTTTTTGAAATATGCAAGATACAAATAAAAGTATTTGAAAAAATATTCACAGAAGACAAAAGCATACGAAATATTAAGAAAACTATTGTCGAACAATGCATACAATGCATCAAAAATACAACATATTCCTTTTGGTATGAGGAGAATGACGTATGCTATAAACATAGATTAGAGATGCTGAATCTTCTTGTGCTAACATTTCTTCGTAAGCATTCTTCATGGCAGACTCAAAACTATAAATCATCGAGTGCTGAGAAAGTCAAAATTTTAAATCATTAAAAATTAATTTAAATAACCTGTCCAAATGTAAAAACATTTTATCTTTATTTCTTGGTAAAAATTTCTAATTTATAATAAATCCTTGTTAAAATTTTTGTTATTTATAAGAAATCAGCATTTCGGTGCGAGTCGATTTATTTTTATTTTGTACACCAATAAAACACATATTCTTTAACCTACATAAATATCAACTTTTATAAAATTCATTTTCTTCTTTACTACAAATAAAAATATAATTAAAAAGTATTAAAAAGAAACAAAACACAAAAAGAACTTATGAGTAGACTACACATATATGCATACAAACATATCACACACTCAGTTCAAAAGTGGCACAACTCAAAAATTAAAACTACAAGTATTAATACATAAACTCGAAAAATACAAATTTTGAGTTGTGTCACTTACGAACTGGGTGTGCGATATGCATGTGTACGTCTGCTTGTTATAGCTTATTCTCTTTTTCCCAAAATTCGTCTCCCTTTTTATCTTTCAGAGAGACTATAAATAATTTTCTCTTTTGTATGGGATTTTTGATAAATCCCATGCAGATTTTTGCAATGGAAACACAATGTACGGCAACAGTGATGCCAACTCTTAGGACACCAAACGCGTGAAAAAAAATTAAAAACGGGCTAAATTGAAAAAATTACGTTTTTAGTACAATACAATTTAATTTTTTTCGAAAAAGCGCAAAAGGGGGCTAAAATTAAAATAGTCTTTTCAGATATAAACACCACCAGGCCACAGTCTTTAGCGGCGATTTGCGTGTTGCAGTAAATAGATACTGCTTTGAATTCATTTTTACAAGTCTTTATCCATTTCTTAAAAAAGGGATCTGTCTCCCAAATTTTACGATATCTTTGCGTGTAGCGCTCCATCTAAACATAGCATAACATTTACATTAAAGACACATCCAAGAATATTAAATTATCACTTACATAAAGTTATACAATGCCTAATTATTAGGTAAATACAATTTTAAACTTTCAGAAAAGCTTGTGTTTCTCGGTACTTTTGTTAATTCTATGTAAATGACAAAGAAGAAAAAGGTGAAAAAGGAGATGCCACATTGGCTTACAATTCGACATTGCCTGAGAAACATAAGATAATATTGTCATACAGAGTTAAAGGAAAAACGGGCTAAAAGGGCTAAACAAAAATACTGAAAAGCGCTAAAATTGCGCGTTTTTTAGTTTAGGGCTAAAAAATTTTTTTGGCGTTATAAGTACTTCAAAAAGGGTTAAATCTAGCCCGAAAAGGGCTAAGTTGGCATCACTGTACGGCAATGTGCTATCTTTATAATTATATAGTCTTTGTTTTAAGTGAAATGTGGTGCCTTCTTAAGGCTTTTCCTGACCATACATGCTACAAAAGAAAATCTTAATTTATTATTGAACGAATTCTCTTGGCATCAATTAAGACACATTAACTTGTCGCCAAAAGACAACAAGAAACGCGTTCTACCCAAACGTGGTCGGCAGCAAAGAGTTGGAGGCGTATTGGGATTTTTGCTCAGCCTCTTATAGGTATAGGAATTCCTTGTGAAACTTCGGCTGTGTTTAAGATATCTGTGTCAGAGCACAGTATCAATGCCAATATTTCTCTTCGTTTTGTTCAATTTAAATGTTTCAATCACAGTTGTTTCAGTGGCACTGATAATAATGTTACTATAACGATAACCACTTAAGTGTGCCGCCAGTCAATGATTGAAACACAACTGCCTGATTGGCAATTAAATAAAGAATTCAAGAATATTTTAAGAACAAGAACCTGAATACTGCCTTCTACCCATTGCATGTGGAATAAAACCCAGCAAAACTTTTAGGTGACGAACTAAATTTCTTTTGTAACCAAGGAAACATTAGCCATGGATTCGAATTTATTTCTTACGGCTTAAGAGACCCCTATGCGTCGATCTCCTAGGAGGTTACCCTATTCGGTTCACATTTGATCAATTCGTTCAATTCTCAAGGACCAAAATAATGAAGGCCTTTGGATAGTCTATCACTTTCCACAGATATAAGCAATATTTAGGAACAAGCTTGATATGATATTCAGAAGGGACTTTATGGCACCTAATTGTACGAACAGATCAGCATATTCTAAGAGAATATTCTGCTACTAAACGGAGTGGTATTGTGGTCAAAACAGCTTGTCTACAAGGAGAGAAGTCCACGTTCGAATCCCTATGGAGTTGAAAAAAACCAACCATTTAGTCGCCTTGAACGTAGCTATGACTTCTATTTGGATGAGAAGTCATACACCTATCACAAGTCATATTCCTATCTAATTTAAAACCATCGGCAGAAAATTTTTGGTAGGACTTAGCTTTGGTTTCCAGATTGCTCTATTTGGATTAAGAGTCATAAGAGACCACATAATCAATCGGGTATGAGGACTGAATTCATTAAGTGTAACCTGATTGTCGATAAGATAATTCAGCATGAATTAAAGTGCTTTAGTGAGTATCGTCCATCTACTATTAACCCTATCAGATTGTATTCTCACGTCTTCCTAATTTTCAACCGTATTGACCAGTCTCCGAACCTATAGGTGCACTGTATATATTGCAGATTCAGTTATTACCTTAAATACCCAAGGGTTTGAATGAACATCTGTTACCAACATCCTCTTTACAGGGAGTCAAATGAAGTTTCTGAAGTCTTTCTGGGGTATTCTGTCTCCAGTAAAGTTTAGAATTGAGAATGATACTCACATGTTTCAACATGATGAAGACTTTGAGACCATTTCTTTCCTGTTCCTTATGGTTTGGGTATTTACTCCCAGAAAGTTTTCTACGATTCAGTAAGAGAGAATTTTAAAAGAAAAACTGAACCGCTCAGGTTGTGCGTTTCAGAAACAAAGCTTTGTGGAGATAGGTCATCAACATGAACTATCGCCTTAAAACCGTTTTCCACGACATTCGTTAGTAAATTGTAAATGACTAGTTACTCTCATAGTTCCTAATAGTTAAATAGTTCCTAACCATGCATGAAGATATGAAGCTCTTAGTGACACAATTGGCAACTTCCTTAAAAAACTTTCATAACATCAAGGGGCTTAATAGTATTAGAAGCATCCATTATTTCATCAAAGGTTGCCGTAATGGACTGCTTATTATGGAGAACCATTCGTAAAGAGCTTACTAGCGAGCTAGAAACGTTGTCTCGCTTAACATTGGCACTTAAAACAATACTTGGAGGAAGACGGAAGCTTCTTTAATTTAAAAACCTGTTTTGCTCACAAAAACCTTTGCTGGGTTATATCCTCATACCAATGTGTGTTTCTTACGTTTTTGCATGATAATGATAAAAATAATCTACTTCCGTGTTTGTCTACTACGCATCATTAATAGTTGATGAAATTTGCCACTGCAGCCTATTATATTGCAGTCTGCTTTCATAACGCTTTACGCTCATGTTTTACTGTCCACTTGTGATAAGGGTCACAAAGAGATGACCATAATTTATTATCATTCTTGTCGTTAATGTTCAATTAGTTAAAGGGAAAATGGTAGAAGAGGGATTTGAGTTATGCAAATGTACTCGTCATTGTATATTGTCATTTATTATTTTATCGATTACTACAGCAGTCGATGGAGAACTACAATACAACAAGCATTCATCTCTTAATGCATTGTCGTTGATCTATTCATGTCTAATACGATTTCGAAGAGTCTAATTTAAATCACATGACATAATGTGAAGGTAGGAAACTGCATGTGCTGGTATGTAAATGTTTTCAAATATTCCAACGTCAGGTACTGCCTTTGACGTAGCTTTACAAAAAATTGTAACGATGTCAAGCCACATGAAAACATGAGGCACCTTCTTATTGAAACCACATACAGTCCAGTTCATAAGCTTAGGAAAAAAATCTCTGTTGCTTTAGGGGCGGTAAAATGGGTTATTCTAAAGCAATTTTTAAAAATATATGAGACCAAATGATACCTCTAAACCATAAGGTGTTTAAAACAGTTACTTTTTCTGGATGTAATCCACTTCTTAGTTCTCCGAGTCTCATCTGACGCCAATTTCGCTTGTTGACTCACCTACCAAGTGAGAAGTGGTCTTTATTGGTGAGGAAAATTTTGTTCGAAAAATCATCATTGAAAGCCAATTGTTCGCGCACCCAATCAGTATCAGCCGGCGGTAAATTTCGCATGAGTTGGAGGTTATAAACGTAAATAAAACACATATGTATAAAATATTTTTTTCATGATATTTTTTTTTTTTATGTAAAGTTTGAACGTTGACTTTATGTGTGAACACTACATCATTTAAATGACTTCCACGCAAAGTGTTGCAAGCAGTGATTCTTTTGAGGTAATTTTCGACCACTTTTTGACACATTGGGCGGTATCTCAGCCATAACTTGACGAATGTTGGTTTTTAAGTGCTCAA
This sequence comes from Sarcophaga caerulescens, assembly GCA_927399465.1. NCBI lineage: Eukaryota > Metazoa > Arthropoda > Insecta > Diptera > Sarcophagidae > Sarcophaga > Sarcophaga caerulescens. Next base: position 66,461,269 of record OV656868.1, read on the forward strand.
GAGTTGAAGGTTTATCTGCATAAACACGGTCTTTCGCGTAGCCCCACAAAAAAATGTCTAATGGTGTCAAATCGCATGATCATGGTGGCCAGTTGATATCGTCACGACGAGAAATTACGCGGCCAGGAAATGTCTCTTGCAATAAAGCCATATTCGCTCGAGTTGTGTGGCATGTGGCACCGTCTTGTTGAAACCAAATATTCTCCAAGTCATATTCTTCAATAGCAGAAAAAAAAAGTCGGTTATCAAATGACCATAACGCTCCGAATTGACAGTGACAGTCGTTCCATTGTCGTTTTCTAAGAAGTAAGGTCCAATCGCACCTTCGGACCAAAGAACGCACCAAACAGTAACTTTTCTTGGATCCTCAATTACTTGAGGATTCTCAGAACCCCAAATACGACAATTTTGTTTATTAACATACCCACCGAGTGTGAAATGTGCTTCATCGCTGAAGAAAAGTTTGTTCGAAAAATTGCCGATACGTACGATACGTGGCTGTGGCAGAATCTCCATTTTTGTAGTAGGTTTTGATAATTTTTATGCGTTGTGTGATAGTTAAGCGATAAATTTTCGTCAATGTCAGACTTTCAACTGAAAAGAAAAAAATTGGTTTCACAACTTAGTTTGACAGTTGTCGAATTCCAGTCCCATACTTTTGAAACCACGAAATAGCCCTTTACAATGGTAATTTGAAATTTATAATGCAACATAATAAGCTTTCATATTAGCCCAATTGTTGAGTCGACAAATTCGGATCGCCCGATGCAGTTTCATTAACAACAAGTTTGTTTGAGCAGCGTGTACTATGCGACTATTCTCATGCCTAACTACACTTACAACGCATTCATTCTCTTCAAATTTCTTTTCGATCTAGCCAATCCATTGCGCAGTAAGTGCCGACCAATAACAGGCCGCCTCTGAATCACCAAATTTATAGTGAATTTTCACTTTTTAGTTGCAGTTGTTAAACGATCCTCACCAGTAAACGGTAAGTCTTTCGACTTAGAAACCCCTAAACGGATAGCCTTATAAAAGTCTGTCTTTGTCTAGTAAGTAATGTATCGCAGTCTAGTAGGTAGTGTGTTGGCTTACTAGTCGAGAACCCGTGGTTTAACTTCCGGCTCAGACATCAGGAACATAACGTAATATGAAAAAATATGTTTTAGATGATTTCCTCTCAGCAGTCTACCGGCAAAAACTCTGATAGTAAACAAAATTGGCATGAAAAGTTTCTCAAATCTTTCTTTCGAAATTGACATTCAAATGTAAGTCACACGTTAAATTTATACAGGAGTTGCTGGACCTACAACTTAAATTCGACTCCGAACTACAGATTTTTGAGAAACTTTTGATGGCAATTTTACTTACTATCAGAGTTTTCGCCAAATAGCTGCTGAGAGGAAGCTGCCGAAGAAACATCTTTTTAAATTTCTTTTTGTTGCAGATGTTTGTCCTTGGGCTGACCAACTTCTTTCTCTTCCCTGGTTTTGGTAGAACTTGGTCAGTACAAGGACTGCGTTCACCTGTGGCGTCACAACGGCCGCTATGCGTGCTTTTTTGATATTAGAGCTACCACTCCGACCAAACCTAATAAGCCAACACACTGTTTACTAGACTACTGCCACTTCATGTGTAAAATATAACAACATTCAAATATCCGCCTCGTCTTCTCTGAGTGGAGCGCAAGCGAAATGTCTAATTTTCCTTGACTTTAGCGCACAAATCGGGATAAAGTTAAACGATGACATGGGTTATGTGGCCTTTGACATCCGCTATAGTTTGCAGTTTATTCGCCTACACCTGTGACTTGAGAAAAAGCCACAAGAGAAAATCTAATGTGGTCAAATAGCACGATCACGAATAACATTTTCACATGAGATGGCCATGCCCAACATGGTCAATACGCACAATATCCAATGTGGCATAAACTGTGCGGCACGTAACGCCATTCTTTTGGAACTACATATCGTTGACGTTCAGATAATTGAATTCAGACTGTCGTTCTCAAAGAGATATTGACAGATATCGCCAACAGTCCTAAATCCACACCAAACTGTGACTGTTTCGGGACACATTAATAGCTCTTAAATCTCCTGTGTACAGTCAAAAATTCGATGTATGCAGATGTAGATTCAAAAAGATGGCTGTTATCAAAGCTCGGAAGTTCGTGCGGTATTTTGTCACTTAAATACCACTGTAAGGCTTTTGTGAACATAATTTTCTTATTTTTATGTCATTCACTTTTGAACATATTCTCACTTTTGTCTCTTTATCTCTTAAAAGAATAATTAATTTTATTTTTCCTTTTTATTTCTTCCACGGCTACAAGCGAATGTAAATCTTTGGATATCCTGAGTGCATTTGTTTTTATCTTCATTTCATTTCTTGTCCTTTACTTCAAGTCATTCATTTCATTTTCCTATGGTTTAGTGTATAGTATGGCTTACTATTCCCATTCATAGGCTTGGCAAATGAGAATGTAATGGAAGAAAAGTTATCGATAACATGGTTTTTATTTCGTATTTAATCTTCGCGCATTCAAGTAATTCATCATATTTTCTCAAGACCATTGCATAATTACTTCATTTATTAATTTTAAATGAAGCCCATTGATTACGTACCAATTGGGGAAAAAGAAAAGACGATTTTTCTACGAAAAGAAAGAGACATGAATGGAAAAGCAAAGAAATTATTGAAACGATTACTATTTTTTTTTTACTAATTTTTTGTATTTTTTTCAGTTAAAAGTATGAAATTTATGACTGAACAATAAAAAGAACAGCCAGTAAGTATAGCAACCTTAAGACAGCACTTCGCATCTCACCAATTTTTCATTTTGAGGAATATTCTACTTTCGACGGAACTCCTTATGATTAATTTCCAATATTTCGTCATGCCTACACAGGGACCAGAAGTTCTGTTATAAGGTTTACAGGACGGATTTTGTGTACATTTAATGCGCCACTCTGCTATAAACGTGGAATGTCACCGCAACCACAGCCAACTGGCATTCTGGCATAGTTTTTGGCATGAAGAAACTCTCTGGGGACCTAATAGCCGCTTTATTGCCAGTTAACATGTATTGACATGTGTAACTACCTCTGGGAAGTGTACACCACTCTCATAATTTGATCTATCCGGTATGCTACACATAGTACATATCTTCCTGCCTCCTTATTGCCAAACTATCAGGTCTTTCTACAGGGACTTTCTAACTTTGGCAGTTGATAACGACCATCTTGTTGAAGATACATCTGTCAAACTATAAGTCGTTTATTCAGTCTATTTTTTCAAATTACCGTGTGATATATGATTCATCAACACCACAATGTAAGTTTACTGAACTGGCTCTGGTGCATTTGGCAATTTGGGTTGGTTGATCCCCGGATTTAATTGATTGTAGTACCACAATACGCCGTAGTTTCTACAATAAAAGTACATATTCGTTAATCGTCCAGAATTATGATAGAGAAGAGGGCTATGAAGATTCTGTTTGGTAGAAAAGATAGAAAAGCACTTATCGAGACTTATGGGACAAACTGAAGAAGATGAGGGGACGGTCACAATTTAATTATTCGGAACTACGATTGTTATCAGCAATTGTACTCGTATATGCTTAATTGTTATGTATATTTATTTTTTTTTTTCCGAACGTCCCCGGCCATACACTAACCCACCCTCACCCGACCGCGGAGGGCTCGTCCCCATTACGTAGGGACACGTACACACTACAGTCCGGTCTGTAGCGGGTAAAGCAAAAGTAATGGCAACGAGAACATAAAACAGCTACAGAACTTAATCACAAGCTGAATAAAGTAACAATAAACTACGTAAGACAAAATACATTTTTATATAATAATTTACAAATTAATGCAAGCATATAAGCTACGTTTAATATTACAAACACTACAATTAAAATCAATAAAATCATAATATAAATTAAAATCATTACATAATCTACGAAAAGGAAAATTAGCTCCATGGTTCGTTCTATAAAAATCTAAAGAAAGAGGACGATAGTGCCGTGAAAATCTTGCTGGAATACTGAAATTCAGGTTAGAAAGCAAAAACTCAGAGTCGATATCACCTTTAACCAGATTAAAAACAAAACAAACCCCTAAAACAGCCCTTCTACGTTCCAAAGTTGGAAGTTTCACCAAATCTAATCTAGCTTCATATGATGGAAACCCATTGGCATAATCCCATCCTAGGCAACGTAAACAGAATAATAAAAACTGCTTCTACACAGACTCTATTGAATCACTATGAAAACGATAGTATGGATTCCAAATAATAGACGCATACTCCAAAATAGGTCTAACAAGTGAAATGTACATGTCTTGTTATATAAGGATCAATGAATTCCCTAGCCCATCTCTTCACAAAACCAAGAACAGCCCGAGCCTTGCCAATTATCACACTAATATGATCAATAAAAGACAGTTTCACATCCAATAATACTCCCAAATCAAGAAATGTAGTCACAGTTTCCAAAGGGCAAGAATTAATCACATAAGTGGACGAAATTACGCCTCCGCGAGAGAAAACCATGCATTTACATTAAGATCCATTAAATTAATTCTGCACCAAGTTACAAACAAATCAATATTTCGCTGAAGAACAGCCTGACCATGATCATCATCAAAAGTATAAAATAATTTAACGTCGTCAGCATACATCAGAATATTACAATCAGAAATAGCACAAGGAAGATCATTAAGAAACAGTAAAAACAGTAAAGGACCCAAATGGCTACCCTGCGGAACACCAGAAGTAACATATACAGTCCTAGACAATACATTCCTAAACAATACCCCCTGAGTCCTAAGGGAGAGGTAGGAGTCAAGCCAACGATGAATAATATCAGGAATACCGATTAATGAAAGTTTAAGAAGCAAAATTCTATGATCAACTATATCAAAAGCTTTGCTGAAATCAGTATAAATTACATCAGTCCGAGCTCCGAGCTCCGAGCTACACAGGCTTTTCAGATAGCCCGTCAATATCATTCTGCTTATCTCACATGGGCTAACTTAAACTAAGGCTTTTAGAATGTGTGTGTGTATATTTTTTAAGAATTTAAAAATAATTGTCTGATATTGATCTAATTTTTTCTTTATATTTCCATTGAATCCGCCTTTTAATTGATTGTAAATGAAAAGTAATCAAAAAATGATTAACGATTATTATATGCGCGATTATTACTAATTTCGTTATAGAATACTTTGCGACGAGAGGAAGAGCGATACCAAACAAGCATTTGTTATTTTTCGCGTTAATAATAATAACGACGGTTCTCTTAATTCATTTGGCTAATCAAAGTAAATTATTCATCATGACCTTGTACGTCAATACATTCAGCATAAAATGGAAGAAAACGAAAAAGGCAGAGCGTAAAATAATAAAAAGAAAACAAAACAAATAAATGGCTTTTGCTAGAATATTATTTTTAATTACAAGAATCCTTTAACATTTTATTTCTCCAACCAGTTTTGATGATGAGACTGGTAACTCGCTTGCAAAATTTACTCAAACAAAATATTTGTTAAGTGAAATTAGAAAAATGAATAAGAAAACTGGTGCTTATAAAAATCCACAAGAGAGAAACTGAAAAACAGACAAATATCAGCATCGTTCGTTATTATTTTTCGTTATAAAATATTGGATAATAATTTCATTTCACCAGTCACTTATGCGTTGTTGAATAAGCCAGGAATGTGCAAACATGATGATACAAAAACAGAAGAATGAAAGTAAATAATGATACTCTAAAATTCAAGGATAATGATGCCTAAGTAAACATGCTTACACAACATCTATTTTAATTGTTATAAGACTAGGTTTTAGAAACTCATGTTCCCTCTGACAAAAGTGCATTTGATTTTTTCTGTTGCCGGAGATTTTTCAACGAACTGTCGATCACTCAAAGGTAACAGTCATATGGTTCTAAAGCATAGGGATATCGTTGAAAATTGCATCACTGTTGAGCTGGTCAAACCCGATACGAAACTCGAAATCTCTGATATGTTAAGTGTGGTAGGTATTTCGATTCGGAAAAACTCAATCTTGATGGCATAAGAAGAGGATCCTTAAAATACATGGTCGTTCACCGCTCTATACCAATTCTCACGTACAACTGCCATTTTAGTAAGTATGCCGAAAGACTTGGAATTCCGTCAAATGATTCCTCTGAGGAGGAGGAAGTGACAGTCTCCCACCTCATGAGCTAGTGTGTTGCTCTTGTCAAAAAAAGTTAAAAGTTTTTTACATTCAGTTTTCTAACATTCTTTCTGAGCTCAAAGAAATGTTTGATTCCCGTGTTGAATATTGATTGTGGTATCACAATAAGAATAAATGTTGGCCTAAGAGGCATCTTCTTCTAACCTAACCCAATCTATTTACTTTTACTGATTTCAGATGTAAATTTTTTACAAGATTTGAATTTAGTTGTGTTTCTGAATATGATTTATTTACAATATCTATGCATGTAAGAAATTAAATTATTTTTTCCCTTACCTAATACCTTAGATTTTGCTTAGTAAATTATTATAAAATAAAATATGGGTATTTGATAGAAAATTTACAGTGAAGTAAAAACATTATCTGTTGTGTGTTGTCAGTTATAGAGTTATTTGACAGGACTCAAACGCACGTTTATGGTTTTCTAGTATTCCAACCGTTTTATATACAATTCAGCTAACTTACGTCTTTGTATATGGTAGTCCATGGCAAGTTAGCAAAATAGGTCATATCAGTATTCGAAAATACCTGTTGTATTTTAATGTAAATCTTATATTTCTGGTGGCGACCTAAAAATATTGCAGTCAGATAATATTGCAGTCAGATATTATTAGGAGATATCTTTGAGTTTGTCTTTTGCAGAATTGTATTCATATTTCTTTTCCTTTCCCTTTGGTTAGTTCCTCTTGCAAAACAAAAGCATATTTACCACACAATTTTTAATCTGTGCTACATTTGTTTAAATGCTGTCCCTAAGTTTCGTATTAAATGTGGCTTCAATTACACAAAGAATTCTCTGGAAAATATACAGTAATCCCTCGATTAACGTCGAAACGACGTAAATTGAATTTCATATTGCTCATACTACAAAATAGTGTGTTTTTAATAAGGAACTTAAAAAAGTTACAGTAATCCCTCGATTTACATCGCAGTTGGTTCCAAAAAAGTCGACGTAAATCGAATGACGACGCAAATTGAAGTTAGAGGGAACGAAAAATTTGACGACGTAAATCAAAACAACGTTAATCGAGGCGACGTAAATCGAAGGATTACTGTAATAAAGAATCAAAAGAATTGTATATGGTATAGCAAATTAAATGAAATGTCACTTGTTGGCCGTTTTATGTCCATAAGTATGCAAAAAAGAAAAGAAACATAATGAAAATATAGGAAAAGAAAAGAAAATAAAAAAACCATTAAATACAACATTTGTTTTATTATCGCAGCAATTAATCACACTCTTAAGGCTTACCAGTCTTAAAGATAAACGACATTTGAATGACCGCCTCGAAAATTAATACATAAGCTGCAGTGATTTTGTGATCCCTGAACATCTAAATGACCATTACAAACTAAACAGTCTGTTATCATAGAATCGAGAAAAATGCCATGAAAAATGTTTTGTGGGAAAATATTTTGTTTTCAAGCAAATACAAAAAAATCGTTCTTCACCACTCATTTAATTAAAATTCTACTTCTTGATTTCTTTTGCTATTTTCTTCTTGTTATTGTTTCTGTAATTTTGGTTTTTCGCTCTCCATAAGCCTAAAGAATAAATGGAAATTTACATAAAAAACAGAACCTTAAAAGGCAATAAATTACGTCTGCTGTATACGGCCAATGAAAGGAATTTCAAGGCTTGGGGCTGCTTTATTTGAAAAGAAGTAGGAATAAGGAATTAGATAAGAAAGCAGATTAAAATTGTCAATGACTCCGTAGACGTTGTTCCCAATTTGGTTTTATTAAAATTACTTTTCATTGAATCGTTTAATTTCAAACTTCATGATAATTTTTCAGAACTTATAGGGGTTAAATTGCCACAGTGGGAAGACTGATTGCGATTCTGTTCTGCAATACATTTTGCAATCTCATTCAGACCGATCCGTTTAAGAACTCATACGTCATAGAAAAATTAGACGTTTGGATAGCAAACAGAATAGAAACGTCCACTATGTTATTGAAATTTCTTTAAGTACACTTTTATTAAATTCGAATTACCCTATATATTAAGATAAGGTAAACTTTTGTGTCCGCCTCTAAGGGAGAAAAATCTTTCTATACTAGTTCCAAGAACATTAGGCGGATTACGTTATCTTCTTATCCTCTAAAGAGCTTAAAATGTTTGTGGACATTCATTTACGCAGGATCACTGATCCAATATGTTTGTTCTACAGATCTTTGTAACGGAGATCTTCAAACCGCGATTGCTCTCTTCAAACGCATCGTGCCTTCACATAAGACTGACTGAACTCTTACTAACTCTGTTGCCTGCTTTGCCTTGCCTTTTATATGGCAACGTAAACAGTGTGATGAATGTTCTTGAAGGCGAATGTTATTGGCTTCGCCTTCTCGAGATCTCTATAAATGTAAACATCGTTGTTTCATTATTGTTGTTTGTGTATTTTGCTTACATTTATTCTTGTAGTGTTTGTTGTTTTATTTTTATTTACTTTTTACCATTTTTTGTGCTGGTTTTTGTTGTAATATTACGCAGTGAGATAATTTGTAAACAAGTTCATTGTTTTTGTAGCTTTTGTTTATAATTTTAATGTTAAACGTTGTAAAAGCAAAACTCCAGCATGTATTTGAATTTTTCCATTTTCGTAACAATATTCTTCACAGCGAAGTGATGGCTAATATTGTAATAGAATAAAAGAAGATGATATAATTAATAAATGTAATAGAAACATAACTTACATTATCCTACTTCTAACGCATTCTATCATATATAAAATTGTGTCTTAAAAAATTGTTATTGATATGCCGCTCAAAAACATTTTTTTAGATTCTGTTTATTTATTTGGTGTTAAATCATCCCATACAACATCAATATTCAATAGTTCAATATTCAGTTGATAGCTCGTTAAAGCATCAGTTTATTTAATGAAGTAATTGATGCAATTATAAGCCATCAAATAAATAAAAAAATATTTAATTTTTTATTAAAATACTTAGTGTTTATAAAACAAGGCAAGGGGTGCTTATCTAAAGTTGTGTAATTAAAAAATCCATACTGTTGTTTAAGTTAATAGATCAAGTGTTTACTTGCGTTAGCAAATTTGTTAAAGGCGTTCCGAGTTTTTTACATCACGGTATCCTCTTGATAAAGTAAAACTTGCCTCTAATATTGTTACGTTTTTACCTCTTTTAAAACGTTTAAAATATGAGTTTGTAGATTGCAAATAAAAATAAATTTTTCTTTAGTTTTAATTAAATTCTTTATTGTTCGCACAATTCTGTGTGCCACTGTTACAACTTGATGTAAACAACAACAATTGCTTTGTTTGTTATTCTTCTTTACACTCTTTTGCGTAACAGTAACAATTGTTCGAGAGATCTTTATAACGGAGATCTTCAAACCACGATTATTCTCTTCAAACACCGCGCGTCTTCACACGAGACTGACTGAATTTTTACTACTTCCGTTGCCTGCTTTGTCTTTCCTTTTATATCGCAGGGTAAACCGTCTGATGGATGCTTTTGAAGGCAAATGCCTTCGTCTTCCCCAAATCTCTATAAATGTAAACAACATGTTTATGTTGTTGTATTTCTGTTTACATTTATTCTTGCAGTTGTTGCATCACTTTTTTTATACTGCTATTTTTTTTGGTATATTTTTGTTTACTTGTTTATCATGTAAACAAGTTCATTGTTTTTGTTTTTGTAGCTTTTGTTCACAATTTTAATGTTAAACGATGTAAAAGCAAGGGGTAATATAATATTGGGTAAACAGCTTGATAAGACGGATTTGCTTTCTTTCATTTGTGGTTTCTGTCTTTAATAACATAAAGAAAATAAAGAAAATAAAGAAAGAAACAAACTTTAGAACCACTTCCTAATCATGGATTTATCTAAAAACACCGCATGACAAGTGAATGACTTAAATCTCACACACAATTTGTTTGATTCAAATTTAAAGATTTGGAGGCGTTTAAAGAAAGACCTGATAATTCGGAAAATCAGGCTATCCAAAACCATATACTTGTAAATTATTAACTTTTACAAGCGACACCAAAAACATACGAAATACACTTGAGTGAAGGTCCTTGCCCTTTTTAGCAGAATTATAAATGCATGAGTCATAGCTTTTACAGTGGTGGTCTATTTTGCAACATTAATTTTTAATCGCTTTTACTGCAAGCTGTATATACAACATACAGTTTCTATATTCACCCTAAAAATCTTATAAATTTTAATACATATTCAAATTTCTTTTGTAAATATTTTTTAAACCCTTTAAAAAGAAAATAAGGCCACCATAATGGTTGTTGGTTTTTTAGTTAAAGGTTCAGTGGCTTAAATCCATATTTGAATGAATAAAAATTATATTATAGTACCATACACATACTGTATGGTAGTTTAGGTGGGTGAACGTTTGTATTGTAAGAGTATCACATATCTATGCTGTGGATACTTAGTGATTTTTATGTCATAATTTAAACCAGACAACTATTGTGAGCATAAGTAACGCAATTCTATGTGCTCCTAAATGCTAGTAAATGCACACCGCAGATAAAATGGTGAGCTGTGGTGGATAAAGTGGCCATATACGCGTTAAATGATTACAGTGGGATGCGAAATATGCATATTTCCACTTATAAACAATTTTAATAATATATGAAAAAATTATTGCTAAAAGTCAATGTATTATTAATTAATCCACCAGTTTAAATTGAACTCAAAGAAAACTTTTGATTAGCTTTTATAGATTTATTCTAAATATGTCGGTAATGCTGTTAAGAAAGTTATCAGGTTAATCACTAACCACAAAATCTTACGCATCGTTTCTTTTTTTGACTACTAAAGAAACAATTCAAATTCATGCAGTTTAAGATACGAGATACATAATATTTAAAATATACTTTCGGTTTTAAAGATATACATCACAAAATACCTGAAGAAAAAAGTTCCCGCAAAAAATGCCAAACGAAAAAAATCAACACCGGCAGTGATAACTTTATTTAACGCCGTTGCTTCAAAAAGAAAAACAAACCAAAAAAAGTGAGAAATCAACAGAACGTGCAAAGAAGTGATACAAGAAAACGCGTTGGCGTAGCTACCTAGGGGCTAGGCGGGGCAGTGCCACGGAGCCCTCAAGCTCAGGGGGCCCTCGAATCCTTACCACAAATCTCGATCGAACTGAACTTTTGGAAATTTCTACCATTTTCAAAATAAATATGACAGGTTGGAACCCCACTTTAATCATGACAACTCAGTTGAGAGGAATTCAAAAGTTACGCCTAGGCAAATTCCCTAAATTCTTTCTGAAGGTTGGCACTGTTGTCAATTTGACGTATAGTGATATATTCGTTTTATTATTCATCGATGTGCGTTTTATTGTGAATTCGAGTTAAGATTTTTTTTCGAGAACGGTTAAGAAATTAATGCTGTATCAGGAGAAAGTAAGCTAATGTCAATAAACTTTTTTCTACTGGTCAATATAATGGTTCAATTTTATTTAATTTTACCACTCATATTGATGTCCATTAAGTCAATAAATCGTGTCATATCTATAGATTTCGGCTACTGCTCACAAATCCAAGTCACTAGTAGGTACATTAATTCAGGTCCGCGGGCAGGATATCGTTCATGGTCTCCACCGTTAAATGTGGTAACACTAACCGTAAAAGTCGCCGTAGTCTAGTAGGTATGGTGTTGGCTTATTAGACGAAAGGCCCGAGTTCAAATCCCAGGTCAGACATCAAAACGAAAATATGAAAATATTTCTTCGGTGACTTCCTCTCAGCAGATTTCTTGCAAAAACTCTGAGAGTAAAAATTGCCATGAAAAGCTTCTCAAAAATCTGTCGTTCGGAGTCGACACTCATGTATAAAATTAACGCACACAACACGAGTGCCTACTCGAGCACAATCTAATATTGTATTGTTTAAATTTATTAGAAAACTAAAATTATGGATAAAAGAAGAAACCCAGTGGTGCATTTAAACGCAAACAATGCGAAGAAAGAGAAGATATTAAACAAAAATTGCCCAAAATTGTCAAGTTTTTTAGTCAGCCTTCTGCAAGTACATCTTGCCAAAATATTTCTATTGATATTGAAATATTTATGTTTTTAGAATCTACAAGATATCTGAGTGCAACAATTCAAAATGATTGAGAGCTTGGGGACGAATCTTGAAACCCATCTACTAGAACAAATTAGAGCGTCACCGTTTTTTGCCATCATAATAGGTACGACACAGGACATATCGAAGGTAGATCATCTAAGCATTGTGTGTTGTGAGGTATGCAGTAATAACCAGATCGGAAAATGGACAGCCAATTGATATAGAAGTAAAAGAAGTGTTTCTAGGCTTTTATGCAGCCATCAAACATGGCCCGACCTTGAAACCCTTGAATCTTCTCTATTTCGTTTTATTAGCCAAACCTACACCAAGTATTAATTGGAATTTATGTTGTTACTGTTTAATATTTTTATTACCTGACCTTCAATGCACAAAAAAGAGCTTATGTAGCTTAGCATTTTTAAAGTATTTGTATATTTCATATTTTTATTTGATAAAACTTAATCAGTTTACATAGCAGGGGGCCATAGGGGCCCCATTTTTTAATTTGCCCCAGGGCCGTTGCTTGCCTAGCTACGCCACTGAAGAAAAGGTAGACAAACACTAACGAAACTTATGCACTGATGGCAGGCATAACGTTGTTCCAGGCAGTCAAATCAAATATAGAAATGAGGTGATGAGTAAAGTCAATGTTGCCTTTATATTGTCAGTTAAAATTTTATTCATGCATTATGAAGTGGAGTATTGTATTCCACATCATACTTCTTTTCTATTTTGGCTGCATTTTTAGTGCTGCTGTTGCTACAGCATAAAAGGCTCCATGCCAAACTTTCAACATAATTTATATGCATTTCGGAGTACAGGTGCGATAACATCAAAGGGAAGTAAAAAAATTATATTTTGATGGCTACAACACACAGACATTGTTTGTATAACTAAAAGAAAACCTTCGTCCTCTTGTGTATGCGGTCGAGAAGTCTCAAAATAGACGTTGAGACACCGGTCCATACATGAGAGTTGTACTCCATTCTCGATTGGATATACATACATACATACATACATAATTGGCCTTTACAACCCTTTAGTCAGGAATTCAACCTAGCTTCTCACACCACTTATGTTGTGTTCGTTAATTTTTTACATGAGTGGTGGGACCTACAGTTTAAAGTCGACTCAGAACGACAGATTTTTAAGAAGCTCTTCATTGCAATTTTATTTACTCTTAAAGTTTTTGCCAGAAATCTTCTGAGAGGAAGTCGCCGAAGAAATATTTTTTTCATATTTCGTTTTGATGCCTGACCTGGGATACGAACCCGGGCTTTACGTCTAATAAGCCAACACATTACCTACTAGACTACGGCGACGGCAACGTAGTACAATGCAGTAAACAAAAACCAAAAAGTTTACATTAAATACTTGAAGAAAAAAGTTCGTATAAAACAACCCACACACATTTGCTGTACGTTTAGAGAGTGACACAGCATGCTTGAAATCCTGTAACATATACAAATTATATGCAATTGTATTTAGACAAAAAGACGACAGCCACTTTATCTTTATCTCTGGTATCTTAAATAAGAATTACACGTAAGCATGGCACAGCAATATACGTAGGCATTGCTTAGAGCTTAGAAGCTCTACTACTGTTATGGTATGTTTTGTTCCAAGTAACTTGACTGTTTTTCTGTTTGTCTGACAAACTGTTTATTTCTTTTCCTTTTTTGTTTGATGGTTTATTTGGTACTCATTTCTTTGATAATCATAAAGCAACTGTTTTTCTGTTGGGCAAGAACACTGTGCACGTATGTATGTACAAAGTGAAAGGTCCACACTATGTGGGAACTGATGTTTAGACAGTAGCATAAATTTAAAAGAATCTGCTGAGCAAAAAAACATGAAAACGTCAGTCGTCCATTTGTTTGTTTATAACTCAACCTGTTTTTTATGTGTAACATTTACGATTGATGGTTTAAAGTAATTGTTAACATTGTTCTTAACAGTTTCCAGTAGTTTCTCCCAGCAGTACGTCAATCAGTGTGAATTAAAAACTGGAGCCCGAGTACCATTTGTCTTAGAATAGTTTTTATATGATTTTTATATTCTTTTGAAATTGAATTAAACATCAGCTAAGTCGGGCGTTTCAATCCAAGCGTGTATAACTTACAACATTTACGTTCTAAGGCATCAATCAATACGACATCAATGAGTTATTCTTGTGTATTCAAAACCCGTCAACATTGGTTGGTTTGGTAGCCCACTTCATATCGCCGTCGTCCAAACTGCCTCAATAAACAACATTTGAGAGAAGTTTCGTTCAGTCACTTTTTTGCGTAGAAGATGCACATCCTTGGGAAATTATACGGTGAGCATGCCGTATAAAAAACATAGTGTATCGATTGGTTTGCCCATGTCAAAAATAACGATTTTGACATTAAAGACAAAGAACGTCCGGCTCAGTCAAAAAAGTTTGATGACCATAAGTTAAAAACATTACTCGATTAAGATCCGAGTCAGATGAAAGAAAGGCTCGCTCTATGTTTAACTCGAGTAAAGGTTTTATCCTGCATTAAAGCAGGATTAATTCGAAAGCAATGAAATCATGAACTGATGCCAAGAGATATTGAAAGACGATTTTGTATATCTAAAAACTGTTTGATCGGGTAGCGCAGACCTTTTCTCTTATGACTACCATTTGTTTCGATATCATGCCGAATATTCTCACTAGAATACACTTCACTTCAGAGCAGGGTATTAAAAATATGATCAGTTCATACTTGGCCTCAATTTGAAGTCTAGAAATTACCCAAAAAATGAAAAAAGGTCGTAACTTTCAATGGACAATACTTTCAATGACGTGTTCTCCTGAAAACCTTAATCTTAATAAAGAATTCATGTCCAATAAAAATAGTCGCGGTAGTCTAGTAGGTTGTGTGTTTCTCAAAAATTTGTCGTTTAAAATCGATTTTAAACTGAAATTCCCGCCACTCATGATTAAAATAACACACGAAACTAGGTCGTAATCCTGACTGAAAATGTTGTAATAACCAACTATGTATGTATGTTTGTGTGTGTACAATAAAAATGGCCATTTTTTTTGCTATTCTATCATAAATTGTGAAAAACCGCTGGAATAGAATGTGCATATGATTATTGGTTTTTACTTCCATTCAAAGCTGCACTTGTGACATGACACCGAGAGCAATAAGAGCGAGCGTTTTGATATTTCAAATACCAAGGAAAAGAAGATAAATGTTATCTAAACGTTAAGAAACATAACCTAACTAAATCGATTTTCAATTACTGCAATTGTAAATGTTTACTTTCTTGACATGGATATTTATTTTTACATTCCACCCCTTTCCTGCATTTGTTTGTATATTCTCGTAAAAATTATTTTCATTACAAAAAAAAAAAAACAAGTAAAAAAATATTGTAACAATAACAATTACAATAAATAACCATTTGTCACATTGTTAGCAGAAACAACTATAAAACAAAAAGAGAGATAGAGAAAGACAGAGAGAGAAAGAAGAAAGGATAAACGAGTTTATCTGGATTAATTATACCACAATTGCCAATAACGACTTGTTTAATATTGTTGTTTGAAAAATGACATTGCAATTGTACACAAATTGACACAATTGCAGGCATTTTTTGCTATTTTTGAAAAATTAAGTCAATTACTGGACGTTTCCAGCCGACATTGGTTTTGTGACACTTTTGTATTCCTATGCTCTTATAAACAGTTGTCCTTTGTTGCTGTTTTTTACTTAAAATTATTGCACGAATACTCCTTCCTACAACACCTCTCGTTGTTCTCCTAGTTGCGACGTTAACAATAGAAAAATTGTAACAAGAAAATTAAAAAAAAAAAAAAAAAATTATGACAAATTACTTTTGGGAGAGATAAACAAACAGGATAATCCACGGCATATTTATAAGAGGTAGGAGCATCTGTACAACAAGTACAACAATGCAAAAACAACAGGCATTTTGTTTTTGTTAAAGTGCTAGCGGAATGTCAAAAAAATTAACCCTCAAACCTCCATAGGAAATTAATAAAAGCAATTAAAAAAACTAAATAAATTTTATATATTGAAATTTCTTTTGATTTTTATGTCATGCTTAATTACGCAATAGTGCGGCACCTATAAATTAAAAAAAAAAAATATTCCATGCAGTCGATAACATTTCCACTTTATGTAAAGAACATGTTTTTATATGGCCATCGAAAAAAATGGCAGCTGCAAACGTCATTTGTTATTGGTCATAGTTTATGCACCTAGTTGGAGAGACAGAAACCTTTTTTTGGGTAATTCACCACTCTCGTCTAAATAAATATAGTAAATCTAGGTTGTAGTTTAAAAGATATGTGTATTTAGTGTTAAAGACTTAAATATTATTAATCATCTTGCAAAAATTTTAATAAAATTAGCTTTGAAATAGTAATCCTGAAGAATTTCTAGAGTGCGTATCGTTAAGAATACATCCGGTACATATGAGGGTTTATAAATACGAAAATGATTATCGAAACAAAACACAAAAAAAAAACAACAAAATTTTAACATTCAAATACTCGTCAGCTGTTGAGACGATCCTATCTATTGGATATGCCTTGGGATAATCTAAGCGAATGACTTCATAATTTTGTTGAAACAGAAACTTTAAAGAGCAATTGAAAAAGAAAATTGGAATATTAAATGTTGCAAAATGTTTAAAGTAAATATGGGGAACATGAATGGGTCAGTAATAAAATAGGACGACTTGAATTCATCTATCACATACACAAAATTGGTCATTACAACCATTTAGTCAGAATTACGACGTAGCTTTTCACACCAATTATGTTGTGTGTATTAATTTCATACATGAGTGGTGGGACCTACAGTTTAACGTCGACTCCGAACGACAGATTTTTGAGAAACTTTTCATGGCAATTTTATTTACTCTCAGAGTTTTTGACAGAAATCTGCTGAAAGAAACTCGCCGAAGAAATATTTTGTTATATTACGTTAAGTTGGAGATGCCTGACCTGGGGTTCGAACCGAGGCTTCACGTGTAATAAGGCAACACACTACCTACTAGACCACGGCGACTTCAATTCATCTATCGCCTTGCGGTAATCACTTCATTGGTGGGCACCTTTGGTGGGTATGTCCGTGTTGCTGACCCTGAGAATCTACAAAATGGCCTCGGATGCGGACGGGTCGGCCGGGATTCTGTCACTCGACCGGTGGCGGTGGTATATCTGGTCTAGAGAGATAGCTGGAAGCTTGGCTCCTGTTCAGACTTCACCAATCTTGATGATAGCCGCCTTGTAGAGCTTAAAAAATCGGAGATCGGAGCAGCCTTGGAACCAACCTCCATCGGGGCAACTAGGTGAAGAGCCTTGGTTGGGGACCATGACCTCGAGGAACACCTTAAGGTGGGTTCGCTATACCAACTTCCAAATAGAGGGAGGGATGGTGCCCTCTGATCTATGATCGCCTAGTTAAAACTTTCCTTAGTCACCTAACAGAGACGATTGGAGGGCCTACTGCAAGTGGAAAACTTCTCAAAGCAAGCAAACAATTGGATTTAAGACTGCATGAATATAATATAGGAGGAATGGAAACATTAGAGAGTGAACGATACTCTAAAAGTGTATAAACACTCTGAGAGAATATTTGAGACTTTTCGTTTTCTCCGAAGTGTATAAATAAATCAAATACCAAAGCCTTAATAAGATGTTCGCGCGGCGATCATCATTGTGGTCCAAACGTCTATGATCAATGAAAAGGTCTTCACATCCCTTAATTGTGTGCCGTAATCTCAAATCTACAAGTGGAGGGCTTACTGAAGTCAGGGCTTTTGGGGTGGTTAGGTTTGCGAGGGCCCGAAGGGCGCTCTTAAACTTACTGCCTTAGGTCGTTTGGTCCCAAACGGGCTGGAGGGAAGCGTTTAGCTCAGAAGATTTCTGCCTCTGCAGTAACCAGAAAGGCGGGGGACGGTCATTTTGGTGAGACGTAGCCCAATCCAAGCGCCCCTTTTCACCTTCTAATAGGAGGTGTGGGTTCTTTTGGAGATAATGCGTCTTCAATATGCCCAGACGCTAGCACTCAAGATATTATTGACACCCGACGATGGATCTTTGTAGTGCGCTTGCGTGGCCGAATTGTTGGTCGATTCCTTGACTCCAACCAAAAATTTGCCATCCGATTTGGAGGTGAAAAGTGCCTTAGATAATAGTGCGGAAACATAAGGAATGTGGAGCCGCGGCACTAGGGTATAATTTCGGAGCTGGGATCTTCCGTACAATATGAGGATTATCCGATTTAGAGGCGGTTATGACCACCAAACTGGAGAGCCTCTAAATGATAAGCCGGCCGCTGAATTCGCAGGAGTTTTTTGTGTTCATTTTATAACCTTTAATTCTGTGTCGTCCACAAAATATTTAAGATTATATGTAGCACATGAGATAGAAATTATCGAAAATATATTGTTACGTTTTTACCTTTTAAAAACGTTTAAAATGATTAGATTGCAAATGAAATAAAAATAAATTGCTGTTTAGTTTTAATTAAAATCCTTTATTATTCGCACAATTATCTGTGCCACTGTTCACAACTTGATGGTACAACAACAATTTGTTAAGTTCGATATTCTTCTTTACACTTCTGTTCGCGTAAGCACTAACAACTGTTTGTTAGATCTTTCCAACGGCGATCTGTAAACCACGACTGTTTTATTCACACGCAACGCATCTTCACACAACACTGACTGCATTCTTACTACTGGTTGCCTGCCTTGTCTTACCCTTTTATATGCTCACGTAAACAGTCTGATGAACATTCATGAAGTAGAATGTTCGTGGTTTCGACTTCCCGAGGGATCTATCGCGGTTTCATTGTTATTTGTGTATTTTGGTTGCATTCTTTGCTGTTCCGTTCTCGCTTACTTGTCTATCCCCTGTTCTCTCATACCGATGTTGTTGGTTTACTTGTAACAAGTTCGTTGTATTTGTTTGTGTAGCTTTCGTTTATCGTTTCAATGTTAAATGATGGTATACTGTTTCCATTTTCGTAACAATACTATATATTACATGAAACAATAAAGCAACAACCTACAATTAACGTCAAAAAGTGTAAAATATTTTTTTAAATTTTTTTATTAAATTTGATATTAAAGGTAAAGCACTTAAAAATTCGAAGAAACCCTATCTTTATCCTTTGTTAGTTGACAAAATGTTAAAAATCCATTAAATTCGCAATTTGCTAAGAAAATTTATAAAGTTTTTGCTATGATGGCTTTAATTATTTACAATCCTAAGGGTTACAATAGAAATGACTATCCAAAAAAAATTAATAACAAAGGGAGACTAACATAAAAGAAAAACATCCCAGGAAAACAACTTACGTAAGTCCTTCATACATTAGAGAAGTCATAGATGAAATAAAAAAATAATACATTCTAAGACCATGCGTAACAATGCTTAAAAATGGCAATGTGTACATTGGAAACAGCACGACTTTGTCATCATTCTTGTTGACTTCTATCAACACAAATACATCTCTTAAGGCGGATGACTGTGTCAAAGATTCTTTAGAAATAGTTCTTCTCTTGTTTTTTTTTTTTTCTTTTTCAACATCTATTGTGTCGCAATGTCAGTAGCAATAACCATGCGTTTGACATTGTTTTACTTACCAAAAGGAGAAAAACCTGAAAGTGGAAGTTACCAAGCCAAATTAATTTGTGTCTGTTTGACAATATTTGAGGGATTTTTTCATTAAACAGATGAGTTTTATATTGTAACGTATACCAACACACATCATTATTATTATACTTATGAGAATGGAGCAACATTTTCTATTTTTCTGATTTTGTAATTTCGGAGGAGTGACTCATTGTGACATTTGAAAAATTAAAAAAAATTACAAGTAAAACAACTAAAACAAAAAAATTGGAAATTCGTTGACATAAAATTAAAAATATTTCAAACAACACTTGATTTCTTTTACTTTGGTCAACAGATTCCTTATTTTCTTAAGCTCATTAAAATGTAACTAAAAAAAGTAAAAATGAAAGCGAAAACCAGTAGATACACGTAAACACAAAATTGCTCGCAAGTACAGAGGGAAATAAGAGCCGGAAAGAAAAAAAGAAAAAGAAAACTGATTCATACAGTCACTTTTTTTCTAGGACTAGGTGAAATAGAAAAAGTGAAATGACACAGAATTAGAACAACAAATAAAGGAGTTTTGGAAGGAAAAATTATAAAAAATCTTGGACATGCGAGGGGTTTAGAAGCATACTGTTACGAAAATGAAAAATTTAGATACTGGTGTTTTGCTTTTACATCGCTTAACATTAAAATCATAAACAAAAGCTACAAAAACAAGACAATGCAGTAAACAAACCTGTTTACAAATTATCGTACTGCTTAATATAACAACAAACACCAGCATAAAAAATTGGTAAACAAGTAAACAGAAATCCACAAACAACACTACAAGAATAAATGTAAACAAAATACACAAACAACAATAATGAATATAAACAACGATGTTTATATTTATAGAAATGTCGAAAAGGCGAAGTCATGAACATTCGTCTTCAGGCTGTTTACCCTGCCATATAAAAAGCAAGAAAAAGCAGGCGGCTGAGTTAGTGTAGTTAAGTCAGTTTTGTGTGAAGACGCGTGTGTTTGAAGAGAGTAATCGTAGTTTGAAGATCTCTGTTACAACGATCTGTCGAATAATTCTCTAGTAATTGTTGGTGTTTATGCAAAGGGTGCAAACAGAGGAATAACAAAAAGAAGGCAATTGTTGTTGTTTACAAAAAATTGTGAACAGTGGCACATAGAATTGTGCGAATAATAAAGTATTTTAATTAAAACTAAACACAAATTTATTTTTATTTTGTTTGCAATCTACGAGCTCATATTTTAAACGTTTTTAAAAGGTAAAAACGTAACAATATTTTAAAATAAAAATTTCAAAAGTATTTTAAATAAAAAAAAAAAATGGAACAAAGCATTTAAAAAAATTAAAAAATCTAAAACAAAGCTATTCCACCACAAAAATAAAATAAATTGAGATGGTCAGATGCATTTAAGGGCCATAAAAAACCAAAAAGAGAATTTAAAGGTCATGTGTGAAAAATTTTCTATTTATGTTTGTTGTCGGGGTAATAAAATTTTAACTTTTAATATTTAAATAACGGCTGTTAGGTAAGGTTAGGTTAGAGAGATCGAATTGATCCAGTGTACAACGTCCTAGCTTCTCACACCACTCATGCTGTGTTCATGAATTTGAACGCCACGTGAGTGGCGGTACCTATAGTTTAACGTCGATTCCGAACAACAGATTTTTGAAAAAATTTTTTTATGGCAAATTTTATTTACTCTCAGAATTTTTGCCAGAAATCTGCTGAGAGGAAATCGCCGAAGAAATATTTTTCATTCATGTTTCGTTTTGATGCCTGATCTGGGATACGAACCCGGGCTTTACGTCTAATAAGCCAACACACTACCTACTAGACTACGACGACTTCAGTGGGCGGCTGTTGTGAATCTGTAAAATTACATTGTAAAAAAGAAAAAAAAATTAAAAATTTGAATTAAGTTCTTTTAATCTTTTAATCACTGCAAAAATTGCAGCAAAAAAGTTTATAAAAACAAAAGCTTTTTAAATGCGATTAAAACTTCACTTATTTTCAATGGTGACATATTTTACTTCTTGCGTTGATCTCTTGATTTACTCAGACAGCCAGGCCAGGGATTAAGTCCCTAACGAACGTATTTTCACTGTTCTTTCTAGTCCATAAACGCCGAGAATTATTTATGGAATTTTTGGATCATCCAAAGATAACTCTTTTATAGTTTCTAGGACATAGGAATATCGTAGGAAATTGCATTGCTGATGGGTTAGCTAGAGCTGGCACGGAGCTCCTAATCTCCGACATGTTACAAAGGATAGGTATTTAGATTGCCTCAGTTAATTTCAATATTATACACTCGTTTTACAGGGCAACAATTGGATACGTACAATATAGCTAGACTCTGCTGGTGACGTAAGTAGAGGACCGACGCACTTCCGCCCTTAAATCTCATGGCCATCCATCACTCAACATCGATATTTACGGGCCACTGTCGCTTTAATAGACATACCAAAGAGCCATTCCGACAAATAACTATTGTAGGAATTGTGGAAAATACTGTCTTTCTCTCCAAGTACCTGCTCTTGCTATAAAGAGACGAAGATTTTTGATATCTCACTTTCGGACATCCTTAACCGAGCTCTTTTATCTAAAAATTGCTGCAATAGAAAGATTTGTTATGGAATCGGGTTGCTTTCCGCCAGGGAATGTTCGATCACCGAATTGAATTAGTCGTGTTATCGCAATGGTCTAAGTGTTACGTCTTGCTTATCTAATGTAACCAACCAATATTTTATTTGGTACATAGTCTTTTAAAAGCAAATACATATATATCTAAGGTGAGGATAATATTTTAGTTTTCCGATCTCACTTTGATTAGCATCTGTTTAAACAGTTTTTCTATATTTTTTTTGTAGACCACTTTTCCTAAAACAAACATAACTGCCACTGCTGCATATAATTTTGTTTCCCATTTTGTAGTGCTGAAATCAAAATCTTCCAGCTTACGCTGGCCTGTTAACACATATTTAATGTATTTCGAAAAACCGAAACTCATATCCTCTTTATTTTCCTTTTATCATCACCTCTTCTTATCTATACAGAATTGTAAATAGTTTTATTGTATTGACGTCAGCTTCTAAGCTGTGGTGTCGCGTATTTTGTTTTGTTTTTAAGATTTATTTTGGCTCATGTTCAGTTGCATCAAAGGATTTGCATTGGTTTTTGCTGTGTTTGCGTATAAGAAAAACTTTACTATTTGCAATTTACAGAACCTCAGTTGTAGAGATTAGTCAATTTGTTATCGTTGTTTTATTTATATGCCGCAGCTTGGCTTTGGTATGAATATGAATTTTCTTGAAAGCCTTTGTATAAATAATTGAAGAGCAACAAAACTGTTAACAGTATTTATTAAAGCTAGTATCTATTATATTTTAAATGAAATTTATTTGTATATTAATTAAAAACCAGTATCTCAGACCTTCTGCGCGGTGTAGTGTCACAGACAAGAGCCTCTGGTAGGAATTGAAACCACAACCCTCACACTACTCAATAGATGACCATTTACTTTTGACAATCCTGTGGCAGACAGATGTGTATTTTCTGAATTGGCTCAGGAGCAGTTGGCAAGGGACTCTTGTTTTCATTGAAAAATCAGGTTCATTAATGAGACTCACTTCTGGATGAATAGGTACGTAAACAAACAAAATTGTCGAGTGTTTTGTGTGGGTTATGGTCTGGCGTTCTTTAAGAATGTCTTTGACCAGGCCATTTCTATTAGTGGCAAGTACTGTAGGTCGATCATTATCAACTTTCTTTAACCTGAAATGTATGATTTGCATACCAATGATATGCGGTTTTAATGGGACGGTGTGTCAACACAGCTTATGCCCTTTTGAATTTTCTGAAGGAGCTATAGGTGGCATGATAATGTGCACTGGCCATTACACTTTATTTTTCGGTTGTATTCTTAAGTAGCAGGTGTATGCGAAAAGGCCACAAACCAGAAAGCCAACATAACCCAAATTCATCATCTTTTATGCGCCAGTGTCATAGAAAATTGAACATTTTAAATAGAATCCATGAGAAAACGCAATTTTGTACGTTAGACCCTATTGGTTTAACACTGTTTTACAACATCTGCTTATCAGAACTTGACAAAATTTAATAGAAATCGTTGTTTTGCACATTTTTATCGTTGGCAAAGTTGAACACCTGTTTTTCCAAAAAGTTCGATTTTCGGTTTGTATTTTTAAAACTTTCTAAGTGATATTCCAACAACTAAAATTAATTTTCGATTAAACTAATGTAAGTATTATTAATTTCAGTAATAAAAAAATTTTAAAAAATAGTTAAATGTGTAAAAAATACAATTGTTGTATGTTGCCAATTGTCTACACCGCGTGTTTAGTGTTGTACAATTTTTGGTTATATGTTTTGTGTTTTATATTATATTTTGTCATTTTTGTTTAAGCTGGTCACTCTAAACACTAATTAATTAATCTTGAATTGTGTAAACACTAATTTTAAGTTATCTGTGTAAAAACGCTTATGTGGATGATAAAAGAAAAGAAAAGAAAATAAAAAAAGGATTAATTCGTTATTCTCGATCAACCCCCCAAACCCGAAGGTAATTAATTTTTTAATTTAATTATTCTGTATTATTTCTAATACATTTGTTTATTTTCCTTTTCGGCTTAAACTAAAATATTTGTTTAATTTACCCCGCACTCCCGTAAAAAAATTATTTTGACTTAGTTAATTAGAGGTCCATTATTGTTATAAAATGGAACGTAATTTGAGGAATTTTAGTAAAAATTTCAATCGTTTCTCGGATTTTGAGACTTTTGTTCGGACTCTTCCGCAAGAGGGACACTCGGTTCATTCCCTCGTCACTCATCGGCAGGAATTGATTCGTTTATGGGAGGTCTTCCGCGATTGTTACGAGGACCTTCTTGAGACTGCCGAGGACACTAAGGTGTCGACGAAGGATGCCAAGGCAAAGTATATGTCGGGGTATACTTTATATTTCGAAGTGCTATCGTACCTTGATGGCTTGATTGATAAATTGAAAACGAAATCCGCGAACCCGTCTCCTAGTAGTTTCCCAATACACCTTCCCCCGTGTGACACTCAGACATTTTCTGGGGATTACGCTTCATGGCCTACTTTTAGGGACATGTTCTCGGCCCTTTATGGGACTAACCCCCATATAGGTAACATTCAGAAGATGTATTATCTTCTACAGAAGACGGAAGGTGAGGGAAGGGATATAATACGAACTTGTCCTATTACCAAGGACGGTTTTGACATGGCGTGGCAAAATCTGGTAAACCGGTACGAGAACAAGCGAGTACTGGTAAATTCCCAATTGAAAACTCTGTTCAATCTTTCTGTTATTGAAAGAGAATCGGGACCTGCAATTAAACAATTGCAGAGGACAATCAATGATTGTATCACTAATTTATCCTTGCTCGGGATTGAGACAAAGAATTGGGACATCATATTCGTGTATATTTGTTCCACTCAATTGCCTGAGAATACTCTTGGCTTTTGGGAACAGTCCCAGGGTCCTAATTCGTCCTTGCCGAAATGGGGTAGCATGGATGAATTCTTGACTGCAAGATATCGGACTTTGGAGTCTGTCTCTGACATTATTGGCAGTCACAACCCGAATCAAACGAGTAGTCGTACTCGGAATTTGAAAAATTCTCCTCAGGAGAATCGGAAGTTTAAGAGTTTTGGAACGACAGTGACCCCTATTGTACCCCCGAAAAAATGTCCATTGTGTTCGGATAATCATCCAATACGATTGTGCTCCACGTTTCTCAGGATGTCTGTGACCGAAAGGATAAATGTTGCCAAAAAGAACAGGATTTGTACAAATTGTTTGGCAATCTCGCATGAATTTAGAAGATGCCAGAGCACTAATGTTTGTTATATGTGCAAGCAAAGGCATCATTCGCTGCTTCATCGCATTGAA
The DNA here is from genome assembly GCA_927399465.1 of Sarcophaga caerulescens. NCBI lineage: Eukaryota > Metazoa > Arthropoda > Insecta > Diptera > Sarcophagidae > Sarcophaga > Sarcophaga caerulescens. The sequence goes on from OV656868.1 coordinate 66,487,156, forward strand.
GCCCCTAGTCAGTCTCTACCCAAATCTGGAAATAAGTCGGTAACCCCCGCGACATCAAGTCACTCTGCTCCCATTCCGGAGTAGACTTCTCGTTCTGAGCAGGATTTGCTGGAAAGACCATCAACTTCTGCCGAGGCTCGCTCGTTTAGAAACTTTGCTACACAATTACAGTCCACCCCGTATTCTACAGTCTTGTTGGCCACGACTGTAGTGGATGTCATGCTCAACGACGTGCGATATTCTGCTAGAGCATTGATTGACCCTGCCTCTCAGGCCACTTTTGTCTCGAGGAGACTTCAGGGAAAGCTGTATCTTCCAACATTCTCTGCCCCTGCTACTACTATACTCGGCTTGAACGGAGCAAAGGCAGCCAATTCCTCTAAAACCTGCTCGATTTCCTTGGGTTCATCTGTTGACCCAGAGTTTAATTTGGAAACAGATGCTTATGTGGTCGAGCAACTTACTGGTCGTCTACCCACCTGCTCTCTGACAGACGTAGGTGATTTTGACTTGTCCGAAATTCCAGCTTCTGACCTCAAATGCTGCCATATGGATCTGCTGTTAGGAGCAGATATATATTCACAGATAATGTTGACCGACGTTAAACGCAACCCTAAGGGTTCACTCATAGCCCAAAAGACAGTGTTTGGATGGGTACTTACTGGTAGGATTCCTTAGCCGAATTCGTTGAATTCCATAGTTTCGTTTTTCAGTCACTTGGACTTGAACGACCAGATCACTCGATTCTGGGAAGTCGAAGAAGTTCCCAAATTTAGGAAAGTGTCGGCTGAGGACAAATTTTGCGAGGACTTGTACCGTCGCACCACCACTAGGAATAGAGAGGGTCGATATGTGGTTACCCTACCCTTTAGGTCCGAATTTCCTACCAGTATGAAACTTGGTTTTTCCCGAAAGATAGCGCTTTCGCAATTCACCAGGAATGAAGCGAGGTTATTGAAATCCCCGGAAGTTAAATGTCACTATGACTCTGTTATTGAGGAGTATTCTACCTTGGGTCATATGACAAAGGTCAACGCGGATTTGGCTCAGTCTCCCAACTCTAGTTATTATTTGCCACATCACGCTGTTTTTAAACCCGATAGTACTACCACTAAACTTCGGGTAGTCTTTAATGCCTCAAGCCCGTCTTCAAACGGTGTTAGTCTCAACCATGTCCTACACCCTGGACCAATTTTGCAGTCTAACCTGACTCTACTTATTTTGCCTTGGAGACTGTTCAGATATGTTTTCAATTCTGACATAGAGAAGATGTATAGGCAGATACTGATCAGACCGGATCAGTCACGTTTTCAACGAATACTATTTCGTCGAAACCCCGAGGGAGAAATGGAGGATTATGAATTGAGAACAGTGACATTCGGAGTGAACTGTGCCCCTTATTTGGCGATTAGAACGTTGCACCAATTAGCTAGTGACTGTGAGTCGAGCTACCCTTCTGCGTCTACCATTTTGCGTACTCAAATGTACGTAGACGATATTTTGTCGGGTGCACATTCTATTAAGAAGGCTATTCATAATCGCGATGAATTGATTCACGTTTTGAAGTCGGCTGGTTTCTCATTACGGAAATGGACTTCGAACGAACAAAGTTTTATTCGAGACTTACCCCCCGAACACTTGTTGGATTCCAATTTTTTGAAATTTTCTGATGCTAGTACTGCTAAAACGTTGGGTTTACGTTGGAACGCGAGCTTGGACACATTCTTCTTCAAGCCATCTCCAACGCCCGATATTACCCAAGTCACCAAACGTTCTGTCCTTTCTCAAATAGCTAAGCTATTTGACCCTGTTGGGTGGCTAGCCCCCAAAATAATTGTCGCTAAGATTCTTATGCAACAAATTTGGAAAGACAGAACCGAATGGGACGATTGTTTGAAACCCATGACGTTACACAGGTGGCGCGAATTTGTCGATGACTACCCTTGCATCGAACGGATTAACATCCCCAGCTGGGTTAATTTTAACCCTGGGTATGAAGTACAACTTCATGCATTTTGTGATGCTTCTGAGAAAGCATATGCTGCCACCCTTTATAACAGAATCAAAACCCCGTCAGGTGAAATATTCACTCATTTACTCGCTGCCAAGACAAAAGTTGCGCCAGTAAAGGTGCAAACCTTACCCCGTTTAGAGCTCTGCGGTGCAACTCTGTTGGCAAAAATGGTGCATTCACTCCTCACAGAGCTGAATTCTACCAATTCGAAAGCTTTTTATTGGACAGACTCGACAATAGTTCTGTCTTGGTTTCAAAAACCCCCGTGCCTTTGGCCAACTTTCGTGGCGAATAGAGTTTCGTATGTTTTGGATACGCGGACGTTTGGCTAATCAGGGAGGGTCACAAGCTGTTCGTATAGGTATTTCAAGAGACGGCTGTTATAAAAACTTTTATTTCATTTATTTACAGTACAAATTGACAGCACTGTTCATCGAATGTAAACGTATTTAAACAATTAAAGATCCGATTACTTTTGTATTACCAATTAAATTACTGGAATCATAATAATCGATACCAAAAGTAAAATTGCATGCTGGCGCATAAACGGGTATATATTGGTATGTCACAGGAAAGTCATTAACTTTATAAACAAGATTCTAAAATTTTATTAAAAGGGAAACAAATTTTAGAATTTTAAAATCAGAATTTAATATTTCATCATACTTACACTCTTAAACGGACATTTTTGTGGCAGATTGGTGTACTTTTTGAAGTCCTGCGATATCAAACGTAAAAATTGAAAATCAAAGTTCTGTTGGAAAAAATTGCACGCATCGAATCTTATATCAGCAAAACGTAAGGACTTTTTGGCAAACGTAGGTTTAGCATCTATCCAAATGCGGATTTTAAACTCGTTACCCATATCCCTATCGAATTTATATGATTGGTTGAACAGATAATGTTCGTTGTTATGCTTCAGGAAGTTACAATTAAAAAGCTTAAGACTTTTGCCAAATGCTTGGCAAGTGTGATTATAGAACTCAATCTTATGCTGGCGTTTGACACTCTAAATAATAAAAAAAAAACATGATAAGGTTTTTGTTTTTGAAACTGTAGTTGAGTTATGGAGTCTTACCTGACATGTCATCAAAAGGATATTCAAAGTGATAAAAATAGTTAAAATTTTCAAAAACATTCTGCTCATTTTAAGGTTCACTCAAGACTAAATAGGGCATTTAAAACAATAAAGCAGACACTATTTTGCAAATTAAATGTTTTAAATATTTAAATAACGTATAATTTAATTGCCCGAAATAGATAACAGCAGTAAAACGCTGAAAGAAATTCAAGGCATCAACAATATCTTCAGTCAGTAGTAAAATTTGTCAATGAATTAGTTGCAACTGTTTTACAAGAGATTAAAAATTCCCATGATATACCTTAAGCACAAAAATGGCCGTGGTCTAGTAGGTAGGGTGTTGGCTTATTAGACGAAAGTTGACAAGTACACGTCCTCTAACCTTCTCTCACCACCCATGTCGTATGTGTAAGATTTATAAATGAGTGGCGTCACCTATAGTTTAACGTCGACTCCGAACAAGTTCTTTTGATAGAAGACTGCTGGAAGAAGGAAGATGGCCAAAAGAAATATTGTTTTCTTATTTCGTTTTGATCGAGATGTTTGAGCTAAGCGTTGGACCTCATATCTGATAAGCACAGCGACTTCCATAAAAGTGCCTCTTAAATCCAAAGTCGCATTGTAAAACTGGTTCATTCAAAGAAGTGACATTTAAATAATTAAAATTGAACAAAAATTCGTTCAACAAGGCCCGATAACGATCGCCATTGACTGTAACAGCCAATGTAAATTCATTAGATTTACCAGGCTTTCCGCCACATGACTTACAGTTCAAAAAAGGTGTTCCGATTATTTTACTTAGAAATATTGATCCTCCACGACTTTGTAATGGCACTCGACTAACAGTTAAAAAAAATGATAAACAATCTTATCGAGGCGACAATTATAACTGGAAAGTTTAAGGGAACTGATGTATTGCTGCCGCGTATTCCTATGACCACATCGGAGATGCCATTCGATTTCAAGCGCTTGCAATTTCCTATTCGCCTAGCATTTGCAATGACGATTAATAAAGCTCAAGGTCAGTCCTTGCAAGTTTGTGGACTTCATCTAGAAAATCCATGTTTCTCACATGGACAGCTTTACGTCGCATGTTCGCGAGTAGGAAAACCCGCAGATTTATATGCATACGCACCAGAGGGAAGAACAAAAAATATTGTGTAAATATTTAAGAAAAAAAGTATATATTAAATTTTAGCAAGTAAGAAATAAATAGCTCATTAATGTATTATTTTAGAATTTAAATGAAATATATTGTCATCAAATGAAATTAGAATAAACCTTTAAGAAAAATTGTATAATTTAATTACTAAATAAATAAATTTTTTAATTATTATGTACATATTTAATTTCGATGGGGTAGCGAAGCGCACCGGGTATTAGCTAGTACTACCTAGTATAATAAATGTAAGCAATGATAGTAACGAACATTCGGCTTCAAAAACATTCTTCAGACTGTTTACGTTGTCATATAAAAGGCAAGACAAAGAAGGCGAATGAGTTATGGTGTTATCTTTTCTACAAAGAAAATGTCACCCTCTTGCAAGGTACATTAAAAAAATTGCTGACTAATCCTCTTCTTATGTAATTTTTTATTTGAGAAGAACAAAACACAAATTTTAAAAAAGGGTATGCCCTGTGTTTACCACTTATTAAGAAAATGAATGAGGAAATGCCAATTTGTTTAAAAGATGACGAAGATGAATTTAATAACTGATTTATTTCAATTTTCGCAAATAAAATAGATGCAGCAATATCCATATTTATATTTTTTTTTTCAAAACAAAGGTTTTAGATTTAAAAATATGTTGTATTTTTTGATTTGTTTTCAATAAAATATGTAAATATGAAAAAGGTGTTGCCAGATCGCTAATTTTTCGACTTAATTTTTTGAGCACTTTTTTTTATAACCAAAAATAATTTTTTAACACTGTTCTAACACTGAATACAATTTATTTTTATATTACTGACCATGTCGCTTTAATAATGTAATGTTTCCTTAAGGTTATTCCACAAAAGAATAAAAAAAATTAACTTCAAAATTGGATAACAATACCAGGGTTTTTTTTAATAAACAAAAGTCATCTGCTTTACAGGGCATTATCAGCACTCTCGATTTATACATACATACATACATACATAATTGGTCATTACAACCCTTCAGTCAGGATTACGACCTAGCTTCTCACACCATTTATGTTGTGTGCGTTAATTTTTATACATGAGTGGCGGGACCTACAGTTTAAAGTCGACTCCGAACGACAGTTTTTTGAGAAGCTTTTCATGGCAATTTTTACTCTCAGAGTTGTTTTTGCCAGAAATCTGCTGAGAGGAAGTCGCCGAAGAAATATTTTCATAATTTCGTTTTGATGTCTGACCTGTTATTCGAACTCGGGCCTTCAGTCTAATAAGCCAACACACTACCTACTAGACTACGGCGACTTCGACTCTCGATTTATACAGGACATAAAATGCTATGCCCTCCACCATTGGCAAGTGCAAATTATTTAGAATAAAACATACCACCCTTTTAGGGGGCGAAACGTTTTTATGAAACACACACAAAATTGCATTTTTTAAAATAAAATGCACATTTTTTTGTAGAAAAGAAAACACCATTAGTGAAGTTCAGTCAGTCTTTTGTGAAGACGCGGTGCGTTTGAAGATAGTAATCGTGGTTTGAAGATTTACGATCTGTCGAACAAAGTGGCACACAGAATTGTGCGAATAATAAAGAATTTAATTAAAACTAAACACAAATTTGTTTTTATTTTATTTGCAATCTACGAGCTCATATTTTAAACGCTTTTAAAAGGTAAACACGTAACAATATTAAATGTACAGTTCGTTTTTAGATTTGAGAATACAAAAACACAACGGCAATTGGATAATCTATCTAAATAACTTCAGACCTTTAGAAAACACTCTTGCGCTCATTCCCATATTTGTATAACTCAACTCGATAACTCTGGTCACAATCAAATGAAAATCAGCGCTTATAAAGCAATTCGGAATGTCTAAAATCTGTCCCATTCGAGTGTGGTGACTGTGTTCAGATCGATTGTGCGGCAGCCGATCTGTATTCATGAGTTTCTTTATAGGATTTGGTCACCAAGCACTACAATTTTGCAATTGAAGCGTAATACTATGTTCAGACATGCACTTTTATTGAGTCAATATTCGGTTTATTGATTACAATATTTTAAGTGTTTAGACATAACAATATACGCAGTTCAGCTGCTTATTCAATATTCATTTGACAGCTGGTAAACAAAACAGCTGGTTGTTTCAACAACATTGTTTTTGTTTTGTTCGTGGTTATTTTGTTTGTTTATCGTTGTTGATATTTGAGTTGTCAAATATCAATAGAAAGTGTTCGGAAAATTGTAATATGCTCACTGAACGTACTTATGACAGTGCTGTATTTCAAGTTTTAATCAATATTATAACAATTTATGAATTTATTGAGCAATAATTAATTGACATTTTATATGAAATATTGAGATCAATAATGCCGTTTATTGTGATTTACTCAATATAAGTGCACGTCTAAATATAGTATAAGGTAAGCTGCAGGCATATTAATTACAATAAAGACTGTGGAATTAATTCTTTAATGATGCCACTATGTTGCTTTTATTACTAATTCCCTCATTGCTTGGATTAAAAAAAAAGGAAAAAGCCTAAAAGCAAAGCAGCAGAAACTTTGATTGTTGTCGCGCTGCCTTTAAAACATCAGTTCAAAATACACCCATGTATTCTAGCTTTGAGAGATTGCTGCGTTGTGTTTATAGCGTTATATTCACCATTTCTAAACAAATGCATGTCTTGAGGCTTTGAAATAAAAAAAAATATCTCTTGGACTTTCAGTGTACATACCGCCACAGCTTACCAATATATTTTTTTTTCGGTGTATTAAAATTTATTATTTTAATTTTTGGTTTTTTAATGCATGAGTTCACATATTTAATTTTCTGGATTAAAGCATTTAAAGAGCAATCCGCTCTATTTGAAATCAATTAAATACTATCAGGCAATAAAAAGTGTAGAAAAAATATTGTTGTATTTAATGCATGGACACTGCAGTCAGTAATTTTGGTTCCAAACTTATAAATTATCTACTATATACAGAAAAATTATAACATATTTTTCAGATGAACATATTTTCTGTTTATACAATATCTTTTGGTAAAATGTTAAGGTTTATGACGAGAAAGCTGGCGATAATGAGGCTGGCTGTCATGAAAGCCTTGCCCTTGTTCGCTATTGAATCAGAAGTGATTAATACGCTTTGTACTAAATCCAAAAGGAAGTAAAATTCACTATGAATATAGAGCATAAGGGCTTAATAGTCATGACCAACATAGATACGCTCGTCAATCGTGTTTAAAAACTGTACAATAAGTCTAAATGAATGTGACACACAACGTAAAAAATGTTATAGTCAATTAGCCTTGACTATAGAAGAATTCAGCAGCATATTTATAGCACCACAAGCTCTCTAAAACTGGCTTCCGTAGAAGTCTTGGCACGACGTCCAAGGACCTCTGTTTAATATTACATGATTAACTGGATATGTTTAACATGTTCAATGTGGAAACTAACGCCAGAGGTAGCATAGTTCTGCAAGAACTTATGGATTCAAATCAATTAAAATAAAATATGATTTGCTTTTAATTCAATTCGAAAAAGTGAAGGAGAATTTTTAAAGAAATTTCGAAGACTAATTTAAGTACTCTCCTGTAAAATTCCACGTCTTCTTTCGGGAGATCTTTCTTTCAGGATCTTAATTCAGTAGATCTTGCACATTAACCAGTTGACATTAACCAAGTAGGTCACTCATGGATTGTTACGCGCTGGATATTAATTCGTATGAATAACAAAAAAAACTGAATACATTTTGTTGAATTTAAAATACAGGGTTTAAAAGGCATATAAAAGGATTTTCCCGACTAGTAAATATTGGTAGATTGGTTCTCAACCCGTATTAAAGCGCATAAACATATAAATACTCCTAATGCCTATACATACCAAGGAGTATCAAATATCTTTTAGAAATAAATTGGAAAAGAAAAAATAAAAAAAAACCATATCATGACGAGGTGTGATGTCATGTAGGGTAATATGCTTCCCTCCCAATTGTCTAATCGTTCAACGCCTTGACAGACAACTTACCCTAACAGTGTTAAATATCTGTCCCTAAAATAGACTGACTTTACTCTACACACCGCGTATTCCCTTAGCCATCCTTCCCACTTAAATGAAATTTAGTATTGCATTTTATAAAATCAAGGAGTACAATTTATTAAATATAAAAAAAAAGAATAAACATTAAAAGAAAATGTAATGATAGACCTAAGGCTAAATAATGATCATTACGCAATGAGTGCGAAGATCGCAATAAACAAAAATAAAAGTAATGCAAAAGAGAGTATGTAATATTTTAAATAATTATATTAAAGAGATCAAAAATGTGTTACTCACAACGCAATTGTTATTGTTCCATTTAAAGTTGTCTCGATTGAAGGGCCCAGCAAAGCGAGATGGCAATGATATTTTTTGTTGTTGTTATTGTAGCTTTGAATGAAATTCTAATATTTTTTTTTTGCAATCAATAATTATTTTAAATATACATACTGAGTTATTTATAGAATAGGAGAATATAATAAAATAAAATTAAAGGTATTTAGTGTACAATCGCATCAAATATTATTCGTACAAGTTATTTTAATTTAGTTATTTATGATTTAATGCTCAATAAACTTTAATATATAATAATTATTTAAATTCAATATTAATTCTTTAAAAAAAAAAATATATAATTTGTACATTGATTGATTTATATAATGATAATAAGACTTAAAAGTTTATGCTTCATTTCAAATTGTTTTTTTTTTTTTTCATTTTATAGATTAAGTTAGACAAATCAGTTTTTAAGTTTTCATTTAATAGATTTATGTAAATTAGTCTTTTACAAGGTTTTAATTAATTTAGGAAAATTTTGATTAGATGTACGTATATTTATGCAATTATATATAATAATGGAATGTCTTAGCAATGGTTTAAAAAAATAGCAATAGAAAAATAGGTTAACAACATTTCATAATTTTAAATAATAATAGTCACAAATTTTAAGAAAAAATTCTAGGGAATAGCTCATAATTAGGTTAAGTATTATTATATAATGTCAAATTTATGGTTTATAGTTCATTTTAATTAATAATTTCAAATTTTTAAGAGTAGTTTAGATAACATAATTTACATTTTCTGTGCTAATTTTAAATAGCTTTTAAGCAAATTAAGTTAATTTATTTCAACAAAGATTTATAGTGATTGGACCTGTCAGAGTGGTGGTTCCGCATGTGGAAACGTCTTGCCAAAAAAAAAGAATGGGCTTGGTGTTTTTCGGAAATTGGCATCAGACAATTCATGGGACACTTTCTGAAGCAATTGTCAGCTTTTCCTTTTAGTTGTTAGCTTTTCCTTCTACTTGTTAGCTTTCCCTTTATTTGTATAAATTTTCCACCTTTACACTTTTTAATTTTTATATCTTAGTTTTAAACTTCCTTTTTTTTTTTTTCCTTTTTCTTCTTTACTTGTTATTGTCACCACTTTCAAAATGTTAATAATCATCGTCTGATTGAAAATTACGTTTGGTGGTGCATATTACAAAGTGCGTAGTTAAAAATGATTGTCGATTCTTAATGAGAAAAAAAAAGAAGTGCAATATCATTAATTGATCTGCAGCGAAAATAAGACAAAAATAGTAGAGGTCATAAAAGAAAAATGCGATCACAAAATTATTACCATATATGGTCATATAATTTGTCTTGAGTTGAGAATGCGACTAAGTAAACACACTTTTACAAATAAGTATGTACATTCAGCTATCTGTGTGATGTATATGTAAGCTGGCAAACAAGTTTCTAGCATGCTAGAAACTGATGATGAACCCTTATCAACATCATTCAAAATTTGCTAAATGAAGTTGAAACAAAAAATGTAAGAATAAGTATAGAATATATTCTTTCAGAAAAAGAAATCGCATCAAATCTGCTTCGATCGGACATTTTCTCAAAATGGGCAGACGAACAGAAACCCGATTTCTTTGAAAGTTAAGCAACTTGTTTTCCCAATTTATTTTCGTATCAAGATATTTAAAAAGTCTTTGTTATACATCTGCGTAAGTGTGGCACGACCCACGAAAGCCGGGCAAAAATAAAGAAATAGTCAAATTTATAAAAAAAAAATATAAAGAATTTTTTGTTGTAAGGCTAGGATTTGAGGTCAGATGTGTGGTATCTACCAACATATAATCCGTTAAGATCCTCTATGTCATACAAGTTATTTCCAATCTTTTCCCGAATTCTACATTTAATGTATTTTGACATAAATTTTCTGTTAGTACGCTTCGCCATATTGCTTAGAATATGGTTTTTCCTAAAAACAGTTTGACCTACATGAAATTTTATTGGCCTACTTCTCAAATTATAAACCTTGCTTGCTCTTTTGTGAGCTATGTCCAAATTTTTCCTAATTTGTTCTCTTATTCTTGTTAATTTATCTACATTGTTCATAATAGAGAGATCCTCACCAGATATACATCCAAGTTTTTCTAAAATTTTATAGGTAGAGCCATGTAAAACCATATTCTGACCGAACGCAGCATAGTACGGGGTACATTTGATTGAAGAGTGGTAGTCACTCCTCAAAATAGTAAGAATTTGGGGAATAAATTTATCCCAATCGCCATGTTCTTTGTGATCTCTCAGAAAATATCTTATTTTTGTAATAATTTCGCGATTAGCTCGCTCAGATGCATTAGAATTAGGAGCATAGAACCCAGTTCTTATATGTTCTATTTCGTATAATTTAAAAAAATCGCCCATTTCTTTTGAAATGAACTGCTTGCCATTGTCGCTGTGAATACACTTTGGAACACCAAATGTTGGAAATATTTCAGTTTGAAGAAATAGAATAACGTTGGCAGATGTAGCTGCTTTTAGTGGTTTGAGAAATAAGAATTTAGTCATGTGATCTAGGCAAATAAATATCATAGAGTTTTTCGCTTTCGTCAATGGGTAAGGACCAAGAAAGTCACAATATAACCTTTCAAATGGCCTATTTGTTTTGATTTGGTTACCCATTAGTGGCCTTGTAATCTGATTTGTTGACTTAATACTTTTGCAAATATCACATTCGTTAACGAATAATTTTACGTCGTTCACCATTGTGGGCCAAAAATATTTCTGACGTATTCTTGACAAGGTTTTTAGAAATCCTCCATGACATGAAGAATTCGAATCATGAGCTGCTTCAATGACCTGTTTCGAAAGGGATCTTGGGATCCAAAGACGCCACAACTCCTCATCATCTTCCTTAACACCTTGCCTAAATTTTACTCGTCTAAATACAAGATTATCATGAATCTTCAAATCTGGCAACAATTCCTTTTTCTCCATAACAATTCTTCTTATATCTTCATATTCCTGATTATTAAATTCTGGTGATAACAAGTCAACTTCGTAAGCTACATCTGATACAATCATTTCATCAACGTCAAGTCTCGATAGACAGTCTGGCACTACATTCAAACGTCCTTTTCTATGTTCAATAACAAAGTCAAATCCCTGCAATTGAAGGCTCCAACGGGCTAGCCTTCCACTCAGATCCTTTTGAGACATAAGCCACTTAAGGGATGAGTGATCCGTTATAATACGGAAAGGGAGACCATCAACGTATGGACGAAATTTCCTAACACAAACTACAGCTGCCAAACATTCCAATTCAGTAACTGTATAGTTACTCTGAGACTTGTTTAGTTTCTGTGAAACGTATGAAATTGGATGCTCATTGCCATTATCATCGAATTGAAACAAGACACCCCCAACACCAACCTTAGATGCATCGCACTGTATGACGAACTCCTTTTCGAAGTTAGGCTGAGCCAATACAGGTGCCGATGAGAGAGCCAATTTAAGTTTCTCGAAAGATGATTTAGCAACATCAGTTAAATGAAAAGGCTTTTGCGACTTTCGCAAGCAATCCGTAAGTGGGCCGGCAAGGTCAGAAAAATTGTTAATAAAGGACCTGTACCAATTTGCCATTCCTATAAATCTCCTCACCTGCTTTGGTGTCTTTGGCAATGGAAATTCTCTAATTGATCGGACTTTTTCAGGGTCTACCTTAAGGCATCCGTTCCCAACTATGTAACCCAAATATTTAATTTCCGATTGGCAAAATTTACTTTTGCCAATATTTATAGTTAATTTGGCAATCCTTAACCAATGAGCCACTTGAGATAAAAGTTTCATATGTGTTTGAAAATCTGGGCTACATATAAGTAAATCATCCAGGTATATGAATACATTTTCTCTTAGACGTGACGGGATAACTTTGTCCATGAGGCGACTCATGGTTTGGGGTCCGTTGCAGAGACCAAACGGCATATATTTATAGTGGTAAAGAGGTTTCCCTGGAATTGCAAAAGCAGTTTTCTCCTTTGACGATTCTGTGAGTTTTATTTGTAGAAACGCATCTTTTAAATCTAAACCACTTATAAAAAACGTATCCTTTAGCCTACTCAATAATCCGTTAATATGTGGCAACGGGTAAGAATCTTTCTTGGTTACCGAATTGAGCTTTCTACAGTCTATGCATAATCTCACTTTGCCTGGTTTTTTAACCAAAACAGCGGGTGAGCACCAAGGCGAATTAGATTCTTCAATAACACCCATACTCAATAGCCTGTCAATCTCTCTATAGGCTTCTTCCTGCCTCGGAGGTGATAATGGATAGTGCTTGCTTTTAATTGGAATCGCATCCCCAGTATCAATATGATGCTCCAAAAGGTTCGTGCAGCCTAACCCTAATTTCTCATAAGACGGGAATTCTCGAATTGTCTTCTCTAATTCTAACTTTTCCTCTGGAGAAAGATTGTGAAAATTCTCATTTTCAATTTTATCAACAGACAATTCAGAAACATAAGGACTTGAAGAGACTATTTCCGATGCTAGAGCAAATTCGCGCCAAAAATTTATCCCAAAATATGCGTCTTGGACCAAAGATGGGACTAAATAAAATTGTATGTTCTTAGTAACACCTTTAAAGCATATGGGTAAGGTACAAAAACCAATAACTTCTTGTTTAGCATTGCCAGCTGTTTTAATTGAAGACTTTATGGGTTTAAATGGTATGTTAACTTTCTTTAAAAATTCCAAACAACATTTGCCCAAAACGCATACGTTTGCCCCCGAATCTAGCAAACCTATTAGAGGCTCATCAAGGACTTTCACCTTAGCGAAGGGTCGATCATCTGAACCTTGAATAAGGGTCGATTCCAAAACTTTTCTGAAATGCTTTCGTTTCTTATATCGAAGTCTACATTTCATGATTTTTAAGCGAGGTTTGTTAAATACTGGCAAAGTTCGATTAAAATTGTGTAAAGTATTGTAGGGTAATTCAGTTTGTGTAGAAGTTGTACTAAATTTTGGAAATTTAGATCTATCGTGATAATTTTCAAAAATTTCCGAATCTAATTTAAACTCGGGGTTCTGTGGGATGGACGAGTGTCCCCGGTAGCCAATTCGCCCATTTGTTTGTTTCCCTGGTTGTGATTTTTCGGACACTTTGGTGTCAAAACTCCCTTATTACCACATTTGAAACAAAATGGCCTTTTAATTTCCTCTGAGCAATAAATGTATGAATGCCCATACGACGAGCAGTTCCAACATTGAATATTGGAGTAATCATACTTTTGTTTCCTTGGCGTAAAATTCACAGCCTCAATCTGAGGATCTACGATATCAGAGTCTTCCAATTCATGCAACGGTGGCTGTATTTCGCTTACATTCCGACACAATCCTGTAGGATTCTGAAATTTTGTGTCTCCAATGACTTTCTCAGCCTTTCTTGCTGTGTCACGAAATTGGTTCAAGTCCCTAGCGTCCGCGCTAAACAGTAAAAATCGTAAATTAGAATTCAAGTTCCTTTTCATGATGTCTATCACTGTCACATCCGGTAGTGGGTTTTGGAGTCTGATATTCATCGAAACAATTGTACAATGAAAATCGTCATATGATTCTTTAAACTGTTGTTTTCGCTGCGACATTTTCAATAATATATCATGATCCGATTCAAGATGACCAAACTCTTTCGTCAAAGCGTGACGTAGTAAAGGGAACGAGACATTTCTATTTTGCTTAGTGAAAAGCCAATACCAATTCTCAGCTTTTCCTTCTAAAAGCACATGAAAGTTCGATAGCAAATGTTCTTCTGAACATTTGCTTCTAGAGCAAAGTGTTTCCACTTTAAATAGAAAATCGGAAACCGATCCTAAACCATCGTAAGTGACTTTCCACTTTTCTAATTTAACATCTTTATCCATATTTTGATTCGAATCAGTTTGATTGTTTAGAAATCGATTATTATTTAAATTTGGCGTGTTAGCACTTGAAAAATTATGAGTTATATCTCTTGGTCTAAAAGCGTCTGAATTGTTCACAGAACCCAATTGAAAAATGCTCTCTTTTATGGAACTAAGCTCTCTCCTAAACTCTTCGCGGGTATTTCCCATAGACTCTTCCATAAAAGCAATTAAAGAATCGTAAGGTGTGTTCTCGTGAATGTTCACATTATTATTGTTTGGTATAATTGGATTGTTAATATTAGCTACAGGTGGTTCGTATATGGGATTTGCCATTGGATTCGCTGTGTCTGAAACTCTTCCTATAGTTGGAACGAAGACCTGTGCTTGTGTAGATAGCTCTTGATTATCCATGATTTCTAAATCACGAAATAATGAGGGAGTAGGTAAACTACTCGAACTTTGAATTTCTTCAGCAGGCTTAGGAGCTAATGTGATTGCAGTGGGTAAATTCAAACTATTCGAACTTTGAGTTCTCTCAACAGGTTTGCCTTGGTTTGATGTACTGGCAGTAGGAGAATGCATAACTTTTGGACGAGTTTTGGGAATAGTATCTTGTAGTTCTATTGAAATATTATTCCGAGAAGCTGAAGAATTTCTTGCACTTCGACCTCGAGTTCCAGAATTACTTATATTACCTCGAGAAGAATTTCTAGTATTCATTACGTATAAAAACAAATAGTAAGATATGTGTCAAGAATGATAAGAACAAAATATAATCTAATGGCTAAAAAGTTGTTACTGAAAAAGACAATATTCGATGAGAATATAAAATTTTACCGACAGGAAATGTATGAAACAATTCAAGTATTTAAGTAATTCAAGAATTTCGTTATAAGAGATTAAAGAAAATATTTGGTTTGAAGTAAGGATAATTTCGAATATATATAAGAAAAATAGCTATGCGCAAAATAATTCAGATTTAAAGTTTACTTCTTAAAAATTAAAATTGTTTTCGTTTAATTAACATCTCAAATTTTAATGAATACAAAACAAATTTAACTTAACTATCAAAAATTAAAGGATTTAGTTAGTTTCAAATAATTATGGGAAGGATAAACCACAAAAAACACGCAGTGTACAAACAAATCAGTCAGTCTAAATATTTTTTTTCTCTTCTTTTTCCTTCAATTGGCTCTTATCCAAAACATTTCTTTTGTTTTGCTAGACTGCTTCTTTTCTAATTTTATTTTTCCTTTTTTTTTTCAAAATCTATCAAAAGGACTCGAATAGCATAACGAAACTAATGTAAACTCAGACGCTACAAAATCCAAAAATTTTGATTTAGAATTTGGACTTTCCGAGAAAACTTAATTAAGGTAGGTTAAATGGTAAACTGCATTATTTTAATGTATCGCATCTAGATTCAAAACTAAAATATTCTAAATAACTAGGACTTATACACTCTTAACAAATACAATTGATGTTATAACTTCTTTATACAAAAGAGTGTGACATTTAAATTTTAACTTTATTAAGAAAATGTTTTAGATTCTATTTTCAATACTTCCATTTAATTCTACATTAAACTGACCATAGCCTGGACAGCTTTTGCGTTGGGCGCCATATATGTTACGCGCTGGATATTAATTCGTATGAATAACAAAAAAAAACTGAATACATTTTGTTGAATTTAAAATACAGGGTTTAAAAGGCATATAAAAGGATTTTCCCGACTAGTAAATATTGGTAGATTGGTTCTCAACCCGTATTAAAGCGCATAAACATATAAATACTCCTAATGCCTATACATACCAAGGAGTATCAAATATCTTTTAGAAATAAATTGGAAAAGAAAAAATAAAAAAAAACCATATCATGACGAGGTGTGATGTCATGTAGGGTAATATGCTTCCCTCCCAATTGTCTAATCGTTCAACGCCTTGACAGACAACTTACCCTAACAGTGTTAAATATCTGTCCCTAAAATAGACTGACTTTACTCTACACACCGCGTATTCCCTTAGCCATCCTTCCCACTTAAATGAAATTTAGTATTGCATTTTATAAAATCAAGGAGTACAATTTATTAAATATAAAAAAAAAGAATAAACATTAAAAGAAAATGTAATGATAGACCTAAGGCTAAATAATGATCATTACGCAATGAGTGCGAAGATCGCAATAAACAAAAATAAAAGTAATGCAAAAGAGAGTATGTAATATTTTAAATAATTATATTAAAGAGATCAAAAATGTGTTACTCACAACGCAATTGTTATTGTTCCATTTAAAGTTGTCTCGATTGAAGGGCCCAGCAAAGCGAGATGGCAATGATATTTTTTGTTGTTGTTATTGTAGCTTTGAATGAAATTCTAATATTTTTTTTTTTGCAATCAATAATTATTTTAAATATACATACTGAGTTATTTATAGAATAGGAGAATATAATAAAATAAAATTAAAGGTATTTAGTGTACAATCGCATCAAATATTATTCGTACAAGTTATTTTAATTTAGTTATTTATGATTTAATGCTCAATAAACTTTAATATATAATAATTATTTAAATTCAATATTAATTCTTTAAAAAAAAAAAATATATAATTTGTACATTGATTGATTTATATAATGATAATAAGACTTAAAAGTTTATGCTTCATTTCAAATTGTTTTTTTTTTTTTTCATTTTATAGATTAAGTTAGACAAATCAGTTTTTAAGTTTTCATTTAATAGATTTATGTAAATTAGTCTTTTACAAGGTTTTAATTAATTTAGGAAAATTTTGATTAGATGTACGTATATTTATGCAATTATATATAATAATGGAATGTCTTAGCAATGGTTTAAAAAAATAGCAATAGAAAAATAGGTTAACAACATTTCATAATTTTAAATAATAATAGTCACAAATTTTAAGAAAAAATTCTAGGGAATAGCTCATAATTAGGTTAAGTATTATTATATAATGTCAAATTTATGGTTTATAGTTCATTTTAATTAATAATTTCAAATTTTTAAGAGTAGTTTAGATAACATAATTTACATTTTCTGTGCTAATTTTAAATAGCTTTTAAGCAAATTAAGTTAATTTATTTCAACAAAGATTTATAGTGATTGGACCTGTCAGAGTGGTGGTTCCGCATGTGGAAACGTCTTGCCAAAAAAAAAGAATGGGCTTGGTGTTTTTCGGAAATTGGCATCAGACAATTCATGGGACACTTTCTGAAGCAATTGTCAGCTTTTCCTTTTAGTTGTTAGCTTTTCCTTCTACTTGTTAGCTTTCCCTTTATTTGTATAAATTTTCCACCTTTACACTTTTTAATTTTTATATCTTAGTTTTAAACTTCCTTTTTTTTTTTTCCTTTTTCTTCTTTACTTGTTATTGTCACCACTTTCAAAATGTTAATAATCATCGTCTGATTGAAAATTACGTTTGGTGGTGCATATTACAAAGTGCGTAGTTAAAAATGATTGTCGATTCTTAATGAGAAAAAAAAAGAAGTGCAATATCATTAATTGATCTGCAGCGAAAATAAGACAAAAATAGTAGAGGTCATAAAAGAAAAATGCGATCACAAAATTATTACCATATATGGTCATATAATTTGTCTTGAGTTGAGAATGCGACTAAGTAAACACACTTTTACAAATAAGTATGTACATTCAGCTATCTGTGTGATGTATATGTAAGCTGGCAAACAAGTTTCTAGCATGCTAGAAACTGATGATGAACCCTTATCAACATCATTCAAAATTTGCTAAATGAAGTTGAAACAAAAAATGTAAGAATAAGTATAGAATATATTCTTTCAGAAAAAGAAATCGCATCAGGATAAAATTAACATTTTAAAATTAACAGTTAGGTTGCAGTCCAGACTAAGAGTTATAATAATGAAGAAATGAAATGCTGATAATACTTCCACATAACCTCTTTTCATTAATTTCATTAATTGACACTCTTTTAGGAAACGGAATCCGACAATAAAAGCTTTCACTATGTTTACATTTACAGAGATTTCGAGAAGGCGAAGTCATGAAAATTCGCCTTCAAAAACTTTCAGCATACTGTTTACTTTGCCATATAAAAGGCAAGGCAAAGCAGGTGACTGAGTTAGTGAAGTTCAGTCAGCATTGTGTGAAGACGCGGTGTGTTTGAAGATCTCCGTTACAAAGATCTGTCGAATAATTGTTATTATTTATGCAAAGGGTATAAACTGCAGGAATAACAAAATTGTGCGACTAATAAAGAATTTTAATTAAAACTAAACACAAATTAATTTTTATTTTATTTGCAATCTGCGAGCTCATATTTTAAACGTTTTTAAAAAGGTAAAAACGTAACAATATGAAAGCTAATGAAATAAAATCTTTTGGGATCAGTTATAAAAATACAATATAATTAATAAGGTTTATAACGTATGTTGGAGAACATATTATGTAACAAAAACTATTATTTTCTGAATGGCCAATTCGCTTTATCAGCGTAAACATCTACAATAATTAATTTAAATAATTACTATTATTATTTCTAATAAATTTAAAATTAATATTAAAATTAATTCGAAAGCAATTTAAATAATAATAATTTTTTGAACTGTAATTAAAAACTTGCCAGGCATAAATGATCACAAAGATTGTTGCACGTAATTGACCAAACCAACTCATCTAAAACAAGCACCTACTGATTTACGAAAGAATGCTATTGTAATAAATAAAAGAACTTGTTGTTTTGTTCAGTGATCAAAGTAAGATGATTGTTTCTTTATTTAAATTTGGTCTTATATACTAATACATTTTCTAATTCTATGAGTGACTTTCTAAATTCACTCAATAACTTCAACTCTACTCAAAATACTTAAAATAAAATACACTTGAATTAAACATACATCAAAAGTGTTCTGGATGGCACATGTTCTGCATTCCAATCACTTAGGTCAGTTTACAATAGTGACACACTTCATAAACTGAAAGTATTACTATACTTAGGTCAGTTTACACTAGTGACACACTTCAGAAACTGAAAGTATAACCGCACAAACAACACACACAAATATAAACAAATATGCGGTTGGTTCAAAGAAACACTTTGTAATAATTTGGTGCAACCCAATACACTAAATCAGAGTATGCATTTGTACTCTACAATA
Organism: Sarcophaga caerulescens; assembly: GCA_927399465.1. Classification (NCBI taxonomy): domain Eukaryota; kingdom Metazoa; phylum Arthropoda; class Insecta; order Diptera; family Sarcophagidae; genus Sarcophaga; species Sarcophaga caerulescens. The sequence continues at coordinate 66,506,768 of OV656868.1, forward strand.
TGCATACACTACACCCACACCCCAAAAAAAAATCGTATTGCTTATTAAACTTTTTATGCTTATTTATATTTTAAAATTTATATATATTTTCTTTTTCCTGGCATTTTTGTTTTTTTTTTTTTTTTTTTGAAAAGAAATATCTTGTTACATGTTTTATTACATTTTATTATTGTTTTTTTTTTATAGTTTTCGTACAAATACTTATGATTACTTTTCTTTATATTTTTTCAATAAATTTTTGTGTACAATTTTGGTTTTGTTTTTGATTTTAATAGTTACATTTAAATTATCAATGAAAATTACTTCATATGGACCTTGGTATGGTGATTCATTCTTTTTTCTATTTCCGACTTTCAGTAGAACTAAATCTCCTATTTTAATATCAATGCTATTAGTTTTGTCCAAGGAATCTAAACTTCTATTTTCTTTTACCTTCTGTAGTAATCTTCTAGCATTTTCTAATGAATGTTTCAATCTAGCTTTTACTTCATTTGCGTAATTTTCATAATTATAAAACGTGTCTTCATTTGTCATCTGTTCGCCTGGTAAACTAGGTAATTTTCCAAAAATTAGTTCAAATGGTGAATAGTTTGTGTCTATATGTGGAGTTATATTATATGCAAATGAATAATAAGGTATCCACTCACTCCAATTATCATCATTCACAAAAGATAAAAAGTATTCATTTAAAACACGATGATTTCTTTCAACAGTACCTAAAGTTTCATGATGATATGGTGTTGAAAATTTCTGTTCTATTCTTAAAAGTTCACTAATTTCTTTCATCAGTTCGTTTATAAATTCTGTACCTCTATCAGATTTTAAAATCTTGAATGGTCCAAATTTTAGGATAAGATTCTATTTGCTATTGACTTAGCTTCTTTTGTTTCCATTGGGGCAGCTATTATGAATTTTGATAATTCACATTGCATGGTTAATATGTATCGATAATTTCCCGATGGGCGTAAGGGTCCAACTGTATCGATAACTACAGTACTAAAAGCCTGTGTTGGTGTATCTGTAACTTGTAATGGTTCTTTAGTGTGTTTTATTTGCTTGTTTCTTTGGCAAAGATCACACGTTGATACATATTTCTTTACCATTTTATACATATTTTTCCATATGTATTTCTGTTTCAATTTTAGTAGTGTTTTACGTACTCCGAAATGTCCTCCGCATGGTGTATTGTGATATAACGTTATTAATTCTTGCTTTTGTTCATCATTTAGTATTTTCTGAGGATTATTGTATAGAAGAATCTTGACGTCTTTTATTTTGCTTCCATTTACTTTATTTTTTAAACTTTCATGGCTTATAATATTGAATATGTTATCACTTCTCTTGAGTGCATATCTCTTGTAATTCAATTTCTCTAGGTTTGATAGAAGTTTCTCCAAGATATTATCTAAATAATATGGATTATCGCTACATATCACCTGTATTTCATTTAGACCTTTGTTGCCTTTAATGTTTATTTCTTTGGTTAACCCCTTTTCTAATATAAATCTTAATTTTGTTGCGCGTCTTACATCATTCATAGATGTACAATCACACATGTTGAGTTGATCAGGCCCAATATGAGAAACATCTTTATCTTTCTCTTTTTTCTGCGTATCTTTTTTCTTCATTCCTCTTGTTATCACCAGTGCCTTTTTGACTGTTTCATCCATTTTCAAAGGTATCATTTCTTTAAGTAAATTAGAATCTATTTCTATCCTGGATAATGCATCTGCATTTGTGTTGTTACATTTTGTATTTTTCTTTAATTTTTATGTTAAAATTTATCTTGTCAAATGAAAAGTTTCTTGTCTTAAAAATAAATTACATATCATACAATTAAAAAGAAATAAAAGATATTTCTTTACATAAAAATTTATAATTAAAAATTTAGATTTTAAGCGTATTATTAATTTTGTATTTCTTTTTTTTTTAATTTTTTGTTTTAATTATTAATTTAAGAGTTTTTGACTACTACATTATCGTTACGGCCGATCATCAGAACCCGAACCATCGTCATTCTCGCATTCTCTATCATCCTCTTTGTCATCATATGGTATATCATACTCGTCACTTTCAATTATCTTCCTCATCGACAATTTAGTGGTTATCGGAGTCAACTTTGGCGGCTTTTTCTTTTTTGGCTTTCTTAAATTCAGAATTTTTGGCTGGGAAAAATAGGTTTTTACCATCGGTCGGCTGTTTTGTTCCTTTAGCATTTTTATAATCTTTATACTCCGTACCCAATTCAATATTATCACGCATTTCTCCTTGTATACACATGAAGCAGCGTATAATATTATCACAATCACCAGTTTGAATTTGAGTATGCAGTTCAGATTCCAGATGATATGGTAAGCCCAAATCCACTAATTCATCCAATTCATCTAATGTAATTAAAGGCTGACGGGGTTTCATGTATTCACCACATTGTTCATAGACCTTAACATACTGCTGTGTTATTGACTTATCGCCTCTACGATTTAGCTCCAGGAATTTTTTCAGTAGCGCCATAGCTTGTTGATTTATTAGAGTTTCCTGTATATTAAATTGATATACCTTCTGAACCTCATCGACTGTCATCTCTCGACAGCCACGGAAACATTTTAGTAACCGCACTCCGGTACTCTGGGATGACCTCATTGACATTTTAGGACTTTTGTTTTTATATATTATATCGGTGGCATCTTCTTCTTGGATTCAGTCATCAGTTGTCTTTCGGCTTCAAATAGCTCCTTTAATATTTCCTCTAATGGGGGATTCATGGAAAGAATTTTGTAAATTTCGTATCTGGGAAGTACAATATAAAATTCTTTAATAACTTTAACTTTCTGGACATATTTGTAGCAGACTAAACTTTATATATGATGCTGTGCTCAACTTCTTATCACTTTTCATTCTGTCGTATGTATGAATTGCAAGATTAGAGTTTTCAATATTATAAATGGCATTAGGTTCAGTAGAAACATATTATACCATTCCTTTTGAAATACTCCTACTTATTCACAAATAACAATCCTAGAACAAAAAACCCCGGAACCTGAATGGTTTGGGATCTCTTTGATTTCTGTTCCTTCTATTTGAGCTAAAACAGTCTTTTTTCAGGTTGTTTGTGGTAAGGTTAAGAAAGAGCTTCTGTTTAGTTATCAGAGTAACATTTAGATTTTTGCTGTCGCTTTGACATGGTTTGTTTTATAATACCTAATAGCCCTTTATTTATTTTATACAGCTGTAGGATTCCTGGTTAAATTCAGGCGTCCAAAGTAAACTACCAAAACTAAGAACTAAAGCATGATGTTGCCGATTTATTTAACATAACATACATACATAATTGGTCATTACACTCTCAGCCAGGAGTACGACCTAGCTTCTCACACTACTTAAGTTGTGTGCGTTAATTTTATACATGAGTGGAGGCCCCTACAGTTTAAACTCGACTCCGAACGACAGATTTGAGAAACTTTTTCATGGCAATTTTATTTATTTTCAGAGTTTTTGTCAAAAATATGATGAGTGGCAGTCGCCGAAGAAATATTTTTTCATATTTCGTTCTGATGTCTGACCTAGGGTTTGAACCGTGGCTCCATGTCTAATAAGCCAATGCACTACCTACTAGACTACAGCGACTTAGTTTGTAAGTTAGTTTGTTGCTGATTTAGTTTGTAAAATCAAAGCATATCTGTTTTTCAAATTTGTTCTTGCCAGCTTAGCCTTTCTAACTTATGATTGTCTTTATTTGTTTGTTACTTTATTTGTCTTTCTTACATGATCAATTCAAATGTATTACGTTTAAATGCACTCAATTTTTTGTGTCAATTAAATATTATTACATGTGATTAGCATAAATACACACGTGAGGTACACTACAGGCACCTTCTTCAGTTTCCTTAACAATAATGTTAAAAGTCTAACATGTTAAACAAAAGGCATTAGGTCACGTGCAGCGGTCAATAAGCTCTGCTAGATGGGTTTAAATATGTAAAATTTCCAATGTTCCGCGAGCAGACTATCCTACTATCATAGCTTTTATGGGCCACAGCCGGTGTTTTTAATTTGCTAAATGCCACTCACCTTTTTTTCTTTTAAATTCCATTTGTGTTAACATAAATAAAAGATAATTCATCACCGTTGTTATCATCGTATATCACAAATAATATAAAATACTAAAGGGTCCGCCAAATAACTTTTTTTTTTGAAAATGCTGTAAAAAAAAACTACTGAATATTTTCTCAAATTTCTTTTTTTATTTGAAAGTACAATCCTTGCGGTTAATAATGGAAAATAATTTCATTCAAATGGCTGCCTCGGCTGGCCATGCAGTAGCCTACAGGATCGGTCCAATTTTTAAGCACATTATCGATTGTGTGCGGCTGTATTTCACCAATGGCTTCACGAATATTGTCCTTTAAAGCGTCAATTGTCTCTGGCTTGTCGGCGTAACACTAATCTTTGACGGCACCCCACAAATAATAGTCCAACGGTGTCAAATCGCAGCTCCGAGGTGGCCAAACGACATCAGCTCTGCGGCTGATAATGCGATCTTCAAAAACAGGGCGCAAAACATCGAGTGTAGCTTCGGCTGTTGAAACCAACTGTTGCCAATATCCTCCTCTTCAATTTTTGTGAACAAAAATTCATTCAACATGGCCCGATAACGATCGCCATTGACTGTAACAGCCACTCCTTGCTCATTTTCGAAGAAAAATGGCCCAATTATGCCTCTGGACCAAAATCCGCACCAAACAGTGACTCGTTTTGGGTGCGTCGGCTTTTCAATGTATGCGTGCGGGTTTTCTGTGGCCCAAATGCGACAATTTTGCTTGTTTACATACCCGCCAAGATCAAAATGAGCTTCATCTGAAAAGATGATTTTTTTTGCCAAAATCGGTATCTTCTGTAAGTCGATCGCAGGCCCACTTAGCGCTGTTGTTCAAGCGTGTACAGAACCATATTCGTTCAGCGGAAGGATAAAACTAATTATCTGTCAAATCAGACATGAGCTAAGTGTTACCATTCACGAAATAAGCACTAGTTAAAAAAAAAACGTTAGATGGCGGACCCAAAAAAAAAAAATTAAATTTAATTATAAAATAATTAAAAGAAACGATCAGCATAAGAAAATGTTTGATAAACATAGAAAACTTTTGGTAATTGTAGCTTTCATTATTTTGCAGTTTACTTGTGAATTTTATATTCCATACTTTTTCTGTGTATCCTGCATTATAATTTTATTTATTGAATATAGTCTGTATTGTTACTCAGCTTCAAAGTCAGGATTTAATCTAATTTTTTCATCATTTAATCAGTAGGTGGCCATTTTAAATCGTCAGAAGAGTAAAAATATGCATGTGAAGAGACGTCATTTACTTAATTTAATTGGCCATTAGAACCCTGTAAACAAAATAAATTATTTATTTAAATATTTAATATTTGGGCAATTCACACGACTTTGTATCGTGTATGTTGTATTGAATACATTTGGTTGATTGTGAACGCTCAATGCTATGCTGTATTGTGTATTTCGTATTCCAAATGTATTTTTTTTAGCATTCAAACAATTTGATAGCACGAAACCAACACAACTTTTGAAAAACATATGAAAACATATACACATTTTTTCCCTCACTCAATTTGATAGCACGAAACAATACAACTTTTAAAAACATATGAAAAAAATGTGTATAAGTGTATCGGAATTTTACATGAAAATTATCAACAACAAGCATACACTGTTGTATAATCGTCCAACAATACACTCAATACAATGATACAACGGCTTGTGTGAATTGCCCATATATGTTTTTAACATACAAATATATTGTATTGTTACGTTTTTACCTTTTAAAAACGTTAAAAATATGAGCTCGTAGATTGCAAATAAAATAAAAATAAATCTGTGTTTAATTTTAAGTCAATTCTTTATTTTCTGCGCAACCTTCGTGCCACTGTGCGAACTTATTCTACGCATACAATGATAATTTCCACAATATGTGCTTGTTCGCGATATTTCTCTGCTTATAACCTTTTTTATAAGCAACAACAACACTTGTTAGTTATTCTTCTTTGCTCACAACCTTTTTTTTGTAAGCACCACACTAACAACTGTTTTCTTCACGCAACTTGTCTCCACACAAGTCTGACTGGATTATAACTCGATCTCGTCACTTCGCACACCACTGGTTGAATTCTCACTCAATTCAACGCGACGTCGTCACACGACTAACTTCACTCGTACTCTGAGAATAACGTGTCTACATACACGACTGACTGAATTCTAACTGAATCATCGTTGCTCGCTTTATCTTGCCTTTTATATCACTCGATCAACAGTGTGATGAATGCCCTTGAAGGATGATGACGACCTTCGGGAACAATCCAAAAATGTAAACAACTTGATTCCATTTTTGTTGTTCGTGTATCTTATTTACTTTCGTCCAGGCAGAGTTGTTGTTGTTTTGTTTCTTTGTCTTTCTGCTATATTTCTTTTATACGCAGTCTTTGTTGCTATATTTGTTTATTCATCGATTTTGTAAACAAACCCTGTTGCTTTTGTTGCTATATGCTTACTCATTCGTTGATCACGTGAACAACTGCATTGTTTTGTTTTTGGAGCTTTTGTTTTTATGCGTGATCAACTCCATTGTGTTGTTTTTGGAGCTTTTGCTTATTATTTTAACAACACCATTTCCATTTTCGTAACACTGCCGCCCACTTAAGCCTGTTCGTCCCGAATAGGCTCATTATCTCCTCTCCCGTAAATAACCTTGGCGGTTGGTCTAGCTGTGGAATCATGCATCGCAGATGGATACGCCAGTAGATACCTCGGAGTGTGTTCACCGCAATCCTTTTGCTGCTCGCTCATCATTTTCTTTTTTTTTTTTTTTTTTTCTCTTCCGCAAGTATTCCTACAGGTTTCGACCAAACTGTTCTACCATTCCGTATGACTCACACATTCCCTTGGATACGGCTGGCTCGAACTTCTGCCTCGGAGTGTAGCTCTATTGGCACCTGGTAGCAGCATTCCCAGTGGCTCACAAAAACCTTTTCTATTGTGTTCGCATCTTGATTGGGTATGGCATACACTTCCGGCCATTAGCTGAAGTAATCCGTCTCGACGAGAATATACCGGTTTCTGGCAATACAAAGGACCTGCTGTTGTTATTCGCTCCAAAAGTGCGTCCGACTTATATCGTGCAGCTGACCTCGACTTCGCTTTACTGGGGATCTTGCCTCTAGGAAACCAGCACTTGCCCCGCTGATGATGATGATGGCTGGTCTCCCGCCCGTTTGATGGTGAATCGGATCTTGACCTTCCTCGTGGCGCGTTCCAGTTTCTTCGGGACGTGTCCGCTCCTTTCACAGTTGAGACGCCTCAGCTTGACCTTTCGTCCGGCTTCTGCCGCAGCTTGCCTTAACAACTTTTTAATTTTTCTGAACAGGCGTCCTTTTTCCTCCGCGATTTCCACTCCCCGCACTTTTCTCGCTTGTGCTGTAGAAATCGTGCCAACGGTCTCATGGGCTAATAGGAAGGCCACGGTCTCTTCAAAGATGGTCTCTCGTGCAGTCCACCCCGCCAATCCGACATCATCGGCGCGTATACCGTTTACACACGCCACGGTCTTACCAGTGTCTACCAGTAGACGGTTTCCTTCCTGGTATGTGGGCTGCACTAATTTGTCGTCCTTCACTACAAGGGCTTGCAGTGACTCACCACCCTTTTGCGCACGGGACCCCAACTCCATAGGGTACAGTTCTCTTTCGTGCTCGTCGCCAAATTCACGCTGTAACGCCACCATTAAATCACTATAGTTGTTTCTGCGGCTGGCTGGCATGTTTACTAGAGTCTCAGCGGCGGCACCTTTCAACGCCAAAACCAGTTCCAATGCCCTCTCCTCATCGTCCCATCCGTTTCTGTCTGCTTCCGTCTCGAATTGGACTTTAAATACGGATAGGGGTGAGCTACCATCAAAGCAAGGTGCTTCTATCCTGCCGGTACCTTCTGATTCGGCTTGTACTGCTTCCGGTCGCAGGCTCTTCTCTTCCATCATGATGAGTTTGCCCTCCACGGACTCTTCCAAGTTACTTACTTCCGTGTCAACGGCCTCTTCTACACTTGACACCTCTTCGGCGACACTTATAACTCTTCCGCCGAATGACTCAATTATTTCATCTAGCGTCTCATCATACGCATCTAGTTTGTCTTCAAGTTTTGCAAATAGCTTTTTGTTCTCTTCCTGCGCTTTCTGGTTTTCGGCTCTAGAGGCTTCTTTAAAATCAGCAAATTGCTTTTCAAATAGCTTCTTGTTCTCTTCCTGTCCCTCCGTTAATACTTGTATTTTTTCCACTAGTGCGGCTAGTACCGAACTTAAATCAGTACCACTGGGGGTTACAGGGGCCAGTAACTCGCGTTCCTCTTCGTCCTCGAAGTCGTAAGTGTCGATATCAATGCCACGATTCCGAAGCTCTTCCCTTAACCGCCTTTGGAGCTCATTCTTCGTGCCCATTGTTGGCAGCGCCAATTTAGCCAATTCTTGTTTGAGCCTTTCAACTCTTAGCTCTGAGAGTTTCATCTTGATTTATTTTTATTTTTGAATTTTGCAATCCCACTTCTGACACCAATTGTTACGTTTTTACCTTTTAAAAACGTTAAAAATATGAGCTCGTAGATTGCAAATAAAATAAAAATAAATCTGTGTTTAATTTTAAGTCAATTCTTTATTTTCTGCGCAACCTTCGTGCCACTGTGCGAACTTATTCTACGCATACAATGATAATTTCCACAATATGTGCTTGTTCGCGATATTTCTCTGCTTATAACCTTTTTTGTAAGCAACAACAACACTTGTTAGTTATTCTTCTTTGCTCACAACCTTTTTTTTGTAAGCACCACACTAACAACTGTTTTCTTCACGCAACTTGTCTCCACACAAGTCTGACTGGATTATAACTCGATCTCGTCACTTCGCACACCACTGGTTGAATTCTCACTCAATTCAACGCGACGTCGTCACACGACTAACTTCACTCGTACTCTGAGAATAACGTGTCTTCATACACGACTGACTGAATTCTAACTGAATCATCGTTGCTCGCTTTATCTTGCCTTTTATATCACTCGATCAACAGTGTGATGAATGCCCTTGAAGGATGATGACGACCTTCGGGAACAATCCAAAAATGTAAACAACTTGATTCCATTTTTGTTGTTCGTGTATCTTATTTACTTTCGTCCAGGCAGAGTTGTTGTTGTTTTGTTTCTTTGTCTTTCTGCTATATTTCTTTTATACGCAGTCTTTGTTGCTATATTTGTTTATTCATCGATTTTGTAAACAAACCCTGTTGCTTTTGTTGCTATATGCTTACTCATTCGTTGATCACGTGAACAACTGCATTGTTTTGTTTTTGGAGCTTTTGTTTTTATGCGTGATCAACTCCATTGTGTTGTTTTTGGAGCTTTTGCTTATTATTTTAACAACACCATTTCCATTTTCGTAACAGTATAAAACATTCGTTTTATATATATGTAACTAGCAGATTTACCCGGCGTTGCGCGGGATATGTAGTTTGGATTAGTTTAAGAAATGAAAAATGTTTTTAAATTAAAAAATAACAGTGATTATTTGAAACCGGTTTTCAAACCAGTTTCTTAAAAAATGCAATTTTTCAAATTATTCGGAAACCGGTTTAACAAAAAACCCAGTGTTTTGAATACTCTAAGTCCTAAATATAAATGCACTCAATTTGCCCGTTTTTAACCAAGGTAAATCGTAAAAAAATACCTTTAAAACAGATAAAATACAGCATTTATGCATAAAGTACTAATTTTTGCCCATTTTTTCTCACCTTTGACCCAATTTTTCCCCCTTTGGGACAAAAAAGATTTATTGCCTATAACCTGCACCGACAAAAGTTCGATCAATATCCCAAATTTCAAGAAAATCGGTCCATGCGTTCAGGCGTGATTGGCTATACACTCAATTTGCCCGTTTTTGGCCCCTTTCCCCCTTTTTGGACCCCTTTTGGTTCAACTTTTGAAACGGAACACCTCCAATAACTATTTGGGAAACTTAACCAAGATAAATCGTAAAAAATTACCTATAAAACAGATAAAATACAGCTTTTATGCATAAAAGTACTAATTTTTGCTGGATCTATATCCCAAATTTCAAAAAAATCGGTCCAGGCGTTCAGGCGTGATTGGCTAACAAACAAACAAACAGACTTACAGAAAGATTTATAATATATATTAGGATTAGGATATTAGGATTAAAGCGTTAAAACAGCAAAAATGTTTTATTTTTATGAATGTTTTACTACAATAAAAATAATTTTTGTTTTTAAAGACTTTTAATTTATTTATTTATTTTTATTCTAACGATTGTTTTACGATTTCAATGAACATCTTTGACGATTTTGACGATTTTTTCTCAAATATTGACGATACGATGCTTCATTTATCTGGCAGCTATCGTTTAGCTACATAGAGTGAATCACAGTGAAAATGGCCCACCATGAAATTACATCAGTATTTGGTTAATATTTATTAAAAAGGAAGAAAATAAAATAAATGTTTTTGTTTAAAATAAAGTTTATTTGGTATTCAATATAAGGAACTAAAAAATTCTTTTAATTACATTTTTATACATTACAATTTATTACAATTTTATACATGACTGACTAGACCTACAGTTTAAAGACGTCTCCGAACGATAAATTTATGAGAAACGTTTCATGGCAATTTTATTTACTTTTAGAGTTTTTGCCAGAAATCTGCTGAGAGCAAGTTGTCAACGAAATACTTTATTTGTAAACTTTCTTTTATTGGAGACGTCTAACCTGAGACTTGAACCGAGGCCTCATGTCTAATACGCCAACACACTATCTACAAGACTATGGCATAAATAAAACAGGTGGCACAAACTAAGTTCACATGAAACAAATTTATTTAAATACACAACCCAAAATAGCATGTATCATAAAACTAAATTAAAATGCAAACTCATTTAGCAGACGATTTTTTTTGCATTTAGCCACAATGGAAATCTTGCCTATTTGCGTAGCATATTGCAGACATAACACATATGACTGGTAATTTTTTAAGCCACCAAAGTATTCGCACATTGCCTAGTAAGTAAGTAAAACTCCTTTTCTTCTTCTTTTGAATTCTAACGTGTTTTGTAAGTTTATTTTACAAGCAATAATTTTATTTATTATCGCCTTTAAATCTAAACGTATTTATTTTTATTCTTTTGTACTCTCTTCTTCAGTGTTATGGTTTCTATGCATCAAATAATAATTTCCATATGAAATGTATACTCCGCACAACTACTACCTTTTACACCTTTTACTACTTGTTAAGTATTTGTTTTATGCCCACAGGGTTTCTTTAGTCCTGAACTAATCACCTCACCAGCACGTTATTAACATGTTATACTACCACTTGCATGGTAATCATGCCTGTATTTAAGCCTTTATAAGAAGTGAAAATAGAAATAAAACATTATGGGTTTTAGTGTCCCACTCTTTATATAGGATGGGCCATTTAAAAGTTTAAATTTAAGAATACAATAAATCAAAAATGGTTTGAAATTTTGCCAAATTTGTTTTCTGTTGTGAAGTACAATTGTTTGGGTTAGAAATGGAATATTATTTCATTCACATGACTGCCGCGGTTGGCCTCGCAGTACCTTATTCGGTCGGATCAATTTTCGTGAAGTTTTTCAAGTGTATGGGGTCATATCTAGGCAATGGCATCACGAATGTTGGCCTTCAAATGCTCAATTGTCTCTGCTTTCTTTAACGGCGCCCCGCTAAAATGAGTCCAACGCAGCTTCTTCGCGGCCAATTGACGCAATAAACCAATTGTGACATAAGATATATGCCAAGTTGCACCATTTTGTTGAAACCAAACATCGTTCACATTAATACCATGAAGAGGGGGCACAAAAAAATCGGTTATCATGGTGTGATAGGTGTCTCCATTCAGAGTAATGGTTGCGTCGTCCGCATTTTCAAAGAAATATAGCCCAATGATGCCTATGCTCTACAAGCCGCAACAAACAGTCAGTCGTAGTGGCAGCATTGGCTTCTGAAACACCACGTGTGGGTTTTCTGAGCCGCAAATATGGCAATTTTGCTTAGTAATGTACCAAAAAATGAGTTTCATCCGAAAAGAAGATTTTTTTGGCAGATATTCCAATAAATCCCAACGTTACTTAAGCGTTAATCGACTCATTACGCTCAGTGGAGATAATATGTTGAACTTTGTGACGGAATAGAATGTCGTAAGTATTCACAGATTCGAAATAACCGATGGTTCAAATTTAAACCGATAGATGGCCAACCCGAGATATAATTTTATTTTTTTTTAACGAGGTCTTAGCACATTTAGCCAAAATCGTTTTAACTTTTATTCATTTTTTATTTCTTTACTGGTTCTAATTCTAACATTGCATGCGTTTTGTTTTCTTTTGCCAGAAACTCTTGTGTTCTTTAATTTAAATGCATCATTCCCACTGTGGCTGATTTTAGGCCATAAAGGAAGTATTATTTGTTAATTTAAAAAATTGAAACAAACTAGAATCTCAAGAGTGAAAATTTAAAAGAATTTATTTAATAGAGACTTTTATTTAAAATAAATAATTTGGCGTTTGAATTATATGTATGACTGTACTGAACTGCACCGATATGAAGTGTGCGTTTTTTTATAAAAACGAAAGACAAATTTTTAAAAATTTTATTCATAGGAAAGGCCGTTGCTGGGTACATACATATTTTAAAATCTTGGAGGCAATTTGTAAATTCCACGTCAATAAAACTGTTCGTCTCTTGAAGCAAACCAATTGCGGGCCCGAGCAATTTATTTTAACACCAATTAACGTTTCTCTTGTTTTTAAAATTTTCTCTTGCTTTATTTTTGTAGCATTTGTTTTCAAAATTTTTTTTATCTTCAATTGCAATGCTTTCATCTGTGTGATAATCACTGTGGAGTACAAGACAATTGTCAGTGGTAGTGGTAACAATAAACAAAGCCGCAAACAAATCAGCAACAATCAAAACCATAGTTTAGCCAACGTTTTATAAAATTTTGTAGGCTGAGAGAGAAAACAATTTCGTTAAACCTTTTTCTTCTGTTTGCTTCTGTTGTTTGTAGCTGCTAAAACAATATAGAAAATAAAGGAGGTGACAGACATACATACATCACAACCCTTTAATTAGCATTATTCCCTAGCTTCTCCCACAGCCTAAATTGTGTGTGTGTCATTTGGATGGTCGAGTGGAATGTTAACTTACCCGTTATTCTTTACAAAAAATGAAGAGACAGTTCTTATATATAAAAATGAGAGCTTGCTTTAATGTTCTTTTATCTACCACCACTGTTGCCAACTTTTTTCCAAAAAATATCGCTAAAGTCGACTAAAAAATAGCTAGAAAATAGCTAAATTTAAAAAAAAATTAAAAATTTAGCGATAAATCGCCAAAACAATAAATTTTAAAAATTTTTTAAGAAAATTTACTTAAAACATAGCTAATTATTTGGGAGTTTTAATATTATGTAAAAAAGACAACGATTTATCGCTTAATTCTGAAAAAATACTCGCAATAAATTTAAATTAAATTTTTTTTAAATTATGTACATATATTTAATGTATGGGGCTCTATAACGCTTTTAATTATTGCAGTACATTTGGTTCTATGAACACGGATTTTATTGGCATCATCAAAATTGTTTTTACACATATCACTAAGGTGATCAATAGCATTGTTCGACGTATGTTGACATACAAATATAGATAAAGCGGCTTCTTGCATTCTAACGTTGTCAACAATATTTGCGTTTGGGGAAAATTCCAATTTTTTCCAACATGATCCCCTAAGCGATGGGCTGATTTGTGTTTTTTAGTTTCCGCGTGACTTAATAGGTCGTAAAGTTTTCCAGACAAGGAGCATCTGCAATACTTACAGAATCCTTTTGTTTCGTCTTTTTCGTCTTGAGCCACCCACGTTTTCAATTTTTCGTGATTTAGCCACTCAGGGCGAAATTTTTGGTTATACAGTCAAAGCCCGGTATAACAAATACTCACTTTAACGAATTCGGGATATAACGAATGAGTAAATTTCTTACATTGACTACCTTTTATAACGAATGTTTTATAATTTTCAAGCTCAGTATAATGAATGATTTAAAAAAGAGAACACAAAAAATGTTCGTTAAAGAGACTTAAATGATATTACTTTGAAAGGAGATGACGAAAATGAGGAAAATATTGAAATTGTTGACCAATTTTCTTATAATGAAACGAAAATAAAGCATTCTGAAGTAATAAAAAATGTTTTGATAAATGTATACAATGGCGTTCCCAAAATAATATTAATATTTCAAAACAATTAGTACTTCGAGAAATACAGGAAGAAGCTCTTCAAATGAGTTTTCAAGTTACTTGTAAACAAACGTCTATAAATGATTTTTTTCCACCAACTTAAATAATTTTTAACACTTTTACTCACTTATTGATTATCAAACGTTATTTTAAGGACATATCTATAGTATATATTTTTAATAAATGTACTTAAATGTACTTTTCTTTTTTTAATAAAATTTTGATTAAAAAAAAAACTTTGCGATATAACGAATTTTTCACTATAACAAAAGGGCCTGACAATATCGTTCGTTATACCGAGCTTTGACTGTATTTAGGTCCCATTGCTTAAGTTGTTATAGTTTTTGACAATATTATTAAAAGCTTACAACTTAATTTTATACATACTTTAATTTTCATTCCCTTAAACACTTGTCACAAAAATACAGTAGAAAGAATTCGCGTTGTTTGTTTATGGTTTTCTTTTCTTTAAAAACCGTTATTTGAGTGTTACTTTATAGTAACATAAAAATCGCTAGATTTATAGCTAATAGCTAAATCGTATTTTTTCCCGCAAATTGGATTTAAAAATCGCTAGATTTGACGAGAAAATAGCTAAATTGGCAACAGTGTCTACCACTATTCTCAAAAGACTGACTCTGCCAAAACAATAAAACATTGTCGTTACCATTTAAAAACTAATAATCATGTGATAATCATTCTGTCTAGCAACCAGAAGGGTTACCAGATATATAAATTAATAATATTCAATTATATAAGAAAAATAGGAAATGTTACATTGAGTGACAGTTCGGCCATCCTGATGATAACTCGTCCCGAGTTAATCTAAACCAGATTCATCATCATCGTCATCGTAATAGTCTTCATCCACCTCAGGGAATAGTGCACACCATGGCTTTATCTTGTCGCTGCTAACTACGGTACTAAATTTTCGTTGGTTTCGTTGAGCTCATTCAATATCTCCAATAACATACCGGTCATACCGTAACACTTTGTTGATAATATATGGGCTTCTATACTTGGAGACGAGTTTTCGAAACTCACCCGTTCTAGGCATGGCACTTTCTACTAAGACCAAGTCTCCTTCTTGATAATGATGAGGTGTTTTGTGTTTCAAATCGAATCTTTGTTTCCATTTCTCACGCGCTTCTGATATATTCCTGATAGCATTCTCACGGCGTTCACGTGGTGATGGAGTCTCAAGGTTGATGTTGTCATCATGTACGACTGATAAAAGTTAATTAGCACTAAGGTCTTTTAACGGGAAATCGTAAATCAATTCAATAGGTGAATAGTCGTAGCATTAACAGTTGTGTTTATTTTCCACTGCAGATTACGTAGTTCGTTATCCCACTTCTGATAATTGTGAAGAGACTGTTCTTATATATAAAAATGAGCGCTTACTTTAATGTTCTTTTATCTACCACTATTCTCAAAAGACTGACTCTGCCAAAACAATAAAACATTGTCGTTACCATTTAAAAACTAATAATCATGTGAATCCCCATGTTACATTCTGTCTAGCAACCAGAAGGGTTACCAGATATATAAATTAATAATATTCAATTATATAAGAAAAATAGGAAATGATACATTGAGTGACATGTGTTAATTTTACACATGAGTGGCGATATCTACAGTTTAAAGTCGACTCCGAATGACAGATTTTTGAGAAACCTTTTCATGGCAATGTTATTTACTCTCAGCGTTTTTGCCAGAAGTTTGATGAGATTAAGTCGTCGAAGAAATATTTCTTCATATATTGTAGATATCTAACCTAAAGCTTGAACCGTGGCCCCACGTCTAACAAGTCAGCACACTACCTACTAGACAACGGCGACTTCTATTAACAACGCATTGTAAATGCCCTATGTAGCCTGCGTTTAGGTGGCCTAGGTGTTTTGGTCGGTATGAGATCTCATTATCATGAATGTCTGTCGTATACTCAAACTCAACTAAAATTGCATTCAATTTGAAGCTTGGTTTATACTTAAAACTTCTACTGGCTTGTTGCATTCGAAGTCAGCGTTATCTGTAACGATTTCGTGTCGACTTCGAACGACAGATTTGGGAATCGTTTCATGCTAGATATTTACTCTCAGAGTTTTTTCTAGAAGACTGCTACTTCCACTATCAACGAGCCACTATCACGTTGATAGTGGACGTGTCCATAACTTCTACTAATCCATCTACCCCCTTTTAATACGTCAGTTTAGTCTGTAGGTTCATAAGAACTAGCAAACAGTGTCACTGTTAAGTTAGTTAACCTCGTATGTAATAGTCTCCTATTTCACTCTCTTTCGGTGGTTTTACCAACATTTAAGATAATCAACTTGGAACTTTTGTTTACTATTTGCATGATTTTATATGACTCTTGAGCTTCAGACCTTCGTCAGTTATTACATCCACGGTTCTGAAGAGTTTACATTACTTGCACCAACTTGAGCTCCCAGCGTACTCCTTTTAATGTTCTGTTCTGTTCAGTGCACCCATTCCAAATTCTGAATCAACCGAATAGTTTTGAAACTACTGTCTATGGTTTATGACAGCGATGTTATTGGAAACTATTTCTTAAAAATGACATTTAAGTTGCATCAATCGACTTCAAATCAAATTGTGTAGCTTTCCCCCGAGTAGGTTAGAGTAACGCAGTAGCATTTTCAAATTTCCCATGCGTTATGCATGGAATTTTCTTACATTCATGTTTTCACTTTTTCCCCATGAGCTATGATTAATTTGATTTCCCTTTTACACGTTTACAAGTGAATGTTAACGTTTCGATAACCAATTTGAATTTGTTTTAATTTTTATCGCTTTTTATTTTCTTGTTTCCTTTTTCTGCCTTTATCTCAAGTCATTTGTTTAATTTCTTTTTATTTGAATTAAGCTCAGCAGGATTATGCTTTGGTGATGCAAATGTGAATGTAAAGAAACAAAAGTTATCGATAACACAATTCTCATATTGATTTCATTTTTATTGATTTTTATTCTCTTATTTCCTTGCTTCGCCTTTATCTCAAGTCATTCATTTCATTTGTGTAGCGCTGCTGGCTTATACTTTGGTACTATAAAAGTGAATGGTGAAAAAGAGAGAAAGAGAAAGTTATTGATAACACCGTTTTTATATTATATTCAAGTAATCCATCATATATACGAAAGCAAATTGCAAATGTTTACTTCATTTATTAATTTTAAATAAAACCCATTGATTACGCACCAATTGGGAAAGAAAGCCAAAAAAAACTCTGTGAGAACAAAGAAAAATTAATGGGAAGACACAGGAATTATCGAAACGATAACTTTTTCTTTATTTTTATTTTCTCTTGAATTAAAAATATGAATTGAAAAATGAAATAAAAATTATTGCCTGACTGAACAATGAGATAAGAATAAGAAAAAGAAGTGTAGCAACATTACAGATTGAAATTGATGAGCATCACCAAAGAACCAGAAGGACAGCAAGTATTTTCTTCTTTAAGCGAATATTGAATTGTGAATATTTTTTGTCGACTGTCTTGTTAAGAAGTAGTAAACAGTGCGGCATAAAAGTGATGATGTATGTGAAAATTTTTCAACTAGGGAAAGTGGCACATACCAGCAAGTGACGATATCTTGTGACTACCTGTACATGCCCGATGTCCGTTGGACAGGATATAATAATTAAAAAGCTTCACAGCAACGTTGAGTGATCGTAGCATTCGGTCAAACTTAAGCCAAGCTGCTCATATTGAACAGCATAAGCCTCAGTAACTCTTGGTCATTATAAGTCAGGATTACAATCTAGCTTCTCACAACACCAAAGTTGTGTTTATTTTATCCATGAGTGACGGAACCTACAGTTTAACTTTGGCTTCGAACGACAGAATTTTTGACAGACGACTATTGAGAGGCAGTCCACCATCGACCGGGCTTTCATACTACGTAAAATTCTGAAGAAAACCCACTAAAAACAAGTCGACACAAACCATCGACACATCTATCGAAGGAATTTTCTTTTTGCCGCACTCTCTGAGCTCGGCGAATCTGATAAGGCTATGCAGAATGACATTGAGTAATTCCTGCAGATCCGCCAAGGTAGGAATAGACCTCTCCGAACTTTTTGATATCGTGCGAGGTTTCAGACAAAGTGATCCCTTATCATGCGTCCTCTTCAACTTCGTCATGGAGAGTGTCCTGCGGGAGGCGGGAGTGCATCACAAAAAAGCGTCCAGTTGCTTGCATACGCTGACGACATTGACATTAAAGGGCATAAAAAGCGAGATGCCTTTAGCTCTATTGAACGGGAGTCTACTAAGACGAGCCTGGCAGTAAATGAGGGCAAAACGAAGTATATGTTGTCAGCAAATAGGGACATGCGGCGTATTTGATCCCAGACTACGGCCGATGACTATACTTTCGTAACAGTCAAGGAATTTAGTTGTCTTGGCTCCGCCGTTACTACCAAACATCAGTCTGGAGACTAGGCGTAGGATCACTCTTGCACTATTATCTCAATAGGCAATTGAGTAGCAAAAGTCCTACGTATGATCTTCGGTCTACTGCGAGTTGGCGATGACAACGACATAGACGTTGTATAGCGTATTAACATCCAGCGGCTGCCCTGGCTGGGCCATGTCGTTCGAATGGAGGAGAAGACTCCGGCGAGACAAGTATTTGATGTGGGGATATGCGGAAGTCGGCGAAGAGGACGACCTTGTTTGCGTTGGAAGGACCAAATAAGAGAAAGCCCAGTCATCGATTGGTGTGACCAACCGGCGTAGGCGCGCAAGAACCAGAGGCTCCTGGAAGGATGTGTTGCGGCAGGCCGAAATCCGTTAATCGGGTTGTTAATGGCCAATTAATTCAAAAATTTCACTAAATGGCGGGTATAAACCACCAAATTACGAAAGCCCCTGTCGAACTGAAACAATTCCCCATTTGTAGTCTACTCTTTACAATGCTCTCTTAATTTATTTTTCTAGTTTCAAAACACTTTCAAAACTTTTTCATAATCATTTTGCATTTTACAAATAATTTTGAAACCCAGAAATAATTTTTCTCACATCATGTCACTCCAACTGCAGTTCTCTAACTTCATTTCCACTCTTCGGTGCTTTTCCATTTGCCATTTGGAGAATATTTATGCAAATATTATTACAATTGTAATGCTGAGCATGATAAATGAATTTTTATTGCAATTTCAACTGTAATATTAACAAACAAATATTGTTTCATCGTCGAAGGGCAAAGAAAAAGGAAAAAGAAATGTAAAAAGGAATTGAAAAATGAAAATGCTGAGTAATGCACAAAAATGTACAGACTTTCATTCAACTTCCTTCCTGGGCACAGGAACGTCATACGTATTTTATAAGTTACTTTCCATCTCAACTCTCACTGGTTCTTTCTTTCTTTTTCACTCTCTCTATCTCGCTCTCTCTCTTTCTATCTATCTTTGTTATCAATATGGAACTTTGACGTCAGTTCAAAATAAAATTTAACATTTGTTGTACACTCGGCTTCACGAAATAAAATAAATATGATTGACTGAATAAATAAATGAATGACTGAATTTGTGAATTAATGCATGCCATAACGCCATGGTATTAAATTTTAATATTATTACGAAAATGAAAAAAATGTAAATACTGGTGTTTTGCTTTTACATCGTTTAACATTAAAATTATAAACAAATGCTCCAAAAACTGGCTAGAGGAAAGTATGCCCAACGATTGGAACCTCAGTATCTTCTGTCCTGTCCTGAAAAAGGGAGACCCTACAATATGCGCCAACTACAGGGGTATAAGCCTTCTCCCTATCGCATATAAGGTTCTTACAAGCGTATTGTGTGAACGACTGAAGCCACTCGTCAAAACACTGATTGGACCTTATCAGTGCGGCTTCAGACCTGACAAATCCACCATCGACCAGATCTTCACACTGCGCCAAATCCTGGAAAAGGCCCACGAAAAACAAGTCGACACACACCATCTTTTTGTCGACTATAAGGCAGCCTTCGATAGCTCCATAAGCGATCGTGTTTTTGCCGCAATGTCTGAGCTCGGTATAACTGCGAAGCTGATAAGGCTATGCAGAATGACGTTGAGCAATTGCTGCAGCTCCGTCAAGGTAGGAATGGACCTCTCCGAACCTTTCGATACCGTGCGAGGTTTCAGACAAGGTGACCCCTTATCTTGCGACCTCTTCAACTGCGTCTTGGAGAGTGTTCTGCGGAAGGCAGGAGTGCATCGCAATGGCACTATTTTTCAAAAAAGTGTTCAATTGCTTGCGTACGCTGACGACATCAACATCATAGGATCTACCAAGCGAGATGTTACTGCTGCCTTTAGTGCTATTGAACGGGAGTCTACTAAGATGGGTCTGGCAGTAAATGAGGGCAAAACAAATTATATGTTTTCGAAATGTAGAGACGTGAGGCGTATTGATTCTCAGATTACGGCCGATAACTATACATTTGATACAGTCAAGGAATTTATTTATCTTGGCTCCGCCGTTACCACCAAAAATGATGTCAGTCTTGAGATCAAACGCAGGATTACTCTTGCCAAAAGGTGCTACTATGGTCTCAATAGGCAATTGAGTAGCAGAGACCTCTCTCGTGCGACAAAACTAATACTCTACAAGACGCTCATCCTACCCGTGCTTCTTTATGGCGCAGAGGCATGGACCCTATTAAGAACTGATGCTACAGTCTTGAGAGTATTCGAGAGAAAAGTCCTACGTAAGATCTTCGGTCCTGTGCGAGTTGGCGATGATTTCTGCATCCGAACCAACAATGAGCTGTATGAGCTCCTCAACGACATAGACGTTGTACAGCGTATTAATATCCAGCGGCTGCGCTGGCTCGGCCATGTCGTTCGAATGGAGGAGGATGCTCCGGCAAGATGGGTATTTGATGCGGGGATCTGCGGAAGTCGGCGAAGAGGACGACCTTGTATCCGTTGGAAGGACCAAGTCGAGGAAGCCCTGTCATCGATTGGTGTGACCAACTGGCGTAGGCGCGCAAAAAGCAGAGGCTCCTGGAAGGATGTGTTGCGGCAGGCCGAAATCCGTTAATCGGTTTGTTAATGGCCAATTAAGTAAGTAAGTAAACAAATTATCGTACTGCTTAATATAACAACAAACAACAGAATAAAAAAAATTGTAAACAAGTAAACACAAATATACCAACAAACACCAGCATAAAAAAAAATGTTAAATAAGTAAACAAAATACAATACAATAACAGATGTAAACAACGATGTTTACATATGTATATAGAGATTGCTTGAAGGCGAAGTCATGAACGTTCGCTTTCATGAACATTCATCAGACTGTTTATTTTGCCATGTAAAAGGCAAGGCAAAGCAGGCGAGTGAGTTAGTGAAGTTCAGTCAGTCTTGTGTGAAGACGCAGTGAGTTTTAAGAGAGTGATCGTGGTTTGATGATCTCCGTTACAAAGATCTGTCGAATAATTGTCTAGTAATTGTTATTGTTTATGCAAAGGGTGTATACAGAGGAATAACAAAGAAAAGCAATTGTTGTTGTTACATAAAGTTGTGAACAGTGGTACACAGAATTCTACAAATAATAAAATTTTTAACTAAAATTAAACATAAATTTATTTTTATTTTACTTGCAATCTACGAGCTCATATTTTAACGTTTTCAAAAGGAAAAACGTTACAATATGATGTTACAAATACATTTTCCCTTCATACATAACACATAATTGGTCATTACAACCCTTCAGTCAGGATTATTGACCTAGTGTCTCACACCACTTATGTTGTGTGTGTTAATTTTATACATAAGTGGCGGGACCTAAAGTTTAAAGTCGACTCCGAACGAAAGATTTTTGAGAAACTTTTCATGACAATTTTATTTACTCTTAGAGATTTTGCTAGAAATCTGTTGAGAGGAAATCGCCGAAGAAATACTTTTTGTATTTTGTTTTGATGTCTGGCCTGGGGCTTGAACCCTGGCGTTACGTCTAATAAGCCAACACACTACCTACTAGACTACGGCGACTTCTAAAAACAACGCCACTACGGGATCAACTCGGGGTGGTTCAATCCCAACACTAACGGATCATGACAAGGCTTACCTCACACTATGTAACACACCGAGTAAACATGCCTCTCTACGGCAAGCTACCCAACTTAACCTAATTGCATCAGCCAACAATATATCTCTGGCTTTGGTCGCTCACTCACTAAAACACATGGAAATGATGAAGAAAATCCGCCACGAATACAGTGACATACTAGGAAATCAGACATTAACCATCGAACAGTTATCAAGCATTTAAAGAAAGCTAGATACACGTAGAAGATTTAGTGTTACTGGAATTAAAGGAGAACAACTTAACGGATCGCAATACAATACCATACGAGATTTACTGTTAAACGGAACGGAATTAAACTAGTTCTGAAACGAGTGGTTAAGTGCGATGTAAAGGAAGAAACTCGATGATCGGCAGGACCTTGCTGGAAGGCCCTTGAAAAAGGTTTTACAAATTTCATTACTTACTTACTTTATTTGTCATTACAACCCTTTAGTCAGGAATACAACCTAGCTTCTCAATATCCATGTTGTGTGTTTTAATTTTATACATGAGTGGCGGAACTTACAGTTTGTAATCGAATTCTAACGGCAGATTTGAGAATCGTTTCATGGCATTGCTATTTACTCTTAAAGTTTTTGCTAGAAGACTGCTGGGAGGAAGTCGCCAAAAGAATTATTTTTTTTTTTTTTCATATTTTCGTTTTGAGGGTTTGAACCGTGGGCTTACGTCTAATAAGCCGACACACTACCTACTAGGCTACGGCGACTTCTGTAAAAATTTCAAAATTCTCTGTTTTATTATCAACTTAGAAACCTAAATGTCAAAATAATCATTAAAATGGATCATAACATAAAAAATATATAAATTGTTGTGAGCATATTTACATACTTACTTATTCATCATTATCTTAAAATTTCCGAGTTAAGACTGATAATGTCGGTATAAATAAATATTTTCCCATCCGGTATTTATTTTTATCCTTCATGCCTCTGGTATTTGTTAACAAGCAATATAGAACAAAATGACTTTTAACATAAAAAATAATAATGAATAATGGTGTATTTTATTTATTTCTGCATAATATTATTATTTTTTTATTCTTGTAAGTTCTTTTTATTATTTCTTCTTGGTTTTCCATTTTTTTTTATCTGTTTTCTTCGTATATTTTTCCTTTTGCAGTTGCTACAGAATTTTCATAATTTTTCATAGCGCAAAATTAATGCATTTGTGTGGGTAGTTTTTTAATGCGTTGGTTGTGTTGGCATGAATTCACTGGGTAGTGTTTTAATGTGTTGGTTGTGTTGGCATGAATTCAAGGGTTCCATAACAATTACTTGATGAAAAATAAAATGCTAAAGGATTCCCGTGTTTCTAAAAATATTTTAACATAAACAGTTAAATATTGTTTATTATTCGCTTTTAACATTTTGTTCTTCAACAATAGACACACGAAGTCTTGGTTGCTAATTTGGTTTGCTTAGCCAAATGAATGAACAGAACCGTCGTTCATAATAATACTCAAATAACCACATTTGATGAAGAAGATGCTGTTCACTCAAATAATCGTTAATCATATTCTGATTATTTTGAATTACTTCTCATCTACAGTGTTTTCCCAACAGTGAAAGTTTTCCAACCTTTAACGACCGAACTTTAATAACGTCCACCTTATGGCAGTCTTTTGTCAGTCTAATATGTGGCTACAGGGATATCATGAGCAATCATGAAGATGATTAATTAGTTACAACCTTATAAAATACCAGTCCAAAAATTAATCTAGGTACACTTCTTGTCTCTATCAGGCTGTCTTATTTGCTTAATTGGTCATTACAAAGCCTTAGTCAGGATTACGACTTAGCTTCTCACACCACTCATGTTGTATGTGTTATTTATAAGTGGCGAGATGTACCGTTTAAAGTCGACTCCGAGCGACATATTTTTGACAAGCTTTACGTGGCAAATTGATTCACTCTCTGAGTTTTTGCCAGAAGACTGCTGAAGAAAATTACCGAAAGAAATACTTTTCATCTTTCGTTTTCTTCGAGATGTCAGAGACAGGAGTTGAACTACGGGTTCTTGTCTAATAAGTCAACACACTACCTACTGTACCACGCCGACTTCGGCAGTCCTATAGAGGATTGTATTCAATCGCCGCTAACAATGTATATATTGCGCAGGTTTTGCATATCAAACGTACCAATTAATTACTTAAATTGGATCGTAATGATATCTCTGTTAATGTATCTATTCTCATGGTCCTCCCTAACACAACATAAGAAACATTTTCCCTGCAATCCCACAGAGCTATCATTACTATCGGGTTTTCCAGTAAGTGCTTCATGTCTTTCAATTAAAATAAAACAGAGTATGTGTGAGATCACCGAAATTTTTTATTCGTTTGAAAGACCTATCGATGCCATTATGTAGGGATATAACATCGTTCAAATGTCCACCACGATATCTGGAACTCAACCGACATGTCCAATTTTTCAAAGTTCTAACTTATAAATCAGATAAAATTTGACCGATAGCATGAACTCTACTTAGGCTTTGAGAACCGTTGTGCTGTTTGTCTTATTCGCATACAACTTTAGAAAAAGCATAACATATCTCGGTAGCCAGTCCATGTGACCGTCATGTGAGTGACTATGAATTCAAAGCGCTTATGTAAAATATCCAATGTAGCCTGAGCTGTGTCTTGTTGAAACCACCTGGCTTTGGTATTCAGATCATATAATTCAGGCCGTAAGAAGTTGGTAATCTGGTTGTATTCCTGACAAGAGGGTTGTAATATTTAATTAAGTAAGAGAAATTTTACATACCATCAGTAGCATCGTTTAGGTGCCACTAATTTTGAACCTTACGAGTATATGGTATGTAAATCAAAATATATTTACTCACTAACATGAGTTGCGAAGGTTTTCTTAAAATTAATTTTTTTTTTAATTTAATCCTTTCTTCTTTTAATTAAAAATACTCCAGTAATGTTTGATTTTTACATCTCCTAAATAATAAGCGCCTACTCTTTACTAGTTTACCTTGAAAACATTGAAGTAAAGATCGCTGAACATTCCTTTTCTATTTATTTTCTCTCCTTTTAATCATTTAATGAATGAATGAATGTAACACGAACCAATTTACCTCTGAGTTCATTGCCCAGCATTAGCAACTACGTTGGACGAACGAATGAACAAATCTACTCATACATCTAAGACAAAACAGAAAGAAGAGACAGCCAAGTCCAAATTTACTAGTACCAAGTTTTTTCACAAAAATGTTTGTTTCTTGTATACAACCAGATCCCATCAAGGTGTTGAGTTGAAAAATGTTGGGTTTTTTTGGTTCTTAGTAAACTTGACTGACAAAAAAAATTTGGGAGAAGACCTTGCAATTATTTGCCGCCCAAATGAAAATCAACTAATTTAGAATGTTTTCTTTTTTGGTTACACTTGTATTTTTTTTTACAGCTTAAGTAGCTGACTTGCTAACAGGCTTTGTGAGCAAAAATAAATTAAAAAATTTTGAAATTAGAGGCAGGTGTTATTAATTAAAAGGAACTTCAGAGGCAAATTGTTGTTGTTTCATCTTTTGAATTAGACTAATAGAGTTTTTAAAAGACAAATTAATTTAAGTCTTTTGTTATTCGAATGTACACGTTGCACGTGTTTTTGGTAGAATGTTTAGGGTCTGTCACATGGATTTACGAAGTTTGATAGCCAATATACGTGAAAATGATAATCATTTACTCAATCACATCTCCTTTAAAAACACGTCCAAATAATAAATTTTTTTTATCAAATTGGATGTTTTGCTTGATCAACGTATAGCTAGCTTCGACCATTTTGTATGGCTATATTCGTCCTAACGAGAGTGTCATTATTTGCAATGCGGTAATACAATTCAAGTCCAATGGTTCAGTAAACGCTGTCGGTGAAGGTTTGAAACAATCCTTCAGTCAGGATTATGACCTAGCTTCTCACACGACTTATGTTGTGTATGAATTTTATACATCAGTGGCGGCACCTACAGTTTAATGTCGACTTCGAACGGCAGACTTTTGAGAAACTTTTTACTCACAGAGTTTTTGCCAAAAGACTGCTGAGAGGAAGTTGCCGCAGAAATATTTTTTTTATATTTCGTTTTGATGGTTATGTCTGAGCTGAGGATTAAGGCCTACGGCTAGAGTCTTAAAATTAAAATTGTTTTCCCCTTGATAAATGGCATCATTAATTTTTTTAAACAAAAAATAATTTCATTCTGTTGTTGCCACCCATAGCAAACAGATCTCAATAATTTGCATTAAGATTGCTTCTGTTTTCCTACAGAACATAGTTTTTATTTTAACAAACAAATACAAAAGCAAATTGCAAACTTTTTTATGACACAGAAGCCCATAAATTTATTAAGACCTTATAGATGCCAAGAATGCAACTTATTATTAAAGCGTCAGAACATATTTATGTGTCGGTGGGTGGCATCTGAGAAGATAATTGTCAACACAAAGTCTTAAACAATAAAATATTTAATTGCCCAACACTAATAGTCTGGATATTATAAGATCATTTGTTTTCAAGAAAATTAACAAAAAAAAAAAAACGTTGACTAATTGGCGGAAGTAGCAAAAAGAATTTCATTTTTTATGGGTTTAATAAGAACACAAATAAAATATGGAAAGTAGCCAAACTAGTGGTCTGCAATGGTAAAAATTATAAATCGATGTACACTTGATATTAAAACTTTAATAATTAAAAATTTCTATTTTCAAACATATTTTTAGCATAGTCAACGTATTTTTTTTTTTATTTAAAAACTGCAATTTTCAGATGAATACAACAATAAAGACTATATTGTTACGTTTTGACCTTTTAAAAATGTTTAAAATATGAGCTCGTAGATTGCAAATAAAATAAAAATAAATTTGTGTTTAGTTTTAATTAAAATTCTTTATTATTCGTACAATTCGGTGTTTCACTGTTCACAACTAGATGTAAATAACAACAATTGCTTTTCATTTTCATTCTTCATTCTTTGCATTAACAATAACAATTACTAGACAAATACTCGACAGATCTTTGGAGATCTTCAAACCACGATTACTCTGTTCTAACGCACCGCATCTTCACACAAGACTGGCTGTACTTCACTAACTTACTCGCCTGCTTTGCCTCGCCTTTTATATGCCAGGGTAAACAGTCTGATGAATGTTCGTGAAGGCGAATGTGCGTGATTTCGCCTTCTCGAAATCTCTATAAATGTAAACATCGTTGTTTATATTTATTAATGTTGTTTGGGTATTTTGTTTACATTTATTCTTGTAGTGTTATTTGTGGGTTTTTGTTTACTAGTTTACCATTTTCTTATGCTGGTGTTTATTGTTATATTAAGCAGTACGATAATTTGTAAACAGGTTTGCTTACTGCATTGTTCAGTTTTTGTAGCGTTTGCTTATAATTTTAATGTTAGGCGATGTAAAAGCAAACAACAAACACCAGCATAAAAAAATGGTAAACAGGCAAACAAAAAAACAACAACAAACACTACAAGAATAAATGTAAACAAAATACACAAAGAACAATAATGAAACAATGATGTTTACATTTATAGAGATCTTGAGAAGGCGAAACCACGAACACTCACCTTAAAGAAAGTTCATCAGACTGTTTACTTTGTTATATAAAAGGCAAGACAAAGCAAGCGACAGAGTTAGTAAAAGTTCAGTCAGTCTTGCTTGAAGACGCGGTGCGTTTTATAGTAATCGTGATTTGAAGATCTCCGTTGCAAAGATCTGTCGTAGTAGTTGTTATGGTTTATGCAAAGGTGCATACAGAGGAATAACAAACAAAGCAATTGTTGTTGTTACATCAAATTGTGGACAGTGGCACACAGAATTGTGCGAATAATAAAGAATTTTTATTAAAACAAGACAAAAATTTACTTTTATGATATTTCGAAACTTAAATATTTTTAAAATGTAATAACGTAACAATATTTTAACCAATAAATTTATTTGTGAGTAACGTTACCTTCTACTTCTAATATCATTAAAACAAAACATGTTTTTTCTCATTATGAGACATTTTATTTTGGAATATTTTTATTCTATTATTCCCAAATGGTTTTGTATGCTAAACAGTAATGCTAGCTTAGAAATACATTCTTAATGCTTTGATATATTCAAACATTTTACAAATATTTCTGAGTTTATGATAAATATTTTGCACGTAATTATTATAAACTACCTGCAATAAACATGCAAACTTACTCTGAATACACTTTGTACATATAAGAGGGTTGCGTTAAAAGGACAATATAACTTATAAAATTAAAGATTTCGAAAATAACACAAACCTTGTATTGCAAGTATAAAATAAATGGAACATGGAAAAAGCTATGTCAACTATTAATAAAACAAAAAATATTTTTTTACTCTGTTTATTGCTTTTCATAAAATTATTGCCTGCAATAATGATGTTGCTGTGGTATTGCAATGATAACAATGCACTACAATTCTCGACTCACTACGTCAGATGCCCGTTAACGATAGTTTAGGCACTAATTATGTTACACAATCATAAATTGCAAATGGCAGAAAACGTGCAGTAGTAGTGTACTCTGTTGTATTTGGTGCAGAAATAAATTTAATGTCACAAAATACTTGCATTTTAACATTGAATTTCATGAGAATTTCAGGTGCCTTATAATAGTTGTTAAAATAATATCTGGAAATGTTTCAAGTTGAAATTATTCTCCGAACCAGAGATCAGCAATGAATCGTTTTTTTGCTACTCATAAGTATTCATGAAATTTTGAATTTATAAGCACAGGTTGCAATGAGTATGAGTACAACGTTGACATCAAACTCATACCATTCGAAATATGTTTGATTCATACTTAAAAAAAATACTTATAATACTTATAAATGATTCGAGTGACTCGAATTCATCAAAATTTACAGTCTAAGTTGTTGTTGCATTTACAAAAAAAGAAAAAATACCCAAAGCCAAAAAGGCAGAGCAGCAAACATACAACCTTCTAGTACGTATTTTAGTTTTTGTGATTATTGTATATGTTGAGTTATGGAGAGTCGAAATCAACAAAGTGTGAATATGATGAGTACTTCAAACTTTGAATATGAGTAGAGGTTCCATTATATTAAAATAAGTATGAATGCGTATAAGTATCAGAAATTATTAGTATGATTCGATTCTACTTATCATTTTGAACACTCTTTGCTGATCTCTGTTCCGAACTGTGGCAGTAAATAACATCTGCCCAATTACTTGTATTTTATTCAGTTTGTTTTGCCAAATCACCATGAACGGATGTATTATACAACAAGTGGTGCTTGGTCTCACCCTTATTTTAATAAAAAGCATCGAAATCATCCACAACGAGACCTATTTCTGAATGTATAAGTATGTAAACAAACAAAATAGTAGAATTTAGAACGATACCAACCAACATCAACAGCGAGTCCAATACATGAAGTTTCCTTAGTTCTGGAAATGCACAGTGGGCGCATAGTGTTCATACGCGGAAATAATTGTTATTGGTGGTATGTGGTGGCATTTAAGCTTTGGTTTGCTAGAAGACATTGTTCAAACCATATTTTTTTTTTTGTGTTGTTTTAGCTCAATTAGAACTATCGATAACTGTGATTTGATAGGTGCAAATATCGAACTGTGTTCACAGCTCTGTACAGTTAGGTTTGGTATGCTGTTATGAATAGTTTAAAGCTAGAACAACGCTTCTAAATTGTGGAAATTTACAATGAAAAGTGGCTTACGTAAGACAATAATTTGTAAAAACGATTATGGATGATCATGGCCTTAAGTGCCTTATTTTTCTAGCTGCATGCTTCCTCTTTCCTTTCTTGATATGCAAACATTGCTGTATGCCATTATTCTTTTAATAACTGTGCACATTTTATTTATTCTTTTTCCGTTTAAAACAAACAGAACAAACAAGCCAAAGTTTAAGACCATAAACAACTCTATTGGCAATGGCAACAAGATAACGACGTGAATCTTAAAATCCATGATTACAAACAAAATCCATAATTCATCCCACTACAGTCACTGATACTCCTCACTAGGAAAATAAAATAAAATTTTTGAATTGAAATTCTAATTCAAACAGTTTCTTTTCATTTAAGTTGTTGGGTATTTAATTAGAAACTGAAAAGAGGAAATAAAAATAATTAAAATACATATAAATTATTATTTATTATTCTTTTTCATTTCAATACATAAAAACACTAAATTTTGCTGATTTGCTTCAGTTTCCCTAAATGTCTGAGAATTTTTGCTGTTGTTGACCACACATTTCAATTGTCATTTTGCACTTCATTTGACATTTGATTTTACCACAGAAACCCCATTTAAGTTGAGTTCATTTCAATTTGCTTATGGCACTATTACTGTGATATGGCCACTCTACAGGGGAGATATGACAAGCCGATGATGATGATATTTGCAAGAGTTTTTAAAAGATATTTTAAATTTAGTTGTGGTACCCGAATATAACATCTCCTACATAATAAGTCATAATAAGTGTGATGAATAAGAGCCCAGTAATCATTCTCCTTGGAAGCATAAACGATTCTCTTCCCAAGGTCACAGGAATTCTGGCACATTTAATTACTTTGAAACACTAGACGGTTCAGATGTATACGAACCAGAGACAACGACTTGTGTTCAGAGACGACTCTGGAACAGTTGGAAACGGACCTTAATTTTCATTAAAAATTGTCATCATTGTCTGGTTTACGAAATCAAGTCTTTAACAAGCGTATTGGTGTCCGAATTGCATAATTTCGTGCGTGCTTAACAATCAAAGTCACTCTGATATTGACTTTCACTATGCAATGGCAGTCTCTTCAAATGAAAAATACCTGAAGCAAACTTTTAAGTGGAGAAGTGTTTCATAGAGACTGAATTCCTAAGGACTTCACCATCGCTCCTTAAATTCATTCAATCGCGTAGTAAGCTAAAGAGTGTAATTCAACCTAACCCTTCCTTTCCCATCTCTTGAGACGCCCTATATTAAAGCAGCGGGATAAGAACCCAAACCCAGTATATCCTAAGGCCCTTATTAACTAAAGAGCTAAGAACTTACGGAGTTGGGTTCTATGAGAGCACATTTCATTATTGCCCTGTTATTCCATCTTTGGTGGTGTAGCGTGCAAACATTTTAAATTCTGTTCTTTTATTGACGATTTTCAAATTTTTTGTGGCATTCGTTTAAAGCCTTTACAGTTTCATATAAAAAAAATTTTTTCTTCTTCTTGTTCTTTATCTATTTGTACATTCCACGGAGTGTGTGTCTCTTTTTTTTGAAAAAATAAAAATTTCAAATTGGCTATAAACGCTGCAAAGTGTAGACATTTTTTGATCCTTTGCCAACTTAAGTTTATTTTCCAATCAAATGACTTTCTTCGCACACAACTGGAATAAATGTTTTAGTCGCACCATCACTGCCATCACAGTGGTTTTGTACGAACAAATTTTTTATAGAAAAATTGAAAAAGCTTTTCAAAACTTAAAACTCAAACCGAGAAATAAAAACTTTTCAAACCATTCATGCTGCGTCAGCTAGACATGGCTAAACCAAAACTTCAAATTTCCTCTCCCATTCATCCTCTATTTTTTACATGCTGAACCCCAGTGCAACATACCACACGTACATATGTGTGCTCCTGTTCAATATTTGTTATTTGTATGGCAGCCACTTTGTTTGTGTCCAATTGCCTTTCGGGTTGTAGGAAAAAGTGCATGTCTTGACCGTTGGCTTGACAATTCTAAGATTGGTTTTTATCTTATCGCTAAGATTTCTTCCTCTTTATTTTGTTGTTGTCTTTTGTCGTTGCAACATTATTGTAACTTGTTTGCTTAAAGCTTAACATTACGTTACACTTTTTGTTTATTTGACGAAAACGTCAAATTTAAGGAACATCAAATGCTGCATGTGGAATAAGGAGTGTCCGAAAAAAAAAACGATTGAATTTTAGAAAATCTAATGGACAGGACCAAAATGGTGGAGTTGGTCTGGATGAAGTCCATATAGCAATCCAGTTTGAAATAGTTTTGCGGATATTGCGCCTACCGTTTGTGCTATTCTATCAAGCCAAAGAAACTTATTTTGATTTAATTTACAAGTTAATAACGTTCTGGTGTGGATTACGACCTAGTCAGGATTACGAGCTAACTTCTCACACCACTTATGTTGTGTGTATTATTTTTATACATGAGAGGCGAAACCTACAGTTGAAAATCGACTCCGAACGTCAGTTTCTTTTGAGAAAAATTTCATGGCAATATTCATTTACTCCCCGAGTTTTTGTCAGAAGTCTCCTGAGAGCAAGTCGCCGGAGAAATATTTTTTCCACATTTCCTTCGGTTTGAGACCTGAGCATGCTGTTTGAACCGTGGTCTCATGTCTAATAAGCCAACACACTACCTATTAGACTATGGCGATTTCAAACAGCTAGCAAACTGATATTTGAGTTGCCTCTCACATAGTCCAGCATTGTTTATAATACAGGGAAAACTTTATAGATAAGTACTTAGCTTACGAGTAGCTAACTTAGGATACGTGAACGTTAGAACGACATAGCACAATGTCAGAGTCTAGTAGATAGTGTGTTAACTTAATAGATAAGAAACCATGGGTCATAGGAACCAATGAGTGAACTTGCCTGTGAGCGGCAAGCTGCTAACCTAACCTAAACTAACTTAAATAGATATTTACCAACAAAAACAATGTAGTCACCCTATGATCTTAGAAAAAAGAATGCAATCTTTTAAATATCTGCCTTAATGTTGTACCTTCTACTCAAAAAATATTTTCCAAAATTCTTTCTTAATTTTTTCTAATATTCTATGAATTTTTATGGACAACATTATTATGTCAACACTAAGAAACTCTTGACATACAATCCATTTCTATTGGACTGAGAAGTTTCAGTTTTTAAAGGTCCCTTTTACTTTACTTTTCGAAATGCCAATTTGTTTAATAAGAAACACAAAAATATGTATGTAGAAAATATAGAAGGAAAGAATGGATATACTTTGCACACGTATTGTGCATTGTAAGATGAGTAACTAAACAAAAATATTAAAAAAAAAATTAAAACATCCTTTGCAGGATGTTCGGCAGTAGTGTAGAAAAAGTTGTCCAAATTTTTTTTCAATAACTGACAGGTGTCTTTAGGAATTTGAACAAAAAAAATCTTTTTTTTTTGTTTTCCAAAAATTTTACATTGAAATTCGAGCAGGCAATGCAAATTTTAATTTAAGGGAAAAGGATTTAAATGAGGACTTTTGAATACTCAGAAGACAGCTGCATAACAGCTATGTAACAGCGTCAATTCTACCGTGCCAAATAGAAACTCAGAGAGAAGAAGGTATTTGTGAGACATTAGTCTCGTCGCACGACGCGACCTTCTGCCTGCCGCTTGTAGAGGCAGCCGGAAACTAAATAAATTTCTTTTCAACGTTAAAGGTATAGTTGTCGACCATAACCTGTTATTTAAAACAATCCACATCACTACTTGTCTGCAACATATTCTTCGTTTTTATTTGCTATGATGATCCATCTTTGCCTATTCCGATAGGATCTATAGTACTAAAGGCAGTGTTAGCATCTCACTTGATACACCTCATGATGAATAATGAGAATAGTGAAAATAGTGCCATTGCAATGAACCCTCGTCTACGGCAGAATATTCTCTATGATTAAGTTGAAGAGGCAGCATGATAAGAGGCTGCCATCTTTCGCAGAACACTCTGCAATAATTAACCTACAGAGGTCGCATGGTAAAAAGAGGCCGTTAAGGAAGCTACAGAAGTAACTCAACGTCATACTACACAGTCCCAGTTTAGATTAGTTTATGACGAGAATACAAACGGCTCGTCGTCAGTCAATTCGATTATTACCAGAACATATCCGAAATAAAAGTTCAGCTGTATGTAAAGCTAATAAAACTGACTTGCTTTCTGAAAGCCAGTGAATATTTGGGGTTATTGTTTGAAGGGAGAAGTCGCCGTAGTCTAGTAGGTAATGTGGTTCCTTATTAGGCGTAACGCCACGGTTCAAACCCCAGATCAGACATCAAAACAAAATATGAAAAAATATTTCTCCGGTGACTTCATCTCAGCAGATTTCTGACAAAAACTTTGGGAGCAAATAAAATTGCCATGAAAAGTTTCTCAAAAAATCTGTCATTCGGAGTCGAATTTAAACTGTAGGTCCCGCAACTCATGTATATAATTAACACACACAACATGAGTGGTGCAAGAAGCTAGGTATTAAACCTTACTGAGGGGTTGTAATGGCCAATTATGCATGTAGGGTGCCAAAAAATATTTTAAAAAACCTTATTTTTATTTCTATTTAACAATTTGTTTTATATTTGTCTGCATGTGTAGTAGGCTTGTAGAAATACTTTTTAGATTTACTTCTGCTATGCATTCCTGATGATTTCAGTATTTCTATTACAAAATAATTTCTGCCAAAAAGAATAAAAGAAATAAATCTTAAAATTCATTGTGCATAAAAACAATGTAGGAAATTGTTAAATAATCAAAAATTTAAAATAAAATATTTCAAAATTTTTTTTTTGGGAGAATAATCATCAATAAAACTGAAATATTTGCAGGCATATAATAACAGAAACAGAAACAGGTACAGTGAGAAAAATACATCTGCTTCATAGGCAATCATATTTTGTTTCTTGTTGCCCAGAAATGTGCTGTCGATATTATCAGACTATTCTTAACGATTTCTTATAATATTTTCTAAAATTTTAATTATTTCTAGGGCCATATGTAAAGTTCAGTCAGTCTTGTGTGAAGACGCGGTGTATTTGAAGAAAGTAATCGTGGTTTGAAAGTCTTCGTTACAAAGATCTGTCGAATAATTGCCTAGTAATTGTTAATGTTTATGATAAGGGTATAAACAGAAGAATAACAAACAAAGCAATTGTTGTTGTTTACATCAAGTTGTGAACAGTGGCACACAGAATTGTGCGAATAACAAAGAATTTTAATTAAAACTAAACACAAATTTATTTTTATTTTATTCGTAATCTACGAGCTCATATTTAAAACGATATTAAAAGGTAAAAAATGAAAAATTCGGTTCATGATCAATAATTTTCTTCAACTGTAATCATAACGTATATCTATTTACTTATACTAGTAACAGGATTCAGACTCCTTAAAATTAACACACACAACATAAGTGGTCTGAGAATCTAGGTCGTCAACCTGGCTAAAGGGCTATAAAATATTAATTATGTACGCATCAGAGATCAGCAAAGAGTATTTAAAACGATGATAATTTCAGCTACTTATTCATACTTATTTTAATATCATACTCATACTACTCATATTCAAAGTTAGAAATACTCATCGTACTCATACTTAACAATACGCACGATGTTGTTGATTTCGACTCTCCATGATTCAACATATACACGAAGCACAAAATAAGTATGATTCGAGTACGAACACCACAATACTCGCTAGAAGGTTGTGTGTTTGCTTTGCTTGCTGTCTTTGTCTTTTCTTTTCTCTTCTTTTGTAAATGCAACAATAACTACTTCTGTAAATTTTGATGAATGATTCGAGTGATTCGAATCATTCGTAAGTATTGTAAGTATTTTTCTAACTTTATGAATCTGAATGAGCAGGCGTATGAATCAAACAATGAATCGAATGTTGTGAGTTTGATGTCAACGTTGTACTCATACTCATTGCAACCTGTACTTATAAATCAATGTTGTAGCGAGTACGAATGAATCAGAGTAGTTGAATTTTAATACTCTTGACTCACTCATTCTCAAAATTTCATTAGTACCTATGAGTAGCGAAAATACGATTCATTGCTGATCTCTGGTACGCATGTAGGCTCTTAAACAGGGCAAAAAGTATGGTTGATGATAATAACAGGGACTTCCAAACTTTGAATGTTGAAACAGCTTGTTGAAGCATTTATTCAGTCTGTTTTGCTAAATCATCATGGACGGCTATAAAGAATAACATGTGTTCGCTAAATTGTCGCTAGAGCAGTAGGCAAGTCACGCCTATTTTCATCAAAAAATTATTCTTAGCGTTGAGGCTCATTGTTACAGTGTATGGTCTTATGACCCATAGTGTTGCGACATACATACACACAATACTACTATATTATGACTTCCTATTATTATCAAACGTAATCATATTTTTTTTAGAATTGTTTACATTATATTTATTTTTTTGCAATTGTTCTGAATACTATTTAATCAATTTATTTAAATTTCTTAAGAATTATATTTTGTATTATTATTGCCAAACTAGCTAATTCATTAATTTAAATTTCTTAAGAATTATTTTTTTGTAAACGCAAGTTGCACTTTTGTAGACGCAAGCTTGCAGTTTTTTTAAATTGTATTTCTTGTATATTATTTTTTTTTGTAAACGCAAGTTGCACTTTTGTAGACGCAAGCTTGCAGTTTTTTTTAAATTGTATTTCTTGTATTTTATAATTAGTATTTAAGAAGACTTTTAATAATAAAAAAGAGTAGAAAGAATTGATCTTCAAAACGAAAAAGACGTGTTTTATTTTTTTTGAGTAAAATAAAACGACGTTCGTAAGTGCTCATCTCTGAATAAACGGATACGCGGAAAAACAAAATTGTTGAATTCGGGGACGATATCAATTCTTATGAGACTCGAAAGTGATTAATGCATGCCGAAAAAGTTAGTGTTCGTGTGGATTTTAGTCTGGCGGCGTCATTGGTTCATATTTCTTTAAGAACGACGTCAACGTCGAGTGGTATTAGTCGATGATTACGCAATATTTTTGCCGGAATTGAATAATGACCTGGAAACGCAAGACATAGGTCGTGCTACATTGGATATTCCACACTAGCGATTCGAGGGCATTTTTATCTAACGTGGAGCATGCGATTTCACCATGTTAGACTTTTTCTTGTTGGGTTTTTTTTAAATCGTAAAGGTATGTGAACAGTAGTCCTCTCAAAGCCATCATAAATCATGCCAGCGGCCTGATCCAGCTCGATATTTATGCACTAGAGTCATGTAAAATAGATTTTTCATAATCAAAAAAACCCTGTATTATGGCCTTTAAGGATGAAACATTTTTTCTCTCTATTTTCGTTTGTTTTTCTTTTATTTGTTATTCCTTTACTTCTTGGTGTCCATTATTTAAACAACAATAATTTGTTGTTGTTCCTTTTTAAATACTAAAAAAAAATACAACAAAAGCTTTTAAAATACAACAAAAGCTTACAATTGTAAGACTTGAGGCTGTATGTGTAAGTTCGCATATTTCATGCGTTAATTAATACAACGAAACATTATTTTTTGTTTTGCTCATCTTTAGCTTCAGTATACATTATTTGCCAAATTGTGTTATTAATATTCAAATATAAAAAGGAACGAAAATAGAAAATAATTTTAACGAAACATAGTGGAAAACTGCTAAAGGGCACAGAGTCGGCTACTATAAATTGTGAATTACATTGTTACGAAAATGAAAAATTTAGATACTGGTGTTTTGCATTTACATCGCTTAATATTAAAATTATAAACAAAAGCTACAAAAACAAAACAATGCAGTAAACAAACCTGTCTACGAATTAACGTACTGCTTAATATAACAACAAACACCAACATTAAAAAAATGGTAAACAAGTAAACAAAAATACACAAACAACACTACAAGAATAAATGTAAACAACGATGTTTACAACAATGTTTACATTTATAGAGATTTCGTGAAGGCGAAATCATGAACTTTCGCCTTCATTCATCCGATTGTTTACTCTGCCATATTGTTTATGCTGGCCACCCTAATTTTAAGTCAGTAGTCTTAAGTAGTGGAAGTACGCTTAAGGTATGTGAATTATAAAGAAGAAAAGAAAAGAAAAGAAAGGAGAATAAATAAAAGAAATAATTTTTTTCGGCAATTCAGCAGTGAACTAAAATTTATATTCTTACACTCAACCAAATTGTAATTTTTTTGAAAATTTTTGGTAATTTGTTGCTTAATCGGATATTATTTCATAATTACTTTTGTGCGAATTCATACACAGTTTGAAATATTTTTTATAAATTCATTTATTTTATAATTAAATATTATTATTATTTTGACAATTTCGAATTTCTGTTTGAAATATTTTTTAATGATTCGGAGTTTCGCGTCTCAAGTATTTTTTATAATTCGTTTTCTTTCCTTAAATCAGTCGTGTCGGAATATTTCTAAATTCACGTTTCGTTCCGTGATGTTTTTGGTTATTTTTTACAGAAAGTTTTTGTAATTTTTTTTAAGTTTCCTTTGTGATTTATTATCTTGATTTGTTGGAGAGAGGATAAAGGTTCCTAATTCGTACGAAAATGGAACGGAACTTATGAAATTTCGGTAAATATTTCAATCGTTTCGCGGATTTTGAAACTTTTGTTCGGACTCTTCCTCAAGAGGGACATTCGGTTCATTCCCTCGTCACTCATCGGCAGGAATTCATTCGTTTATGTTAGGTCTTCCGCGATAGCTACAAGGACCTTCTAGAGACTGCAGACGAAGGATGTCAAGGCAAAGTATATGTCGGGGTATTGTTTATATTTCGAATTGATATCGTACCTTGATGGCTTAATTGATAAATTGAAATCGAAATTCGCGAACCCAGCTCCTAGTAGTATCCCAATACACCTTCCCCCGTGTGACACTCAGACAAATTCTGGGGATTACGCTTCTTTTCCTACCTTTCGGGACATGTTTTTGGCCCTTTACGGAACTAATCCCCACATTAGTAATATTCAGAACATGTATTATCTTCTACAAAAAAACTGAAGGCGAGGCTAGGGATATAATCCGAACCTGCCCTATGACAAATGATGGGTTTGATATGACGCGGGAAAATCTGGTAGACCGGTACGAAAACAAGCGAGTACTTGTAAATTCCCAGTTGAAAACCTTATTCAATCTTTCTGTCATCGAGTCCTGCAATCAAGCGATTGCAGAGGACAGTTAATGACTGCATAACCAATTTATCCCTGATCGGTATTGAAACGCAAAATTGGGACATCATATTCGTTTATATTTGTTCCACCCGGCTATCTGAGAACACTCTTGGTCTTTGGGAACAGTCCCAGGGCCCTAACTCGTGCTTGCGCAAATGGAGCAGCATGGACGAATTCTTGACCGCTAGATATTGGACTTTAGAGTCTTTTTCTGATATTATTGGCGGTCACAATCCGAACCAAGTGAATAGTAGTACTCGAAGTTCACCTCAGGAGAATCGAAAGTTTAGGAGTTTTGGGACAGCGGTCACTCCTACTATACCTCCGAAAAAATGCCCACTATGTTCGGATAATCATCCCCTTCGATTGTGCTCCAAGTTTCTCAGGATGTCAATCAGCGAAAGGATAAATTTTGTCAAAAGGAAGAAGATTTGTACGAATTGTTTGGGAACCTCCCACGAATTCAGAAGATCCCAGCTCATTCTCCCAACTCTAATTATAACTTGCCACATCACGCTGTTTTTAAACCCGATAGTACTAACACTAAACTTCGGGTAGTCTTTAATGCCTCAAGCCCTTCTTCAAACGGTGTTAGCCTCAACCATGTCCTACACCCTGGACCAATTTTGCAGTCTAACCTGACTTTACTTATTTTGCGTTGGAGATTGTTCAGATATGTTTTTAATTCTGACATAGAGAAAATGTATAGGCAAATACTGATCAGACTGGATCAGTCCCTAGACTTAAGACCCTAATTCGAACAGTTATTCGTAACTGTAAGATCTGTACTATTTACCGGAAGAATTTGGGTCAACAAATTATGGCTGCGCTACCCCCAGAAAGAACGACATTGACTCGTCCTTTCACCCATACAGGTCTAGATTTCGCTCGACCTTTTGAAATTAAATCCTATATTGGACGTGGTTGCCGAGTCACTAAAGGATATGTGCTGGTGTTTGTATGCTTTTCTACAAAAGCAATTCATTTGGAAGCAACTAATGAAATATCGACAGACTGTTTTCTGGCAGCATTTACTAGTTTTTCCTCCAGACGAGGTGGTTCCGCACATATCTACTCGGACAATGGAACTGCTTTTGTTGGGCTAATGTAATGGAAAACGACCAGGCTAAATTCTTTACTGAACTGAAGCATAAGATTGTATCGAAAACGTTTTTCAATCAGTCGAATGGCACTTCATTCCTCCTGGCGCCCCGCATATGGGCGGCCTCTGGGAAGCTGGTGTGAAGAGTTTAAAAACTCATCTACGGAAAGTGTCTAATAGTCAGAAGTTTACTTTTGAGGAATTCATTACCATGCTGGCAAGAATCGAAGCTTACTTGAACTCTCGTCCATTTTGTCCCATGACGGATAACCCCTGCTCATTTCCTTATAGGAAGTGCTATCCTTTCATTGGTTTATCATTGGAATCTCACAACTACGCCAACAGGTGGCGAAAATTAAAGGTTCTGCACCATTTGTTTGCGCGTCGCTGGAAGGACGAGTTCTTAGTTGAACTCCATTAGCGCAACAAATGGAAATGTCCCCAACGCGATTTCGCGATTGATGATTTCGTCGTGATTCGACATGACAACTTGCCTCTTTATTTTCTTATTTTCTTTTTAATTTCAGTCAGCTGTTTTTGTTATTAAAATGAAATCTTGCTACTGTCAAATAAATCCAGTGTAAACGATCTAGATTTTGAGCAAGATTTGAAGTCTAATCTACTAGATTTCGCTGTTGTGTAAATGGGCTATAATGAAAATTTCAATAATTTTTTGTTTAATTTTTGTAAAAATTACATTTAAAAATAAAAATTGTTTTTTGAAATATTTTGGATGTAAATCCAACGATGTTTACATTTACAGAGATTTCAAGAAGACGAAGCTACGAACATTCGCCTTCAAGAATTTTCATCAGGCTGTTTCGTTGCCATATAAAAGGCAAGACAAAGCAGACGAGTGAGTTAGTGAAGTTCAGTCAGTCTTGTGTGAAGACGCGGTGTGTTTGAAGAGGGTAATCGTGGATTGAAGATCTCCGTTACAAATATCTGTCAAATATATTTGTAACGATTTGTCAAATAATTGTCTAGCAATTGTTATTGTTTATGCAAAGGGTATTAAAAGAGATATAACAAAAAAAAAAAAACAATTGTTATTGTTTACATAAAGTTGTGAACAGTGGCACTCAGGACTGAGCTAATAGTAAAGAATTTTAATTAAAACTAAACACAAATTTATTTTTATTTTATTTGCAATCTACTTTATGCAAACAACAACAATTGCTTTCTTTTTGTAATTCCTCTGTTTGTACCCTTTGCATAAACGCCTACAATTACTTGACAAATATTCTGCAGATCTTTGTAACGGAGACTTCAAACCACAATTACTCCCTTCAAACTCACCGCGTTTTCAGACAAGACTGTTTGAACTACACTAACTCACTCGTCTGCTTTGTCTTGCCTTTTATATGGCAAAGTAAACAGTCTGATGTATTTTCTAGAAGGGGGGGTTTTTTCGTGGTTTCGCCTTTTCGAGATCTCTATAAATGTAAACATTGTTGAGTTTATTCCAAAAAACAATTTTTATTTTTAAATTTATTTTCTACCAAAATTAAACAAAAAATCATAGAAAAATTTAATTTTTTATTACTTTTAAGCGACAGATGAGACTCATTTCTTACTTTTTCATTAG
Organism: Sarcophaga caerulescens; assembly: GCA_927399465.1. NCBI lineage: Eukaryota > Metazoa > Arthropoda > Insecta > Diptera > Sarcophagidae > Sarcophaga > Sarcophaga caerulescens. Next base: position 66,548,903 of record OV656868.1, read on the forward strand.
AACAAAAGGCAAACAGTAAAAAAAATATGGAATCATTGGTGTTTACATGATGTTTTTTTCTTATTCTTTTGTTTAAAATAAAAAATTAGATTTTTTGACGACAATAGTTCTGGTAAAACACTTGGCCCAAACATTACCGCACACAATGAAAACACCCACAAGAATGACAAAAAATGAGGGAAAAAGAATCCGGCATCTATTCTTATGAGCATCACATACAAGTGGAGAAAAAAAATAAAAAAAGACAAATATGAATTCAAGTGTAGACATGCAACATACAGTTGCATGCACAAAACATCTTTCAATTGTTTAAAAAATATGCTACAAAACAGCCCAGCCACAAGAATAACATTTTGCCAACAATATCAGCTGTCAGTACGATACACGTCAAATAGCACACACGTACTTACACTTGCAACAAAAAATTCTGCACAAATGCATTTTAAACAACACCAACAACAAATTACAACGGCAACAACAACAACATTGACAGCAACAATAATATAATAACACAATAGCTGGCAACATTTGCATGAGTGCATACAGCAACAATGAAAATGTCAACCAAATCAGTAAATCTGCAGAATTTTCTAACACGTGCACAGTGGGTCGAAAAATAAATTGAATGTTTATATATTGTTACGTTTTTACCCTTTTAAAAACGTTTAAAGTATGAGGTCGTAGATTTCAAATAAAATAAAAATAAATTTGTGTTTAGTTTTAATTAAAATTCTTTATTTTTCGCACAATTCTGTGTACCACTGTTTACAACTTGATGTAAACAAAAACAATTGGTTTGTTTGTTATTCCACTTTGCACTCTTTTGCATAAACAATAGATCTTTGCAACGAAAGTCTTCTAACCACGATTATTCTCTTCAAACACACCGCGTCTTCACACAAGACTGACTGAACTTTTACTGATTTTACTCATTGTTTATTCATTTATTCTTTTAATGTTTGTTGTTGCATTTTTATTTACTTGCTTATCCCCTTTTTTATACTGGTGTTTGTTGGTATATTTTTGTTTAACTGTTTATCATGTAAACAAGTTCATTGTTTCTGTAGCTTTTATTTATAATTTTAATGTTAAACGATGTAAAAGCAAAACACCAGTATCTATATTTTTTCCATTTTCGTAATGACATGATTTATAACGTAGTCTCTGTCAAAATTTGTTGACGGATTTTTGGAAGTTATAATCCATGAAAATGGTTCCACAATTTATCGTGTTTGTACTCAAAGCTTGGTAAGGAGTTGTCAATTCTTAGGCAGATAAATCGAATCTAAGAGATTTATAGGCGGTGAATAGCTTTATTAAGTACGCGGAAATAGAAATATACTACCGTCTCTTATACCGTCGTTAGCTTCTCACACCACTTATGTTGTGTGTGTTAAATTTAAAACATAAGCGGCGTGACCTACAGTTTATAGTCGATTCCGAACGTAAGATTTTTGAGAAACTTTTCATGGCAATTTTATTTTGTTGTCAGAAATCAGCTGAGAGGAAGTCGCCGTGAGAAATAGTTCTACATATTTCATTCTGTTGGAGATCTTTGGGCTGGGGTTTGAACTGAAGCCTCTTGTCGAATTAGCCAACACACCACCTACTAGACTGCGGTGACTTAATTCAAGGTATTCATTTCAAATAGAAGGGAATGAAAAAATGATAGGACGTTCATCGTAAATGACTCTGTGCGACTCATGACTAAATGATGTCTTGTGCAGAGGTATATTTTCGGTGTCGGAAGGTATAATTCTCTCCATAGAGTTTATCGAACGATTGCAACATATTCCAACCGGAAGGTTCAGTCATAAAAGTTGGGGTAATGATTATTAAGAACGGCACTATCTCTGACAGAGCAATTAGCATAATTTCACTTTGCCAGTCGACTATTAAGGCACTGGGTTCTAATATTATGGCTTTTAGCAATGCTTTCGGCTAAAGCTAGTCTCCCGCAGAATGGCTGAGCGTTACAATATTCATATCATATGGGTACCGGGACACAATGGTGTTCCAGTAAAGTGCAAAGTGGATGAATTGGCTAGGAGTTAAGCAAATTTGTACCCTTTAATTTTTTGTTGGGTTGAATGAGTGCTTAACAAAAGTGAACACAATAGTTTTTTAAAAATGTTAACGTTTCCAGTGGAGTTAAAAATAAATCGCAAGCCCATCGTAAACGGTTTTAAGTGAACATAATTTTTGTTGCTCACTGTACAGATAAGCATTGAATTGCATATATTTTTTGAGTTAGAAAAGCGCAAACATTTAAAATTTAAACATCAATTTGCTGAATTACAAGAAGACCCAATGACTTCCAACAAATTTTTCTCAATTTTTTTACTTTGATTTGCAATTATTTTCCCACACTTTCCACACACGTTCTGCACATTTCCGTTTAATCGGAAAACACTTTAAACAATATGTCACAGTGTGTCTTCTGTGCATTACTCAATACTGCTGGCGGTGGTTTTATGTGCTTTTTTGTACACTGGCGCACAGACGCACAGACCGTATCTTTCCCATATGAACGTCCCATACTATCCAGTTCAGCTTGATATTCTTCTTCTTCTTTTCGAATCAAACTTTGCATCATTTCCTTACGCGCTTTTATCGATAATCGCCTGGAGAATTCCGTTTCATCGGATACGGAATATTCGATTTTTGTGCCGGACGATTTGGATAATTTGCCACCGGTATTGTCCAAAAGGTACAATTTTATGTCCCCTTGCGGCATATTTTGTCTGCCTTCCAGTGAATTTAGATGAAATGCCTTGAATAAATTGATAAAAAAAAATTTTTTTAAAAAATTGTTAAAAAAAAATTTAAAAAAAAATATAAAAAAAAAACGCAAATTAAGTTAAAAACAAATGAAAATTAAATGAATTTATATTTGAAATGTCAAAATGAAAGAGAAACGAAATGAGAAAATTTCAAAATCGATTATGATACATGGTTGGAAAATATTTCATTCTGTATGAGCCACCCTGTATTCTAGATATGCTAGTTTTATCTGAAATTACAATAGAGAGAGTATCTTCGACAGTTTCACAGGATGATATACGCTACCCTATCCTGTACTCAACAGGATGAAAATGGTCTCTTTCATTGCCCTCTATACTTGTAACAAGGTATCGGCTCTATTAAGATGACCAATCCGAACTAAAAACGGAGGACACAAGTTCTATCTGCAGCATTATTATCTGTATATCGGGGCTGTAAATAATTTTACAGCTCTTTCTGCTGCACCTATAATAGAAAGCTAATAGTAAACAACTCTTATGGGTGATTGGTAGTGTCATGGATCGAATACTGGACCATTCGAGAATGCCAAATGACTTGAGAACTTTCGTAAATATCGAATACATACTTCCACCACTCTAGGTCAGATGCCTCCAACAAAACGAAATTTGAAGGTATATTTCTTTAGCGACCGCCTCTCAGCAGATTCCTGGAAAAAACTCTGAGAGTCAAATGAAATTGTCATCAAAAAGTTTGTCCAAAATCTGTCGTTCGGAGTTGACTTTAAACTGTAGGTCTCGCCATTCATAAAATTAACACACACAACACAAGTGAGAAGCTAGGCCGTAACCCTTGACTGAAGGGTTGTAATGATCAATTATGTTGTATGTATGTCCGGAGGGAATGCACCAATGTTGATGCACCAACCACTCAGTATAAATCGTCTGGACTGTTTGGAGACTGAATAGAGATATTGGTGGAGGCATATTTTTGGTTTTGTTAGGTATAGTTTACTCGATAAGATTAAAAGATCATTGCAACGTCTTCCAGACTGAAGTGTAGCTAATACAGGAAGCGATGATGACCACTGAGGGGGTATTACTTTCTGATAGCTCGTTGGCTATACTGGGTTCTAACATAATGGGGACTGGGTCATAGAGCAGATTAAGGGAGTCGCTGTTCGGATGATTTGGCCAGAGCGAGCACTTGCAACAAACTTTCGGGTCAATTCTCTGCTTTGGGAAAATCCCACTGAGGACGTGAAAGCTTAGGATTGACAAGGGTGGATATGGACAATTTCTTGCATTCATCAATTTCATTTTATTCCAGTATATCAGGATACGCTCTTAACATATTCTCAAGTATTTGTAGTTCTTATTGAACTTATTGAACAGCGTGGATAGCGTTCAGTAGCCTGTCAAGTGATGTAGCTAACAGACTTAGTCTTAAACTACTGAATATTCGTCTGAGAAAAGTTAAAATTTAATGAAGCTTGATTAGTTGCAGTTTATAAATGCCCAGAGGCTAGGACAAAGTTAGGTTAGGTTAGCGAGTAGCTTGCCATGAAGCTTTCTGTCAATTACCATATTGGACATCTAACCAAGGGTCTTTAGGTGAGCTCTCTATATTGGGAACTCCATTGTTGACTTTCAAATCTAGAACTGCTAATGCAGCAGTAGATACGGTAGTAGGTACAGGCAACAAATCCAGTCAATGCTGGAAGAAATGCGCATATCATTACTGAATATTACCTTCTGTTACATTTTAACCTTTTAACCGTTTGACTGCTACGCGGCGCAAAAGCTCTGCGTTCATTTGTTACGAAAATCGCATTTGCGCTGCGAATTTCAGTGTAAAAATTCTGTCAAAAAGCTAAAATAAAATTAAAAGACGAGGAGACCCTATAAATCTTTATACATAGGTTATTAGAATTTTGTAGATTTTTTATTAGAATAATTAATTGTAGTTTTCGAGCAGTTTTAGAACGTTCTCACCAGAATCGCTTAGCATTCAAACGGTTAAAAACGTTTAAAATATGAATTCGTAGATTGCAAATAAAATAAAAATAAATTGGTGTTTAGTTTTAATTAAATTTTGTATTGTTCGCACAATTCTGTGTGCCTCTGTTCGCAACTTGATGTAAACAACAACTGACTGACTGGCTGAATTTTTACTAACCTGCTTTGTCCTCCCTTTTATATGAAAACGTAAACAGTCTGATGAATGATCTTGAAGTCGAATGTTCTTGGCTTCGCCTTCTCGACATCTTCATAAATGAAAACATCGTTGTTTCATTGTCGTTTACATTGTCCGCCAAATAACTTTTTTTTTGAAAATGCTTTAAAAAAAAACTACTGAATATTTTCTTAAATTTCTTTTTTTATTTGAAAGTACAATCCTTCCGGTTAATAATGGAAAATAATTTCATTCAAATGGCTGCCTCGGCTGGCCATGCAGTAGCCTACACGATCGGTCCAATTTTTAAGCACATTATCGATTGTGTGCAGCTGTATTTCAAAAATGGCTTCACAAATATTGTCCTTTAAAGCGTCAATTATCACATACCACAAATAATAGTCCACCGGTGTCAAATCGCAGCTTCGAGGTGGCCAAACGACATCAGCTCTGCGGCTGATAATGCGATCTTCAAAAACAGGGCGCAAAACATCGACTGTAGCTTCGGCTGTGTGGCACGTAGCGCCGTCCTGTTGAAACCAAATGTTGCTAATATCCTCCTCTTCAATTTTTGTGAACAAAAATTCTTTCAACATGGCCCGATAACGATCGCCATTGACTGTAACGGTCACTCCTTTCTAATTTTCGAAGAAAAAATGTTATCATTCACGAAATAAGCACTAGTTGAAAAAAAACGTTAGATGGCGGACCCGATATTTTGTATTTTGTTTACATTGTTTGTTGTTGCATTTTTGTTTACTTGATTATAACCATTTTTATACTGATGTTGTTGGTATATTTTTGTTTATCATATAAACAAGTTCATTGTTTTTGTAGCTTTTGTTTATCATATTAATGTTAAACGATGTAACACCATTTCCATTTTCGTAACAATACGATGTACCCATGTAAACAAATTGGTCTTGACTATATGGCCAATGACTTCTGGAGAATGAGAAAGAGATGGAAATGTGGAAGAGGGTAAATGCTCAGTGCCATTACACATGAGCAATAGATAACTGGACTTCTACTATGGGAATCTACTTTGTTAGGGTCGAACATTCGGAGTCTAAATGCCTGAAGCTCCAGATAGTTCCAGGCGAATGAAAGACTGTGGTAACACAATGGGTAACACATGGCCTAAGTGTGGCCGTTCTCTTGTCTGGGCTGTTGGTAGGACGATTGAAATAAAACAATGAAACAAACAAGAAAAATAAATAAGAAACAGTGCCTTAACATAGCCTTGATGTAGAAACATTTGTAAGAAACTTGGTTCCATTAAACCAAAACACCCAACAGTTTCTCAAAGCTCTTAAAACCTCATCTCAGTTGTTTTTATTTGACTTTCTTTTTAAAATAAGCGATGCAGAAAATGGGAAACAAAATTTTACTTGTAATATCCGCTTTCCCCAACAAAAAAATGTTCTTTTTCTGTTGACATTATTTCGTAAAATAATATTCTTTCACATGTGTATGCACATTTAGACCCTGATTGCATGCATACATGTATACCGAAAATATTGCAAATATACACACAGTAAAACAAACATACATATATTCTTTAACAGAAAGATAAATATTTATGAAATGTTTTTGTTACTACTTAAAAATATGCGAAAAGTTTAAAAAAAAATGTGAAAGAAAATTTCAGTAATTTTCAGTCTTCAGTAGCAACATTATCAGTAGCAGTAGCAGCATATTGTTCACATTATTAATTTTCATAATGAGTTGTGATTTCCTTTTTGTCATTTTCCTTGCAACAAACAAAATGAAAGAAGTAACAAAAACAAAAACTATTTACAAGTACATGCAGCATTACAGTTACTCACACTGATATGTGTACACCCTTACCCAGGCGTATATTTCATATATGCACAGGTAAAGAGATACTGTTTGCTAAATTAATATACTGTTACGAAAATGAAAAAAAATCTAGATACTGGTATGTTGCTTTCACATCGTTTAACATTAAAATTATAAACAAAAGCTACAAAAACAGAACCATGCAGTTTACAATCCTGTTTACAAATTATCGCACTGCGTAATATAACAACAAACACCAGCGTAAAAAATGATAAACAAGTAAACAAAATTATACCAACAAACACCTGTATAAAAAATGGTAAACAACTAAACAAAAATACAACAACAAACACTACAAGAATAAATGTAAACAAAATATATAAATAACAATAATGAAACATCGAAGTTTATATTTATAGAGATCTCGAGAAGGCGAAGCCACGAACAAGAACATCCATCAGACTCTGCTGTATAAAATTTAAGGCAAAGCAAGCGAGTGAGTTAGTAAAAGTTCAGCCAGTCTTGTGTAAAGACGCCGTGTGTTTGAGGAGAGTAATCGTGGTTTGAAGATCTACGTTACAAAGATCAGTCGAACAATTGTCTTGCAATTCTTATTGTTTATGCAAAGGGTCTAAACAGAGCAATAACAAACAAATCAATTGTTGTTGTTTACATAAAGTTCTGAACAGTGGCACACAGAATTGTATGAATAATAAAGAACTTTAATTAAAACTAAACACTAATTTATTTTTATTTTATTTGCAATCTACGAGCTCATATTTATAAACGTTTTAAAAAGGTTACGTTTTAACCTTGATTGATGTTGAATAAAATTCTCTTTAGAAATGAGGGTGTCTATTCCAACAAAAAAAATTATTCCATACAGGATTCAGAAAACCTAGGAATGATTGTGAAAAAGCCATTGGATCAGGAAGAAGACACTGTTTAGGACACATTACTGTGTGGCGGTTGTCATTGGTTCCTATTTTTGAAAAATAACCCCGTGGGAGCCGTTACTGTCAATTCAGTGGGCAATGGCTGTATGATGGTCTACAATTGAATATATTTCTTTCGATATAGATTTTTACCGAGACGTTGTCATGAGGCAGACAATACGACTTATTTTGGGCATTATTGCATGAAAAATATCCCAAAGAAAGCACGCAGTTTGACGGCGTAGCTGTTAAATGTAGAGCATTTATAAATCAACATTAGTTTGGTGTGCATTATGGTGTTTCAATGTAATTGGACCATATTTTTTTCGAAAATAATCATGGAAAAACCTTTCAGACTGCTTTGGTCGCAGAATGATTTACAATTGAAGAGTTACGTAACAGAACCGGTTTTGGCTTTATTGCATAAGCAGTTTTCAAAAGAAACTAAGCGGTTTGAGTGATATTCGTCAGGCTTCATTAAATATTCTTTCTACGGCGATACTTCTCTAACGATAAAGCATTTTGGAAATCAACATTTTTAAAATTATCACGGACACATGGTCTGAAACGTGCGAAAAAATTATCGAAAACTACCTCAAAAGTATTGACAGCTATAACGAGTCTAGGGATAGTTTCTTAAATAAAATAATTTGCGTCCTGCAGCTTAAAAGGCCTGCAATAGAAATTACATGCATACATACATACATACGTAGATTACATTACATTACAACCTAGTTTCTCACACCACTTATGCTGTGTGTGTTAATTTTATACATGTGTAGCGGGAGCTACAGTTTAAAGTCGATTCCGAACGACAGAGAAACTTTTCCACGGCAATTTGTATTATACGCTCAGAGTTTTTGCCAGAAAGAAAGTCGCCAAAGAAATATTTTTTTTATATCGGGTCCGCCATCTAACGTTTTTTTTTTTAACTAGTGCTTATTTCGTGAATGGTAACACTTAGCTCATGTCTGATTTGACAGATAATTGGTTTTATCCTTCCGCTGAACGAATATGGTTGTGTCTACGCTTGAACAACGCTGGGAAATATTGCGACATTACTTTGAAAATCATGGTAATGTTGCAGAATGTGTGCGAAAATTGCGTAGGGATTTTTGAAGAAGAGAAGCACCGTCAGCTCCGTATGTTCATTAGCTTGTGAAAAAAGTGAAAGAAACTGGCATCCTCATCGATAAACCAAAGCGTGAAAAGCCAAAAACAGTGCGTACACTGGAGAATATTGCTGCTGTGGCAGAAGCAAGGAGTGGACGTTACAGTCAATGGCGATCGTTATTGGGCCATGTTGAACGAAATTTTGTTCACAAAAATTGAAGGGGAGGATATTGGCAACATTTGGTTTCAACAGGACGGCGCTACGTGCCACACAGCAGAAGTTACACTCGATTTTTTGCGCCCTGTTTTGAAGATCGCATTATCAGCCGCAGAGCTGAAGTCGTTTGGCCACCTCGGAGCTGCGATTTGACACCGTTGGGGTGCCGTCAAAGATAAGTGTTACGCCGACAAGCCAGAAACAATTGACGCTTTAAAGGACAATATTCGTGAAGCCATTGGTGAAATACAGTTGCACACAATCGATAATGTGCTTAAAAATTGGACCGATCGTGTTGGCTACTGTATGGCCAGCCGAGGCAGCCATTTGAATGAAATTATTTTCCATTATTAAATTGTAATTTGAGAAAATATTCAGTAGTTTGAATAAAAAAAAGTTATTTAGCGGACCCTTTATTTCGTGGTTTGAACCGTGGTCTCACGTCTAATAAGCCAACACACTTACTACTAGACTACGACGACTACAATATAAATTATTTACCGTCAAAATGTCTATGCAAAACCCCTCCACAAATAAAATTAATTTATTTTCAAAATGAGATTTTTCTTTTGTAACCCACTGTATTCACGAACAGAAACTTATTAAAACCACAATCCTATAACTCGGTGAATGACATTTTAAGAAAACAATAAATTAACCACAGGATTTAATTTCATGCTTAAATAAATTTTAAATGTTGTTCTTTGTTGTTGTTGTCTTAAGATTATTAACAAATTTACACACAAAATAATTACGCATACGTGTAAGGGGCTAAGATTTGAATTAATCATTTGAAAAACTTTTAATCCAGCCTTAAGCTATGAGAGGAGGCCAAATTATAAAATTTATTTTAAACAATAAAGGCAACAATAACAATATCAACAAAGACAACGTTGTTCTGGCCAAAACCTATAAACCAGGCAAGAAGAAACACATACAAAAACTTATATTTCTTAACAGCTAATGATTAAAGCTTAATTGCATGCAAAACGTTTGAAAGACATTCATTACATCCGTCTGTCTGTCTGTCTGTTTGATTATCTATTTGTGTGTCAGTGTGTTAGTAAATCTTTAACCTTCTGCTTGAACTGAACATTGCCACCCTTTAATTATTGAAATCATGCTCAAAACCGCAATAATTTACTCCCACCATACATTTTACACTGACATGTTCAGGTTTTGTTAGGCAACTTAGTTTGGGGCGTGTTTGGAATTGGGGCAAAATATGTTGGATTTATAGTTGTTCTAAATCCTTAAGAGTATGTTTTCATTTCATATTGCTTAGTCTTGTTTAATTATTTAAACAATATTTTTATTAAAATGGTTAAAACCATAGGAATGCTGCATGGATGACGCCGTAGTCTAGTAGCTAATGTGTTGACTCATTTGACGTGAGGCCATGGTTCAAACCTCAGGTCAGACATGTCTAACAAAGCTTAATTTAAACATTTCTTCTGCGACTTCCTCTCAGCAGTTTTCTGGCAAAAACTCTGAAAATAAATTTTGCAGTAATTTGCCTCTCATTTATAAAATTAACACATACACCATGGTTAACGTGAGAAACTACGTCATAATCCTGATTAGAGGGTTATAATGACCAATTATATACGTGTGCATGCTTAGCTGGTCCTATTGCTTTTAGAGTTTTTAATTTTCTTAAAAAATCTCCAGTTATTTTTAAAAGTTATTTTGTGCTTTCTAAACTTAGGTCCTGCCAATCATGTATAAAATTAACACACACGACACGAATGGGGTGAGAATTCTGTTTGAGCAGAAACAGCTTAGACGCTGCTATGCTAAAAGCTTAAATGCTGCACTCGTTGTAAGAAATTTTTTTAAATTTAGTTCTACGATGGATTTATATTACGAAAGGTCAACTGGAAAGATTTCATAACCTTTCTTGGATACTAACTGCTAATGCTCAAGAGCCGTAAAACTCACATTTGACACAACCCAGGTATCTATGCTTAGACATGATCTCCAATCTGAGCTACAATACGTCACACAGTAGACAGTAATTACAGCGCTTAAAGTAGAGGATGGCCAAAGAAAGTTGAAAAGAAAATCGTAATAAAAACTCAAACATGGCTTAAGAGCTACGGTCTAGAGCATGCTAAGAACAAGTTTATTCTGATCAAATAGGGAAGGGCATATACCATTACATCCCTAGTTATACAAAAGAAGCGAAAAATATGTGAAATAATTTTCTCCAACACATAAGGTTGACAAAAAGGCAGTGACAGTGACAGAGCATGTCAAGCATGTTAATGACAAAAACAATGATTGACCCAAAGGAGAGCAAAAGAAGTTTTATTCCTGCAATCATGAACGTTAAACTGCTAAAATTCAAGCAGATGCAATGAAAGTTGAGTTTAAGCGCAACGTACTGGGTACAATACAGCAGATATTGGCGTTAAGTTCTGCTATAACTTACTACACACGGTCTCAGGCGAAGCTATCTTGATGACTAGTGGAGAGAAGCCCATCGCTCAATGGCAAAGAAAGATCAGAGAATTAAGGAAAGGACATCTCTTCATCAGCGCTGCAGACATAAAATTGGAAACTCTCAAAAGTTGAAGAGAAGACACTACCGCACAATGGATATTAAAATTTGTACGCAGCTTGGAAAGATGTTTTCAAAGAATGTCTGTTTGTTTCGAAAATATTTATACCGCAGAGGCAAGATAAAGGGACCAGGTTGCATTTATTATTGTGAAGCAACGAGCCTCAGTCAATGTTAAACAAATATTTTTTAAATGTACCCGATGACAAGCTGAAAGCAACTACAGATTGAGATTTTTATTTGCAAAAGTATAGCGCATAGAATTTTGGATTCCTGAAAACCGATTTCTTTTCTGAGAACTCAAATCAGGGTAGCAATATGGGTATATGGGGCATTTAGACTTAAACAATGAACTTGTTTTTCTTGGCTTAATAATTACAACCCTTTAGTCAGGATTACAACCTAGCTTCTCACACCACTTATGTTGTGTGCGTTAATTTTTTACATGAGAGGCGGGACTTACAGTTTAAAGTCGATTCCGAACAACAGATTTATAAGAAACTTTTCATGGCAATTTTATTTACTCTCAGAGATTTTGCCAGACATTTGCTGAGAGGAAGTCGCTTAAGAAATATTTTTTCATATTTCGTTTTGTAGGAGATGTTTGACCTGCGGTTTGAACCGAGGGCTCATGTCTAAGAAGCCAATATAATGCCTACTAGACTACGGGAACTTTTCTAAACTAATTTTGAATGAAACTAAGATCCTCAAAACGGTCCGGCTCTTGTTTTGAAAATCGTTGAACGTATTACTTCCAAAAACTTCAATTCCACCTCGTTCCAACAGTTTAGGACAGGGAGTAATTGGCAAACATTTCTGTACGGCTTTTCTTGTAAGGGCGAGTTTAATGTGTTAATTTCAGAGTGTGGTGAGACCTTTAGAGAAGCTTGCAGTCAAATTGCAACGACATGGTCTCATTGCACCCACTATTACTCCTTTTGTTGTCATATTTTTTAATTCAATTTAAAATTGTTTGTAAATATTTTCCATTGTTATAGATTGTCTTGCCACAAACTGTGGCACAATTTACTCATGCATGTATAGCAACTGTTTTTTCATTTTCAAGCTCTTAATTACGAACTAAACTCTGCTACGTTCCTTGTTATTTTCATTATTTTAATGCAAGTATGTATTTCAAAAGCTCTCTTGGAAAATAATAGGTTTTCTTTAGTTGTTGTTAAACTTTGTTATTGGTTTCGTTGTTTTTGTATTTTAAAATCCTTATAATTACAAAATTCCAACAAATTGTTGCAACTTTTAGTTAAAGTATCATTATGAAGCGATTATTTATTTACTCTTTCTTTAAACGGAACTCTTACGTGGCTTCCATTTTTTCTGTTACATGGAGATGTGCAACAATAAGGGAACTTGGAGCGCTTCAGCTTTTAAAGAATTTACTTCTTTTTGTTGAATGAGCATTAAAATGTCTTCATAATTTGAGTAATTGCAGTGGCTTCAAATGCTATTCATTACAGAAGCAGCATAAGTGATGCCTTCTGGCCTTAACTCAATGGCATGGATCTGAATATCATATGGTTACAGTAAGACGGAGTTACCTAGACTTGACTCAACTTAACTAGACTTGACTAGACTTGACTGACTAGACTTGACTAGACTTGACTAGACTTGACTAAACTTGACAAGACTTGACTTGACTAGACTTGACTTGATTTTTTTTTTTTTTTTTTTTTTTTTACGCCTAGGAGGGGTTAATGTTCCTAACCGCACCATAGAGGAAGTCGTCACGTCCTCCGTATGTGGGGCCCTCACTCACTAAATCCCCCCCTCTTCTCGTGGACTGTTGTGCCCACTCTGGAACTACGGTGGTATTACTTCGGAGTGGAGTCCTTTTGGCCACTTCATGTTCATATCCGCGTCCGGATTGCGTATCGAAGGTTGAGGAGACTTCTAAGTGTCTCCGCTATTCCTTTCATCCAGGTTCCCGACTGGAATTTCGTTTGACTCGCGAGCCAGTGTCTTCTATGCCGGCGTGCCTACATGTTCTGCAGCCTCCAGATCTCTCTTCTTCAGTCTCAGAATGCGGTCCACGTAATTCGCCACTGAGGCCCAATTCTCTCTACTCGCAATCATAACTCCGACAATGTTAGCGGCCGTGATCGTTCCAATCATTGACGTCAGTACAGAGCGATAGCTCTGCCAGCGTGCATATTCGAAAACAGTGTGTTCCGCGTCATCAATTACTTCCCCTTCATCATAAAGACAGTAAGGGGAGGCGGTCTTGCCCATTCTGTGCAGATACTTCCTAAAATATCCATGACCCGATAGCATCAGCGTAAGGTAGTAATTTACCTCTCCAAATTTCCGACCAAACCATGGTTTTATGTCCGGAATAAGTCTTGCCGTCCACGTTCCTCTATCTTCCTCGTTCCATCGTCGTTGCCATTCTGAAATGGTGTTTTCCCTGAAGTGACCGGTTATGTGATTTACAGCCGATTTCGCCTTATAAATCTCCATCCGCTCTACTGCCAGCAGATCCACAGGGATTGTACCTGCTATTACAAGTACGGCTGGGACGGACACTGTAGGATATGCCGCCACTATTCTCAATAGCCGCAGTTAGCCGTGGCTTCAAAAGCCTCTCGAGCAGTTTTCCCGTCGTATCCAGCATGCACAGTGGCCTGTACGCGGATGGGTCCTCCGGATCGCCCTTTCCCTTGCTTATTAAGACCAGCCGTTGTTTCTTCCATATTTCGGGGAAAATACGCGTTGTACATTCCCAATAGAAGTTCCGGTCTTTGACTGGCAATTTCCCATATTACCTCAGGCGGAATGCCGTCGGGCCCTGGTGCCTTACCGGGTTTTAATCCGACCGCTGCTGCTTTCAGGTCCTCTGTCGAAAATGGTAAAAATTCCGTATTGAGCATGTTCTGTCGCCGTTCGTTCGCCGGTTCATGAGTAGGGAATAGTGTATCCACTATATTTCTCATTACTCGCTCGTCCATAATTTCCATTGGTTTCCTTTTGTTTAGTTTGTCCATTACAATCTTGTATCCAAGTCCGTAAGGGTTTAAGTTTACGTCTTCGCGTAGTTCTTGTAATGCCTGCTTCTTCTTGCGCGTTATAGCCTTCTTCAGAGACTTCTTTGCCTCCTTATATGCCCGCATTTCCTCAGCGGCTGGTCCATCGGGTCTGGCTCTCGTATACCTCCACCGTAGACGTGTGCAATCTCGCCTGAGTGCTGCGATATTGTCGTCCCACCAGTACACTGCTTTCTTTCTGATGTTCGGGGGTCTCAGCAAGGGCATTGCCTTTTTACATCCGCATCTTATGGTTTATTCTACCCTTGTCCTCGCATCGTCCGAGAGTTCAACTCTGCCATACAATCTGTCCACTTCTAAGATTAGCCGATTAGCTTTCAATTTCCGTGCATCCCATCTTCGACTATTCGTGGTGTAATTGTCCTCCTCTACTCTATTCGCTGAAGCAAAGGTGTACGATATGTACTGGTGATCACTGCCCGTATACATTTGCAAGACCCTCCAGTCCTTGACTCTGTGATACATGCTCTCCGAGACCATAGTTATATCAGGAATGGTGCCCTCGCAGCCTGGTCGTCTGAAGGTAGCTACGCTCCCCTCATTCGCGAAGACCAATCCGGTTCGAGCTGCCATCTCCACTATTCGCCTGCCTCTTGCGTTGGTATTCTGCATTCCCCACTCTACAGCTCTGGAGTTAAAGTCACCTGCCACTATGAGGTTGCCACCAATCTGCGTCACTGCATCTTCGCTCCTGGCCAATTTCTCCTCAAAGGTTCCCACATCATCATTGGGAGTCAAATAACAACTCATTAGAGTAATCTCATCAAACTGTACCCAGGTGAAACAATCTCCCCTACCAAATCTTCTCGGCCGGGGACCCTGGTTATCTGTTATCCATATAGCTGCTGTAGATGTTTCGTCACCCAGCCAGAATCCGCTATTTTTCGACGCATATTGTTCGCTTATGATAGCTACGTCAACTTCCTGCTCCCTGACTATTTGCGATAGCAAAGAAAAAGCCACCTTCCCTCTATGCATATTCAGCTGCAATTTCCTCATGCTGCCTTTCGCAAGCTCATCTCACAGCCCCGCGATCCCGAGAGGTGTAACAGGGATTTTTCCGACTCTGCAAAGCAAATACAACATCTCGGTGTGTTTCGGCATTCCTTCCTCTTATGCCCCTTTTCTCCACATTTCATACATAGGCTTGACCTGTCCGCTCCATCACATCCCCACCGCCTGTGACCACTTCCGAAGCATTGGAAACATCGTATAGGTTCCTCTCTGATCATTATCCTACAGCTTGTCCAGCCTATTCTGATCCTCTGTAGTTTCAGAAGCGCCTTCGCACAGCTCGTAGAAGTTGATACGAAGGCCCTTTTCTGCTCCCGGTTGTTCGCCCTGGTTAGACGAATGGATATATCCGAATTTATACCGCCCGCTTCTCTCTGTAGCGCCGCCAGGACTTCCTCGGTGGGCATCCAGGTCTCGAATTTCCAAGGTGACCACCGGTGTAAGTTCCTTTACGGTTGCCTCCTGATTCAGAACGCTCTTCAGGTTCTCCCTGAACTCGTCCCTTCTGCCTCCTTTACCCATTTCAATGAGTATGGCCCCTGTTTTAGTCTTCCGGACGGCGCGTATCGCTATCTCCGATTCCTCCGGTTTTATTTTGCTCCGTATGTTCCTCAGAACATCAGCGTAACTGCGCCCCTCGGTTGGGTGAATTATTACCGCTTCTGGACGTTCTTTCACAGTTCTCTGTCGCTCCTTTTTCTCTTTCCTTGCCGATTTCTTGCTCTTTACTGTTCTCCATTCTCCATCCACTAATGTTTCCTTGAGCTGTGTGGTCTCCGTTGGTTTTCCTTTCGGCCTCTTTTCCGGGCGGGCCTCCGCTGGGCTTGAGGCGCCTCTCTTGTTGAGGGAACTTACAGGTGTGGAGACATCACAGTCGTTCCTTTTACTCTTGGCGTTCTCAAGGGCCTTACTCGCTTCTTTTTCCCTTTCTGCAGCCTTCCAGTTCTCTCTGTAGTTCTTCATTATATCAATGAGCTCCTCTAATTCCGATACTCCGCTCTGAACTTCCTTGCCTTCGTCATTGTTCCTTGCCTTCGCCATTGCCGCCCTAATCTTGCGGATAACATTTTGGCACTTAGTAAAGGTCTCCTCCTCTGAGTTTCACATCTTGCATATAAACTCCTGTCTAGGGGAACTGTGTCCCGAACGCGGTTTCTCCGTTCCACTATGCGCTGGCCGCGTTGCGTGCGACTGCGCATCCTCCTGCACCGATTCTGGTGTCGTGCCACTCCTCTCAATCCCAGCACTCCTCGCACCTGCACTCTGAGGGTTCTCCGTTGCCTGGAATTTTCTCGCCGGTGATCGCCTGATTCTTGGGCTGCTCATAAAAGCTACTTCACCCTGCATCATCTCCTCCACTTCGAGTATACGTTGTTTATTCATTCCTTCATTTGGGTTCCATCTTCAAGCCGCTATCTCATATCGAATATGCAGTTGTCCCTTAACGACCCCGAGGGTGCCTATGGTAATCAGTGAGGTCCTCGCGAGGGTTGACGCAAATCCTTATGGGAGTTTGCGTTCAGAGCCAGGTCGGACACTAATTAGGAGTCATCTCAACTAAACCTGCATCGCCAACTAAATGGCGACGATAATCGAACGTACTTGAAGCCCTGCCAAGGATTTAACGGAACGGAGGCGTCTGCAGCATTAGCCTGAAAGCCGTTTCGACCGATTTTCACCCGGTGTACTCAGGTAACAGAATGCAACAAACGTCAGCCCACTTGCGTCATCTTCATAATCGATCTTCCAAACATAGCCAAGGTCGCGCCAAATCGTCAATCTCGCCTTCTCACATTAGCAAGTACCCATCGGATGCAGAGTACCAGTACCCGGGGAGCGCCTGATCTAAGATACGGAGGCTGTGAGCTGCTTGGCGTGTACCTGCAAGAATAGCACTGGGTTTTGCCAAATTAAAACCCAACAGTGGCGTAGCCTTGCAGTTACATATCCGCTCCCCAACTAGACTTGACTTGACTAGACTTGAATAGACTTGACTAGACTTGACTAGACTTGACTAGACTTGACTAGACTTGACTAGACTTGACTAGACTTGACTAGACTTGACTAGACTTGACTAGACTTGACTAGACTTGACTAGACTTGACTAGACTTGACTAGACTTGACTAGACTTGACTAGACTTGACTAGACTTGACTAGACTTGACTAGACTTGACTAGACTTGACTAGACTTGACTAGACTTGACTAGACTTGACTAGACTTGACTAGACTTGACTAGACTTGACTAGACTTGACTAGACTTGACTAGACTTGACTAGACTTGACTAGACTTGACTAGACTTGACTAGACTTGACTAGACTTGACTAGACTTGACTAGACTTGACTAGACTTGACTAGACTTGACTAGACTTGACTAGACTTGACTAGACTTGACTAGACTTGACTAGACTTGACTAGACTTGACTAGACTTGACTAGACTTGACTAGACTTGACTAGACTTGACTAGACTTGACTAGACTTGACTAGACTTGACTAGACTTGACTAGACTTGACTAGACTTGACTAGACTTGACTAGACTTGACTAGACTTGACTAGACTTGACTAGACTTGACTAGACTAGACTTGACTAGACTTGACTAGACTTGACTAGACTTGACTAGAATTGACTAGACTAGGCTATACTAGACTTGACTAGACACTTGCGCGTTTTACAATCGATTTATTGCAGTAGCGGTTTTCAAAACAAATCTCTCAAAATTCTAACATCAACGAGCCGTTAAGATCATGTAATTTGAAGGGTGCGATCTTTTTAGTTGGAATTTTCTAAAATCTTAGGTTTATGTGAATAAATCGAAAACAATTTACAAGCATATGGCCGAGATTCGAGATCATATGCTTCATGGATGAGATAAAGCTACATCTACGGGAACAAGCAATGAAAAACTTTTTAAAATGAGTAATGATATGTCATTTTTTGTTGTGGTTTTCATTGGTGGTTTACGTGGTGGGTTCCAAGCCCTACGCACAACCCAAATTTCTTCGCTGCACGCATTATTTAACATCTAGGGGGTGCTAGAATGCCATGCAGGAGGGCCCGCAAGGAGCCCTTTATTATAAAATATTTATTATAAATAAATAAATAAATAAGATCTTCGGTCCAGTGCGAGTTGGCGATGATTTCCGCATCCGATCTAACAGTGATAACATGTTGTTTGTTTTCATTTTATACATGAGTGGCGAAACCTACAGTTAGTGTAAAGTCAACTCGGAACGACAGATTTCTAAGGAAACTTTTCACGGCAATTTGTATTTACTATCAGAGCTTTTGCTCAAGAATGCTAATTTTTTCATTTTCATTCAAGATGTCTGAGCTGAGGGTTTGAACCATGGCTACCTAAAAATTTGTGATTTTATTTTAATCTGAAAAAGTGCATTCTTACTGAGGCACCGTTTACTTTTTAAATATTACTTCACTTAGCTCGCTCTTTTTTAGCCATAAAAGCTGTCAAATTGTATTACATGCATATAATTGTGACTGGCTTGTCAGTGTATACGAAAGACTTCACGTAACTCCTTTAAAATATAGTCCAGTGAGATCAAATTGCATGATCTCTTGATCCAAAACGTGAGATTAGTTTCTCATCGAACTACCGTCTCTATAGTTTGATGATATCGCACAATGTGTAGTAAGTGACACAGTCTGTTGCAATCACAAGTCATCTAAATTCGTACCCAGCCCTGCAGGCTGCTCTACATTCCTTATTCGTCAAATCGGTTTGTTGATGTTCTCACTCAGACAAAACTTAGGGCAACGATAGCAGCATTAAACGTAAGAAGTTAAAAATATCTCTTTACGTGACGTTTCTATTTAACGTTCATATTAAGTTTAACATCCAATCATGTTGAGTGCCTTACGCCAGAGTGAGTGCCTGCCTTTTAAGACTCTATTGGAACATCTGCTGATTGTAAGCAATTTGAGACTTGCTTTTCCCTCTTTTTGTACTGTCGGTAGTTATTTTAAGACTTGTCACTCTGCTACAAATCTCTCTGTTTATCAGAAAATTGCATTGAAATATGCATCGGCGAGCGTTGAAGCCGTTAATGCAAATGTTTGTTGCAGACACGTGAACAAGAAAGAAAAAGCAGGGAACAGAAATTGCGATATGATTACTATGCAAAGACTGTATGAATGCTTAATGTGTGTGCAAATGAAAGGAACGGCTGTTAAGGCAACACATTGTAATTTAGTGTGTATAGTCGTTGCAGCATCAACACTACTGTTGTTGTCATTACCGTTTGGTGCTTGATCTGAAGATGCAGAACTTTGTTAGAGAGTAATGGTGGGCATAGGTAAACAAGAATGAATCATAGACTAAAACTATTTGCAACAAATGTTGCAACAAACGTAGTTGAAATAAGCATGAGTATTTCAAAGGGTGTACAGTGACGAACAGAAATGTGCCAATGGAAATGGCACAGTGACAAAAGTGTTCAGTGTAGAATTTGATTGTGAATGACCACTTAATGAAAATATTTGCGGCAGCCTTTGACTGCAAATTGCTTGCAACAAACTGAGTGCATGAAGACATTTGGAGGCTTAATACTCATTTAATGTAGGAATCAATCTGTGTTGTAGGGATGGCTCAAAGACAAATAGCGAGACAATAGCACGGATGTTCAACCGCAGAATGAAATATTGTGAACCCAAGGGAAAACTCACTGGAATTTTGCAATCTTAAGTCCACGACATTGAAAGTTGTGCTCGATTTAACTTGGACAAGAGTAGTCGCCGTAGTCTAGTAGGTAGTGTGTTGGCTTATTAGACGTAAAGCTCGGTTTCTTATCCCAGGTCAGGCATCAAAACGAAATATGAAAAAAATATTTCTTCGGCGACTGCCTCTCATCAGATTTCTGGCAAAAGCCCTAAGAGTAAATAAAATTGCCCTGAAGAGCTTTTCAAAAATCTGTCGTTTGGAGTCGACTTTAAACTGTAGGTCCCGCCACTCATGTATAAAATTAACGAACACAACATAATTGGTGTGAGAAGCTTGGTAGAAATCCTGACTGAAGGGTTGTAATGACCAATTATGTATGTATGTATGTATGTAAGAGAGGTCATAGCAATACTATTTGACATTCAAACATCAATCTATCACTCGGCTTATATGGGTTGGCTAAATCATTTAGTCACCGGATCTGTCCGCAAAATCATATATCCTGCCTGAATTTACGGAAGGAGAGCAGGCAGAGACTTTTCCTAAGTTAAAGAGGTTTGAAATAAATACATCTATTGTTGGGTAATTACAATGAGAAGAGATTTGAGTTATGCATCAGACTATTTCGAAGTAGCTTGTGGATAGTAATCGGATTTTTGAAAGCGCACTGAAGACTCAAAGAGCACTTGTTCAGAATAGGGAACGTCACAAGCCCAATGTGTAAATTTAATGATGAAGACAATGAATCATTAGGATACATATTGGAAATGTTAATACATATCAGAACGAAACAACTGGGATGCTAGGGAGGGAGTATTACTATTATCGAACCACATCCTGAAGTTTGCTAGTGGAACAGGAAGTATGTGACAATATAGAGATGCACTATACAGATCATATGTACTCAGTGTAGTCAAGGAATTTACATATCTTGGCTCCGGCGTTAGCACCAAAAATGATGTCAGTCTGGTGATCAAGCGCATGATCACTCTTGCTAAAAGGTGCTACTATGGTCTCAATAGGCAATTGAGTAGTAGAGACCTCTCTCGTACGACTGCTTTATGGCGGAGAGGCATTGACACTTTTAAGCACTGATGCAGCAGCCTTGAGAGTATTCGAGAGAAAGGTCCTACGTAAGATCTTCGGTCCAGTGCGAGTTGGCGATAATTTCTGCATACAATCCAACAGTGAGCTGTATGAGCTCTTCAATGACATGAACGTTGTGCAGCGTATTAACATCTGGAGGCTGCGCTGGCACGACCATGTCGCTCGTGTGAAGGAGGATGGTCCGGCGAGACGGATATTTGATGTGTAGATTTGCGGAAGTCGACGAAGAGGACGACCTTGTTTGCCTTGGAAGGAGTAGATCGATTGGTGTGACCAACTGGGGTAGGCGCGCAAGGAGCAAAGGCGCGTGGAGGAATGTTAAATCCGTTAATCGGATTGTTAATGGCCAGTTATGTAAGTAAGTAAGTAAATATTCCCTGAGGATAGTAAAAAGTCCTGACACCAAGCTTTCAAAGAAGACACCAACACATTATATTATTTAATACGCAGTGAATGAAGCGTTTATTATTGGATTAAAGCCTGAGTTTGGTTAAGAACACGTTTTTTGTTATGACTGAAGGAAGTCGCCGGAGTCTAGTAGGTAGTGTATTGGTTTACTAGAAAGGAGGCCACGGTTCCAACCCCAGCTCAGACATTTCCAACAAAACAAAATTGGAAAAAATATTCCTTCGGCATCTTTTTCTCAGCAGATTTCTGGCAAAAATTCTGAGAGTAAATAACAAATTGCCTTGAAAAAGTTTCTCAAAAATTTGTCGTTCGGAATCGAATTTTAAACTGTAGGTTCCTCCACTCATGTATAAAATTACCACACACAACATAAGTGGTATGCAAAGCCAGGTCGTAATCCTGATTAAAGTGTTGTAATGTCCAATTATGTATGTACATATGTATGAAGTCTTGTAGTGTGTCTGTTACATTACTTTTGTTTATCACTTTACATTGCTTACAAAATCCAACATCGTAATCATCATTCTAATCATCTTTGTTTTTATCTTCGGTTTCCTTTGTAGTTATTTAAATGAAATATATAAATAAATATGCTTAAACCATAACTGAAACTAACTTATGATTCCCGAATTTTTAGTGGGTATTCCTTCCTCTGTTTAAGTTGTTGTTGCTATAGACGCTGCCATACTTTGTTTGAATGTTTTTGTTGCATACAGCGGCACATGCCAAAAACACAAAACAGAACAAGCTGTAACTGTAACTGAAGTAACTATAGAAACGCTTTTTGCGCTTTTCAGAGCACTTTGAAAAGCGGAGCTGAAATTTAAGCCACCACTTATTGGGTTTTAATTTTCTAATGGTCCTCTAGCATAACAACAGTTGTCTGTATTAGGTGGGTTCGTTTATTTAACAAAAAAAGAAACAATTTTTTTGTAATTATTTACGCTTGGCAAATTTTTAATTCCAGTTCAAATAATAATTGTTGTGATTATTTTTTAAAAATGATTTCCAATTTATTTGAATGAACGTTGTGAATAAACATTTGCCACGAACATGTCCAATAGCAAATAATAATAATAATTTTAATTATTCTGTAAAGTTTATAAATAATTATTAAAGGAATTGGTCAGGCAGAAAATTATTAAGTTTTACAATATACGAAGGATAGTTGTACAATTCTTTTTTGGCAACAATTCATTTTCATTCCCAACATTAAATGGAGAAGTTGACATTGTCAACAAGTCCTACAATACCACTCCACTATGTTATCAGAAATATAATGCTTCCTGGGTGATTCTGGTTGTCAGAAACTCACTCCACCGGTAGTTTGGGGCCCAATCATAGATGCATATGATATACGGATTCACCATTAAGTAGAGATATCCTTTTGCCGTGGCAAATGTTCTCTCAACTAGGCCAGTATTTATACCCCAGATATGTAAAGCATTAGCAAACTATCCTCATTTCTAGTTAAGATGCTTTAGAGAATTATTGACGTCTGTATTAGGCTCTCTCTCCCTCGGACTAACTACGGTAACGGGCGACTATAGACATGTGTTCCGTAAATAGATTCTGGAGCAGTTGGCAAATGACCCTAATTGTCATCGGAAAATCATCTTCAGTGGTGAGGCTTATTTCTTGATAAATGGATATACAGTGGACAGCAAAAGTCTTAGTACTCCAATACAAAAAAGTCCCCACAGGCTTAATACTCTTGCACAAAGTCCCGATATGACTTCAAGAGAGTATTTAGGAGATCATTTGAAGGAACGGTTACGTAATCGCTAAACCTCAAACAAAAGTCTACCGAAAAACTTGCTCATGGTGCCACCAGAAAACACTAAACAAAACTTGTACATTCAATTCCAAATTGGTTAAATGGAGTGCTTGACCTTAAGGGATATTCTACTAAATACAAGGGATAACATTTTCATATATTTATTAGGCATTTGAATTTTAAATTTACTCAAGGTTCTCCTTGAGGGTAGATACCTACGCAGTCATCTGAAACTTTCCTTATTTTTCTCTTGTTTTATGAAAAACATTAAAAAATTGTTTTTTTTTTATATTAAAACAGAAATAAATTAATAAAATAAATATATAAACTATAAATTTTTATATAAACTTTTGGCTAAAATTCATGAAATTGCTAAA
Organism: Sarcophaga caerulescens; assembly: GCA_927399465.1. Classification (NCBI taxonomy): domain Eukaryota; kingdom Metazoa; phylum Arthropoda; class Insecta; order Diptera; family Sarcophagidae; genus Sarcophaga; species Sarcophaga caerulescens. Next base: position 66,572,871 of record OV656868.1, read on the forward strand.
ATATTTATTTATTTATTTATTAATTACAATACAATTACAAATTATATTCTAATTATATACGAGCTGAGTAACTTAGACTATGTGCTCGGTGTAGTGTCACAGACCAGAGCCTCTGGTGGGAATCGAACCCACGACCCTCACGCTAATAGTCTAGCACACTACCCACTAGACTACTAGGGCGCTCAAAAGTTTTTTTTTTTTGCTAAAATATATTGCCGTACTAAGACTTTTGGTGTCCACTGTTCATGAATATACAAAATCATTGACTTTGGAACGACACCAATATACATGAGATTCTAAAGCATCCAATGCGTTCCCAAAAAATTACTGTCTGGTGTGGATTTTGGGGTCGAGGGGTCATCGGTCCATATTCCTTTTAGAACAACATCATTGTCAACAACGAGCTCTGTAGGTCGATGATTATTATATTCTTTTGGTCTGACCAACCAACGAGAACCTGTTACAACAGAACATCGCCACACACTTCATGCTCATGTTCATGCTCTTGTGTATTCCGTACGAGTGGATTGAAAGCATGGTTATCTCGCGTTGAAGTGATGTGATCTGATTTAACAACGTTGAGTTTTTCTTGTCTGGTTTTCTTAAAACTCAATTGTATCTGAATAAGCTACCAACATAACCCATGGCGTGAAGTCGCCGTAGTCTAGTTGGTAGTGTGATGGGTTATTAAAATGAGAGACCGTTTGCTAACGACGAGAAATCGTCAGTACTCGTCTGTCAAGAACTCTGAGAGTTAATAAAAATGTCAAATAAAAGTTTCTCAAATCTGTTGTTCGGAGTCGATGTTAAACTGTAGGTCACATCGGTCATGGATGCAATTGACATACACAACATGGGTGATGTGAAAAGCTAGGTTGTAGTCTTGACTCCAAATTTAACGAGTTTTTAATATTGTTTACCTTATAATAATAAATTGCAAATAAACCGTAAAATCTTAATTAATACGAATGCCTTATAATTTGTCAGTCATTAACTGATGCTTTTTTAATTGCATAAAGCTTTTAAAATTCTTCGTGTTGTTATTTAAAATATTAGGGGTCAAGCATTAATAAAAATGAAGAAATCTGTTACACTGAGAAGAACAGGGAAAATGGAAAACGAAAAGTTTTCAGTCTCTATTGATGTCGTGTTTCGCCTATGTTGGATCTTCTATCCATATAGAGTCCAACTCACGCCCGGTAACTATTTACGTTATCATAGATGTGGTGGCTGAGTGCTACAACAGACTTCCAATGATGATTTTTCATTTGATTCAGCGATGAATTTCATTTTTCATTTGATGGTTTTGTAAACAAGCAAAACTACCGACTAAGACGATCTGATGATCCAGAAAGGATTATGGAAAAACTTTTTTATTTGAAAGAGAAGGATTACTTAGTATGAATTATGGTCTGTGGTTGCCATCAGTATGCTATCGCCGCATAATGACCGAAGATTTATGGCCTTCAACTGAAGATTATAAACTAGACGGTGCCCCGAGCTGCACAAAGCGATAAATTTTAGCTGGATTGCATTAAAAGTTTCCACAGTTTCCATTGGCCGCCAATGTCAAGCGATTAATGGCCATTGATCCATGATTCCAGCTCATAAATCAGGGTGAAATGGCTGATGGCATGGGTTATGTTGAGTTTGGTGATTGCAGAAGTTTGTGGCTTATTCGACTACACCTGCAACTTAAGAAAACCCCAAAAGAAAAAGTTTTATGCGGTTTGATCGGACAAATTCGGTGGCTAGCTCACATCACCCCCAAGTGAGACGACTATGTCCCCAAATTGCTCGTGCGGAATATGCAATGTGGCCTGTGGTGTGTGGCATATAGGCATATAGATACGCACCACATGTCGTTGGTGTCCATATCATTCAATTCAAGCCAAAAAAAGTTGGTATTAAACGACTTATAATGCACGCTATTGATTGAGATGGCCTGGCTGACGTCATCCTTAAAGAAATATGAACCGATGCCAGCACAAAACAGTGATTTTTTCGAAAGCCATAGTCTAGTAGGTAACGTGCTGACTTATTAGATATGAGACCTTAATTCAAACCCCAGGTGAAACACCTACAAATAAACGAAATAAAAAAAGAATATTTCTCATGGCAACTTCCTCTCAGCAAATTTCTCTCTGAGAGAAAATAAAATTGTTATGTAAAGTTTTCCAAAAATCTGTCGTTTCGAGTCGACTTTAAACTGTAGGTCCCGCCACTTATGGATTAATTAACACACACACAACATAAGGTCGTATAAGAAGATAGGTCGTAATCCTAATGGGTTGCAATGCTCAGTTATGTATTTATGTATTGGGTGCTCTTGGATTTCATGTGGATTGTTATCGCCACAAGTTCAGCAATATCCATTGCTGATGATGATTTTTCGATGAAAATCGAGGTCATTTACGAACTGATCCACACGTCGTCTTCGTTGGTCAACGATAATGAATCACACTGAATTAATGACAACTAACTTGACAGAAGTAGCTTCAACAAAATGGTCGTTTTCAACTGTAAAATTTCGGAAGACTCATGCATCTACCAGTTTAACCGGGTAGGATTTTGACTTCAGAGATTCGAATGCTACTAAACCGAATACTAGAGAAACGTATACTGTGTAGCACTCACTTCAGGTGTCTGAAGATAGTGTAGGTTCGTAATCTATTGGCCATATTAACGACAAGGACATCATTTTGTAGAAGTTAACTGAGCATAATTTATTTATTTGTTCATGAATACAATCCAACTTGAAATAAATTTCTTTCAGTGTTTTCCGTGTTTTATAAATCTTTAGGAATGTAAAATAATTTCTGGATTAAAATTAAACAAAATTGCATTCAATGTACTGTCTGTGTTACTAATTCCGCTGCCCAAAATTAGTCTTCATTAAAGCCTTACATCGGGAGAATGTTTTTTAAAGTCGTAAAATTTTTTATCGTTTTAAGTTTGTTTTCGGCGACAAGTCAGGTAAAATCCTGCTCCATTCTAACACTTGAAAAAAACTAAACATTTCCATGCCTTTTTGTTACACAACTTAGAGTGCCAAACGACGTTTTAGCATTGAGTTCTATAATTACACCTGCCAAGCATTTGGCAAACGTCTGAAGCTGTTCGATTGCAGTTTTCTGAAGATTAACAACGAAAATTATCTCTTCAACCACAAGGTGAAATTCAATAAGGATTTGGGTGGAGAATTTAAAATACGTGTATGGCTCGATGCTAAAACACAATTTTCACGAAAATATTTTCGTGGTGTCGATGAAAAATTTGAAGCGTGCAGTTTTTCACAGCAGCCATCTGAATTCCAATTGCTGAAGTCCATGTTTAAAGAATTGAAAAAAATCACAAATTTTCCCCATCAATGTCCTTTCAAGGGTGTAAGTAAAGTCTGAGGTTTGAAGTGTTGATTTAAAATTTCATTTGAATTTTAGGATCATGTGTACCGATTTGATAATTTCTCCTTTACCAGCGAATTTGTACCAGCCTATGCACCGGCCTGCAATTTTATTTTTGGTGTAGATTACTATGATTCTTACAATTTGTTTGGCAGCGTAAAAGTTATGGGTTCTTTAACTAATTAAATGCCGTATTAAAAGATTTTTGATAAAATATTTTAATTGCTAATGAAATAAAATGGTTTTGAGGCCAAAGTTTCTTCAAAACAGAAGAAACATCCGGTATTTTCGTAACGCAATTTTATAGCTTGGCACGCTAGTACGTTATTTTCTCCGGACACTCCTCTATGCTGGGTTAAGTTTAGTATGCTCTGAGTGAATTAGACTATGTCTCCTCTGGAACTTACCTTGATATTGTGATTTCACATTGGAATTCCAAGCAGGGAAGACTGATTTTTGACACGACCATCCTGGGTGATTCAATGGAATTTTACACACACGGTTCTAATCCTGAAAACATACGGTTCTTATCCTAAATGTGTAATTTCTTGGCCTTGGATATCTTTTCTCAGACTACGGAAGTCAACTTGAGTAAGGGATCTCTGATTGCCATGCGTGTTATCATAATGGTTCGCTATGTTTATTCAAGTGAACTTTATTGCAACACAGCCGTCATGCCCTCCCATAGCATTCTATCCTGTCTTAAACCTAAGCTTACTTCAGATCGGCTTAAGTTCCACTATAGCTTCCGGACTTGTGTACCCTTTCTCGTATATAAGTACGTTAAGAACGCAAAGTAGACTACGTTTCACCAAACTTTCTAAAATAATTGTAAACCGCAATCCGATGAAAATTCAGTTCAATACAGGCTGAGTTATTTACACATAATTCTCACATGAGAGGAAACTGTCAATCACAGTGTAACTTGGAAACGATAAAATATTTAAGAACTCTTAAAAAAGCTGTCATAGATCTGAAGAATAGACCACCAACACTGGACATAAAGCAGTCCTCTTCGATAATGATTCATTCGATAGCTAAACTGTTCAGAGTTTCATTCATTATCACTATTTCCCTTTCGTGTTATAGAATAGCTACTGTAAACTGCAATATTAAACACTTTCCTGTTTGTGGAAAGTGTAGTAATTTCCGAATGCTTTTCGTTCCTTCAAGGAACATCTCCCTCATATCCTTATTATTCGCATGTTTTTTGTCATTTTTTAATGAAGTTTTTCTGCTAAGAAGGTGTTTTTCCTACTTTTGTAAGTTCTAGAATGATAGTGTTGCCATCTAACTGTACCCAGAAACTACTTTCTTTGCACAAAAATATTTTGGGTTGTTGTAATGGATGCAATCGTAAGTAACCTTGATTATTCTTTCTATTATTACTCAAGAAGTGGCGCTGCCTCACTTTTGGGAGGTGTAAGCTCATGGGATTTCTATATTATTTGGATAGAAATTAGTGAAATTTTTCTCACAAAAAACATATTGGGTGACTTAATTTTATTCAAGAGTGGAAGGTCCTGTACTTTCACGTCCACTACTAGCGACAGAGTTTTGTCAGAAGTCTGTTGAGAGGATGTCGACGAAGAGATATTTTTCGTTCGAGATGTTTGAGATGGAATTTGAACCACCGGCTCTCGTTCTAATAAGCCAACATACTACCAATTAGACTAATTCGGCTTCTGTTAAAATATAATCAAATTAAAATTTAACATTCTTTGTTGGGGTATGAACTACGTAGGTATCAGAGATCAGCAATGAATCATAAGTACTCATGAAACTTTGAATATGAGTAAGTCAACAGTATTGAAGTTCAACTACTCTGATTTATTCGTACTCACTATAACATTGATTTATAAGTACAGGTTGCAAAGAGTTTGTACTAAAGCCGAAAGTACATACCATCCGTTTCGCGCGTGCTTGCGTTACATGCGAATACCGAAAATGTAGAATCAGTGTAGTTGTTTCTGACAAGTTACAGAAGAAACGCATAGAATGCATAGACGCATTGAAAAGTAGGATTACTTTCTACTTTTCTATGCGACTCATGCAGTGTTGGAAAATGTCAGCAGTTTTTTAAACTTGGCATGCCAAATTTATACTATTGTGCATGGTTTCGATAAATATGTTTAAATAGTTAATTACTATTTTCGCATTTTTCTTTTTGCATTACAAAAATATTAATAAAAATATATTTCATAATAAAGTTTATTACTAATTTAAGAGGAAAATACATTAAAAAGCATTTTTTAAACACATTTCTTTCATGAACAAAATATGTATATGATGATTGTTTATATGTACATATATATGATTGTTTTTATGTATTGAGTGTCATCTATTTTGAATTTATTAATTTGTAAACAAGAAAAATGGAGGATAAATTAACTGAAAACACTCGTCTTGTGTTCGTTTGAGGATTTTCGTAGGCCTTAGCAGCACAAAATATCACATATGTAAATTCATAAATTTGTAATTAATGACATAAATTCTTATAAAATCAAAATTTGATTTTCTATTTTTCCCAAAAATATTCTTGTTTGCTTGTTTGTTGTTTACCACAGCAGCTGATCAAAACAAAAAACCAGTAGCATAAAACGCATTGTGTGTAACTTGCAATAAAAACCGCATAGAATGCAAGAATCGCATGTAACGCAAACACGCATGAAACGGATGGTATGTACTTTCGGCTTAATACTGACATCAAACTAATAACATTCGAAATATGCTTGATTCATACGCCTACTCATTCAGATTCATAAATTTAGAAAAATACTTATAATAATCATAAATGATTCGAGTGATTCGAATCATTCATCAAAATTTACAGTCTTAGCTGTTGTTGCATTTACAAAAAAAAAAGAAGAAACAAAAAGACAAAGACAGCAAGCAATGCAAATACACAACCTTCAAGTGAGTATTGTAGTGTTCCTACGCGAATCATACTTATTTTGTGGTTCTTGTAAATGTTGAGTAAAGGAGAATCGAAATCAACAACATCATGCGTATTGTTAAGTATGAGTACGATGAGTACTTCAAACTTTTTTTTTTTTTTTGGCTTGTGATGTAGGGTTCAAAATGCCTTCGCACTTACAGTGACCGTCGTCAACTGCGTCGAGTGGTGCTTCCACTAAAACAATCCCTCCTCCTCTTCTGGGGATACTCCCTTCCCGGGACGGCTATCTGCATTACTTCGGGAAGGGCCCAGAACGACATCCCGTTAGGGACCGTTGTCTACTCTCCCACGTCTGGGTACGCCATATTTGAAGCCAGCTTCATGCTATTGGCTCGTCTTCTCATGTGTCATTTCGTTGTATTGTGTCAAGGTCGACCTTCTTCCTGCGGAGAACACATTCAACGTACCTTCTTACAGCGCTCCATTTCGTCTCGCTTTCGAGCATTGCGTCCACAATGTTGTCGGGTGTAAATTCGCCAATTTGCTCTATCAACGTGTTCTTCTCGTCTTGCCATTTGATGCAATGGAAGAATGTGTGTTCAGCGTCGTCACTCATTTCCTCGCAATAAATGCAGCCAGAATCAATCACCTTGCCCATGCGGTATATACATATATTTTCGGAAATAACCATGACCCAGCGCTTCTCCCCATATCTCGCTTCCATACAGCATTATCGAGTTTGTCGCCGCCATAATCACTTTTCGTTTGGCCTGTGTTGGTCCGCCAATATTTGCCATCAGTCTGCTTAACATGCCCGTTAGTTTCGCTGCCTTGGTAGCTGCATGCTGTATTTGGGCCCAATAATTAAGTCTACAGTCGAGTCTCAGGTCCAAATATCTGACTGCTCTTTTTGTGACTAGTTACACATCACCTATCTGCATACTTATCTCGAGTGGAATGCGAGCCATTGTCATCAGTATGACTTCAGTCTTGTTTTTTGCGAGCTCTAGACCGTGGTCCTCAAGCCATATCTGAGTCCTTATCATAACCTGGTTCAGTTTTCTCCTTGCATCCTCAATGTCGCGCGCTGAAATGACCGACACTATATCATCCGCGTATCCCACGAGGTATGTGTCCTCTGGCATATCTATACATAAGATATCGTCATAGCTCAGGTTCCAGAGATCAGGACCGAAAATGGATCCCTGAGCTGCACCAGACGTAATCTCTACGGCTTTTCGGCCATTGGGTGTATCGCAGAGAAGCTTGCGATCCTTGAAATAGCTGCGTAATATTCTCAGAAGGTATGGAGGAATACGAAATCTTTCACGTAGTGCCTTAATGATATCCTCCCATCGTAGGCTGTTGAAAGCATTCCGCACGTCGAGCGTGGCAAGGACAACAATGCGCTTCGGATAGTAACGTCTAAGTCTTGTCCGTTCAACTCATTCTACTACGTCCGATATAGCACCAAGCGTTGACCTACCTGGTCGGCAGCCGTACTGCCTGTCCGATAATCCACCAGCTGTCTCAATGGCCGCTGCCAGTATGCGCTGGAGGAGCTTCTCCAATAATTTACCGGCACTATCCAACATACAAAGAGGGCGATATGATGATGGATGTGTCGGATCTCCTTTTCCTTTGCTGATCAGAGTTAATTTCTGTAGCTTCCATTGGTTAGGGAAGACACCTTGGGCAATGCAGGCATTGTACACTTCAAGAAGTGCATTTGAATATGAGTAGTATGAGTATGATATTAAAATAAGTATGAATGTGTATAAGTATTAGAAATTATGAGTATAACTCTAATCTACTCATCGTTTGGAATACTCATTGCTGATCTCTGCTACGTATGACTTCAAAAGAGTCATATTGTGCGGCTGCACTATAGTAGGCAATGTTTCTTGGTACAAGGGTACTTCATAGTAGACTGTGACGTTGAATTCATAATTTACCCAATGAATTTTCAAAGCATATTTAATGGAACCGCTATGCTTTCGGTGTTGTTGAGTTAACAGCGAAACGACTTTCAGTCTTGGAATACTTGAGCTTAAAAATTAATTTTTTATTTTAATTTTTTCCTCCGCTATGATTTCATACAAAACTGACAGCATCAATTAAATGAATTTTTAATTGACTTCAAAATGTTTGTTTCAATGACAGCAACTGTAATAATATCTGAAATGTAAACGTTTGCAAAAAAACCAAATAAACTGGCAAATTCGCATGACACCATAACGAATGTGCAACATTTTCAGAGCAAGCGAAATCAAAAATTTTTAGCCGTTGGCAAAGTGGGGGGCAGTGATAACGTAAATGGATTTGTTTTAACAGGCAGTTGGATTTATTTTTTAACATGATTTCTAGCATGGCCATGGAGCAGAGGCATATACCACACATATGAATATATGAACTGTGTAGGTGTTGCATATCTGCATTGCGGTAGAGCATGTTGAAATCAAAGAGATGTTGGGTGGTAAAATATTTAAAGTAAAATATAAACACAATACTTGTTACTGAATTACAATTAAAACCAATAATTTGTAAGGAATTTATGCAGAAACTATAGGCGAAGAACAAATGTAAAATTGTTGCATGTATTTGAGGCAATAATTATTTACAGCGTATAGATCAGTAGCCAAGAATTGTATTAAAAACATACAAAAGAAAAAAATAAAATTTGGAAATGAATGATGCCAGAACTAGTATGGATTATGGATATTTAATCTAGACTACGAGCAATTCTGGTAATAAAGAAGTTAAGCGTAGCGCAGGTGTAGGCAAGGGGCAATCCAAAAAAATTCTCAAAAAAAACTCATCGTGATCGAAAAAGTCACGTAGCTATAAAGAAATACTTAGCACGCCAAAAAATATAAATTTTCAGTTTTTAATGCAAAAATACATCAACATATAGCTGGTGAATGTGGAAATATAACATCCAATGTGTAGTCTTACTACCTCTGTCGTAACGATATTACACATACTTACATTAGTCCTGGGTTTAACGTGAGTTTCGCCACGACGGCATACCCCACAGTGCTCAAAGCACGGGTGGAAACAATGCGTCTACCAGCGCCCCCACGCACAGTGATGCAACCACATGTTATTCATAAGCATATCATTGATTGCATCACCATACGTGAGTACCAATTCGAAGCCATGCATTGGTTAGGGGTGGGAGACTATCTAAACTCCTCTTTTTGACAATGATTAAGAGTGTAACGCCACACCGAGCTTGCACTCTCCCCGCAATTTGGGTATAAACCACAGCCCCCACGTTGCTCCCACAAGAGGGCCTCACCGTTATCGGGCAGAGACAAGTCTCTGGGGCTCCCGACACCCGTGGTACCAGAATTAAGCCAACGGTCAGGCTTCGCAGTCCAGTCTGCTACCAGTTGAAACCAAATACAATAGTAGAAACAGCTAAGGCTGTCATTGAATTAAAGCATAATCCACCAGTCTGTGGCAACATCAATCTGCAGTTATTAAAAGCAGCCTCCTTCATAGCAAAAGAAGAGAAAGGCTATGTTTTCTGACAAGTTGATAGAGAGCTTGAACGTCAGCATAATTAAGAAAATTGATCTCATGGAGAGCAAATATTGGAATAGAATGACGCCCCGACACATAATATACAGGATCTCCAATATTGTATACAAAGGTCTTTCTGGTAGTCTAGCAGGTAGTGTGTTAGCTTACTAGATGAGAGCTTATGAGTTCACATCATATTTCTTTTGGCGACTTCCTCTCAGCAACGTTTGGCATAAACTCTGAGAGCCAATTAAATTGCCATGAAAAGTTTCTCAAATCTGCCTTTCGGTGACGACGTTGAACAATAGGTCTCGCCACTCATGGGTGATGTGAAAAGGTAGGTTGGAATCCAGGCTATAGGTTTGTATTGGCCAATTTTGTTTAATTAGTGAAGACTTTCCGAAGTTCTCGAAAAGAGTTTTGTAATGAAAGCTAGTAAAATTGCCTCCGAATAAAAATTCCATTTACTCAGATTTTGCCAATTTAAAAAAAATTCTATACACTTGCCCTTACCGCAATTTGGTTTGATATGTAAGGCTTGCTGAGAAAATTAATAGGAGATCTCCTAGCAATTATAAGTACTAGGAGACAAAAGGTCTCTGTTTACGCGAATATTCGATTCCACTATCGTTCTGATTTAACGTGATACTGGACATCAAAATAACGATGATCCTTTGACGCATAGCTACTCCTATATGGTCAAATACAATAAAAAAGTCCGAAGATGTAGCATAAAAGCTGTATACAACAAACCATTTCATATTCAAATTCAATTCTTTACTCTAAAACAGAACTGTCCCGATGACATATAACATATTATATAATAATTGTCATTGAAGTCGCCGTAGTCTAGTAGGTAGTGTATTGGCTTATAAGCCGTAAGGCCACGGTTCAAGCCCCAGGTCAAACAACTCCAACAAAACGAAATATGAAAAAATATTTCTTCGGCGCCTACCTCTCAGCAGATTTCTGGCAAAAACTCTGAGAGTAAACAAAATTGCCATGTAAAGTTTCTCAAAAATCTGTCGTTCGGAACGGACTTTAAAGTGTAGGTGGCGCCACACGTGTATAAGATTATCACACTCAAATTTGGTGGTGTGAGAAGCTAGGTTCTAATCCTGACTAAAAGGGCTGTAATGATGAATTTAAGTAAGTTATGGAAATTTTAACATTTTGGATGTGTTTTAACCAAAGATGCCGTGTCGGGCACATGAACGATGTTATATTTCACACGTAATGACATCAATAGGTCCTTCAAACTAGTCAAAAATTTCCATTATATCTTACACACTCTTTCTTTTAGTTAAATTTTAAGATAGGAGTAGCTTAATCAATGACCCTGTATATATTATAGGTTGTGATGACGTTTAACGTATAAAACATTGTCGGTCAGGTAGTACAGGATCCTGTTCTTGAGGGGTTTTAATCAGCTGTGGTATTAATATGAGTCCATCTTCTCATTGAGTCATAAAATACTGCCTCTTTTACACAATTATACTCATTGCAAACCTTTAGAAGCCATTCAAAAGACATTCTTTATGTGCCTTTTGAAAATATCGTATTTAATATCTCAGAGGTCATCACTTTCTTTTTCCACTTTATTGCTGTTATGCTGTCAATAATATGTATTCTTGTTTCTATTGTCGATCATTCTGCATTGGGTGGGTAGTAGTGGTACATCAATATGCCTATTCTAGACAAATAAAATGTGGCTTATTTGGCACGCACGTTTCAATTATTTTTGCATATGAACTCATACCTCCACTGTATATTGATTGATTTCCTGCCTACAAAAACAATTTTAATAAATTCTATTAAAAAAAATATAAATTTCTTAAATAATAAAAATATTGTTTGCTGTATCGATATGTTTACATATGTACAAATATTCTGTAGAATTTCGTTTTAAAAATTCATCACAATTTTAATGGAAAACGTGATTTTAATGTGATCGAAAGGTATTTTCTTTTTTTTAGGAAATTGTTTTTAAAAGAAATATACATGAAAATATGTATACGATATTTTTTATAATAAATTGAATTAATTATAGACGAAGGCGAATGCAATGAATATAACAACTAAAACTATTTGAAGTCGGCTTCTTAAAATAAAAAAAAAATTACAATGTTTCAAGTGATTCAGTTTTTTTAGGGAAATGAAACGGTCAACATACATACATACATACAAACATAATTGGTCATTACAATCCTTTATTCAGGATTACGACCTAGTTTCTCACGCCACTTATGTAGATTGTGTTAATATTGTTAGGTTTTTACCTTTTAAAAACGTTTAAAATATGAGCTCGTAGATTGCAAATCAAATAAAAATAAATTTGTGTTTAGTTTTAATTAAAATTCTTTATTATTCGCACAATTTCGTGTGCCACTGTTCACAACTTGATGTAAACAACAACAATTGCCTTTCTTTCTTATTCCTGTGCATATATCCTTTTCATAAACATAACAATTACTTGGAAATTATTCAACAGATCTTTGTAACGGAGATCTTCAAATCACGATTGCTCTCTTCAAATGCACCGCATCTTCACACAAGACTGACTGACCTTCACTAACTCAGTCCCCTGCTTTGCCTTGCCTTGTATATGGCAAAGTAAACAGTCTGATGAATGTTCTTAAAGGCGAACGTTTATGATTTCGTCTTCTGGAAATCTCTATAAATGTAAACATCATTGTTTACGTTTATTATTGTAGTGTTGTTGCTATATTTTTGTTTACTTTTTTACCATTTTTTATGCTGGTGTTTGTTGTTGTATTTTTGTTTACTTGCTTACCATTTCTTTATGCTGGTCTTTGTTGTTATATTAAGCAGTACGATAATTTGTAAACAGGTTGGTTTACTGCATTGTTTTCTTTTTGTAGCTTGTGTTTATAATCTTAATGTTTAAACGATGTAAAAGCAAAACTCCGGTATCTAGATTTTTAATTTTCGTTACAATATTATACATAAGTGGCGGGATCTGCAGATTAAAATCGTCTCCAAGCGACAGAATTTTGAGACATCGTTTCATAGCAATTTATTATTTACTCTGCCAGAAATCTGCTGAGAGAAAGTCGCCGAAGAAATATTTTTTCAAATTTCGTTTAGTTGGAGTTGTCTGACATGGGGTTTGAACTGAGGCCTCACGTATAATAAGCCAACACACTACCTACTAGACAACGGCGACTATACTATATTAAACGGTCAACGCAAATAAGTGGTGTCTGGCCTAACTTGATTATGCCAATGACTCAAGTCTTTTTGACGCATAGCCTCTCTCCTGTGATCACACACATAAAGAGAGGATTCAGAATACAAATTTCCAACACGTAGTATAAAGACTGCAACAGCAAATCATTCTATATTCGAAAACAGGACCGCCGCAATGTAATACAGGATATAGTTCTTGTGGGACTTTAAGCAGCTGATTAAGTATTAATATGAGTTTCCTTCTCAATGAGTCATAAAATACCCTCTTTATTAAGCAATTATACTCATTATAACCTACAGAGTTTTTCTGAGTACACCTAGTAGGGTCGATTATATGGTGTGTTATAATTTTCTGAATAGAACATTTAATTTAAGAATTCCGACTAGGGAATTTTGATCTGAGAAACTGGGACCCTTGAAGTTTAGACTGTGGTTTATTAAGGGTCCTAATTTTAAGCCTTCTTATAGGCTGCCTGATCACTGCAGTATTTTCCAAGCAGAGGTCATGGCGATTTTGAAAGCGGCACAATTGTTGTTGAGTGGCGGAATTTACCCTCAACATTTCTTGATTTACTCGGATAATCAGGCTGGTATTAAGTCTGTAACAAATGTAGTTTTAACGTTCATTCTTTTCCATGAATGCCGCAGATTTCCTAGAAAATTTTCGGATCATTTAAAGGTAAATCTGGTATGGGTTCGGGGACGCAGCAATATCGTTGGAAATTGCATTGCTGGCCAATGAAATTGAGCTGGCCAGGGTCGGTACGAAGCTGGCAACCTCCGACATCCAAACTCCCATTGCTTCCACTTGTTTTACGGGGAGGTTTAATCTCGTCGACAGCAGGAAGGTACGTGCAATATTGGCAGACTCTGCTGGACACGTATGGACAAGACTCACTGCTGACCTTAAATCGCATGGTTATCCATTGCACAGTGGCGATCCTTACGAACCACTGTTCTTTTGGTAGGCATGCCGAAAGACTCGGCATTCAGACGAATGAGTGCAACAGGAGACTGCCCTTCACCTAATGCATCAGTGCACTGCTCATGTCATGAATAGATGGAGATTTCTGACATCGTTGAACGAGCTTTTCTGTATAAAGATTGATGCAATAGATAGATAAAACCATCTCGGAATGGTTTCCTTTAGGGAATGGTTGACTACCGGGTAGAATTAATTGTGGTATCACGATGAGACTACATCCTGGCCTCAGTGGGACCTCTTCCTTCGAGGGAGTCCTGCTGCTAATCACTTATCGCCGAAGTTTTATAAAATGTCAACATAAATTTTTCTTTGTAGGACATCAATTAAATTGTTTGATTTGCGTAGTTTTAATATTTCCTTTTTAAATTTTAATTTTTCCCATTAGGTTTTATTGCAATTTAATTAAAAATTAATTTTTAATATTCTCAATGCAATTGTAATTGCAAAATACACGTAGTATTTATGTTCCATTGCTGCCATGTTGTGGTATTTTTTTAGATTTTTTTTCTGACGTATTTCTAAACTATTGTTGACTTTCTAAATGTGTTGTTACAATTATTGTTATTATTGTTGTTGTAATTCCTATTGGTAATATCAATATTAAATGCAGTGGCTGTTTGTTATTATTTTGCACGGTTACCAGTCTGTTGTCTGCTTTTATTTTTCACAGTTATATTGTTAATGCGCTATTATTGTTGTTATTGAATAGTATTTTGGTGTTGAACCACTGCTGCTGGCAATTTACCCACATTTACTACATCGATTTTTAACATACATACGAGTATATAGTACAACGACAATAGTACTTCACATACAGTGAAAGTCAGTGAAAATCATCCGTGAGACAAAGAGCGTGTAATACATCACTTTAATAATTACTCAGATATTACCCAAAACCAATATTATAATTAGTTATAAAAGCATCATTTATGGTAGTTGGCATACATTCCCTTATACTTAATGTGTCAAGGTCTTACAACTGTATTTTTTTCAGCATCCCATGCATCACTTTTTTTTCTATTTCTACATTCTCCCACTTCTTTTTACTTTTGCAAGAGAGGACACCCATATACTCTCAACATAACGAAGAAAAACCAGTATTATCCAGTTAAAGAGAATATATCTGTGATATATATTATCACGTGTTGTTTTATATAGGAGAATATAACGTCACGGTATTTATTTAGGACAATACAGAGGTTTGATCGAAAGCTCCAGATTTGTATAAGGTCTTTTTGACTTGATCTGTAGAACCTTCAACATCTTGGAGGAAAAGTATAGTAAAGTTTTATGCATATAGTGAAGGAAGTGTTTTATTATAAAGAAAGAAAAGAAAATTGTTAATTTATTAAGTGAAATCAAGTTTTTTTTTATATAAAAAAAAAATAACTATAATTTGCGAAAGCTATATCTGGAAAAAATCAAAGTAAATCAATTTAATTTAGACAGTTTCAATTTGGAAAAGGTAAATTCATTTAGATGTAGTGTTTTTTTTAACGTCATAGTAATAAAATATTGCGTTTTCCTATAGTTAATTCTATACACCACCAGTACCTCGAGTGAATCACCAATTTGCCAATTTGGAGCAGACGCAGCGTCAATTCACTCGAGGGAAATTTGTCATTTTTGGAAAAATTCTTCAAATAAAAATATTTGGAGCAAGATCTAATTGAATAAAGTGCTTGAAAGTCCTTGAAAGGCCAGCCGAAACAACTTACATATATCTAATCAACCTACATTCAATCGAATATACTCAATCATAACCGTCTAGAATTTTTAACATACAAAAATGTTTCGTTTTGCTAAAAAAAATTTATAAAAAACTCTAAACAAAACTTAACCATACTTTTACCAATACATTATTAATATTATTCACTAAATTCTAAACCAAAAATGAAATATACTAACCTTTAAAACCCTAAATTAAATTTAAATTTTAAATACAATTAATTCATCTATTTGTTCTATTAGATAATTAAATAATTTATAAGTCTAACAATATGCACTTACCTTACATCTACCATGTTAAAATTTTCTACTTAGTACTAGTTTTTCTTATATACAATCTATTCCTATATCTAACCATTTATTTCTTATAAAAATGAATTACTTACATACTACCCTAAATATTTAAATATTAAAACCTATAAATTGATTGTAAAACGACTCCATCAAATGAAGCTGAAGGCCTTCCGCATCGTTGGAATCGAGACCCTACTGTAAGTTAAAAACCATTATTATTTTTGTTTAATACACATACATTTATTATTTAAGTATTTGTTTCATAAAATATACCAGTGATGACATTTTTAAAAGCTTAAGATCAGGTGCAAAGAAATAATTAAGAAAAAGTACCAAATGAAGTACTATTACTTTTGTCCAAAGTACTTTGTACCTTATTACTTTATTTACTTATGTATTATTTTTTTTTACTTATTCCTAATGGAAGCTAAAATGAATTTGTGTATAAAACTGAATTATTTACCTTTATTTACTTATGTATGTATTTAAACGTTTGACGTTTCAAGCAAATCTATTACAATTATAAGTACTCGTTACGGAGGGTGAGTGTCGAAATTCCACTCAATTAGGTTTGCATGAAGTTTCTTGCAACCGCGTTTGGATGAGGGTTAGCACTTACTATCTGGCACTTGTACCCATAAGTTGTCCAATTCTCTACTCCGTTGGAAATTAAATACTTACCTCTAAATACACTGGATTTACTGATTGATTGTGAACTCCAACCATAAAAAAGTATAATAAGAAGAAGAAAATAAATTAAATTAAACTAAATACTTACCAACGACTTCGTTCTCCCAAGGTTATCCCAAGGTAAGCATTTCGACCACACTCAATCTAAAGGAGATATAATTTTCTAATTCTCCCTTTTTTTATCTCTCTTTTTCAAACCCACAATTATAATTTCTCAAATTTGAGAAATTATAATTAACATCTTGTGTAATTAAGTTGCTCATTAAAAGCAATCCCTAACTATACAAGATCTCAAATAACTCCCAAGCGTTATTTCATGGTCCTTCGAGCCCATCACTGATATATTATGTTACGTATTTTCTCCTATTATTACAAAAGAGCAATTCAAGATGATTCTCTCATTGAATTCTTAACTGTTATACTTTGTTATACTTTTGTTTTTCTTATATCTTAAATTTCTCTTTTGTGATATTGAATTTAGTAATCACTGATCATTTGTTATGATAACATGTACTGATATTAATGTCATGCTAATGAGTTTCTTTATTTTTATTTCACTTTATCTCTAACTTAATATACTTTATTTTAGTATAAGAATTATTTTTTTTTTATTATTGTTTCAATATAACCATATGTTCTTAATATGATGGAAAATAAATTTTTTTTCTGATGTAGAACTTCATAGGCGTAGGTAAGGTTTAGTCCTTTTAGGGGTTTTCGTAATATATTTTCCCTAAAACGAAAACCATGGTAGGGTGGGTATCAGGGACGTAGCATAACAACAACGCTACTTGAGAAACAGGCAAGGACGAGTCATGTGTATTGTTTTATTATTGTTGACCTAAATGAGGCATTTGAATCGCACGTAATTTTTTTTTTTATTTTTGTGGTACGTAATTGGACTCGCGGAACAAGATCCCCTCCCACATCTCCCGATCTAGCTAGCTATCAAGTACGTGCGTAACGTTCCAAAGTTAGTCCAATGAAAATCAATTTCCTGTTTGGGAAATTGAAGAAATACTTTTATTCGAATTTGTACAATAAAAGCACAGTACTATAGATTACCACCAGTGGTGTGGTGGCGTTCCGGAACGTTCCGGAACGTCGTTCCGGTACTTCCTTTTTGGACTGGAACGCGTTCCGGAACTAAAGATGATTTTTGATAACGAGAATTGGCTGACGTTTTGAAAAAAAAATTAAAAAGAATTGCTGATTTTTTTTTTCTAATTTTTGACGAATTTTTATAAACAAGGGTTTGAACCGAACCCGAACCGGAACAAAATCCGGAACGAACCGGCTTGTTTTTCCGAACCGTGAACGGGAATCCAGAACGCGTTCCGGTAAAAATAAAATTAGCACAACACCACTGATTACCACATTATTTTAAGCGGCATATGATATCTGCTTAAAAAAAATTTGTGCAGAAAAGAGATACAAAATAAATGTCAATAAGACAGCAGTGATGTAAATATTGCGGCTATACGACGCCAAGTGGTTAAATACTAAGTCCTTCAAATCGGAATAGCAAAGACTAGCTGTACGATTTTTTATGCCGTTAACTTTGATATGTTTTTCTTTAAATATTTTTTTAATATTTAGGTAGTGTGTTGTCTAATTAAACATCAGGCCTCTATTCAAACCCTAGGTCAGAAATCTTCAACAATCTTCTTCGGCGACTTCCTCTCAGCAGCTCTAAGAGTCAATAAAATTGCCATGTAAAGTTTCTCAAACAAATTGTCATTCGAAGTCGACTTTAAATTGTAGGCCCCGCCACTCATGTAGAAAATCAACTCACACTACATAAGTGGTGTGAGAAACTAGGTCGTAATCCTGACTGAAGGGTTGTAATGGCCAATTACGTATGTACATATGTACAAGAGAAAAAATATTGTGGCTTATTTTAACTGATCTTTAATATATAGATCTTCACCGATGGCTAGCAAATAGAATGTGGAACTAGATCTGGGTCTTCTCCGATAAGCTGGCACTGAATGGGTAATACAGATTACCTAACCAGGTCAGCGTATTTTAGGCGAATATTGATACCATAGAAGTTGCCGTAGTATAGTAGGTAGTGTGTTGACTTATTGGATATGAGGCCCAGTTCAGACATCTCAACAGTCAAGCAGCAATCTAAGAATTGGGATCCCAACTCATCAAATCAAAGGACGTCAGGAGTTGCATAGATTCTCTACACCGTATACGTCGACTTAACACCAATCTCTACTGGTTTCCCGATCACAGACGACGGACGAAATAACATAGAGGGGATACAAGAATATTTTTTCAAATTGAAAAAAGCTGCATGGAATTAAACAAACCATAGGTGGTCCAGCATACGAATACTTGGTTGCCAAATTTCAAAACTAAGGAGTTACTTGAGTTCTACAAGAGAACCGTTTGCACTTTATTGCGGCACTAATCCATAGGCAATTTCGCTGACAAGCTCGGAGAAAATGCCAGGATGTGGAAGAAACGGAATCGGTACAATACCTACGAAATGGCACAGAAGGGATCAGAGATGTCTGAGGGGATATATGTGCCCCTATAAAAATATTTTTTCAGATTGGAAAAAGTTGAGTGAAATTCAACAAACCGTAGGTGGTCCAGCATACTTGGTTGCCGAATTTCAAGATCAAATAACTACTGAAGTTGGCCAATAGAACGATTTGCACTCTAAGAGGAATTCTAACAGGACACTAAGCTTTTGGCAGTTTTACTAATAAGCTCGGTCTGTCCCAGCAAGATTACTGCAGAAACTGTTAGGATGTGGAAGAAACGGAATCGGAACAACACCTTTAATGAGAGTGTTCTGCACTTTAAAACAGACGTCATCGGTTTTTGGGTGACAGAATGTTTGAAAATGTGGGCGTGGAGGCGAACGTGGCACTAAGGGAATTAACCAGTTTCATCCGAGGGTATGGGGGCTTACCTCACACTGACCGATAAGCTAAACAATTGACCTTTGCTGTACGATTTTCACTGGCATTCACTGTATATTTTTATATTATTTTAAAAAATGTCATTTGCAGTTGCAAATATCTGGCATTGTCCACTTTGTTTGTGGTACACAAGTTGTATTGGCATTATTCTCTCTATTATAACACGAAATGCAGACATATCGCACACTAACACACTCACGCACTTATACAGTTGCATAAATATGAAAATAATTATTGTTTTTGGTGTTGTTGTCATTGTTGTTTTTATTGTTTTTCTATGATAATTGAAAATTGTGTAAAATTTTGTAAACAAAAGTTTAATTGTTTAAACAATTCCAACTCTTTTATAAGCAAAGTTTGTATGGGTATATGTGTTAAGCAGAGTAAATGCGGAGAGAATTATTATTTTTATTATTACAGTTACAAAGTAACATATAAAAGTAGGTGTATGTGTATGAGTAAGCGGGTATGTGTAGGTGTTTATAGGCTTGTTTATGATAGTGTTTAACAAAATGTAAAACATGCTTACAAGTTATGTTCGTAATAATGAAACTGAAAAGAGTTCAGGCAAAAATAAAAGGAAGACAAAAATTTTAAATAATTTAAAGGACCTAAAAGCATGGAGAGGCGGAGATCAGAGTACTGGAGGATTTCATCATAGAGAAGGGCTCGAGACATGGTGGTGACTACGTTTCTTTACATTATTTGACTTACGGTGTGCGAATAAGTTTGTCGTTTGTCGCCGTAGTCTAGTAAGTAGTATGTTGGCTTATTAGATGTGAGGCCAGGTCCTAGGTCAGACATCTCGATTGAAATATTAAGAAATATTTCTTCGGCTCTGAGAGCAAATAAAAATTGCCATGAAAAGTTTCTCAAAAAAATCTGTCGTTCGGAGTCGACTTTAAACTGTAGGTCCCGCTACTCATGTATAAAATTAACGTACACAACATAAGTGGTGTGAGAAACTAGGTCATAATCCTGACCGAAGGGTTGATACGACTTATCGTGTAAGTGTGTATATAAAAGCATGGATTGATGGAGATCAGGGTATTGGAGGATTTAATTATAGAAGGGTTCGAAGCGTGGTGGTGACTATGTTTCAAAATGGTTATGCTCCAATCGGTTTAAAAGTGACGCTCAGTGGGTGCATGCATTAGGCTCCACTGGAGAGATCTGACAAAGAATACGACTAATTTTCTGTTTGAATTGAATCAAATGGGTATCCATAGCACTATTACGGCCCTCGAAGGCTATCACTACATGGGAAATCACGCCCGTGAAATCGACATAGATTATGTGGGAAGGAAAGCAGGAGAATAATATTATTTTACTCATGAGACAGCTGCAACTGAACTCTTCCAAATAAAGATCATCGCAATAGCAAGATTTATCTTGGGTTTGGAATGGTTTTCAATGGGGAAATCTCCCGGTGGTATCTGTCCTGTAGGACCTTACACTCATGCGAATGTATGGGCTAATAGTTACTCAGGTACTCAAGATAATCTAGGCGCTGGTGTGCTAGTGAGGAGAGAAATTAAAATGCTTCCTTTGGACGTCAATAACCTGATCGATGTTTCATTATTTCTGAAAAGTGCCACGTTTCAATTGACCCGGAGAACGTAATTTGTTTGTGATGTGACTCTATAAATTCAGGCTTATTTTGATCACGGAGGTGATCAGAAATGGATGCCGCGTTAGAAAAACTATGCTAAACAATACCACTCTAAATTTGTAGGAGCACTGGCATGTAAATTGCAAGTTATTCTCATCAAAGTTATATGGAACTAGGAAACTATGGCTTCAGACAGAATTACCAACTCAATAGTGGGCTTCGTTATGCAACTGGACCCTCCATTGCCTTTCGAATGTCTGATAATACTCAGGACTTTGAAATTTGTGGTCTGTGTAAGAGAATTTCAACTGGGGTCTTAGAAATATATCTGTTATCAAACGAATGGTTAAGCACATGCGATGCTCGTCTGCAACTTAAGAAGCATTAGCTATTTTACAATAGAGATTGCGGTTGCTTCTAAAGCACTTCTTTTTCAAGACATTGAGGGTATGCCGGATACACAGATGTTTAGTGGACGATTGTTTAAAGATGTTGTAAGCACTATAACAAGCCCAATACAAGGTACACGATGCTCTATGTTGATATTTTCAAATACTGCATTATCATGTACATTATTACGCTGCATTTTCTGTAACAGCTAACAACTTAAGTGGATGCATAAAATTTAACTTTGTGACAACAACAGCAAGAAAAAAATTGAATTGCGTTTTAGATCTTCCATTTCCTTTCAACAATTTTCATGGCAGTTTTGTAAATTTTGCAAGTAAGTACTCTGTGTAGGTAAACATGTATGTAAACAAGTCAAAAACTTTTTATTGACACTTTTAGTTTCCATTACAAATTGTTTTTATTTATAAACATGACGTCTTTTTTTTATTTTTTCTTATTTTTATTTCCTGTTTATCTTTTGACAAGCAAAACTAGCTTCGTTGCTATATCAACTCGGAGTGGAAAACTAAAACCACATCATTTTGCCACAGTAAATAATGGTGGAGTCGCTTACACTGTGACATTAACAGTTAGTGGTAGTGTGTGAATATTTAAGTGTGCTATTGGTGTGCCAATATTGATACTCTAAGTGCACTTCATCTTTTGGGGTGTCTTCTTTTTTTTATTTTCTTATAATCCACTTTCACTGGAATGATGTTACTTTGCCCTGAGTATTACTATAAAACTATTCAGTTAAGGGAAAATAGAGTGAAGCAAAGGATTTCCTTAATCCAAATGGAGTTAAGACAATGCAAACATTCGTCAGACATTTGTAATGAAAAGAGATTTGAGTCTTGCATAAGACTATCAGACCAGAAATAGCTTCAGAATATTAACTAGCCTGCTGAACGGACATGATAGAATCAAGGACCATTTGCACAAAATTTTTTGTGATGAGAAGAATGAACTCGAGCAGCAGGTAATAGACAAGGGATTGTCGTTACTGACAACGCATATCCCTATAAAACGGAAACTCGTGAAGAGATTTCATTGCGATGAAAACCGCCGATGTTAGACTTAAAAGGCTATATCAAGTGTCGTTTGGAGATGGTTTCTATCAGGAGAACGAACAAGAGGATTAATATCAGGCATGAGGTTGCATGAATGAATCCTTTACAACAAAGTTTTCACAATCTACTGAATTGGCTACTGGCTAAGGCATTACTGAATACACAGAAAGGAAATACAGATACTTCCGGGTAGTCACATAGCCCTTAAAGACTTGTGCAGTGTTCATATATCGTTGTATAGAGGTACTGCAACCAGGTGATCTATTGTACTGCTCTCGATCTATGTACGACTTGCCTATAATAAATCCTACCAATTCTGTTGCTGGACTAAATTGCAAGGATAACTTTGTTTACATTGCCTATTGCCATGTATGGCTGTCGTGTAAACCCTATTTAACTCATGTCTATCACATGATATATCAGATAGTATGGTGGCCCGACCAAATCATATCGGGGGCTGTTATTACCTCAAAGCTTAACTGTCCCCTGAACAGAACTAGCAACCTCCATAAGTTTAAGAAATGTTTTGAAAAAAACCAAAACAATGAAAAATAATGTGACACTTTGCATGCTACATATTCTTTTAAGACAAGAATCGCTCTAAGGTAGTCGTATGTGTTCAACACAGATGTATTAAGAAAGAGGCTATGTGATCTCACATATTTACATACATACATAGTTGGTTATTACAACGCTTTAGTCAGGATTGCAACCTAGTTTCTCACACCAACATATATTGTAAGTATTCATTTTATCCATGAGTGGCAGCAGCCACAGTCGATTTAAAGTCGATTCCAAACGACAGGTTTTTGAGAAACTTTTTCATGGTAGTTTTATTTACTCTCAGAGTTATTGGCAGAAATCTATTGAGAGGAAATGGCCAAAGAAATATTTGTTCATATTTCGTTTGAGATGTGTGATCTTGGTTTTGAAGCGAGGCCTTACGTCTAATAAGCCAATACACTACTTACTAGACTATGGCGACTTCATCTCATACATACTTGTTTTTATTTTAAATTTAAATATAGAAAGTGCTTAGTAAAAGACCCAATCGATCCTGTGACTGAGGAGAATGAACTTGGAACTTGTGCAGTGTGAATGAAACTGAAAAAGAAACAGCTCCGTGCTGTACATTTCTCTGTACGGCTTCCCTGTAGATCATGACTTTCCTGCAAGCCTTCTACATATCATTACGGCGTACTACAATCAATTTACTGTCCGTGAAAATCCCAGATTTTTTGCCTTGAGTTTCTGTTATGTTAATTCACCCAGGAGCCGAATATTACTGTCCTTAATCTATGTAGGGCTTGGCTATAAAAAATCCCCCAATCCTGTTGCTAGACTATATTGAGCATACTGTTCTGTGTCGGTAAAAATAAATTTATACCAAGTACATGTTAACCACCCAGATGTTTAATGATTCGATTTCCTCATCTCATAAACTATATATTTTGAATAAAAATATTGTTACGTTTTTACCCTTTTAAAAACGTTAAAAATATGAGTTCATAGATTGCAAATAAAATAAAAATAAATATGTGTTTAGTTTCAAATCAACTATTTATTGTTCGCACAATTTCGTGTGCCACCTTCAACGATTTGACTTAAACAAAAACAATATACTTTAATTGTTATTCTTCTTTCACACTCTTCCGCGAACGCAATAACAATTGTTCGTTAGATCTTGAATACGGAGATCTTCAAACCACAATTATTCTCTTCACACAAGACTGACTGAATTCTTTCTGAACTCACGTAACTTCACACAAGATTGACTGAATTCTTACTGAATCGCCGTTGCCTGTTCTGTCTTGCCTTTTATATCGAAGGGTAAGCAGACTGATGAATGCACTTGAAGGAGAATGTCTTTGTCTTCGTGAAATCTCTATAAATGTAAACAAGTTGCTTGCAGTGTTGTTGTTGCCTGCTTACTTGTTTATCCCCTTTTTTTTTATACTGCACTTTGTTGTTGCCTGTTTACGTCCTAATCCCTTTTTTATACTGAACCGTTGTTGTTGCTTGTTTACTTCTTTGTCCCTTTTTTATACTGATGTTGTTGCTATATTTTTGTCTATTCGTTGATCATGTAAACAAGTCCATTATTTTTGTTTTTGGAGCTTTTGTTTATCATTTTAAGAACACCATTTCCATTTTCGTAACAATATTCTAAGTCTACGCGAGACAGCTTACTATGTCTAGGATACTCCTGTATAGTCTCACTTAAATCTTTTTCACTTAAATGCCTCAGATTCGTGTATTTTGTGAAAACTCTTCATCATAATTTATCTACCCTGTCGCAGAGTATGGCATTCCAAATACTGCTTCTCGCTCCATCAAAAGAATGTGAGGAAATCAGTGGCATGGAAACTTCCTCCTGATAAGTTCATCTGGCTGTTCATTACTTTGCATTTCCTTGCAATTTCTTACTATTCTCCTGTCAACCTCCTACGTTGCTTGTATAGCGATCCGACTGTTAGATAGTATTGTCGTAACCCTTCACCTGTTCTTCTTTATTTTTCTCCTGCTCGAGAATATTGCCATTGTGTTCTTATAAGTATATATCAGGCGGCTTTAAGAGCTTACTCATAACGAAGCTACACAGTAGTGGATAGTAATAGCGTGTGCTGACCCTTATTATATCGTTTGTCAGTATATGTCAACGCAGTTCGTTTGTATAGAACCTCTGTCATTCATCATAGATCCTATAATGCCCCTCTATATACAGTGAAGGACTAAAGTCTACATGCAGCCCATGTAATGGTATTCTTAAAAAAAACACTTACTTAATAGAAAAATTAATGATACAGTTTTTTTCGTAAATCATCTTTATTCATAAAAAAAATAAAAATTAAATTAATTAATAAAATAAAACTGTATACTTAGCTTTTCCAGTTAATAAATGTTTTTAAATAAATGTAAACATTTTGGTTGCATGTAGACTTTAGTCCTTCACTGCACATACATACATAATTCGTCATTACAACCCTTTAGTCAGGATTACGACCTAGTTTCTCACACCACTTAAAATGTGTGTGTTAATTTTTATACATGAGTGGTGGGACCTACAGTTTAAAGTCGACTCCGAACGACAGATTTTTGAGAAACTTTTCATGGCAATTTTATTTACTTTCAGAGTTTTTGCCATAAATCCGCTGAGAGGAAGTCACCAATGTAATATTTTGTCATATTCCGTTTAGTTGGAGATGCCCGACCTGAGGTTCAAACCGAGGCCTCACGTCTAATAAGCCAACACACTACCTACTAGACCACGGCGACTTATAGACCCCTCTATATACAGTCATAAATGGTATAAAATTTTGACATGTTTTTTTATTTTTGCTTACACTTGGTTAAAGTAGTTTCCATAAATTTTATATTATTTTACTGTTTTACATTTTATGGGGCAATATACCACATTTTTTTGCTACGGTTTTGAAATAATTAAAATTATTTTTTTTTTTACAATAGAATTTAAAAAACAACAACAACAATTATGAATGAATGTATGTCTCTGCTGATTATGTTATAATTGTATTGAAATCCCACCATTTTTTCAAATTCACTTTTGTTTATTTTTAATCCCAAATCACAGTGGGAAACATAAAAACACAAGAGAAAAAGAAAAAAAGAAAAAAACAACAACAATTTTATGAATATTTAAATTTATATCGGAGATAATAAAAGTGAAAATAACAAAAAAAGAAAAAAAAGAAAAACAAAACGAGAAAAGTAATAAAAAAAAAAGAAAACAAATCAAATTTTGTTAATTAAATAAACAAAAGGTGTCAATTTATTCAATTGATTTTTATGCAAATTTCAACAAAAGCCAAATTTTTTTCATTTTATTTTTATTTTTTTAATTGGAAAACATATATGTAGCATTTAAAATAAATTTTAAATGAATTTTTTTTTTCTGCAATAGAATTGATTATCAACCCTTCTTCAATTTGCTTTTAAATTTCAATTAAATGGGAATTTTTGATTGACTTTTTTGTCTTTACCCCCTGTCTCTTATAATTTTGATAGATTTTAATGCATTTCCATTAACGATTTTGTTTTCAGTTTTAATTTATGCCATTATTATTGTTGTTATTATTTATGTATTCTTTAACTTTAATTACAAATAATTGTAGAAAAAAACTAAGGAAAAACGAATCACACCAACTATATAATACCGTACGTAAGTATTTAGTCTCTTGCATTGCATTCACTTACTTACTTACTTAATTGGCCATTAACTTGCGCGTCTACGTCGATGACAGGGCTTTTTCGATTTGGTCCTTCCAACGCATACAAGGTCGTCCTCTTCGTTGACTTCCGCAGATCCCCACATCAAATACCCGTCTCGCCGGAGCATGCTGCTCCATTCGAACGACATGGCCGATCCAACGCGACCGCTTTATATTAATACGCTGCACAATGCCTATGTCGTTGAGGAGCTCATATAGCTCACTGTTGGATCGCCAAATCGCACTGGACCGAAGATCTTACGTAGGACTTTTCTTTCGAAAACTCTAAAGGCTGTTCCTTCAAAGCTTAATAGGGTCTATGCCTCTGCATCATAAAGGACCACGGGGAGGATGACCGTCTGGTAGAGTATTAGATTTATCGTACGAGAGAGGTCTCTGCTACTCAATTGCCTATTGAGACCATAGTAGCACCTGTTGACAAGAGTGATCCTGCGCTTGATCTCCAGACTGACATCATTTTTGGTGGTAACGGCGGATCCAAGATAAATAAATTCCTTGACTATAGCCCCACGTCTCTACTTGTCGATAACATATACTTTGTTTTGCCCTCCTTTACTGCCAAACCCATCTTAGTAGACTCCCTTTCAATAGCATTAAAGACAGTAGTAACATCTCACTTGATACGCCCTATGATGTCAATGTCGTCAGCATACGCAAGCAACTGGACGCTTTTTTGAAAAATAGTGCCATTGCGATGCACTCCCGCCTTTCGCAGAACACTCTCTATGACGAAGTTGAAGAGGTCGCATGATAAGGGATTGCACTCACCTCTAGGATAATTATGGTAGTTAGGGCCGAGGAGAAATGTCATAAGCATTTTACTTCAAACTGCAGTAAAGCCGAAAGTACATACCATCCGTTTCATGCGTGCTTGCGTTACATGCGAATACCGAAGAAGTAGAATCAGTGACGCATAGAGGCATAGAAAAGTAGGATTACTTTCTACTTTTCTATGCGACTCATGCAGTGTTGAAAAATGTCTCCAGTTTTTTAAACTTGGCATGCCAAATTATATACTATTGTGAATGGTTTCGATAAATATGTTTAAATAGTTAATTACTATTTTCTCATTTTTCTTTTTGCATTATAAAAATATTAATAAAAACATATTTCATAATAAAGTTTATTACTAATTGAAGAAGAAAATACATTAAAATGCATTTTTTAAACACATTTCTTTCATGAACAAAATATGTATATGATGATGGTTTATATATATGTACATATGATTGTTTTTATGTACTGATATGGAGGATAAATTAACTGAAAACACTCGTCTTGTGTTCGTTTGAGGATTTTCGTAGGCCTTAACAGCACAAAATATCACATATGTAAATTCATAAATTTGTAATTAATGTCATAAATTCTTTTAAAATCAAAATTTGATTTTCTATTTTTCCCAAAAGTGTTCTTGTGTGCTTGTTTGTTGTTTACCACAGCAGCTGGTCACTCGCGTTGTTTGTTTATCTTTTAAAAGTGGTTGGCGCGTAAGTTTTGCTTTTAATATTTTGTGTTTAAATAAGTATTAAAAATGCATTTGGAGGATTTATTGGACATACTTATAATTGTACTGCTAAAAAAACTAAAAAAAACATAAAATTTAAGGAAAAATATTAAAAAAATAGAATTTGCGCGAAAATTTGCCAAAAATATTTACAGAATAATCAACAGCTGATTGTCAAAGCGCGCAAAAAGATGAGAGATGCCCAACTTTTCGCTTTGCTTTGCGTTAAAAGCAGTTTATGTGACAAGTGCCATATAAACATGTACATTTATCTTAAATGTCAAAGCGAATTTGTAACGCAACGCGAAGCAAAAGTTCTATGTGACACGGCCTTAACTGTTGCGGTTTGATGCTTACAAAAAGGTTGTGAGCAGAGAAATATAACGAACAATCACATATTGTTATAGTTATTGCTGTGTGTGTGCATAATAGCGAACAAGCAATTATTGTTGTATCCGTTAAGCGTAAACAGTGGCACAAAAGTAGTGTGAACAATTGAGTTTAATTGAAATAAAACACATATTTGTTTTTACTTGGTTTGCAATCAACGAACTCATATTTAAACGTTTTTAAAAAGGTAAAAACGTAACAGTATTTTCCTCTTAAATTAGTAATAAACTTTATTATGAAATATGTTTCTATTAATATTTTTATAATGCAAAAAGAAAAATGCGAAAATAGTAAGGAACTATTTAAACATATTTATCGAAACCATTCACAATAGTATATAATTTGGCATGCCAAGTTTAAAAAACTGCTGACATTTTCCAAACCTGCATGAGTCGCATAGAAAAGTAGAAAGTAATCCTACTTTTCAATGCGTCTATGCATTCTATGCGTTTCTTCTGTAAGTTGTCACAAACAATTACACTGATTCGTAATTACACTGATAACGTAAGCACGCATGAAATGGATGGTAATTACTTTCGGCTTTACACCCGTACTCACTTTGAACATTACAATTAATATGGCCGTAGCCATTTTGTTTTCGTTTTTGGTTTCGAAACCTTACTAACTTAGGACGTTTTAAAAGTGAAGTTCAGTGGGTGCATACTACATATGAAGAAGTAGGGAAATTTTACGGAAAATCATTTAACGAGAATCGAAGAAGAAATTTTAGATTTAAAATTTTATTTCATTACAAAAGTTGTGAAGAAAAGTGCACAAAAGTTAATAAAGAAAGAATAACCACAAGTTCTAGTTCTAGAAGTTGACAGAATTTTGAGAGGATGTATACGTTATCTCTTGCATTGTAATCACCTCTGGGATAATTATGGTAGTTAGGTCTGTTGTATCATCACAGTGAACTGTGGCAGATAATCCGAATTTATCAATACCATGGCATCCTCAGCCATTGGGCCTATATTACGATTTACACCTCCATCCTCATTGAGTACAACCCCCAGAACAAATAAAACCAGGTTTTCGATGCTGATCCCAAACCAACGTAATTTGAATGTCCGTCCTTGTGCATAAATGCAGAGGATTTTCAAGGAAATTGCTGACCATTCAAAGGTAACTCCTATATGGGTTCTCTCTCTGCGGGACGACCCCTGCTCATGAAGTGTATTGTATTAGATATTGGAGAATAGATAATGTAAGGGAAAAAGAGGAAGTGGTGTTTGCGGAGTTATTATACTAAAGGAAAAACCCTCTGCAGAATGATAATTGCGCATAGTGCGGCTAAAGAACGAATCCTGTGTGTAATGCATTTTGTGTTCTAAGGGTCAATCGACCACAAACGAATGTGCTCTACATTACAGGCGTTTATTGCATTAAAATATGCAAAATTTGGTAACAACTGCTTTTATTTCCCTCGAGTACATTCTGTTGTAGTAGAATAGCGAAACACAAGCCACATTGCATTGGTGTTATAATGAATCAATAGAGCTCGAAAAAAATATTCCTTCGGCGACTTCCTGCCTCAGCAGATTTCTGGCAAAAAAACTAAGAATAAAAATAAAAATTGTCATGAAAAGTTTCTCTCGGTGTCGACTTTAAACTGTAGATTCCGCCACTCATGTATAAAATTAACGCACACAACATCAATCCAAATTGAAGGGTTTAATGACCAATAAAGTTAAGTAAATTGGAAGGCTATCATATGTACGTCTTGAAAAATACTCTTAAGAAATATGCTGATTTTAGCGAATATCATATTGAATTTTCATGCCCAGAACATCAAGAGCTTCTGATTCCCCAATATTTACACCAATCATAGCTACAGATGACGTATTATATGTGATGACGCAACACGTCACATTTACTCTAACCTTACCTGGTTTCAATTAATAGTGAAACAAGTAGAATGCAACAAAATGCAGGAATAGGTAATGATTTCTTAACGATACCAAAATGCGCTATATCTCTCTCTCTCTCAGTGGACAGCAAAAGTCTTAGTACTCCAATATATTGTTACGAAAATGGAAATGGTGTTCTTAAAATGATAAACAAAAGCTCCAAAAACAAAAATAATGGACTTGTTTACATGATCAACGAATAAACAAAAATATAGCAACAACATCAGTATAAAAAGAAGGGATTAAGAAGTAAACAGGCAACAACAAAGTGCAGTGTAAAAAAAGCGGATGAACAGTAAACATGCAACAACAACACTGCAAGCAACTTGTTTACATTTATAGAGATTTCGCGATGGCAAAGACATTCTCCATCAAGTGCATTCATCAGACTGTTTACCCTACGGTATAAAAGGCAAGACAGAGCAGCAACGGTTATTCAGTAAGAATTCGGTCAGTCTTGTGTGAAGATACGTGGAGTTTAGAAAGAATTCAGTCAGTCTTGTGTGAAGACACGTTGCGTGTGAAGAGAATAATTGTGGTTTGAAGATCTCTGTTATAAAGATCTATTGACAATTGTTATTGTGTACGCGGAAGAGTGTGAAGAATAATAACAATTAAAGCAAACTGTTGTTGTTTCAGTCAAATCGTTAAAGGTGGCACACGGAATTGTGCGAACAATACAGAATTGATTTAAAACTAAACACATATTTATTTATATTTTATTTGCAATCCACGAAGGGTAAAAACGTAGCATTATTTTGACAAAAAAGTCCTCACAGGTTTAATACTCTTGCGCAAAGTCCCGATATGATTTCAAGAGAGTATTTACGAGATCATTTGAAAGAACGGTTACGTAATCGCTAAACCTCAAACAAAGGTTAGGTTAGGTTAGAGGACGTGTACTTGTCCGTTAAGACAAGTACAATACCCGGAGGTCGAAATTGACCCATTGTACAACGTCCTTGGAGAGGGAAGGAAATAGAGGGAATAGGATGAAAGGAGGGCATAAGGGTAAGGGGAGGATGGGAATCACACAGAAAGAAACAGACACAAACAAGGGTTGAGCGCGCGACTACACTTATGAAGCCCTAGCACCTCTCAACCAGCTCAAACTGCTAATGAATCTGTGGAGAGCCTTGATGTCGGCTCTCGACACAGAACTCAAGCTCTCAAAGAAGGCTCTGCCAAGGGTCCTCAACCTCAACCTACCAAGGGCTGGGCAGTTACAGAGGAGGTGTTCGATAGTCTCTAACTCCTCCTCATCGCAACATACCCTGCAATAGTCCGGCTGGGATCTGTTCCAGATCCCCGTCAGCGACCTAATCTCGCAGTGCCCTGTGATAAAACCGACAACCAACCTTACGCTGGCCTTAACCAAGCCCAGCAGCCAATCTGTTCTCTTACTGTCCACAGCAGGCCATAGACGTCTAGAGACAGAACAACCTGATCCGTTCCTCCAACGCCTCTGCACTTCCTCCCTGACCCATCCATCGATGAGGCCATAGAGGTGGCAGACTGGGGGTTCAGGACCCCCTTTCGGTTCCCCCGAAAGGGAACCTAACCTAGCGAGGGCATCCGCCGTCTCATTGCCCAGTATTCCGCTATGACTCGGAACCCAGCATAGACGGATACGGTCCGGTCCAAAAGACCTCAACGACTCTTTGCACTCGCGAACCAGTCGTGATTTGCACCAGACCGACGCAATGGCCTTAAGGGCAGCCTGACTGTCAACGAAGATCATGTAAGATTCCGAATCCGAAGATGGGCCACCAGCTATGTCCTCAATAGCCTTCAGTATTGCGAAAATCTCCGCCTGAAAAACGCTGCAGTCATCATTCAACCTGAAGTGGAGTTCAAGACCGAGTTCCCTACAGAAAACCCCAGCACCTGTACATCCACCTAACTTAGACCCATCTGTGAAAATGGGTATACCACTCTGCCCCCGGAGTACCCCACCATTCCATTGTGCCCTATCCGGTATAAGTGTCCTTAAACCAGGTAGGAATATAGCCTCGGGCACAATGTAATCAGTGGCTTTTTCCGAAAGTCCATACCTTCCGTCAGGAAAGACGATACTCAGAACTCTGGAGTGACCTATCGAGCGCTGCTTCCAGCAACCCGATTCCCTCAGGCGTATGGCACTACGCGCTGCACACCTCTTGACATATAAGTCAAGCGGAGTCAGACAGAGCATAGTATCAAGAGCACCCTGAGGGCAACTCTTCCTCACTCCAGTGATACTCCAAACACTAATAACGGTCTAGCGATCAATGTCCAGCTACGTGCCATCACAAACAGAAGACACACACTTCCAAAAACCTCAAACAAAAGTCAATCGAAAAACTTGCTCATGGTGCCACCTGAAAACACTAAACAAAACTTGTACATTCAATTCCAAATGGGTTAAATGGAGTTCTTGACCTTAAGGGATATTCTACTGAATTCAAGGGATAACAATTCCATATATTAGACATTTGAATTTTAAACTTACTCAGGGTTCTCCTTGGGAGTATCTATGGAGTCATCTGAAACTTTTCCTTATTTTTCTCTTGTATTATGAAAAACATTAAAAAATTGTTTGTTTTATAATAAAACAGAAATAAATTAATAAAATATATATATGTATATAATTCAAATTCGCATAAAACGATACACTAGCTTCATACAAAATCCACTAATAGGGATTTAAATAAAAAAGCGCATAAATTCAAATTTAACCCTTAAAATTCAAACAAAATCGCATATAAAAAATCAACAAAAAATGAATCCCTTGCTGAGACCATACAAAATAAGGAAAAAGATAGGAAATAAACAACAACTAATACAAAATTCCAAATAATGAAGAAAATACATAATTTTTCAATAAAATAAAAATATAATATTACTCCACGTCCATAGCATTTGAATAATACTTCATACATCAGAACCGGAAATGCCGAAAAAATTTAAAGATAGTTGTAACTTTGTTACGAACAACAAATTTTTTTGGATTTTAACATTCAATATTTCCTTAATATCGTTTTTGCAAAGAAAAAATTTGAGAATTTTAAAACCGCATAAATTTGAATTCGCATAAAATAAATTCGCATAAAACGAGGTTTGAAGGAAAAGACTTAATTTTTTATACAAACTGTTGGTTAAAATTCATGAAATTGTCAAAATATATTGGAGTACTAAGACTTTTGCTGCTATATACAGTGGATATAGTTGGAGTGTAACAATGCAAGCAACTGGGTCAATAATTCTGAGTTTGTGGCTATTGTTAGAAGCGATTTTAAGATTTTATTTTCAATTTAATTTAATTTTTATTTACATTTTCGAAATATTCTTCTAAGCTTTCTATTCATTTCTCTAATATTTTCTACTTATTTTCTAAAGCATAGAAGGGACATTAATTTCTAAATGTTTGTTATTATTTTTGCATTCGTTCCATTTAGTTTGTGATGACACAAATATTTTTGCATTTTCATTAATTTGATTAAATCTGTACGTTGGTCATTTCGTTCGTGCAAACATCATTATTTGGCTCTGCTTCTAGTGGCCCAAAATTTAAAGAAGCGGAAGAGTATTTTCATTATATTTATGGACAATTATTTGTAAATATTCAAGCAAAAAAAAAAAATAAATGAAACCCCAAAATTTCTGCTGTACTCAACATTATTTCAAAACTATAGGTTTCCTTAACTTTCAGTGACTTTTCTTCTCTGTTTTTTGTAATATTTTCTATGGAATATGACAAAAATGACAAATATGAAAAAAAATGACAAAATTCTACAACAGGACGCATCGCATTCTTAAAAAAGTAATAAAATGAAATGCAGCATCATTATATTTCCTTGGGAGAATCCAGGAACTGAACTGAGCTGGTATGGAATGAGCTGGCATGCCTAGAAACTGTGCCATCACAATATTTGTTTAAATGCAACATTTGTTGTCCATATTTTAGGTGATAACAATTTCGTTTCTTTTCCATTTTCTCCATATTTTAGTTTTATTACAATAACAACAAAAAAAAGTAATTTAACATACTTGGACTTGGAGTGAGACTTGAGACAGTCAACTTACATAGTCATCCTCTATTTAGTTGCAGCAGGAGAAATATTATAAACATTTTCCTTCAAGTCCTAGTAATACCCATGCACTCGTGCCCACATTCAACATTAAAATTAATATGGCTGTAGCCATTTTGTTTTTTGGGTTAGAAATCGTATTTACTAACGTAAGGCGTTTTAAATTAAAGTGCATTAAATTTGCTTAAGTGCTGTATTTTACTTCAAATGCAAATCATTTAAAGAGATCCGTACAAGAATTTTTAGATTGAAAATTTTATTTCATCACAAAAACTTTGTAATAAAGAGTACAAAAGTTATTAAAGTAATAGTAACCACAACAACTCAACAGTAAAGTTCTAGAAGTTGACAGAATTTTGAGAGGACGTATACATTGAAATAAAAAGTCTCTTACATTGTACTCACTTCTAGGATCT
Organism: Sarcophaga caerulescens; assembly: GCA_927399465.1. Lineage (NCBI taxonomy): Eukaryota > Metazoa > Arthropoda > Insecta > Diptera > Sarcophagidae > Sarcophaga > Sarcophaga caerulescens. The sequence goes on from OV656868.1 coordinate 66,608,163, forward strand.
GTGTATCATCATAATGTATGCCCTGTCGAATGTAATGCTCCTGTTAATGCCACGGTGGAGGACAATTAAAATTTCTCAATTCCGTAGAGTTCTCAGCAAATAAAGCCAAGTTTTGGATGCTGACTTTTAGATCGAAATTTTGTAAGGTTTATGGTTTGTGCCTTATTCGCATATAGCTGCGACTTAAGAAAACTACACAAGAAAAAGTCTAATGACGTCAAGTAGCTCGATCACGGTAAGTGGCAGCGACCTGTTGGAACTACCTGTGGTTCGTGTTGAGATAATCCAATTCTGGCTAAAAGATGTTGGGCATGTCGTTAAGAGTTTCTCAAAGAAATTTGAACCAATGACGCGCCAGCTCAAAATCCACGTAAAAATGTGTTTTTTTTGGGATGCTATTGGACCTCATGTGGATTGGATCGTCTCGACAAGTTCGTTTCTTCACTTACCCAATCATTCTGAGATGATTTATCGATGAAAATTGGGGTCCGTTGCCTACTGGTCCAGGACCCATTCATCGAACACATGTCTATAGTCATCCATTGTGATTTGGCCAAACGGACTGAATAAGTGACAACTAATTTGACAAGAGCAGCTTCAAAAAGATGGCCGTTATTAATTGTCTAACTTCGGAATTTGCTGTTATAAGACCCTATACTATTTTGCTACTATTTTGATTATCCGAGTCCATCACAAGAGCTGCCATGAGGCTACAGAGTTTTATAAAGGCAAAGGGACTTGTTGATCTTTCTTTCGATATTGCTGTGTGATAGCTAGAGCCACAAGTTTCCAAGCAGTGTTCGCCATGTAACCTAACCTAACTTTCATGAAAGATTTTAGGTTGTCTTAAATTAAGCGTTTATGTTGCTATCGTACAGAGAATAATTTAGTCGATCTCAGCTGCGCTATTATAATTGTTTTCTTATGCTTCATGCGCTCTTTTAAGCACCCAAAAAGAAATCCATGAATTCTAAAGCGTTGTGTGTATTGCTCTGATTGTACAAGGGGTATTCAACTACACACAGAAAAAAAAAAACCAATGTAAAATTAACATGGAAAAATGTTGATTTCAAATCATAGTAAATTTTGGAAAAAAATTTTAATAAATGTATTTTTAACATTGTTTCATATTGAATCAAAATTAAAAATGTTAATTTAATCTCAGAAATAGCTGATTTGACATTTTACACTTTAAAATAAAATTGTACATATAAGATTTAACATTTTATAATGTTAAAATAACATTTTTCAATGTTGATTTAATATAATGTGTTTTTATAGTAAAAACAAAAGTTTTTAACGTAAAATCAACATTGCGTTTAGTTGATATAACATGGGCCATTGTTAATTCAACATTATATTTACATGTTCCGATCTTGAGAAACATGTTGAAACAACATGTGACAATTTTAATTGTGTAACGAATAGCGAATAAAATTGTTTCATGTTAAATCAACAACACTGTTCATTTAAATCAATATTGGTTTATGTTAAATTAACATTTACAAATAATAGTTTTTATATAAATTATAAATAATATCGGTTCAAGTTAAACCAACATTTTGTTATGTTCAATCAATACCAGTTAATTTAAAATTGACTTTGATTCATGTTGAATCTACATTGTATTCTGTTAAATCAAACTTATACCATGATGGAAACATTTCGAACAAGATTGAAACAAAGTTGTTGAATTTTCAATTAACATGAAAAAAAGTTGAAATGAAATGAAATCATGTTGAATTCTGCCAAAAGTACCGCTATTTTGGAACATAAAAAACTTTTCATTCATATATTAGTAAAGCTTGAATAGGTATTGTGGTGTATTATAAAAGATTTGCCAATAATAGTGGACGAAATTACCAATAACTTCCCCAGTGAAATAAGAGTAAGTTTTAATTTAAAAAAAGGAGAACAGAAAAATTTAGTTTTGTTTCGTCAAATAGGAATACTATTTTTTACGACGAGGTAGAAAAGCGAATCCAGGAGGTAAACTTTGGGATAAATATGTTAACCAAAAGGCAAAGCGTGCACGTTCATTAGTTAAAATTGAAAAAAATGCAGATGCTTCAAATTCCAATTCGCTGATAGTAATTCTGAATTTGATGATTCAATTTTACTAGCTTTAAAAGCTTCTCTTTCGAGAGATAATATCGATTTCGTACCCAAATAAAAGTCATCTTCTTCTCAGTACATGGAAGGTACTTATGGAAAAAATTGTAAGCTATTGCAGCTTATATCTTAAATACAAAAGGTCTAAGGAAGTTTTTACACATTCAAAGAATACTACCGAACAAAGTAATTATATATACTTATTTTTTAAATTCATATTTTAAACCACCACCTTATTTCCAGAATCATTAGATTATATACATACTATTCTGCTAAATTCAGTTATTTTACCAACCGCACGTTTTTCGGATAAAGGACGAAAGAATACAAAAAGATTTCCATACCAGACGCCAACTAGAGTTTTATTGTTCATCTTATCGCTATGTATTAATGATTATGAAAAGGTAATATCAGAACTTAAAGAGAAATATTATAATAGAAATTTAACTATTCAACCTTTCATAATATATATGTAAATATATGTATTTTTAAAATGAAAATTAATAAACGTTATATTTTATTTAAAGATATACATATGTATGTATATAAAAACAAAAATAACTTCTTTTTATTGGGCGGGCTTAATATAAGCAGAAAGTTAATATGATTTTCATGTTATTTCAAAACTAGAATCCTTTTGAATTAACATAAAAATTTATGTTGAAATAATATGTTTGCATCTTATTTCAATATGAAATTCAGAGTTGAAATAAAATAATTTAATGTTATTTTAAACATAAGATCATATTGATTCAATGTGTGAATCATGTTATCTTAATACTAATTAATGTTGATTTGAATGGTATCTTAAAGTAAATTCAACGTGATCTCACTTTGATCCAACATAAGTAGCAATGTTGTTTTATAATGTTTTCAAGTTGTTTTTAATTGAAAGATAGTTATTTTTGGTTTACTGTAAAGTCATGGTGAATTAACATGAAACACCTATGGAGCAAAATCATAGCTGAAAAATGTTGATTTAACCTTGTTTTCGGCGTTTTTACAATGATTTTTTTCTGTGTGTAACTGACTGACTCACTGGCAGTTAAGTGGACACAAAACACGACAAACAATTTTACAACGCTATCAGGAACACAATAAAGAAATCGCTGGGTTGCTATACAAAACAAGCGAACACAAATTACTATTGCCCGCATCAAAAGCAAAACTCTTCGAAATTTCTAAAGCGAAGTGTCATTTAGTCATCAAGTCAATACAACACAACTCAATACTTTCCATTGTTCTTGGCTGTCAGTTAGCCAAACAGCCTGGCTGTGAGTTTGAGGAAAAACCATTCAAAATAAGTTTCATAGTGAAATGAAAGGAAAATAATGGATTTTTATCAACGTCTCCTTAGTCATCCACATTCACATTCTTTTGATCATTCATGGTGACGTTATAAAACAAAATAATTAAACAACTTAGTTTTGTGGAGAGGAACTATTTTATAGTGTTTCATCATGACAGCAAGATGTGTGTACATCGTGTTGTGCAAACTTGTTTCAAAACTTTCAAATTTCATTGTCATCTTGAATAGAAAAATTACTGGCCATCCTCTAAAATAAATACCAGAGTCGAGTGAATCCAAATGGATTGGAATTAAAAGCAGCAAAATGAGGAAAACTTTTTAAAACAAAGTGTTGTTGTTGTGAAGCAAATAAAACAAAATAAATATTAAAAGCAGCGAACAACAATGCTTGTGAGATATGAGTAGAGTTCCAATCTCTCATCCATTTAATAGCCGAATAGTGATCGAAAGGCTAAGAAAAAGCCTTTCTGTACCAATACAAACGAAGCCTTTTGAAGTCATTACATGGAAGATGGTGGTGGTTCCCAGAAGCCAATCTTTCTTGAATGACTTCAAGGCTAAGAAGGCAAACAAGGTATTCTCTTAAAATGTAAAATCAAACCTACTTCCTGTATGGTTTAAATTCTACTGCAAGCGGCATACTGTAAGTTTATATTTGTTACGAAAATGAAAACAGTGGAGTATCGTTTAACAATAAAAACGATAAACAAAAGCTAAACCAACAACAACATCAGTATGATTAAAGGAGATAGACAATTAAACGACAAACTAGCAATGTGAACAAAATACACGAACAACAATGAAATCGTGATAAAGTTCTCGAGAAGGCGAGAACACGAACCTACTACTTCAAGAACGTTCGTTTGACTGTTTGTGTTGGACTATAAAAGGGCAAGACACAGCAGACGACGAGTAGTAGTAATTTAGTCAGTCTAGTGTAAAGTTGCGTGGGAAGTAAACAGTCGTGGTTTAAAGATCTCCGCTATACAGATCTAGCGAGCAAGTGTTGTTGCTTACGAAAAGGTTGTGAGCAGAGAAGAATAACGAACAAGTAGTGATTGTTGTATAAGTTGGAAACAGTGGCACATAAGATAGTGCGGATAATAGAGTTTAATTGAAACTAAACACATATTTGTTTTTACTTTGTTTGCAATCAACGAACTCATATTTAAACGTTTTTAAAAAAGTAAAAACGTAACAATATGTAAGCACCCTGCTTAAAGTAAGTGTAGCATACATGCATAGTCAGTCATTACAACTCTTTCAGTCGGAACTACGACTTAATTTCTCAGAACACTTATGTATGTTGTGTGTGTTAATTTCATACATGAGTGACGCAACCTACAGTTTAAACCCGACTAAGAACTACAGATTTTTGAGAAACTTCTCATGGCAATTTTATTGTGCGCACAGAATTTTTGCCCGAAATCTGCTGAGAAGAAGTCGCCGAATAAATATTTTCTCATACTTCGTTTTGTTGGAGATGTCTGCCCTGGAGTTTGAACCGTGGCCTCATGTCTAATTAGTCAACACAAAACATACTAGATGACATACTAAATGAATATTGAGCTCGCAAGAGAGGAAACTAGATTTGAGAAGACCCTTCGACATTTCCAAGAAGACAATGAAGGTTTGACCAGCTTATATTTGCAGAAGGTACAAATCGAAACAGTTTGCACAGAAGTGGATTCAATTATGCAAGACAGGTAGAAGAGTTTATTGTGGCCCTTCGCTCCACTTGGAGTCAAAGTAAACAACTAATTTTCACTTCTTTGGAAAATTCCAGGGTGACGATGCGTGGTTTCGTAATCAGATGATTTACTTTAAAAAGTTGCATTCCTATGTTCCTATCATGATAGATAGGTTTAGGCGTCTTCCAAAAGGAACAACGACCATCTTGTTGAATCCCCATTTGTCAAATTAGTTGCTATTTATGAAATCTGCTGCGTCAAATCACTAAGGAAGCACAGACATGAACCATAGACTACTACGTGTATTCGCTGAATGGCCCCTAATTTTCATCGAAAAGTCATCTTCAGTGATGAAGCACAAAACTGTATTGTTACGTTTTTACCTTTTAAAAACGTTAAAAATATGAGCTCGTAGATTGCAAATAAAATAAAAATAAATCTGTGTTTAATTTTAAGTCAATTCTTTATTTTCTGCACAACCTTCGTGCCACTGTGCGAACTTATTCTACGCATACAATGATAATTTCCACAATATGTGCTTGTTCGCGATATTTCTCTGCTTATAACCTTTTTTATAAGCAACAACAACACTTGTTAGTTATTCTTCTTTGCTCACAACCTTTTTTTGTAAGCACCACACTAACAACTGTTTTCTTCACGCAACTTGTCTCCACACAAGTCTGACTGGATTATAACTCGATCTCGTCACTTCGCACACCACTGGTTGAATTCTCACTCAATTCAACGCGACGTCGTCACACGACTAACTTCACTCGTACTCTGAGAATAACGTGTCTTCATACACGACTGACTGAATTCTAACTGAATCATCGCTGCTCGCTTTATCTTGCCTTTTATATCACTCGATCAACAGTGTGATGGATGCCCTTGAAGGATGATGACGACCTTCGGGAACAATCCAAAAATGTAAACAACTTATTTCCATTTTTGTTGTTAGTGTATCTTATTTACTTTCGTCCAGGCAGAGTTATTGTTGTTTTGTTTGTGTGTCTTTCTGCTATATTTGTTTATTCATCGAACTTGTAAACAAGCACTGTTGTTTTTGTTGCTATATGCTTACTCATTCGTTGATCACGTGAACAACTGCATTGTTTTGTTTTTGGAGCTTTTGTTTTTATGCGTGATCAACTCCATTGTGTTGTTTTTGGAGCTTTTGCTTATTATTTTAACAACACCATTTCCATTTTCGTAACACTGCCGCCCACTTAAGCCTGTTCGTCCCGAATAGGCTCATTATCTCCTCTCCCGTAAATAACCTTGGCGGTTGGTCTAGCTGTGGAATCATGCATCGCAGATGGATACGCCAGTAGATACCTCGGAGTGTGTTCACCGCAATCCTTTTGCTGCTCGCTCATCATTTTCTTCTTTTTTTTTTTCTCTTCCGCAAGTATTCCTACAGGTTTCGACCAAACTGTTCTACCATTCCGTATGACTCACACATTCCCTTGGATACGGCTGGCTCGAACTTCTGCCTCGGAGTGTAGCTCTATTGGCACCTGGTAGCAGCATTCCCAGTGGCTCACAAAAACCTTTTTTATTGTGTTCGCATCCTGATTGGGTATGGCATACACTTCCGGCCATTAGCTGAAGTAATCCGTCTCGACGAGAATATACCGGTTTCTGGCAATACAAAGGTTCTGCTGTAGTTATTCGCTCCAAAAGTGCGCCCGACTTATATTGTGCAGCTGGCCTCGACTTCGCTTTACTGGGCCTTGTGGGGATCTCGCTTCTAAGAAACCAGCACTTGTCCCTCTGATGATGATGATGGCTGGTCTCCCGCCCATTTGATGGTGAGTCGGATCTTGACCTTCCTCGTGGCGCGTTCCAGTTTCTTCGGGACGTGTCCGCTCTTTTCACAGTTGAGACGCCTCAGCTTGACCTTTCGTCCGGCTTCTGCCGCAGCTTGCCTTAACAACTTTTTAATTTTTCTGAACAGGCGTCCTTTTTCCTCCGCGATTTCCACTCCCCGCACTTTTCTCGCTTGTGCTGTAGAAATCGTGCCAACGGTCTCATGGGCTAATAGGAAGGCCACGGTCTCTTCAAAGATGGTCTCTCGTGCAGTCCACCCCGCCAATCCGACATCATCGGCGCGTATACCGTTTACACACGCCACGGTCTTACCAGTGTCTACCAGTAGACGGTTTCCTTCCTGGTATGTGGGCTGCACTAATTTGTCGTCCTTCACTACAAGGGCTTGCAGTGACTCACCACCCTTTTGCGCACGGTACCCCAACTCCATAGGGTACAGTTCTCTTTCGTGCTCGTCGCCAAATTCACGCTGTAACGCCACCATTAAATCACTATAGTTGTTTCTGCGGCTGGCTGGCATGTTTACTAGAGTCTCAGCGGCGGCACCTTTCAACGCCAAAACCAGTTCCAATGCCCTCTCCTCATCGTCCCATCCGTTTCTGTCTGCTTCCGTCTCGAATTGGACTTTAAATACGGATAGGGGTGAGCTACCATCAAAGCAAGGTGCTTCTATCCTGCCGGTACCTTCTGATTCGGCTTGTACTGCTTCCGGTCGCAGGCTCTTCTCTTCCATCATGATGAGTTTGCCCTCCACGGACTCTTCCAAGTTACTTACTTCCGTGTCAACGGCCTCTTCTACACTTGACACCTCTTCGGCGACACTTATAACTCTTCCGCCGAATGACTCAATTATTTCATCTAGCGTCTCATCATACGCATCTAGTTTGTCTTCAAGTTTTGCAAATAGCTTTTTGTTCTCTTCCTGCGCTTTCTGGTTTTCGGCTCTAGAGGCTTCTTGAAAATCAGCAAATTGCTTTTCAAATAGCTTCTTGTTCTCTTCCTGTCCCTCCGTTAATACTTGTATTTTTTCCACTAGTGCGGCTAGTACCGAACTTAAATCAGTACCACTGGGGGTTACAGGGGCCAGTAACTCGCGTTCCTCTTCGTCCTCGAAGTCGTAAGTGTCGATATCAATGCCACGATTCCGAAGCTCTTCCCTTAACCGCCTTTGGAGCTCATTCTTCGTGCCCATTGTTGGCAGCGCCAATTTAGCCAATTCTTGTTTGAGCCTTTCAACTCTTAGCTCTGAGAGTTTCATCTTGATTTATTTTTATTTTTGAATTTTGCAATCCCACTTCTGACACCAATTGTTACGTTTTTACCTTTTAAAAACGTTAAAAATATGAGCTCGTAGATTGCAAATAAAATAAAAATAAATCTGTGTTTAATTTTAAGTCAATTCTTTATTTTCTGCACAACCTTCGTGCCACTGTGCGAACTTATTCTACGCATACAATGATAATTTCCACAATATGTGCTTGTTCGCGATATTTCTCTGCTTATAACCTTTTTTATAAGCAACAACAACACTTGTTAGTTATTCTTCTTTGCTCACAACCTTTTTTTGTAAGCACCACACTAACAACTGTTTTCTTCACGCAACTTGTCTCCACACAAGTCTGACTGGATTATAACTCGATCTCGTCACTTCGCACACCACTGGTTGAATTCTCACTCAATTCAACGCGACGTCGTCACACGACTAACTTCACTCGTACTCTGAGAATAACGTGTCTTCATACACGACTGACTGAATTCTAACTGAATCATCGTTGCTCGCTTTATCTTGCCTTTTATATCACTCGATCAACAGTGTGATGGATGCCCTTGAAGGATGATGACGACCTTCGGGAACAATCCAAAAATGTAAACAACTTATTTCCATTTTTGTTGTTAGTGTATCTTATTTACTTTCGTCCAGGCAGAGTTATTGTTGTTTTGTTTGTGTGTCTTTCTGCTATATTTGTTTATTCATCGAACTTGTAAACAAGCACTGTTGTTTTTGTTGCTATATGCTTACTCATTCGTTGATCACGTGAACAACTGCATTGTTTTGTTTTTGGAGCTTTTGTTTTTATGCGTGATCAACTCCATTGTGTTGTTTTTGGAGCTTTTGCTTATTATTTTAACAACACCATTTCCATTTTCGTAACAGTATGAATGGGACGTTAAAATAACCAAAATTTTCTAATTTCCAACCATTTCAATTCACATAAGATGTTTGGTGTGGATTTTGGGCTGGCGGCATCATCAGTTCATATTTTTTTGAGGACAACATCTTCCAGGCAATCGTTGTCAGTGGCGAGCCCTACAAGGCGATGATTATTAACTTCTTTTGGCCTGAATTGGACGATTTGGACATCAACAGCATGTTGCTACGTGTCAGACAGCTCGCTACCACACTGGATCGAGAGATCTCACGTAGAGGTGATGTGTACTGGCCGGCGTTAAACTTTTTTTGTGAGGTTACCTTAAGTCGCTAGTGTATGCAAAGCTCTCTTCAAAAGCCAACATAATCCATGCCATCGGTTAAATTCATGCTGATTTATGTGCCGGAGTTATCGAAAATTGGACAATTCGGATGCGCTGCACCCAGAACAGCCGAGACGGACATTTTTACTGTCATTCATTCAGGACATAATGGCATCAATAAATCTTTCAAACATACAAAAAATGTCGATGATATCACACACAAGTACATACATACATAATTGACCGTATTTAGTTAGGATTACAACTTAGCTTCTCATACCACTTAAGTTATGTGTGTGAATTTTATATATGAGTGGCGGGACCTAGTTTAAACTCGACTTCGAAAGTCATATTTTTGAGAAACTTTTCATTGCAATTTTATTTTCTTTTAGAGTTTTTGCCAGAAGACTGCTGAGGCTAAGACGCCGGAGAAATATTTTTTTTATTTCGTTTGTTTGGAGATGCCTGACGTGGGATTTGAATCGAGGCCTTATGTCTAATTATCCAACACACTATCTACTAGAATCTAGTAACTAGACTATGGCCACAAATCACACTCCTACAATTCGTTTTATTTAAATGATAGGAAGTTTGACCCAAAATTTCTTCTTCGTATGATATACATAATGTCTTCGGACTGTTCATTCTGATTAAGGTTTTTGTCTACGATGATATTCTACAACACTGGCGATTAAACAATGTTCTGAAGAGTGTTTTCAATGATTAGTTTTCTTTTTAGTTGATGAAGTATGGAAGTTATGGTTCTGTGTGTATTATAATCCAACACACAATATTAGTCATCAGAACGCTCTTATCGAGAATATTTAACCCTGAGAAAGTATCTTTTTCCTCTTTCTTTTTGAGCCGTTTTTTTATTCTTCTTGGCCTGTGTTTACGACTTGTAATAAACAATTCCTTGCTATATTAATGTTTCATGTTTTGCATCAAACTAACAACCACCCTTTGTATACAACTTGTATGGCACAGTACAAATACGTATACTTCCACCTACTGGGCATCAATATTTGCTGTCTTGTGTTCGCCCGAGTCGCAGTCTTGCCAACAGAGTTACTGTAACGTCTAAAATACTGGTATTATAAATATTAAATGCTGACAACTTTATTAAAATTTAACAAAAAAAAAAAAACGAGCGAAAATTATTCATAAATTTCTCCATCACATACGCATGGTTTGACTGGTTTTCATGCCCAACACCTTCTGGTCATCACAATAAAATTTTTAAAGAAAAATATGCGTTTAAACAATAGCACCACCATGCAGGTGCAGGTATAAACTCCACACAATTTGCTTTTGAAAAATGCACCGCAACATTTCATTTTTATTTGTCTTCAAATAAATAATTTAAAAGAAAAAATTGTACGAAAAAAAGTGAAAATCATAAAAATATGAAAAGAAATGCAAATGAAAGAAAAAAGGAAATGAAAGTTTATAGGAAGTTACAGGTAAAGGTAGGAAAGGAGAAGACTGTGAAATGAAAGAAAAACTTTATTTATAAACTTAAAAACTGTCAAATTTTATTTCGAATACTTTTACAGGGTGCCGGAGGTACCGGACGTACTTACGTTGTACGTTCATAAATAAATTAAGAAACGCATGCAAGTCTGGTATGCAACCCAGCAAAATGTTGGGCTGACACAAAAATACGAGAAGCTCTCGAAATCTTCTAAAGCTCTGAAATAATACAAAATTCTCTGTATGACACTGCTACTTACCGGAATATCTCCCAATTAGAAATCATGCGTACCTGTTAATGGGATCAACTAAATTATGATCACTAAATTTCAACAAAAGCCTAGCCTTTCTACTGTCATATCATTTTGTTTTTTGTACGACCAACACTCAGGCGATAATCCTGATAATCCTACTCATGCAGTGCATTGTGTTGGAACTAGGAAAATCTGTTATGGGTAGGAGGTAAAAGGGGGTAGTGTTTGTGGACATTCGTTTTGAATCTTTTTATGTTATAAGCGGCAGAAAAGACCTCTAAAGGAAGGAAGTTCCATTTACGTATAGTTCAACTAAAGAACGAATTTTGTCTGTAATGCAGTGTGCGATCCACAGGCCAATCGACCACAAACGGATGTATTCGACACAAAAGAGTTTGATAACGTACGGTCATTAATAAGTACCTTCGCCCTCTTCTGTACGCGGTCGGAAAGCCTCCAAATACACTACGAGGAACCGGCCAATACATGGGAGTTGTATTCCATTCTCGGTCGGATATAACTGGTGTAAACGTGTAAAAAGATCAGATGAAGTGAAGTATTTCTTGGACGATCTTAAGAAACCGAGGCACTTAAATGCTTCTTTCTAACCTTGAAGAGTTTCTGACTCTCTAATACCACCACCCATAGATACAGATGATGGAATATTATTACTGCTCTTTTGTGTTAATAAACAACATTGGGTTTTTGCGCATTGAAAATGGCCCTATTCATACGACCCTATTTGTAGATTGACCTTATGTCACATGTGAGTGTCTAAATGTTTACGTGACTGTCATCATTTCTATCTGAATAGTTCTAAGGTCATGGTATAGTCCAATAGCACTGTGGAATCAATTAAATGTCGGGGTTTTGCTCACTTTGAAGTTGCCGTAGTCTGCTGAGTGCTGTGTTTACAACCCAGCTAGAACAAAACGAAAACTGAAAATATAAAACTATTTCTTTAGGCGACTTCCTTTCAGCAGTTTCTCAAAAATCTGTAGGCGTGAGGCCACGTTTCAAACCCTCGGTCAAACATCTCCAGAAAAACCAAATTTGAAAAAATATTTCTTCGGCGACTTTCAGGAAAAAACTCGGAGAGTAAATAAAATTGCCGCCATGAAAAAGTTTCTCAAAAATCTGTCGTTCGGAGTTGACTTTAATCTGTTGGTCCCGCCACTCATGTATAAAATTAACACACGCAACGTAAGTGATGTAAGAAGCTAGGTTGTAATCCTTACTAAATGGTTGTAATGACCAATTAAGTAAGTATATTACATTCCCTGCTATACTATATATTCCTGTTAACAAAACTGATGACATCCCTGGAAAGCTGGAGGTCCTTAGTGAAAGGGGCCTTAGTGGAAGGTTTGCTTGAGACCAGAACTTGAGACACAACTTGAGCTAGAGTACTCTGGAGGCTTCAAAATAGATTTTAATGTGTAAATAAAAATCTTTCTTTAAATTTTTAAACATACCTCGCATACCCCATTACACAAAAGACCAGAGAATGGTATTAAAAAATCGCGAATGCTTTGATGAATTGTTTGCTGGTTCATTAAGTATTTATGCACGTTTATAAAGGCATGAATGAAATGCAAATAATACGAACTGTAAACAGAAATAATTTTTTTGGAGAATGTTAAATATTTAATTAAAAAATTACAATAACAACCAATAAAATATCCATAAGATGGCATATTTATGTACATAGTTAGTTGCTGGTTGTTGTTGTAAAAATAATGAATAAATTGTTGAAATATAAATCAAAGGAGAAAAAGTATTTCCATTTAATTTTTGGCAATACAAACAAACACTTTTTATAAAAGCAATAAAAAGGATAAAAGTAAACTAAATTCGAAAGTAAATAAAATGGCAGAGGCCAAGGTATCCTCCTTTTTTGAATACAAATGACATTTTAAAATAAATGTGAACAAACACAAGGCGGCATAAAATTAAAATTAATTTTAATGTGTTGCCGAACGATGGCAGCCTTCAGAACACGGCAACATTTTCCTTTAAGAAAATAATCATTAAAGAAATATTTGTGAAGAGTTTTAAAGCAGTTTCAACAAAACTGCTGGTGCCTTGAAGATGTAGAACAAACAAGCGTGAAGGAATTTTTAATATTTTCAGAAAGAAAATCGTTTGCAAGCCAAAAAGTATGGAAATATGCTGAAAGTCTTAAACATAGCAGAATGGAACTGCAATTTCACTTAAAAAAATAATCATTTTAATGGAGTACAATTATATACAGCTCGTAGCTTTCAGCTGCAAATGGATAGCTACTTGTCAATGCTTGCCCTGCTTCTTAGATTTTATTTAGAAATTTTAATGAAAAATTAAAATAATTACGTCAGGGTTATAAAGAAGAAGATTTTATTGAATTTAAATTTAAATTTTCTACTCAAATGCCCTTGTAAATGAAACACAATGCACAGCTCTACATTGGCTGCAGCAGGCGATCTACGACCACTTTTTCGTACATTTCGACAAAAACTTAACGAAGAGACACTGCTTAATGTAGACATGACTTGTGATGCAACCCGAAAAAAAGTCTAACGGCTTCAAGTTGCCTCAAACCTCATGATCTTAGTAGCCAGTTGAAATTGGCAAAACAACTCATTCTCGAAAATGTAATGAAGGCAAAATTGATCGTATTTTGTCGCTCATGGTATTTCATATATACATAATTGGGCATTACAACCCTTTACTCAGGATTACGACCTAGTTTCCCACACCACTTATGTTGTGTGGGTTAATTTTTATACATGATCGGTGGGACATACAGTTTAATGTCGACTTCGGACGACAGATTTTTGAGAAACTTTTCATGACAATTTTTACTCTTAGAGTTTTTGCCAGAAATCTGCTGAGAAAAGAAGACGCCCAAGAAATATTTTTTTTTTCAAATTTCGTTTAGTTGCAGATGCCTGACCTGAGGTTTGAACCGAGGCTTCACGTCTAATAAGCCAACACACTACCTACTAAACCGTGTTGCTCATGGTATTGTCTTACGTAAACCACATATCGCTCAGCTCATAATCATCAGTTGAAGGTCAAAAAACTTGGTTATCATATGACCATAGGCATCTGAACTCATATACTTACTTAAATTAGTCATTACAACCATTTAGTCGGGACAACAACCGATCTTCACACATTACACATGCTGTGTGTGTTAATTTTGTACATGAGTGACACGACATGCAATTTAACGTCGTACCTAACGGACGGGTTTGAGAAAGTTTTCATATCAATTTCATTTACTCTCAGACTTCTTGCCTGAATACTACTACGAAACCCTGTTGCTCTGGGACTCAATCGGCATATTTGGTATGTTCTGAATGGTCTGCTAGCTTATATGTATTGTTATTGGGTGTAAGGGACTTTCAAAGTCTTCGTAGTCTAGTAGGTAATTTGTTGGTTTATTAGACAAGAGCCCGTGGTTAAAACCCTGGTTTTCTTCGATGTTCCCTCCACAGTTTTCTGATAAGAACTCTGAGAGTAAATCAAATTGCCACGAAAAGCTTCTCAAATCTGTCGTTCGCAGCTAACATTAAGTAACACGAGTAGTGCGGGAAGCAAGGTTTTAATAAAGTGTTGTGCAGAAAATATGGTCCACAGTAGTCAGGAAATCCTAGAGCAGGAGAACTATGGCCGATATAAACCTACGGCCGATACAAAGATCCCCCAGCAATATTATTACTGCTACGCTGCGTACACCACCTACAGTGGCTCAAAGCTTATTTCAACCAGCACCTTTAAAAAATATTAAGCTCGTATAATTTTGAAACGAAACAAGATATTAAAAAAATTTGAAGAAGAGTTTATAGAACATGTTTAAAAATTACAAAAAAAAAAAAGTTGTATTCAGTCTCAAATGTAAACTTACAAACTAAAAACCAAAAATATAGGAACCCAATTAGTCACAGCTTATTTCAACCACTTACTATAAACAAACAATTAAATGATTAATTAACTAATATGTAGTTTTAATTTTAAAATATAGTATGACCTCCTATTTGCTTAATTACAGCTTTCAGCCTTTTTTGCATTGATTCCACTTCCTAGTGGTTTGGAGAGTTATTTTTGCCCATTCCTCTTTCAGAGCTGCTATAAGGTCATTCTTGTTCGAGATCTGGTGTGGGCGGACGTTTTGAGCTAAAATTGCCCATAAATTTCAGACTGAATAAAACTTTTTTTAATTTTTAAACATAAACTCTATAAACTCTTATACAAATTTTTTTAAAAGGTGCTGGTTCAAATAAGCTGTGAGCCACTGTACGTCTGCGATGTTGCTAATGGGTAATGGCACGTATCAAATGTGGGTATTCTAAGTACATATTCTGAAAAAATTGAGAATTGAAAATTGAGAAAATTGATTATATGTCGCCACAAGAGAAGAGAATAGGAAAATGGTGTGACACAGCTTCTTAACGACCTTTTACATATTTAAACGTATGGTGTGAAGACGGAGGAAGCTGTACGTGAAGGTTTCGGCAGGTATAGCTTAGGTTATGATTTTGCCAAATCACTGCGGAGTCTTTCGAGAGCAAGTGGCGTCTATACGAGCTACGGTAATGGTCTTTAAGGACGACAATATTTCTGAACAAGATGTTGCCATAATTTCTGATATCCAAGCGGCGGTGTCGGACCTTCGGGTACTGTAATGTTTTCAACAACTGGGTAGAGCGATAAAATATTCACATCATATGGTCACCAGGAAAATGCAGGGCAAATGAATTGTCCAGATGTGGTACTATCATCAAACTTTCCAGAACCACTGGGAACTCCATTGAGAATCTGTGTTAATATGACTTAAAACGTATCAGAGCATCAATGTCATCTACATCTACATCTATATACAGAAATTGGCGACATATTTCAATAACACCGGGTTAAAAATTTCTGACCATAAGGATATATTCAGGAATAAGATTTCAGACTTTTGCTGAAGAAAGATTTTAGGTAAGTCGATATCGAAGAAAATGCAGTTATTTTGGATTACGATGATAGGTACGTAACTTTAAAAAAGGTAGGGCCAGTCATGGAAACAATTTACTCCGGTATTAAGGGGACTCTGGTCTGTGGGTTATAAACATCCACAGTTACCCTTTAATCATGATATATGTTGCTGGAATGGTTGAATATTTTTTACATCTTCACCAGCTGCAGTGAATTTGTAAGATACATTTTCAATATAAAATTACTCTGGGAGTTCTAATTTCAATGTACTTGCCCTTATTACACTCTTTGAGTTGCTCTTAAACACTTTAAGAGAAAAGCTCTTAAAATTTTCTTAGAAAAGTACTGAATGCGCATGACCTAAAAGTCAATTTCAACTCGTCGGATATTCACCTGGTGAACTAGTTCCACCATAGCTGTGGTGTAATTGGGTAATATGAATCAAAAGAAAGCAACAATAATAACACACACATAATTGAAAATTAAATTCAATGACACAAGTAAGGAAACTTAAGGAAATTGAGTCAAAATTCTCATAGCGATAGTAAACTTTAGGAAACTGAAACAATGATGTGTTATGGTATGGCATGTGAATGCCTATTATTTGCTTTTTTTTTATGAAACCAGCACTCAGGGGATGGCCCCTACTCATGCAGTGCATTGTGCAGGTTTTTTAGGAAAGGGGGAAGATGCGAACGGCAAGGAAACGAGTTGCTGCTAGGTGACTATAAAATGGCCAGTGCTATACCTTCACCATTAGACAGTCTACAGGCAATCGTCCCCAAGAAGCCCGCAGTTTCTCACACCACTTATGTTGTGTGTGTTAATTTTATACATAAGTGGCGGGACCTACAGTTTAAAGTCGACTCCGAACGACAGATTTTTTGAGAAACTGAGAAGAAATCGCCGAAAAAAACTTTTTGTATTTTTTTATTTTTTGATGTCTGGCCTGGGACTCGAACCCTGGCTTTTACGTCTAATAAGCCAGCACACTACCTACTAGACTACAGGATTTTAATGTAAACGGATGCGTTTATGCATGTGTTTTTGGAGTAACTTTTATTACCTTTACCTTTACCAATTTTGAAGTCCTAATTTTCCTTTGTATCTTAAATATTAATGTCTGGTGATTGCCATTTCCTTCTTATACCGCGTAGCTTGTCAGCTTAGTTGTCACAAATCATAGTCTGAGCTTATAATCATTATTCTGTTAATCGCAGGTTGTGAGAGCAAGTTCGACTCCTGAGGAAGTGCTCATTGAAACTTTCTTCTTGGTTTCCTAAATCCTTGAACTGATACCTACATTTCTCAGTTTATACATAAAAAAACGTCCTTAATTAACGTCCAAACCAAAACTTTAATGAAAACAATTAAATTCTTTCCAAGTTTAACCATTTAATTCCCGCATTAAAATTAAATTCATTAAACACTTCCTGTAGCAAAAGTCAGACGCTACCAGTCATAGCTTGCACTACAATGTTATCGTTTAATGTTTTGCCAAGCAGGTCCTGTGGCCAATTAAATAAATTCTCACATACTTTCATATACACACATACGTGTATGCAAAATGGTTTAACAAACTCACACTTAAATATCAGCCGTAAGCGTAAAGCAACAACATGGCAAAGCCATAAAAGCAAGTTTTGTTTGAAACAATTTTTATGCCGAAAGGCAAAATATGCAGAGGTTAAAGATTTTAATTGAAAATTTAAGCTAGGAAAATTTTAACAGCTGAGTACCACAATTTGAAATAATTTAAATTCTTGTAAATGAAAATTTTAATAGAAGAACTTATCAGGTTATATTGAAAAAAAACCAAAAATTCTTGGAAAACCCTACACTTTTCTAGTCAATAAAATGCATCACTGTAATCCTTACTAAAAACATCGGGTAATCAATGGAAGCAAATAAAATTTCAGGGGTTTGCAGTGTTGGTTATACGCCTAGTAGATCATCACATACTGGCGCTTCAGTCATACTTGTTATACAGGTTTAGGTTAGGTTAGATTGGAGTGGTAGCTCTGATATCAAAAAAGCTCATTTAATCACGCATAGCGGCCCGTTGTGACGCCACAGATGACCGCAATCTCTGTACTGGCCAAGTTCTACCAAAACCAGGGAAGAGAAAGAAGTTGTTCCAGCGCAAGGGCTGTTATACAGAAGAATCACAGACAAATCTGAAACCACACTTAACATCATTCAAAGAGATGTTGAGCTTATAAGTCAGTGTAGCATGCTAGTGGGGGGTGGGGAGTAAAACCACAGTAGCATCACTTACGTCAAAGAGAAAACTTCCTAAGTGAATAACATATGAAACCTGGATAAGATAATATCATGGGAAATGGTAGCAAAATATTAAGGGATTCGTAGTGTTTGGGCAGGCAGAACACTTTTGGAAAGAGATGAGATGTAGTTATATACGATACAGACACTGGCATGTCTTGATATAACCGCAGCGATAACAACATGTACTACTGTAACGCTGTATTTAAGCTATTAAATTTAAGCCCAATGGTAGTAACGATCATAGCTGTGTAGACTGTGGATAATTTGAGGGAAGTATCACACGAAGTCGCTGTAGTCTAGTAGATAGTGTGTTGGCTTATTAGACGTGAGGCCAGGGTTCAAACCCCAGGTCAGAAATCTACAACAAAATGAAATACGAAAAAATATTTCATCGGCGACTTTCTCTCAGTAGATTTCTGGTATTTACTCTGAGAGTAAATAAAATTGCGATAAAATTTTTCTCAAAAATCTGTCGTTCGGAGTCGACTTTAAAATTGACACACACAACATGAGTGGCCTTACTGAAGGGTTGTAATGACCAATTATTTAAGTATGTATGTATGTATATCACACGATATTCAGTAGGACGCAGTGTGCTCTCACAAATCAATTGGCTGATAACTCCCTCCCTAGCTGTTACCTAGATAGAGCCATAAAACTATATAGATTTATGAAATATTCGAAGAAGAACTGAACAAGAAGAATAATTGCGATAATTAGATGCTGCACACATTCTGTGAAATACGGTTGGATTGACGAAAAATAGTAGGAGAGGAGTGGGAGTGGTTAAAAGTTAAGTTTCTAAAAATGTGTCAATCGGAATCGACTTTAAAATTAACACACACAACATAAGTGGTGTAAGAAGCTAGGTTGTAATCCTAACTGAAGGTTTGAAATGGCCAATTATGTTATGTATGTATGTATGTATTTTGAGAGGAGAAGAAAACATAGATAAAAATCCAACCACAAGACTTAAAGAAGAATGGCATTACCAGACGTGAAATAAAGCAGTACAAATAGAAGCGAAGCCAGTGATGAGATTCGAGTCTGTAATTATTAACCAGGAGATGTATTACAAAGTAAGCGTTAGGCATAATGCTACTGAACGCGGAAGAGGTATTTGTTAATACGGATGTCTATTTTAACTGTAGGGGTTTCGTTCGGTCTGTTTGGTGGCAGATTATACAAGTAAATTAATATGATTTACATTCTTTTTTATTGAATCACCTGCATTTATTTGCATTTTATACATTATTTGTTTATTTTTAATTACATGAATCTGTAAACAAACAAAAACATTAAAATTTTTATTATGAAATAGTATAAAACAAAAAGAAAAACAAAATTAATTTGATTTTGATACACAATGTAATGCGAGACTTTAATTCCATTTAATACATGTTGACACGACAATGAAATGTTGAATAAAAAAACCTTTTAAAACTACAAACATTTTATATTCAATGGTCGACATACATTGAAAATAATCAATCGTAGTATCGGTATACCCTTTAACTTAAAAATTATAGAAGACTTAGGTTGGGTTAGGTGGGAATGGTAGCTTCGATATCAAAAGCTCACTTGATCACGCATAGCGGCCCGTTGTGACTCCCACAGGTGAACGCCTTCCCTGTACTGACCAAGTTCTCCCAAACTAGGGAAGAAGAAGAAGTTGGTCAGCGCAAGAGCTGCACATCAAAAGCACGACTGCCCTACGCTGGAAAACCAGCCAGAAAGTTTGATAAACGAAGCTATATCCATGACATCAATAGATAATAGCTCCGTCAAGCTGACAAGAAATGGAGACACAAATAACCTATATCTGCTTAGTCTCCTCTTCCTCAGCGGATCTGCACCCACGTCAGAAGTCATTAAATGGGAGCAGCATCCTTTCCGCGTGTCTACCCAGAACAAAATGACCAGTAAGCATGACCACTGTGATTGAGATGATGCTACGACCATTCATCAAGGGCCAGGTGAGTCTAGCGGTGGAACAGGACTACTCATTGACCCAGGATAGGATAGTCTCGAAAGAATTTCCGGCCAACTTGACCGAGGTAAGTGGCATACCCAAGTCAATTGAAGGGATTCCGGAAGGAGTGCACCAGCGAGCTCGTCGGCCCTGCAGTTTCCCGGAATGTTACTGTGTCCAGAGACCCAGACCAATGAGACACAGAAGCGCATAGAAAGAAGGTCAAGACAACGCCGACGTTCCATCGACAGAGATCTTATGGCGGCCTGACTATCAGAGAAGACCGAGACGCGGGTGAAAGGAGCACCGTTGACGAAGATCCATTAATCGGCCCGGTAAATGGCCATTACCTCCGCCTGAAACACGCTACAGTAATCCGTCAGTCGGAGGGAACAGACACTTGTTTTTATCGAAAAATACTGAATGAAATCCGGATGACAGATTTTTGAGAAACTTTTGAATGGCAATTTTATATGACTCTCAAAGCTTTTGCCAGAAATCTACTGAGAAAGGAAGACGGCGAAGAAATATTTTTTTTTTTCAAATTCGGTTTTGTTGGAGATGTCGGACCAGGGGTTTTAACCATGGGCTCATGTCCAATAACATCCTTCCTAAAATCGCTCGCCCCCAAAATCCTTTTAAAAAACCCGAAAGAAACGGTGACTTCCTCGGGATGTATTGGACGCTTTTGGATCTTATGTAGATTGGTATCGTCCCATATTCGAAAATTTTGTTTGTTCACCTATCCAGTCATCCACTAATAAGTCTCATCGTGAAGATGATTTTTCGATGAAAATTAGTGTCAGTTTCTAACTGCTCAGATCCCATTAAACATATGTCCGTCAAAGATTGAAGTTTCAAAGTTTTGTAAAACTTCGAACATTTTATTGAAATATTTTGTTTTTCAAATGCAAATAGAATGCAACAATTTCCTCCTGCTTAAGTGATTTAAAGTTTTTTCTTTCCTTTTCTTCCCTTCTAACTTAATTCGTTGTGTTAGATTTTTGCAAACCATTTATAAAAATCCCTCAGATTACAAGTTTTTTTTTTTTATTTTCTTTGAAAACTTTCTTTTGCACTCACTTCCTTAACGCCGTCAGAAGTTTGCAGTATTTGGGGTGAAGATGGCAATGGCAGCCAGAAACTCAAACTCATTTTTGTGGGGAATTTTTTTTTCTCTTTTCGTTTTATTTTATATTTGAATTTAGCCTCTGAAGAAGTAACTGAAGCGCTCTACTCGTTTAATGTCATAGGAAAATAAATGAAAAAGAGGAGTTTTTTTCTTCTTCAAATTATTCGTTTAACACTTTAAAATAAGCGTAGAAATAAAGTTTTTTATTGAAAGTGTCGCCTGTTTTTAAGTTCTTTTGCCTCTCTTCCTACTTTTTTGTTCTTCATGATCTTTTCTTTTGTAAGAAAGACGGCACCAATCAGCTTTCGTCAGACTACAAAGCCTTTGGATATATCCTCATAAGCCTCCTTAACAAAGCTGGCATTTATTTATTGAACAAACATTGAACATTATTTTTGGCATTTTTGAGCTTATGGTGGTGTAAGGCCCAAAACCATTTCTGCAATTAATTTAAGGCTATGTAAAATATTTTTCTATTAAAATAAACGCCATTAGAGTGGAAAGTTGGCAGAAATTTGAAAAGAAAACAGAAAAGAGAGAATTTGAACAAATAATATTTAATGAAGGAGGTGACATTAAAATCCTGAAACATTCAATGTAGGATCCACAGCCACTTTCCGAATCTGTTATCGGAGCAGATCGTATAGTGTGATATACACATATGTATTTATCGACAGTAAACTTACTTAATCCGTCATTACAACCCTTTCAGTCAGAATTACAACCTAATTTCTCACACCACCCGTTTTGTGTGTGTTAATTTTATACATACTCATACTCATTCCGCCACTCGGCGGAATCTACAGTTTAAAATCGAGTCCGAACGACGGATTTTGATGAAACTTTTATTCTACTCTCAAAATATTCGCCTGAAATCTACTGAGAGGATGTCGCCGAAGAAATATTTTTTCAAATTTCGTTTTGTTGGGCTTTTGAACCATTGCCTCACGTCTGATAACTACTTACTAGACTACGGCGACTTATTGACAGTAAAATGGCCATTAAATCCACAGAATGCATACCACTTCTAAGATAATCTAAGAATGAAGGTTATGTAGAGAACGTTTGACGTTTACCTTGAAAGAAATTCCTGGACACGGAGACTTTTGGTAACAACAAAACCTCGGCACTTGCAAAAACTGAAAAGCAATGGTAAATTCAATTAAATTCATACCGGAGAATGGCTTTCCTGTCTATGGATAGTTTATGCTTCTACAAAGTGGTTCCGATAATAAGTTCACCAGAGTTCACTGTACACTCAGTTCTGTCAATATCCCGATATGTAAAATTGCTAAGAGTGCTAAAATTGTTACGTCATAGCACATACTTATGTCAAGGGAAAAACCCATTTAAGCAATTTCCAAAGACGACCCATTGTGCTAAAGAACTGATAAACGTCAGTAGAAAGAGTTGCCTGACTTAAGTCATTTAGACTATCTGTTTGTTAAGATCCTTTAATTTCACTTTAGATAGTTCGGTCATGGTACACTACGCTATAGGCTTAAACGTAAAATGGCAACAGTGTAGTGTAGTGTATTTGTAAAACTGAGATTCCCATTGCGGGAATTAGGCAGTGTTGTTATATGCTAAACAGTGACACATTAAGTGACAGACGAAGTTTTTCTTTTTCTCTAATTTAAAATCTGTGCAGAAAAGGCGCAAGGACGCGCCTCTATGATGGATGTACCTCCTTAGTAAACAATGTTACGCAAATATGTAAACCACGTAGTAAATATCTGGGGGCAAAAAATAAATCGTTTCGTTCTATGTGGGTTAAGATTTAGCCAGTTTAACCTACTAATCGAGAATGCCTTAAATTGGTAGGGGCTGTTCTTCCAGGATCATTTAAAAAAGGTTCAGATTTTAAGTCCGCGTTTTCGATAACCTCTTCTGGATTGTACGAGTCCTTTATGCGACAATTTTCTTTGTTAACGTAACCACAACTTTTTCAACGTTGTTTTTAAAAATTACAAAAATTTATGTCAGTTGCTCTATCAGTTGTAGTAATCGTAGTCTGGTAGGTAGTGTGTTGGCTTATTTGATGTGAAGCCACGATTCAAAATCCAAGTCAGACATCTGCTACAAAAAGGATTATGAGAAAATGTTGCTTCAGCGACTTCCTCTCAGCAGACTTCTGGCAAAAACCCGGAGAGTAATTAAAGTTGTCATGAAAAGTTTCTCTAAAATTTTGTCGTTCGGAATCAACTTTAAACTGTAGGTTCCGCCACTCGTGTATAAAATTAATACACGCAACAAGGGTGATGTGAAAAGCTTGGTTGTAATCCTGACTTAAGGGCTGTAATGATCAATTATGTATGTATATATGCTCTAGCACTTTATCAGCAATATCTACGTCGGTGTTAAAGTTCGACTGGCTCTTGTTGGACTTCAGATGAATGGAGATACAAATCCAAATGAATAATACCTCATAAAGAGCCAAATTCTGTAGAAATACTAAGAATCAACAAATTCTGATTAATTCAACACACTTTCTCTAACACGAGTGATATTAATGTATACATTGTGATGATGCATAGGCCTCGCCACGTCTTCGAGTGTTGCTCGAAGTAATTAAGATTGTACGGGATGTTACATTTTAGAGCCATTATAAGATGACAATTTCTAGACGAACTTTTTCGGCGCTATTTTTTTTTTTTTTCAAATTGTAAACCAACACCGTTTTTCCTCCAGTCATAGTAGGATCCCGCTGTCTTATATCTGATTGGCTTTGGCAGAAAATAAATGATTTGAATTTTTATTTCCTTCATTCTTTCTTAGTAAAGAGAAGAAAAACAAATTCTTTTTAACATTCTTTGTTTCCATGTCATTGTTTTTTACTTCTCTTTTGGCAATTTTAATTGTTTTGATATTTTGTTGCAGCCTTCCACTTCCACACTTCATTTTTGAATCTGCGATGTTTATTATTAAACTTTCCACAATGACTAATTTTACCGCCATTTGTCTTCTTTTGTTTCTGTTTTTCCTCTCTTTTGTTTATCTTTCTATTCAAAATTGTTTTAAAAAATCCGTTTTTTGTTTTTCGAAGGATATTGAGTTCAACTGCTTTTTTTGTGATATCCGTTTAATTGTTTAAAACGGTTTTAAACAGCATTTTTAAGGTTCTGTAGGGTTTGAATCCCTGCTTAAAGAATAGAGACCAAGGAAACACTGGTGATGTTGTATTGTGTGCAATCCAACTCCATAGATTACTGTCTCACGGACGAAAGAAAGGTGAAGGCTGTAAGGAAGCTCGGTAATAATGGAAGATGGAAACAATTATGAAAACTTTTTGGGTAAAATTTTTACACAACTTTCTGACGCTACGGGATGAGACTGTCGAAGGAAATAGAGGCATCTCGGTGCCTACTGGAAGATCTGTTCAAACTGTCATGCATTGATATTGCCAGTCTGAATAGCTTCATCGGAAGCTCCGAATAGTTCCGGAACTAAGGGAAAGTAAATGCACAATGGCCCCTATGTCACCTAAGTGTAACCATTCATACCCCTTGAGTGGGCAACCACTTCTACCGATCAACTACCTCCTAACACTATAGTTCTTTTAAATAAGTTTACATTTTTTTCAGATAGAAATAAACAATATGAGGCAGAGTCTACAACACCTTAGCTAGGACTGCAACCTAGTTTTCATTTCATCCATGTTGTGTGTGTTAATTTTATTAAAAAAAGGCAAAACCTACAGCTTAAAGACGACTTCGAACGACAAACAGATTTTTGAGAAACTTCTTATTTATTTCGCCAGAAGACTGCATGAGAGGAAGCCGCTGAAGAAATACTTGAAGAAAAACACTTGGGTGCATAAGACATATTGTGAAGGGAATTGAATTAAAACTCGTAAGGCAGTTGACTTGGGTACCTTGCCATAGGTTGGGGTGAGTACAACAGATCCTATGGTCACAATACATTTCTTTACGACGATGATAATATAGGGTCTCTGGAATGGTGTTATACGAAAAAAACTGATGTACAGGAAACGTTGCTCTATTTTCTAACATGGAGTCAAAGGACTCAATTGTTCGAGAAAAGTTTGCAGTGATTCTACTGTCTCGCAATGGGAATGTAAACGTTCAGGGCAGGGGATTCATTTGTTGGAGACAAGTTTGCTATGGCTTTACTGTCTCTTCTTCCGCTTCCCATTCTCCCTTTCCTACCTCCTCTCCCTTTTTCCTATCTCCTCTGTTATCCTTCCTTTCAAGGACGCTGTAAAATGGGTCGATTCGATCTCCGGGTAATGTACATGTCTCTGACGACAAGTACACATCCTATAACCTAAACTGATCTAACCTACTGTCTCTTTATTGGAACGTAAACGTTCGGCTCACATATATTTTAAATTCCTTTGAGTGTAGAGCCATACAATGCCGTATAAAATAATTGGACCATCGTTTAACTAAAATGCTCTACCAAAACGTTTAATTTTTAAACCCTTTACGTTGTTGATCTTTTTTAATATTAAGTTTCAACGAAAGTGTTATTGTTGTTGTTTTTTTATATACATACATACATAAGTAGGTCGGTCATTTGCTTTTCTTCAACGTCAAATTACAAAAGCAGCGGCATAAAACAGTTCGAAAAAAACATAAAACATTGGCAACGTTATTATCATTGCCTTCGAAAATGAACGGGGAGCCATTGAATAGAAAGTTCAATGTGAGCAAATTTCGAAAAACTTTTCATTACTTCTCCTACCATTACCTTCACCAGTGCCACCATCCTTCTGGCCATTAATATCATCATCATCATGCCTCAGCACCATTTAAATCCTTTTTCCATAAAACACATTTGAAATAGAATTTAATTTTGTTTTTGTTGGTGTTTCTTTGTGGCAAACATATTACAATACTCCAGATATACTTTACCATACGGCTCTTAATGACATACAGGCAACGTTCATTCATTCTGATGATGATGATGTGAATGATACAGTCGTTGCTGATGATGTTGTTGGCATTGTAACTGACAATGTTTGATATTCAATGTATTGTAAGTCAACAACAGCGGCGATGAAAAATTAAAAAATAGAAAATAAGAAATCTAAAATTGTTGTACCCAATTGAAATGAATGGTTAAAGAAACGGGGAAGTGTTTTAAATTCATTGGCATTTAAAGTTTGATTTTTCATTTTCTATTGAATTATTTAGGAATTGCAAAATTAGCTACAGGAAGGACTAAATTAAGATCTCGTAGATATGCTCATTAGAAGTCGCCGTGGTCTAGTAGGTAGTGTGTTGGCATATCGGACGTGATGCCTCGGTTCAAACCCTAGGTCAGTAATCTCCAACTAAATGACAAAATATTTCTTCGGCGACTTTCTCTCAGTAGTTTTCGGGCAAAAACTCTGAGTGTAAATAAAATTGACATGAAAAGTTTCTCAAAAAATCTGTCGTTCGGAGTCGACTTTAAACTGTAGGTCCCACCACTCTTGTATAAAAATTAACGCACACAGTGGTGTGAGAAACTATGTTATAATCCTGACTAAATGGTTATAATTATGCAATATGTTGCTATAGATTAGGGACTAGAGCAACACGGTTTCATTGCAGATTCTTTGAATAAAATTTTCTTCTGCATTGAAGCTCATTTCCTACTTGGTGGTTGCGTCAACAGACAAAATTGCTTTATAAAGGGCTCAGAGAACTCACAAGTGATTGTGCAGAGGCAGTTGCATCCGGAGAAAAAGTGATTGTTTGATGCGCATTATTGTCTAGAACTGTTACCACTTTGAAAATAATATATAATATGGCAAGTTTAAACATAAACTTCACTTTAAAAGATAAAGGTAGGATGATCCTCCCCTTAGCTTAATGCTCACTTCTATATTATTGTCCACTTATAATAATGAAAAACAATTTATTTGCCCTTTAAAATCTTTGCGTTAGTTAATGACAGGTTGTAATAATGGCTCTTAGAGTGTTAAGCTTAAACATTAGGTTCGTTAGACTTCAAATTATCTCTGCAGAATTATCGCTTTCCCGCAATGTCGTTGTTGCTCTTGGTTGCTGCAGCGATTAGTATAGCGTACAGTTATACACAATTGCAAACAATTGACTGTCTGACCATTTAATGCCGCCTTACCCTGGTGATAAAATTTTCAACGCTTGGTCTACAGCCAAAAACCTCGTCGAATATTCGATGTTCTTCGGTTAATCTGCTGCACTCCAACGTTACAAGGGCATTGATTTCATATATTCAGTTTAGACGCATAGTCCTACCTGCTACTACCGAAAACTTTCACGACTGGGCAGGAGCTTTATCAGGTCATGATTCAGTTCGTCTTATGGTCTAATAATTCACCATCACACCCATCTATCATTATATTCCGTTTTTGCCACCATTCTATAATAAATTGTAAGCCATCTTCTGGTTTCCGTTGGGGCAATGATTAAGTCTTCCATAATGTCAAGCCTTTTTGTCTACAACCACAAATATAACGTCGTTCTCATAGCCCACTATCAATACACAGTCGGTAAGCATAAGTCATCGTACATTGCATTCCACAATGTGGTACAAGTACAAAGTCCTGTGGTCATGTATTCCCTGACATGATAGTTTGTTTCGGTACTCGTACATCAAAACCTTTCAGACCCGTTGTACTGAGTCGTTGAATTAAATGAATTCCTGACATTCATTCTGATTACCGCTCGAAATTTAACACCTGAGTGACTATCGCAGCACGTCTCCCGGCTTTTATAGTGTCTTAAAGCTTTGGTGGTATTACTGCAGTCGGTTATGTATTCATCCAAGCTTCGAAGACATCTAATGTAGATACATTCCCTATAGCAGCTAAGGACAAGTACTTTCAGTATGCTTAAGTATATTCAGTATTCAGTATGCTTTCAGTATACTTAAGTATGCAAAGCCGAATAATCATTTGCTCGATAAAGTTTTGCTATGTGCCAACCCCTGCATAGTTTTCCATTGAGATTTGTATCAAAGCTGTTTAAGAATTAAACTCGCTATTCAATTAAAGAAACAAGAAACAGTCGCTTTTGCATGAATATTTCGAATTTTTCCACAATCTCTTCTCCACTAATCATTGCACTACAACTGCAAAAAAAAACTTCATTGTTAAAGGATTCCTTTCTTTCCATTCGCAGTTTTCGTATTTTGTTTACTTCCTTGACAAAGAATCCTTTACAATTTCGCTTTTCTTTCAACACTTTTTGTCTGTTTTGTTTTTTGCTGGCACACGCTAATAGTTTTTACGTTGCTTTGTTTTGGTTTGGTTTGTTTTTATTTTACTTTTGAATTGTTAGGTACGGTTTATGATGGGAATTTAAGAGGAGGTTTTAAACCAGGATGAGATTTTGATAATAGTTTAGCAGAATATGGTATAAAAAATAAAAGTCGTGGCAACATATTGGATGCAAATCAGAAGACAAGCTTGGAGGTAGTAATCATGGTCCTATGCACTCAGCAACATCACTGTAAATTTCTTTTCAGCAAAGTTTGAAATCACTGTAGTCTAGAAGGCTAGAGGTGAAGTTGCGGTTCAAACCCCAGTCCAGACATCTCGACCAAATTGAAATAAAAAAATGTTTCTTTAGGCGGCTTCCTCTCAGCGGTCTTTTGTCAAAACTTTGAGGATAAATAAAAATGTCTATGAAATGTTTTCCAAAAATCAGTTGTTCGAAGTCGACTTTAAACTGTAGATTTCACCATTCATAGATAAAATTAATACACACAACATGAATGGTGTGAGAAGCTGGGTTCTTGTCCGGACTAAAGCGTTGTGATGATGAATTAAGTAAGTAAGTAGGTTACCTACTGTGCACCAATTTCACTTTTATCAAGAATGATATGAGACCTTGCGACATTGAAGTCAAAATCGGTTCGATAAAATTGTTGACCATGAGGTTAGGTCAACGAAAAAACCTAAACGTGAGCAGTTAATGTTTCATGCAGCAGGATAAGAAAAGAAAAGAGGAAATCTGAAGCTCCTCTTACACTGTAAGGCCTTAAGAGAATGATGATTAAGTTAATACTAGCATATGGTGTCAAAAGTTTATAATGTCGAGTAATTTTCTTTAATAATTTCAACCAACTTAATGCAGCAGGTTGCAAGCATATGACACAACATATTTTTTTTGTCACTGAAATTTACAAAGGAATTGTTTTTGGTCTTTTTGTTTTTTTTTTTACTCAGATAAGTAATTAGAAAATTGTAGGCATCTAGTGTAGCAACAACAATGAAAGGACTATTTGTAGATGCTTATCTATGGTATTTTTTAATATCGCAAAAAGGATTTAAATGAACTGTTTTTGCAGAAAAAATTCTTCTGGTAGTAATTTTCTTAACGTTTCTTAAAATATTAATTCCAGTAAAAGACACCATTTCCTACGGTAATGCTAATGGACACTGCTTACAGGATTACGATGAGTATTTATACATACAACCCTTCGATCAGCTTTACAACCGATCTATTCACACCACTGATGGCGTATGTGTTAATTTAATACATGAGTGACGGTCCCTATAGTTTAAAGTAGATTCCGAACGCCAGATTTTTGAGAAACTTTTCATGGCAGAGTTTTTGCCAGAAAACTTCTGAGAGGCAGTCGCCGAAGAAATTTGTTTTCATATTTCATTTTATTGGAGATGTCTGTCCTGGGCTTTGAACCGAGGCCTCACGTCTAATAACCCAAACACACTGCGTACTAGACTACGGCTTCTTCAACTTGTTTTTGTACTTTCTTTTTTTCCTTTTAAATACGAGATTAAATTATTTCATCTCGAATCACCTCGGATAGGCCCTACTTTAAGCAGCCAACTGGTCTTTTACAGCCGCAAAAATTTTCCATACTTTGAAGGGGCTCTTTTTTTAAGTCGCCGTAGTCTAGTAGGTAGTGTGTTGGCTTATTAGACGAAAGGCCCGAGTTCAAATCTCAGGTCAGACATCAAAACGAAAATATGAAAATATTTCTTCGGCGACTTCCTCTCAGCAGATTTCTGGCAAAAACTCTGAGAGTAAAAATTGCTATGAAAAGCTTCTGAAAAATCTGTCGTTCGAAGTCGACTTTAAACTGTAGGTCCCGCCACTCATGTATAAAAATTAACGCACACAACACGAGAGGTGTGAGAAGCTAGGACGTTGTACAATGGGTCAATTCGACATCCGGGTACTGTACTTGTCACAGTTGACAAGTACACGTCCTCTAACCTAACCTAACCTAAGGGGCTCTTCAGTATTGTGTTTTTTCAGTAGCTGACGCCTATTCATGTAGTGCATTGGAATACAGGAAAGATAGTCTATTGAAGAGAGGAAAGAGGGAGTATAGTGTGCAACAAATTTTTTTAATGCCAATAAAAACAATCAGACAATCATAAACACCCAGAGTTTTTGGTGAAAATCGAACCCACGGCTTGGACTCTTGAATTTTAGCACCCTACCAACTAGGCCATTGGGGCACCCATGTGGACATTGCAATGTCGTACGGAGTAAATCTGTTGAATACGTTGCTATGATTTCTTTGCAACTACGGCTTTTACTTCAATGAAAACTGAGCATAAACTTCTTACAATCGATCTAAGTGGCAATGGTGTAGTTGATATGAAAAAAGGATGATAGAGAATGCATCTCATTAAGCAAAATAAAGCAAAGCCTTGAGAGTGATAAGAGTTAATCACAAAACTTTTTTCTTTCTTTGCAATAATAATATACGAGTGTTTGTTCTCTTGTCATTGGAAAAATTTAAATGTATATCCTTCATATGCTTGAAGGTAATTGTAATTATTATAGTAAAATCTTATTGATAATGGAAATATTAAATTCGTTTGAACAACCTGATTATGTTTTAAAAGCCTGCCACTGCTTCTCTGGGGGAAGTGTATCCGAAATGTAAATTTTTTAATGATTCCGCAGCACAAGTCGGGCTGAATGGCAGGAGTTATACTAGTAAACGAATTCATCTGTTCCTAGTGTACTATTTAGTAAATAAATTTGGTTGAGTTTAATTTAAAACATCTTCAGTATTATCCCAGAGTACGCCTGCCACTATATTTAATAAAATTTTGAAAATTTGCCTGGAGAATGAGGTTTTTCGGATGATTTCACCACATAGCATGCAAATGAAGCAGAAGATGAAAAAACGAATTTTCAAGAATTTTACAAAATACCTCCTCTTGTAACACCTTCATTGGCGTTAATTACTAATAATACAGCGTAGATGAAATTTCCTTTTCACAATGAATACAATGCAAATAATGGAACATTTTTTATTTCAATGAATTTTTTTTTCTGTACAATAACACGGTGCGACAGTGAAAATACACCCGAGTAACTACATAGTCCACGTTGTTCAGTTAGTTGAGTAGAACTCAAAAATACCTTTTTTATATTTCTCGAACCCTCCAAATTTGTTTTATTTGACAAAAACTGTTTTTTCTGACTTAACGCAGAAATTTCTGAATTACTCAAACATTTCTGGCCCGATTACCAAAATTTAAATTTTGTTGGAAAGGGGAGAGATGGACCTTTAGAACGGTGTACATATATATATCTATTATTCGACTTAATATGCTCTGAGTTTTGATGAGGTAAAGTTGAAAAATGCGAATGTTTTTCATATTTTTTCAAGTTTGTCCGTTCATAAATAGTAGCAAAATTTACTTCAAAAATACGAAATAAGTGTTGACATTCTGAAAGTGCATTATCTTGTGAAGAGATTGGCATTTCGTTTGATCAAATCGGTCAAAAATTACCGTAATTATTATATAAATAGTATAACAATCGTGTAATATTTTTTATGTATGCCATCTCATCAAATGAACTTTTAGTTCAAAAATTTTCAAAAGTTTATCGCAAAATGTGTCAATTTCACGTTTGCACGACTGCGAGTAGACGGCTTATACTTGTGTTTTTTGCCAATACTATTATTTGTCTTTGCGCAAACATTGGCCAACTTCTGGTAGTCTTTCAAACGGGAAATTGACACATTTTGTGATAAGCAATCAAGATCCATCAAAAATTTTGAAAATTTTTGAACTAAAAGTTCATTTGATGAGATGACATATGCAACATACATACCTGAGTATGAACCGTGGTCCAACGTTTAATAAGCCAACACACTACTTACTACATCACGGGGTGCTTATTATTTTATACATTCCAGATACCCTAAAGTTTCTATAAATTTTCCTTCAGCCATCAAAAAATAATTGAGTGTACAGTGTAGAGCATTAAGTTACCGATGTTAACCGATTAAAATTTTCAGTTGCCACAGAAAAATCAAATATTTAAAGAATAATTTCAATGCTTTCTCCGACAAACTGAGGCATACTTGTATTGTCAAATTGACGTCAAACGTCAAACATTTGTTTGAAGTTTATTTAAACATTTCAATATCAAAGTTAAATAATATTTTACTTAAGTATTTCAAAAATTTTTAATAAAATTTTAAGCATGGCAACCGTATTTCCAAGGTAATGCTCATAAATTAACAAAAAAAAAAAATATATTTAAGCAAGAACAAAAAACGTATTTCACAGGACTTTTGTTTAATATTTTAGGCCACTCTAAAAAATATGTGCTTTTCTCAAATTAGCAACATTTCTAAAGACTTTATTTAAATTGGCCATTTGTTAATTAAAACAATTCGACTTAATTTACGAGTGGTTTTCTAAAAGGCAGTCATACTTATTAGATTGTGTAATAAACAATGCTTTACGCTTTACATGGGTCGACTTGTGTCGCATAATAAAAAACAATTTTAGCGCATGGTGTACCCAAGTTGGTAAGGAAATATATTTTTTCTTATGTAAACAAAATAAGGAATAAATAACGGAATACGCATACCAATATCAGTGTAGTAAATACGGTTATAAATCTTGGTTATTAATTACCTTCACCGCAGTTAACAACAGAATTGGCCACAGAACGTAGACGGATGTTAAGTTGCCGTAATCCAGTAGTTTGTGTGTTGGCTTATTAGACTTAAGGCCTCAGTTCAAACACATGTTCAGACATCTCAAACGAAATTTAAAAAAATATTGTTTTGGCCAAAAACTCTGATAGTAAATAAAATTGCCGTGATAAAGTTTCTCAAAAATCTGTCAAACTGTATGTCCCGCCACTCATGTATAAAATTAACACACACGATATAAGTGGTGTGAGAAGCTAGGTTGTAATCCTTATTAAAGGGTTATATTGACTAATAATGTATGTATCCACACACATAGCATGGTCATGTTACAGCGTTTGCTTCTAGTAACTCTATCCCCAAGTGTTTCTTGGTCAACCACTGCTTCTTGAGTCGCAAAATGTTATTTTTCTTACACTATCGGATTTCTCTTATATGGTACAATGGATTTATCATGTTCTGTGTTTAGTTTTCCTCAATATTGAGATTTCCTTTTCCAATGTATTGGATATTTTACTAGGAACTAGCAGGCTTTGACAGTTGATAACGAATATCTTGTTGAGGTTCATCAGTCAAATTAGTTGTTTAGTCTGTTTTGTCAAGTCACCACGGACGAGTGGGGAACACGTGCGAACGAACAAACAATACGGTTTTATCGAAATTAGTATTCTGTACGTGTAATCTATCGAGCGTTTTGCCCATTTTACCAAATTCGTAATCGTCCTACCGAGAGGACTATTCGCAATGTGAATAAATTCAATCCACTGGTTCAGTAAACGATTGAACGGCACCCGTACGTCATGGCGTGAAAGATCTGCCGAAAACATTAAAACTGTTCGTGAGAGTGTGCAGGAACATCTGCTCGAATGAGTTTGATTTTTCACCGTCCAAAACTTAGCGAATTTTGCGTTTTGATTTGGAACTGCTGACGTACAAAATTCATTTAAACCAGTAACTAAATGTAAAGGATAAAAAAAACTACGTCTGTTCGCTAAATGGACTTTGGATCAGTTGGCTCGAATTGTCATTTAAAAATAATTTCAAGCGTTGAGGCCCATTTCTGGATGAATGGGTACGTCTACACAAAAAAATATGTATTTTTGCACTATGAGATTCAAGAGCTTATTTTGTGTCGGCGCAGTTATCGGTCCATATTTGAGAACGACGTTATCCAGGTCATCATTGTCAACGGCGTGTACCACAGGAGGATGATTATCAATTTCTTTTGACTTGACTTTGACGATTTGCACACCAACAATATGTGGTTTCAACAGGACGGCACTACGTTCCACACAGCTCATGCCAGATTAAATATTCTGTACATGATGTGAAGTGGTCACCAAGGTCATGCTATCTGAACTCGTTAAAATTTTTTCTTGTGAAGTTTTCTTAAGACACAGGTGGCGAATAAACTACAAATCAACGTGGACCTCAAAGCCAACATATACGTATTCTATTTCTGCTACTAGTGGGTTACTTCTCGTGCTTAAGCGATTCCCTTGTTGAAAAATAAAAGCGTAGAGTTTTGCTGTGTTAAAAAACGCAAGAGCCTTACACCACCTACAATATTTTACACACACTTATACACAAAATGAATTAAAAATTTTAAATTAGAAATTCGTTTCTATGGCACATGATAGGACTCAAATACAGGCCGTTTAAAACACATTCTACTACAAAACCTCATACTCTTATATGTGCCTCTGCGTTCAACTTTGTGTCTAGATTTGCCAAACAAATCAATCAACGATTTGTCTACGCTTTAATGCAACAAATTAACACAAAATTTCAAATCTAAGCGTTGTTTTCTATGTGTGTGGTGATTCTACGCCAACAGTTTGTTTTACACTATTTAGCGTTTTTTCTTCTTCCGATTTGCTATTGAAATCGCCTTTTCCTTTCCTTTGTTTCAAAAAAAAAAACAAAATCATTTCCCTTTTTTCTTTTAGGCTCGTAATGTCTTTATCACTGAGAATAACTCTGTCGAAAACAATGTAACAACCAACCGCAATCAAATCAAAGCAAAGCATTTTGGCTAAAGTTTTACAAAATTTTCGCACACCAAAATGAATTTGTAACCACCTTGCCTTTGATTATCTTTTTAGCGATGGTAGTTTGAAAAACGTTACTGGGCAGTTAAACCACAGTTGAATGGAATTTAAACGTACAGTGAGCGTCAAAAGAAACTGTACACTATGAATATGTTCCGTATGAAATTAACTGCAGTGCGAGCCACAAGTAATGGACCACATGTATAATAACCACTGCAGCTCCTGTCCTAGACGATGTCCTTATTTAACTTACTTAATTGTTCACTACAACCCTTTAGTCAGGATTATAACCTAGCTTGGCTCACCACTCATATTGTGTGTTTAATATTATACATGAGTGTTGAGACCTCAGAGTTTTTGCCAGAAGGCTGCTGAGGGAAAGTCGCTGAAGAAATATTTTTTATATTTCATTTTTTTCTGATGTCTGATCTGGTATTTGAACCACTGCTTTGCGTCTAATAAGCCAACAAACTACCTACTAATATACTGTGGCTTCCATGCAGTAAACTTAAATATTATTTCATTCGAAAAATCATATCGAAAGTCATATGCAAATAGCCACCACAAATTAGATCCAGTAAATCTCCACTGGCAGCAAATCCTATACCCATAGAATATAATTGGCTACGATTGCAGCTGTACAATCTGGACCTAGTCAAAGCAATACAATTGCACAAAATGTGTCTTGTAATTCTTCCCCAGACACAGCCTAAACTCCGCCTTACTCAGAATGTGAAACGTATTGAGGATTTCATAAAGACTTATATTTGTTACGGGCATTGAACCTGACGCAACTTCGATCTGACTTTTGCCAAGTTAGTCCCACAATAATAAAGCAGGTCGATTCATAGTCATTTAATTTTCATTGGCAGCAACTCTACCGGGAACACAGCTCCATGAACAGCCACATACGAGTACATAACTGGTTATTACCATTTAGTCAGGATTACAACCTAGCTTCTTACACCACGCATGTTGTATGTGTTAATTTTATCCATGACTGGCGGAACCTACAGTTTACAGTCGACTCCGGACGACAGATTTTTGAGAAACTTTTTCATGAGAATTTTATTTTGTTGTCAGAGTTTTTGCCTGAAATTTGGTGAGAGGAAGTCACCGTTGAAATATTTTTTTCATTTTGTGTTATTGCCTGAGCTGGACCGTTTTAACCGTTGCTACACGTCATCACGTAAGTCAGCACACAACATACTAGACGACGGCGACTACATCCCATCACCATTCAATGACCATTTTCATTGACAGCAACTCTACCGTGACCCGGAAGGCAATAGCATACAGTTTCATGAACAGCCACATATGTACATACATACATACATAATTGGCCTTTACAATCCTTCAGTCAGGATTACAACCTAGCTTTTCACACCATTTATGTTATGTGTGTTAATTTATTCCACGACTGGCGGGGCATACAGTTTAAAGTCGACTCCGAAAGACAGATTTTTTTCATTGCCATTTTATTTATTACCAGAGTTTTTGCCAGGAATCTGCTGGGAGAATGTCGCCTAAAGAAATATTTTCTTCATATTTCGTTTTGTTGGAGATGTCTGAGCTTGGATTTAAACCGTTGGCTCTCGACAAACAAGCTAAAGTACTTTTTACTAGACTATGATGGCTTTGGTTATTACTCTCTAATCATTGCCTTTAAATTGTTTCAACCATTCTTGGTGCTATAGCTAAAGCTTAATGCCGTTCTGCCACCTTACACAAGTGAAGTCGCGGTAGTCTAGAAGGTAGTGTGTTGGCTTATTAGACGTAAAGCCCGGGTTCGTATCCTAGGTCAGGCATCGAAATGAAATATGAAAAAAATATTTCTTCGGCGACTTTCTCTCAGCAGATTTCTGGCAAAAACTCTGAGAGTAAATAAACCTGCCATGAAAAAGTTTCTCAAAAATCTGTCGTTCGGAGTCGACGTTAAACTGTAGGTCCCGCCACTCACGTATAAAATTAACGCACACAACATGAGTGGTGTGAGAAGCTAGGCCGTAATCTGAAGGGTTGCAATGGCCAATTATGCATCTGCATTCTTGGTTCATGTAGTCCTTTGCTTTGACAGACCTAGAGACCCTTAAAAATCATTTTTGTATGTAGTTAAAGCGTAACTAACACTAAAAAAATATTCTTAACGGTTTTAATAATTATTCAGTGAATCTAGGGTAAATGCAGGAGAGGGCATTTATTGACCATTGGAAACTGGTTCAGTGAGTATCCCTAAATAAACCTAAACGTGGTATTTGTCTGCAGCAATGAGCACACATTACACA
Source organism: Sarcophaga caerulescens (assembly GCA_927399465.1). Lineage (NCBI taxonomy): Eukaryota > Metazoa > Arthropoda > Insecta > Diptera > Sarcophagidae > Sarcophaga > Sarcophaga caerulescens. The sequence goes on from OV656868.1 coordinate 66,645,872, forward strand.
CTCTTAATACGCCAAACTTAACCACATCCTAAACACACACATACACGTACATAAACATACATATAGTACATGGCCACCAATAATTGTACATGTGTGGCTTAGCTTTAGCGCGTGTAGTTTAGAGAAATTCAAACCAGTTTTTCTAAAATGAAGATTGATGGCAGTCAACGAACTATTTGGTATGCATAGCCAACCAAACCAAACATGTTTTTAGCCGTTAAAATAGGATCAACGGCTAAATTAATGGTTTTGATAAACATACATACACATATATGTGTTTATATATGTCTGGATGTGTTACCGTTTTACAAAATAGTTTCATAAAAATGTGTAAAGTTGTTTGGCTTTAGATTTATTTGCTACAAATATGGTTGAACTTCAATCATAGTGGTCCACCCCAACTTAAATATGTGTTCAGTTATAGGCTCTGATATATTGTATATGTGTGTGCTGAGAATGGTTCATGGTGTACATACAATGAGCGCCAAAAGAAAGTGTACACTATAGACTCAACTTTTACCACTTAAGGAGTATGGCTGAAATAATTTGACAATATTTCGAAATTTTTTGTATTTTTTTGTAATGTTTTTTGATTCAATTTTAAAAACTGGAAATAAAATAAAAATAACGGTAATTTATTAATGTATATTGGTTGCACAGTTTCTTTTGACGCTCACTGTATATTAAGTTATTACAAGAATGGTGTTTTATATATCAAAAGATCATACCGCAGTATCCCTGCATACCCTTTAATATAATGGAGTGTATGAAAAAGGGTAAAGTTTTTTAATATTTAATATTCCTATTAAACTCACACAAATATTATATAACTTGGCCTATAAATATTTCATCTCTGATGGTAATGCATGGTTATAGCAATGGTCGTAGGAAAAAGGTGCTCGAACGTTATTTAATCCATCAAAGTTTTTTATTTCTTTTTTGAGAGATGTTGAGATTTTCTTTACGGTGTGAGAAAAAGAGCAAGGAGTGCATATCCGCTTAAGATTTATCTCATCCACATTCCATCTAAAAACTCTACAGAAATTATTCGCAGATAAGCAAAGTATTACCACTTTCCTATTAATACTCTATGACTCCTTAGGATAGATATTGTTACGTTTTTACCTTTCAAGAACGTTTAAAATATGAGCTCGTAAATTGCAAATAAAAATAAATTTGTGTTTAGATTTTATTAAATTCTTTATTATTCGCACAATTCTGTGTGTCACTGTTCACAACTTGATGTAAATAACAACAATTGCTTTGTTTGTTATTCCTCTTTGCACTCTTTTGCATAAACACTAACAATTACTAGTCACTTGTTCGACAGATCTTTATAACGGAGATCTTCAAACCACGCGTCTTCACACAAGACTGACTGAATTTTTACTGGCTCGTTGCCTATTTTGCCTTGCCTTTTATATCGCAGGGTAAACAGTCTGATGAATGGTCTTGAAAGCAAATGACTTCGCATTCTCGAAATCTCTATAAATGTAAACATGTTGTTTCCATTTATTCCTGTTTGTTGTTGGTTTTCTGTTTTCATTTATTCTTGCGGTTTTTCTGTTGTTGCATTTTTGTTTACTTGTTTATGTATGTAAACAAGATCATTGCTTTTGTAGCTATTGTTTATAATTTTAATATTAAACGATGTAATAGCAAAACACCATTCCCATTTTCGTAACAGAATTATTTTTATTTTTAAGACCATATATATCTTTACTTAATGGAAATGCTCACATAGGTAAGAGGGCTATGTATTTCCGTAATCCGATTAGCTTGCGGTAGAAATTCGCCCGAGACAGTAAAAACCTCTACTGGAAGTCTGCTCCACATACTTACGTATAATTAGCTAAAGAACGACTTTGTCTGTAATGTAATCCAGGAAATTAACATGAATGACACATAATATTGCAATTGTGAAGTCGCCGCAGACTAATAGGCAGTGTGTAGAGAGTTTGTGGTTCAAACCTCTGCTCATGCAACTCGAACAAAACATGTATAGCTTTCTACGCAAAAAAGTGGCTCAACAAAGCATGCCGCAATACTGTGTTTTCGGCAGTTTGAAAGGTTTTCAATCGTGAAAAGGAATTACGGCTTTTACAACCATACATACGTACACATAATTGGTCATTACAATATGTCAGTCAGGATTATGGCCTTGCTTCTCATACCACTTATGTTGTGTTTGCTAATTTCATCCATGAGTGACCGGAGCTTCAGTTTAATGTCGACTCCAAACGAAAGATTTTTAAAGAAACTTGAAATAATCTTGTTCCTAAGATTATATATGTTCATGAAGAACAATGATAAAAAATAAGGAAAGCAAATCCTTATAGGCAAGACACTCGACAATCTAACTTCAATTCCAACAGCCCGTCCGGTATCGTACTATACTAAGCTGTATTGGCTTTGAAGGTAGAAGGCAGAATGCGATTTATTCATGAAAATGCCGCCTCTTATATACTAAATTTTACATAGAGTTGTATTTGAAAGTATTAATATTTACATAGAGTTGTATTTAAATGTGTTAATATTTACATAGGGTTGTATTTAATAAAATGGTTAATGGTTAATTGGTAATTGATAATAAAAATGTTATATTGAAAAATAGTAATAAAAATAAGATAATTAAAATAATGGGCTGCTTCAATAATAATAAAATGGTTAATGGTTAATTGGTAATTGATAATAAAAATATTATATTGAAAAATAGTAATAAAAATAATTAAAATAGTGGGCTGCTTCAGTCTCCCCCTTTGATGCTGAAAACGACCCGGTGAGGCATCAACAAAACCTCATATTTTGGGGCGTCCTCTAGGTCTCATCTTCCTAATCGGGTTTTTGGCTTGGTTGGATACTCCCACCACTGGTGTTAAAGCTGAAGCATGGTAGGTTCCTAACGGCAAATTAAAGTCATCTTCATGGGCAATCACGTATGTAGTAGTTCCTTTTCTTGCAATTATCTGATAGGGACCATCTCTTTTAGGAACGAATTTTGAGGTAACGGCTTTATCGCTATTACTCAAAACGTGGGTAGTCACCAATACTTTCGATCCTATTTCCAATGGAGGTAATTCTCGCCTATGTCTATTACTGTTCTGCTTGTTGTGATCCTGTTGCTTATACACGTTTTCCTTGGCATTCCTAAAAACATTAACTTCAATATAACCACGATATTTTTGGACAGCCCAGACAATAGCAAGAGCCTCACGCTCAATCGTGGAATAGTTGCGTTCTGCATCAGATAAAAGCCTGCTGGCGTATTCAATTGGATGTTCATCCTTGCCCTCCCCCTGGAGTAAAACTGCCCCCAGAGCGTAGCCACTGGCATCTGTTTTCAGGATTGGTTCATGGTTCCCAGTGTGTATTCGATGGATAGCGTAAGGTGTAGCACTATTAAGTTCGCCGAATATTGTTCCATTTTCAACAAGTAATGCATCCAGTTTCTTCCTTTCCTCATCGGTCAGGCTAATACCATCAGACTCTTTCAATATTTTGAGATTCAATGAAAATAACGGGATGAGGTAGTCATCTGGTGTTTCAGTAATTTTTGTGGTTTTGGCTGGTGGTGGTTGAGGTGTAGTTGAATTATCGGTTGCCTTCTTCGTTTCCTTAAATATCGATTGGATGTAATGTGGAGAGTAGTTAATAGATGTTGAGCGGGCCCCGGGTGATGAAAACAATTTATCGAGCCATTCTTGTTCAGATGTGGCAACTGCTCCGGGCAGCAACCGATGTTCCAAACAGGGGTCCACTGTCTCATTACTACTGGTGAATGAAGGCGTCTTCGGTAATGTCGGGGAGGTACTCCTTTTAGTTGTAGTTTTTGGGGTTCTTTGTAAAGGTGAAACAGCTTTTATTCCTTCTGCAAATTTAATAAACGGTGACATCTCTTTTACAGCTCTTCTACACGGTGAAACTGCTTCACCAACTTGTAAGGAGCAAATGGCTGCATCTGTTGAACTTGTTGTAAAATTGATTTTTCATCTTGGTTCATCCTCAAAATACCAATACTTCTGGGCCATGTTGAGAACAATACCTGCTTGTTCAAGAAAATCTGCACCCAAAAGTGTTCTATTCTTCGTTGCATTCGGTAGGTATATGAACCTTATTCTTCGCACTCGGTTGCCGATTGTCACATTGCAAATTGTGGACACCACCTTACCCGTAGTTATTGAACCATCTGCTAGAGTAACTTCAGCGCAAACTTCCTGAGAAACACATTTGTTGGCATCGAGTATTCGCTTCAGCTCTTGGCTCGCAACACTAGTCTTGGCTCCACAGTCAAATATGGCCTCACCCTTGAGTCCAAAAATTTCAATGATGGTAGTTGGTAGTGAATGTCCAATCACAGTAGACATTATAGAATTAAATGCTAGGTGTTGTGGACTACTTGACACATTTGGTTTTTTCGTACAGGTCGGACAGTTTGATCTATAAACCCCAGATGCACCACAGCCATAGCAAGAGTATATGGGTTTTCTTATCTCGGGTTTCTGCATGACTTCTCGGTTAGCTGAAGACATCTCTTGTTCCTGTGCTTTCTTCTTTTTAAAACACTTCTCGACTGAGTGCCCCTTTATGCGGCAAAAACTACATCGATTTGCACCAGTACGGTCTCTTCCTTCGTCAGTCGTTACTGCAGGTTGGGTTTCTAAAATCAACATCTCAGCCTCTCTGCTGGCAGAAATTAGCTCTTCAAACGACTTTATGTTCTCCCGTCGAACTCGCTCTCTTATTCCTAGGTATAGGAGACTGTACACTATGTTCAGCTGGATGGCTTCACCTGGAGGTAGCTTCAATTGAGAGAAAAGAAGCCTCTTTTTACAGATAAAACTATCTGTGTGCTCCTTTTTCTGCTGCTTTTCCTCAAATATATTTGAAAATATGCGCCAATCGGGAACGGGAGGAGTGAATGTAGTCCGAATGAGGGAAAGAGCCTGCTCAAACGTACTTACTCCATCCTTAATGCCGATCCACCATGAAGCAGCATATCCTTCTAATAGCAGCGGCATACCCTTCAAGGCATCATCATCCGAAATTCTCTCTATGTCCTTGAATACTCTGATCGCTGATACAAAATCCTCTACGGCAGCTGGATCTCTGCATCCCTTGAAGCGAGCCGTATATTGTGCAAAAGAGCCACATTTACCACTCATCGCAGCCAAAATTTGCTGAAACTGTTCCGTCGAAAAGGTAGCCATCTCTAATTGTGTCGTATTTTCCTCGTCAGCTCGGTTGTCCTTTGGTGTGTTATCCGAAGCCCAATGAAATAATCTTGTTCCTAAGATTATATATGTTCATGAAGAACAATGATAAAAAATAAGGAAAGCAAATCCTTATAGGCAAGACACTCGACAATCTAACTTCAATTCCAACAGCCCGTCCGGTATCGTACTATACTAAGCTGTATTGGCTTTGAAGGTAGAAGGCAGAATGCGATTTATTCATGAAAATGCCGCCTCTTATATACTAAATTTTACATAGAGTTGTATTTGAAAGTATTAATATTTACATAGAGTTGTATTTAAATGTGTTAATATTTACATAGGGTTGTATTTAATAAAATGGTTAATGGTTAATTGGTAATTGATAATAAAAATGTTATATTGAAAAATAGTAATAAAAATAAGATAATTAAAATAATGGGCTGCTTCAATAATAATAAAATGGTTAATGGTTAATTGGTAATTGATAATAAAAATATTATATTGAAAAATAGTAATAAAAATAATTAAAATAGTGGGCTGCTTCAAACTTTTAATGACAATTTTACTTGACTCTTAGAGTTTTTGCCAGACATCTCCTGTGAGGAAATTGCTGAAGAAATATTTTTTCATATTTCGTTGGGTTGGAAATGCCGGGCCTGGGGTTTGAACGCTACTTTTTAGATTGCAGCAACTCATTTAAGGATCAGAGCTTATTGAACCGATGACTGTGCTTTAAGAAAAATCGATTCCTCTTCTACTATTCAAAAGCAGCAATTAAGACGCCAAAAATCAATATCCAATTCGGGGATTAAACATTCCCTGTAGGCAACCAACTTGACTGCAGAATAAATCTTGTCATTGCATTAATTTTTTTATTCCAGAGTTTTATTTCTAACAAACTTTTTAAGGACCAAAGCAATATTGTGTCATTATATTGTTACGAAAAGGAAATGGTGTTCTTAAAAATGATAAACAAAAGCTCCAAAAACAAAAATAATGGACTTGTTTACAAGATCAGCGAATAAACAAAAATATAGCAACCACATTAGTATAAAAAAATAAGGGATCAAGACGTAAACAGCCAACAACAAAGTGCAGTATAAAAAAATAGCGGATAGACAAATAAATAAGCAAAAACAACTCTGCCTGGACGAACGTAAACAAGATACACAAACAACAATAAGGAAAACAACTTGTTTACATTTTTAGATATTTCTCGAAGACATTCTCCTTCAAATTCGTCAGACTGCTGACCCTTCTGATATAAAAGGCAACGGCGATTCAGTTAGAATTCAGTCAGTCAAGTGTGAAGACGACACGTGCGATTCAGTAGGAATTCGGTCAGTCGTGTGTGAGACACGTGAGTTCAGAAAGAATTCCGTCAGTCTTGTATGAAGATCTCCGTATTGTTGCTTACAAAAAGGTTGTAAGCAGAGAGAGAATAACGAACAATTGCTATTGCGTACGCGGAAGAGAATCGGGGTTTGAAGTTCTAACGAACGAAAGAAGAATAACAATTAAAATAAATTGTTATTGTTTAAGTCAAAGGTGGGTGAATTGTGCGAACAATAAACTAAACATACATTTATTTTTTTTTATTTTATTTGCAATCTACGAACTCATATTTTTAACGTTTTTAAAAAGGTAAAAACGTAACAATATTTATTATCACTCTTTAGGACTCTAAAATGCTGGAAATATACCATATTATGGCAAGACATTCTAGTCTTGGCAATAAAATAATGAACCAACTCGAACAATAACACACATTTAAGCATTTGAATGAGTAAGAAATAGTTTTAAAACTTCTTCAGTCACTTAAATTTTTTTTTTTCAACCAAATTAAGTTAATGGAGCCCCAATACGCGCCAGCTGGCAGCGTTTAGCCATAATATTTACATAGATTTACACACAAATGGGTTAAATTTTACAATTTTTACTACTTCATTCATTGTCTTAATTTTATTATCTTACACACACAAACACACTCACACTTATTCTCACACATATACTCCTTTAGAAACTCTTTTTCAAATGGGCAAATGATGAGTAATGGCCATTAAAAAGGAATAAAACCCCAACCAAAAGAGGTGAAGAAAAAATAGCGAAAATTTAAATTAAAATTTAAATGTGGGTATGGTTGGGGTGGTGGTAAAGGAACTTATTCAACCCACATTATAAAAGTGCTTTAAATTCATTAAAATTGAAATGAACAAAAACTTTCCACGTCATAAGAAACTAAAAGGAATCCAACTGAAATGCTAGTCATCAAAAGCATTTTAAAACACAAAAATAAGGAATTATTACACGTTTTCCGCCATTAAATTCTACTTAAAATTAGTCCATCCTGGTTAGGGAGTTCATAAATAGTACACGAGCAAAAGAGTGTTTCGAGGATAATGGCAAAAAAGTTTGGAATCCAAAGGAAAACAAATTTATTTTATGTGATAATGCAGTTCACTTACTCAAAAAACACATGCAGGAAATGGAGATTTCGTTTATGAAAATGAAATTTTTTTTCAATGGGAATTGAAAGAAAACGTACGCTAAAATACCAAAAAAAAAAAATTCACACACACAACGTGGGTGGTGTGAGAAGATGGGTTGTAATCCTGACTGAAGGGTTGTAATAGCTAATAACGTACGTCTATGCAGGATCACTTTTGCCAACATGTGCTACAATGGTCTCAATAGGCAATTGAGTAGCAGAGACCTCTCTCGTACAACAAAACTAAGATTCTTCAAGACGCTCATCCTACTCGTGCTTCTTTATGGCGCAGAGTCATGGACCCTATTAAGCACTGATGTAGCAGCCTTGAGAGTATTCGAGAGAAAAGTCCTACGTAAGATCTTCGGTCCAGTGCGGGCTGGCGATGATCCCTTCCTTATTCTCACTATCCCCTCTATTATTCCCTCCCCTTAAGGACGTTTGTACAATGGGTCAACTGGACCTCCGGGTATTGTACTTGTCTCAATTGACAAGTACACGTCCTCTAACCTAATCCTCTAAACCTACCACACAAGACATTTACTCCGGACAGAAATAAATGGAAAATTTTTTTTACTCACTTCTACTTTCAACTGTCGCCTAGCCAGGCAGCTGTCGAGCCAATAAGTGCAATCTTTATGATGTCTAGAAGGAATTTCGACTTCCATGAGTCTCTCTGCGAGATGTTAGCGCCTTAATACATGCGTATCACATGGATACCTTATATGGCTGTATTCCAGGAAGATACACTGCGAATGAAAAATTTAAGAATCCCATTGAGTAACTGCAAAACTTAGAATGTGGTGTTTGATTGCAACAACGTGTATGAGCAGCTTCGGGCAAAATAGCTCGTCATATCTGGCTAAAGCCAGTTAGACGGCTCACGGAAAGATTGCTTTTGCTATGAAGCAGCAGGCACACTATCAGCACATTCTGACAACTCATGCAAAATGCGTTAGCCTTGTTCGCACATCATTTGCAGGAATTGGAGAGACAAGAAAGAGCATAAACGATGAGGTTATTCCCTTATGCTCCGTGTTATGACTTAGGAAATAAACACAGATAGTGATATCCTGTCGCTAATTCCATCTTCACACCCATTTGCTCATTGTCTTAGTGTTCAAATGTCTCAAAATTTGTAGTCCTAGCGACAACTTATTGCCACTCTATAGTTTTAGAGTACGTAGAATAGGAGAACAGTAAATTTATTGCCACATAGGCAATAGGTACATGTTGCCGTACTTATTATGTTAATAATGATGATTATTATAGCTACTACTACAATGTCATTCCATTCATATGATCCCCTTTCAACTGCACATACATACGTGTTTAACACGAACGGCAATGTGATTTAAATTAGAGGCGGACAACACACCGTTTCAAATGGCTGCTAATGTTCGTGTATGTAAATATAGTCGTGTAAAGATTTACAAGAGTTAAGTAATGAGCAGAGAGATTGTTGGTTATATTAAGGGTGTATATATGAGCAGTTGAATGGACCTTTAAACAACGCCAAATAATCTTAACTTGGCTGACGTAAGGGAAGACATAAGTTGAGTGAAATATATGTATGTATATAAGTATACGAGCGAATTTCTTATTCGACATGAGTTAATCAATCTACAGCGTATTGTAGTATGCAGTTATGGTTTGTTTTATCAGACACCAGTGTAATGTTTATGTTTGTATCAAATAATTGTCGCAAATCCTTGTTTAACTGACCCAAAATGACATCGTTAGCCTTTTGGCTTTCAACACATACAAAAAGGACTTCATTGGACATCCTCTTATTATTCCATATAAACTCTGCCAATATTTTCTTTTCTAATGAATACAAAATTTTCCAGACAAACACGGTGGACAGCAAATAACAAAAAAAAAAACACACAAAAAGGAGGCAAGAAATATCTGCAGTCTTCATACAACTTAATCAAGTGATTAAGAAAAAACATTGTGTTGTATGCCATACAGGACCAAAATCTAAAGATGAAACACTGTAATATAGAGATAAAGGATTACACCACACAGTTCAGTATCATATATATACACACATACACATCTGTAAATATTAGACTTTAGCTTATGTGGATGCATGAACATATTATTGCTCTCGAGAGGAATATGTGCATGCGTTAGTTACTTTTACTCAAATCTAATCGTACTGGAAACCAAAGCAAATATTGGAAATGAAGACCCATAAACGTAAGTTTCAAATCACAAGTTACTCAGTAAAATATCTTAATGCAGTGACATTTTTAAGGCAATATTGGATACGAAATTTTGAAGGCCTGCGACTTTAAATGTTCAATCCCTAGTGCTGAGTTCACAGTCTTGATCGAACCGTTTTGGTAGCACTGTGTAAAAAATTTTCCCACACTATAGGTTTTTGTGTTAATTGTAATATTTCGGAAATGGTGTAACATCGTTTAACATTAAAATGATAAACAAAAGCTACTAAAACAAAAAAAAAAAAAAAAACTTGAGTATGAAGGAAAAGGGGATAGACAAGTAATCGAGAACGCAACAACAAAGAATGCAACCAAAATACACAAACAACAATGAAACCGCGATATATCCCTCCAGAAAGCGAAACCACGAACATTCTACTTCAAGAATGTTAGTCAGACTGTTTACGTGAGGATAGAAAAAGGTTAGACAAAGCAGGCAACGAGTAGTAAGAATTCAGTCAGTCTTGTGTTAAGAGAGTAGTCGTGGTTTGGAAATCTCCGTTGTAAGCAAAGAAGAATAGCAAACAAGTAATTATTATTGTATACGTCAAGTTATAAACAATGTTACACAAAAGTAGTGCGTACAATAAAGAATTTAATTGAAACTAAACAGCAATTTATTTATTTTTATTTAATTTAATGTTAAACGATGTTACACCGTTTCCCTTTTCGTAACACAACGAACTCATATTTTAAACGTTTTTAAAAAGGAAAAAATGTAACAACATGGATTTGCAATCTTATTTAACTTTCAATTGGTCGTCATGTGCCTCTTTAATTATTTTCTTTCTTTTGGACTACATTCCCTGTAGGACAATAAAATTCCATTTAAACGCTTTTTTTTGCATTTCAATTGTTTATTCAATTTGAAATACTTTTCCATAAAGTAACCATAAACTGCTGTGCCAATTGTTTAGTGCGACATTTGCGGCAATTGCACTGAAAATTAGTTTCAAATAATAACCAGAACTAATTGGTCTTAACGGAGGAAATAACCACAACAGACGGTAAGAACAGACAAGTACTACAACTAACTGCAGCAAACGCTGGCAGTGACAAATTAAATTGGTATTTAATTTTTAATAGTATTTGCCTAAAGGGGAAATCCCATTAAGCATGTGATTATGAAATTAAGGCTTATGCTGCAAATACACAGAAAAGTCTGTATTCCATGTAGTTCTTAGTTATCAGTTGTGATGTTTTTCTTAACAATTCTTTAAAACTTTAAAATATGTTTTCTTTTATGAATTCCTTAACACATGGATGTAATAAGAATATTTATGGTATTATGTGTGTAGTATTGAGTTCATAATTTTGAAGTGCAATCCAAAGAAATGTCAATTGACCGTAACAGGGTCAATTTCGAAAAAATACGGCCCAATGACACCTACAGTCCATAATGCACGCCAGTCACATTTTCCCAACCAACCAGCTCTTATTATTACGTGAGTTGGACTTTCTATAAGGAAACGAAGAGGCGGATGAACTGACTCGGAAAGGATCGGAAATGTCTGAGAAAGAAGACGATAGACGGGATATATGCACCTCAACAAGAATACTTTTTTAAATTGGAAAAAGTAGCATGGAATTCAGAAAACCATTGGAGACCCAACATAGCTGGTTACTTAATTTCAAAACTGTTGCATCATGCACTGGACACCATGAAAACCAGGGAACTGTTTGAGTTAGGTAAGAGAACGAAATTAAAAATGAAAAAATATTTTCTTCGGCGGCATCCTCTCAGCAGACTTTCAGCACAAACTTTGAAAGTAAATACTGTTACGTTTTTACATTTTAAAAACGTTTAAAATATGAGTTCGTAGATTGCAAATAAAATAAAAATAAATTTGTGTTCAGTTTTAATTAAATTTCTTTATTATTCGAACAATTCTGTGTGCCACTGTTCACAACTTGATGTAAACAACAACAATTGCATTGTTTGGTTATTTCTCTTTGCAGGCTTTTGCGTAAACAATAACAATTATTAGCCAATTTGTTCGATAGATCTTTATAACGGAAATCTTCAAACCACGATTACTTTCTTCAAACACCGCATCTTCGCACAAGACTGACTGAATATTTCCTGACTCCGTTGCCTACTTTGTCTTGCCTTTTATATAGAAGGGTAAACAGTCTGATGGATGCTCTTGAAGGGGGATGACTTCGCCTTCTCGAAATCTCTATAAATGTAAACATGTTGTTTACATTCATTATTGTTGCTTGTGTATTTTGTTTACGTTTGTCCTTGCAGTGTTGTTGTTGCCTTTTTCTTTAATTGTATATTCCTTTATTATATTTACTTGTTTTTTTTTTTTGTTGGCATATTTTTGTTTACTTGTTTATCATGTAAACAAGTGCATTGTTTTTGTTTTTCTAGCTTTTGTTTACAATTTAAACGATGTGAAAGCAAAACACCATTTCCATTTTCGTAACAACACAATTGCCGTGAAGAGCTTTTAAAAATCTGTCGAGACAACTTTAAATTGTAGAACCTGGCACTCAATGATATCTACAATTAACACACATGAGTGATGTGAGAAGCTAGGTTGTTATCCTGATTAAAGGGTTGTAATGATTAGTTAAGTAAGTAAGTATTATTTCAAGAGATGTCATGTAAAAGAGGATGCAATTTGTGAAAGACAACGTGGAGTACACAATTTTGTTATGCAAGCACTTGGAGAAATACACTGAATACGACTCAGTGAGTCACGGGATACATATATCGAGAAGATAATGAAGGCTCAGAACTGAATATTTTCGAATGTTAGATGTGAACACTTAATCAATATGCATGCGTATTACGGGTGTTAGAGTTCGTTTAATGCTTAATATATGAACTGCTTTATGAAATATCGCGTGTGGTTATTTCATGTGTAGGACCACTATTAATAGCGCGCTATCATTACTGCTATAAAAAAGAAGTCGCCTAGCTTGACGGCTAGTTAAGATATAATGAAAATGCATGGAGCATAATCGCGAGATATAAATTCACTGTCTTTTTTGTTTTGAAATTTAAATTTTGGTAATTCAAAATTGAATGAAAATCCGATTGTTTAAAGTGAAAATTAATGGAAAATAATTAAGAAAACAAAGCAAAAAAAATTCTCATCATATCTGTCTTATGAAATGTTTGGCAGTACGTTTGTTCAACAAGATTTTGTTTAACTTTTTAAAAAAATATTGCAAACGAAATAAAAAGCATCTTAAATGTAAATTTCTTCCAATAAAGAGATGGATTTTAATTAAAAATTGTGTCAATAAAATATTTTCGCATTTTATTTTTAGCACCACCCACCCATTAACCAACCTGGTCATATGGTTTCATAGCAGCAGCCAGCATATTTAAATTGGCATGTAGACGTTGTGGAATTCAAATCAAATATAAGAAATGAAAGTTAATTAAAAAGTATCCAACAGAGAGAAGGTATACCATATAATACATTAAATAATTCTATTCAATATTAAAATCATCTTACCTGGCGTTGTCAATCCAATTGCTGTGGTAACCATACAGTTGTTGTTATTGGAAGAGATAAAGAAAAAAGTTCAAAACCATGGAAAGAAATTTAAAAAATCATATTTATTTCCTAAGAATTTATTTCCTTAAAAATTAATCAAATTTACTTCAAAATTGTTATAAACCTCGACCGCCATATTGGATCCGCCATTTTGAATTTTTAAAATCTAAATGAAGATCTGTAATCAGCGACCCCAAAAACCCCTGAGTAACAATTTTCAAGTAAATCTGATTAGTTTTTAAGGACTTCCGTAATGTGTTTCTTTTTCTATTGCATCCCTTGACATAAACCCACCCCCTACTTTAATGGTGCATGCAAACAATTTGGCTTAGGGCTCATTTTAAAGAGCAAAGATCAATTGTCAATTTCTGATAATAGCGAAGGTTCTAGCACGTCAGTGTTCAGCTCTATAATTCTTCAAAAATGGCCAAAAACGCTATTTTTAGGGGTTTCAGCCCCCTTTTTCTCGAAAACCTGACGTGATGGAAAGTTTTTGAATACAGATTCGGGTTCAGCGCGCAAAATGTCTTCAGGAACACCTGGAACCATCTTGTTTGCAAAACCCATGCAGGGCTGTGTAATCTCAAATTAGAATCTCCATGGAAAGTAGCAAAAACTAATCCCAAAGCCTGATTTACTTGATATGCAACTTATTCAACAACTTCTCCAAGGCAATCTATTACATTATACAACCATATGTGAGAAACAATAGTACCACGAAATCATAAAAACACAACAAGATCATGAAGCCAAGACTTCATCTCCTACATAAGGCACTCACTCATCATCTCATAACTAAAGCACTCTGAAAGCTTGTGCAAAATATACAATTCGGTGAAGTGCTATCGTTTCAAATTCCATAATTTTGTTTGTTCACATACTCGTACATCCAGAAATGAGCATCAACGCTGAAGATGATTCTTCAATGAAAGTTTGGGTCAGTTCCCAACTACTTTCGATTCCATTCAAGATGTAGTTTTAACTGTTAAACTTCGTAATTGCCGGCTTGAAGATCCGTTATTATTATAGATTTTCGACAACTCATCTCAATGTGTTGTTATTGTCACAGCTGAAAGCATACAGCACCCCTGTTGGGAGCATATGGCTTCCACAAATCATTTCTGCCTTGTTTCCGTTTCTTTGATCTATTTTTGCAGATTTCTGGCAAAAACTCTGAAAGTAAAATAAAAGTGCCTTGCAAACGTTTCACAAAAAAATTTGTCATTCGGAGTCGACTTTAAAATTAACACACACAACATACGTGGTGTAAGAAGCTAGGTCGTAATCCTGACGGAAGGGTTTTAATGATTATTTATATTTGTATATATGTAATCTATTCTTGTTGTTCCAACTAAGCAGGTAATTGTTCTGCTGTAACACGTCCTAGAATATTGCGGCTGCCATCTATCTTTGCCTAGAAACAATGCCCTCGGAGTATTTGGTGTAGGGAATCTTGCTGACTGTTGATTCCTACCTCTTTTCCCAAATTGTCTTTAAAAAGCCATGAGGACATAGCCCAGTATAGTATATTGAATGGTGATCGAGCTTAGTCTTAAGTTTTATACGAGGCACAGGTCAAAAATATTTTTTTTGGCAAATAAATTAATGCGTATAGGTTAGGTTAGCTAGTTAGGTTATGGGGGTAGTTTGCCGTTCACTGGCAAGTTCACTCGGAGGCCATACGGCCCATTCCATTTATACAGTGCGAAGAGGTAAGCCCCCTGTTATGATCCGTTAGCGGTGGCTTTGAACCTTCCCGAGGTTCGGCTCCCTTAATGGCATGTTCGCCACCATTAATACGTGTAAATAATATCCATTGTTTCAAGCTTGTTTCATAAAAATTGAGTGATGGAATGATAGTTGTTGTTGTAACAATTTACTGTTGTCTCCGAAAGTATCTCCCTGTGGATATAAGAAAATTAGGTTCATGTGTTTGATTGTATGCCTATGTGATTCTATTGGAGATGATATGGATAAGAGATGGAATTATGAGTTGTATGTTGAGTATGTTGGTAATTGTCGTCACGTGATCGGTAGTCCTAAAAAGTCTGCTGCTAGTGTTGGATTCAGCAACAAATCTTTAGGTCGAAGGGTTAATGGTTTTGCGGGGCAACCGAAGAGGTGCACCGTACCATGTGTTGTTTGATTGCATGAGGGGCAGCGATCCAAGGTCCCCGGAATAATCCTTGCCCTGTAGCTGTTCAGGATGTTCGACCATGCTGATCTTAGCTGGGCCAGGATGGTTCTAGTAACCCTGGGTAGCTGCCTTTCATTATCCGAGATTGATGGAGAATGCTGATTGATAACCCTGTTGTGGCTAAGTTTGTCCTTTGCTGTCGACACTGTCGTTTGGTGTAGGGAGCGTTGTGCTTCCCTTACTGATTGGAGGTCCACTATTGTAGGTATGAGGTGAATGATGTCCGTGTTGAAGGTTCTGAAGTCATGTCTAATACGGCCAGGAGTTGGGTCGCCCATGACTATATGATGGTTGGGATGGGAGGGTAAATAACAAGCTATTGTTTAGTCAGTAGCTCGTTGTGTTTCTTCACTGACAATATTTGGGGCTCTTCGTGAAGGTACTTGTCATCTTTACACATCCTGTGGCTATACGCAAGGCGTTATTCTGCGTCGTCTGTAGTACTTGCCATTGTGTATCGCTCAAGAATGAAGTTCATATTGGAGCAGCATAACTGAGGAGGGTTGATACAGCTTTTGCTGAGTTAACAATGCTTGGCCGATGTTTGATCGGGTCGTTCCGGAGCGTAGATCCGATTGTCGTGGAACCGTGATGGAATGATTGTCGGCCTCGGTTTATTTGTTTTTTATAAACAACTTCCCATTGCCACTCCATATGAAAGCATATATGACAGAGGCTTTAGAAATTGAAAATAAATTTCAAAAATAAATCAAAACACTATACACTCGCCAGAGCTGGTGCACTCCTTCCGGAATCCTCTTCAATCGACTTGGGTATGCCACTTGCCACGGTCAAGTTGGCCAATGCGCGGAAATTCTTTCGAGACGCCAACCTACCCTGGGTCAATGAGGAGTACTGCTCCACCGCTAGACTCACCTGACACTTGATGGATAGAAGGCGTACCAACCAGTTACTTGGACTTGGTCGTGGCAAGTCATTATTATTATAGGTCATTGTGTTATGGATACTTTATGACGGAAAGGATGCGGCTTGGGTGCAGATCCGCTGAGGAAGAGGAGACTGTTATCCACTTTCTTTGACAATGCCCATATCTTGCGAGGTGCAGATATAGCTTATTTGGCTCTCCATTTCATGTCAGCTTGACGGAGCTATCGTCTATTGATGTCAATGATATAGCTTCGTTTGTCAAATTTTCTGGCTGGTTCTCCAGTCGTTCTTTTGACGTCCAGCCCTTGCGCTGACCAACTTCTTCCAACGCTTCCCCGGTTTTTCTAGAACTTGATCAGTGCAGAGACTGCGTTCACCTGTGGCGTCACAAAGGGCCGCTATGCATGCTCAAGTGAGCTTTTTGATATCAGAGCTACCACTCTGACCTAACCTTACCTATCCTATATACTCAGATTCCATCTAACAAATACTGATACATTTACCCTGATTCCGAACGACCACAGACATTAAATGCGACTGTGTGTGAAAAAAAACTTAAATTTTCAAAGGCCAGGTTTGAAGAGATTTTTAAAAAATTTTATGCAATTTTTTTAACAATTTTATACGTCAAATGGATGTATGTGTACTGCTCATATGTACATATGTATGTAGGACATGTATAAAGTTTTCTATTTTTTTAAAATCGATTTTAACCGTCTGGATATTTTTAAGGCCTTAAAACGAATTGAGTTTGAAATATTTTATTTTATTTTGTTTTCTATCATTTCATTTTAACTGGGAATGGGAGCTGGAAACAAAACAAAGTTTATGAATTTCAATTCATAAATATTTCAATTGCATCTGCAATCACTTGAACAATTTGCAGAATAATAACGACTGCTAGGCGTGTTATTTACAAGCGAATGGTTTTGAAAATAAAGAAAACAAATTTTTGTTTAGATTTTTTTCTAGTGACCGCTAAATCCTTGATATAAAGACTGTGCTGTAAGCCAGAGAAAGGATTTTTTCTTTGGATATAATTTCCACAGCTTTCTTCAGATGCCTGTGGACAGTACTGGTATCATTACTACCTTGACTGACTTTAAAATTCATATTGTTGGTGGTTATAATTGAACTGTTAGTGATCCTGCCATAAATCAAATTTTCAGCTTTGGTTTATATTTGAACGATTGCATTTTTAAACACTTTTTCATGGGTTCTTTTTACTCTTTTTTATTTCAATGCCTTTTAGTATTTTTTTTTTCGTTTAATTTGTTTTGCTTTTTTACGACTCTGCTCGATATAAGGATTTCCATGGATTTATTTCATATTCATGTTCATGTCCCTGCACTGATGGCATAACATTTTAAAGTTTCTGCCCCCTAAATGCACCAGTTAAACGTGTATCTGTATTATGCTTCTTAGTTCACAAGTAATGCTAAAAAATTTTAAATTTAAACAAAATTTTCTTAAGAAACCATAATAAAACCGCAAACTTTTACGCAACAATTTTAAATTTAAACGTGTGGACTTGCAAGTCCTACCCAAAATTCCAGAAAAGTGGATTAGTTTAGTTGTAGTTTTGGTTTTCAAAAGGACTTCTACATAGTCTGGCTATACATTAAAGCGGAAAAAAGCTTCTTATCCATTATAACAGGAATAAATCTAATCTCAGTTGTTGTTTATTATTTTTATGTTTGCAGTTCCAAGCCTAGAAACTTAACAATACCTGTATAAAGATGACAATTGAGAATTACCTCATGGGCTTTATATTTTTCAAAACAAAATTGAATAGAAATAGAAACGTTTTAAAAATCATGGTTGTTAAGTAGATAGAAATGACTGCCTACCAAAAAAAATAGTGAGATAGACATGCATGAAGCCAAATGTGATGCTACAGTTTTAAATTTTTCCAATATTCCCGGAACTTACTTACTTAATTGGCCATTAACAATCCGATTAACGGATTTCGGCCTGCCTTAACACATCCTTCCAGGCGCCTCTGCTTCTTGCGCTCCTACGCCAGTTGGTCACAGCAGTCGATGGCAGGGCATCCCCGATTTGGTCCTTCCAACGCAAGCAAGGTCGTCCTCTTCGCCGACTTCCGCAGATCCCCGCATCAAATACCCGTCTCGCCGGAGCACCATCCTTCATTCGAACGACTTGGCAGAGCCAGCGCAGCCGCTGGATGTTAATACGCTGCACAACGTCTATGTCGTTAAGGAGCTCATACAGCTCACTGTTGGATCGGATGCGGAAATCATCACCAACTCGCACTAGACCGATTCCCGAAACTATTCGGAGCTAATGCTGAAGTGACTCAGATTGCCAATGTTCATGTCTGACATTGATACCAAGATACCTTACCAGCATAGTACTGGGCATGTACCCAATAGCTGAAGAACAGTTTTTTCCTCTCCCTATTCTCCACAGCTGCTGCAGAAATGGTTTGTCAAGTGTTCAAAATCTCCAAACACCAAACCCCTCAAAACTCTTGCGAATTGCTTGGGCGCCCATAACGCAACGGCCAGTATTATAAACACACCGTTCGTGCTTTGTCGGCGCTTAAGCAGAATTATCGTCCGCTTTTATCCAGTTCTGGGCAAATTTTCTACTCCGTTCTGTCTATGTCACAAATCGCCTATCTGCCATTGACGGAGTCCATGACTGCATTATGAATTAAAACTTTACAGGTCCTCAGAGGGATTCCCAAAGAGGAGAATTCGTAGTAAAGTTCGATGGTTGTGCCTTACCTGACCTTAAAATCCAATGAGATGAACATACTAAATCATAGAGCTTCTGTGTATCTCCTACAAAATAGAGTGCAACTAGTAGAAGAATTTAAACATCTGATTTGCGCGCTAGTAGAGACTGGATGAAAAACTACTAAAAGTTGAACCACAAACAGCTACGTGAGATATTGAACGTAATAGTTATTAAATTGTTGTGTAGGAGTACCAAAGCACTACGTCCACATGTTCAATTTTACTATCCTGAACCTAACCTTTGCTCCAGCGAAACTCAGAATATTGTTCAGTGTCGGTGGATAACACTCCGCCTAGTATACGGTAAGATCATAGATATTTTGCTCTTTTAATCATGAAATCATGCACATGACTTTGGAATTTACAAATATTTTTTTAACCTACCTACCTGCCCGGTAAAAAAGCTGGTTACTATTGAAACGATATCCCTGGGTAGTCCGATGCAATGTTTACTCAGCAAGAAACAAACATATAAAAGTACTACATTGAGTTCATAACACAGTTATGTTGACCGTTAAACTAGGCAACATGTTCTATTGTTAATGTTAAGTGCATATTAGTACCATGCACCACTTAAACTATTCATTGCCACATGTTGTCAAGCCACAGAAACAAATGTTTTAACGATTTCTCCATGATAAGCTTTCAATTAATCGCAGCAATGATGAGTGCCTTTTTTCTATACTTCAGACATTATTTGCTGCAAGTCTAATTACGCGATGCGGTAGTCAAAATACACCCAGCTAATGACATAGTGTATGTTGTGAGTTTTGTTGAGTAGAAATCAAAAATATTTTTTTTATATTTCTCGAACCCTCCAAACTTGATTTATTTGACAAAAACGGTATTTTTGGTCTTTTCACACAAAATTATTGATTACCCAAATATATTTTTAACCCATTTTCAAAATCCAAAGTTTTTTGAAAAGTAGACAGATGAGTCTTTAAAAAGGTATACATAAACATACATATGGTTCAAACTTACATGTTATGAGTTTTGATCGGGTAAACTTGGAAAATATGATTTTTGCTAATTTTTTCAAGTTTAGCTGTCCTTAATTGCAAAATTTAATTAAAGAATATGAAATAAGTGATGACATTCTGAAAGTGTATTATCTTGTGAAGATATTGACACTTCCTTTAACCAAATCGGACAAAAATTACTGTAGTTATTATTTATATAGTATAACAGTCGTGTTATATTTTTTATATACTCGTATACCATCTTATCAAATGAACTTTCAGTTGAAAAATTTTCAAAAGTATTAATGGTTCTTGATTGTTTATCGGAAAATGTGTCAATTTCACGTTTGCGCGACTACTAGAAGTCGGCTAATATTTGTGTTTTTTGAAAATATTATTATTTCTGTTTGCGTAAACATTGATAAACTTCTGGTGATCGCTCAAACGTGAAATTGAGACATTTTCCAATAAATAATCGAGATCCATCAAAAATTCTGAAAATTTTTGAACTAAAAGTTTATTTGATAAGATGACATATATAAAAAATATAACACGACTGTTATACTATATAAATAATAACTACGGTAATTTTAGCCCGATTTGATCAAACGAATTGTCAATCTCTTCACAAGATAATGCATTTTTAGAATGTCATCACTTATTTTATATTTTTTAATTAAAGTTTACTACTATGAACGGACAAACTTGAAAAAATAAGAAAAAAATTCTCATTTGTCAAGTTTACCTCATCAAACATCATAGCATATTAAGTCAAATAATATAAATATGACTACCGTCTTAAAAGCCCATTCCTCTTCTTTCTAATAAGGTTTAAATTTATGACATCGGTTCAGAAATGTTTGTGGAATCAATAAATTTGTGCGTAAAGACCAAAACAAAACAGTCTTTGTTAAATAAAACAAGTTGGGAGGGTTCGAGAAATATAAAAAATATATTTTCAAGTTCTACTCAACAAAACTCACGACTTACACTATGTCATTAGCTGGGTGTATTAAATTTTTTTTATTTTGTCGGATAGTGTTATTTATTTACTAACTTTTAAACGTTTTACTAATAACGGCATTTCATTGCATATTAAATATTGAACACTTCATTTGAAGAATACAAAATTGCTGCAAAATACTACAGAATCCACATGACAGCGCATGAGCCATAACAGAGTGTAAAATGTTTGTAATGAAGGCATCCACATTGTAAGGGGCTCTCATATATTTCTTTCGTTCGATACTCCTCTCTAAACATGTTAAAATTACCGTTAATAAGTGTTGCCATTTGGTTTAGTTTTGAAATCCACCGGTCCTAGACCGCAAAATGTGTCACTACATACAGCCAGACACGTTTAAAAAATAATTAACAAGAAAATTTGATTTACAAATCATTTCATTCGAGATAAGCTCTTTCATTTGTAAATAAAGGCTCCCCAAATTTTCTTTGGTTTTTGCCTCTTAAAGACAACACTGGTCCTGCCTGTTGGCCCCTATCTAAATTAGAACAACTGGCGTTATTTAAATTGTATTTGATAGGCACTGGTAGTTGAATGTTATATAATTTGAGGAGAACTTGGAAAAAACTTGAAGCTAACTTTGATAACTTTTGATGGCAACTCAGTCACATCACTCGAAACAATTGAAATGTGCACAGATGACCGCTATTTTCTTTCAAAACGTTTCAGATATTCCCATCTCGATGGATGAAAACTATCACTCGATCTAAAAAAATAAAGGCAGAGAAGAAAATAGTAAAGGTCGGTTCATTAAGAAGGCTGAAATTATTTTACCATCACTGTGGAGCATAATTACCGATGAATATTGATAAATAGTTTAGTAGAGGAGGTGCATCTCAAAATCTCAAAAAAGGTAGGAAAAAGAAGTAAGTTTCCAAATGAAAGAATATTGTTACGAAAATGGAAACGGTGTACCATCGTTTAACATTTAAACAAATACAACGAACTTGTTACAAGTAAACCAACAAACCATGAGTATGAAAGAGAAAGAGACAAGTAATCGAGAACGCAACAACAAAGAATGCAACCAAAATACGCTATACAGATCTAACGAACAATTGTTGTTGCTTGCACAAAGGGTGTGAGCAGAGAAGAATAACAAACAAGCAAATAATGTTGTAGTTATTGTTTATTTATTTATTTATTTATTTTGCCTATGGAAATGCACCTTGCAGGCAATTAAGTTACATTAAAATATTAAAATACTAAAAAACTAAGAATTTAAATATTTAATTACATTATTTTTTACAACATTGTTTGATAATGAAAAATCAATTATCATATACAGTTTATTAAATTCTGAACACATTCTCCTTATTGGATCAGCACCAGCATAGTTGGATCTAAAAAATTGAATTGATAATGGGGAAAAATGGCGTGACGGACGTTGAGGAACATTAAATGAGATGTTATGAATTAAAAAACTGGAGCCAATATCACCAGTAATTATATTGAATATGAACGAGATATTTAAAATAGTTCTGCGGCTTTTAAGTGTCGGAAGTTTGATTAATGCAAGTCTGGCAGAATAAGATGGTAAACTTGTGGGATTAAAATTCAGTCCTCGGAGACAAAACAACAGAAATTGCTTTTGTACAGATTCGATGACGTCGGAATATTTTTTATATAGAGGATCCCATTTTATGGATCCATACTCGAGTATAGGCCTTACAAGAGATGTGTAGAGCGACTTAGTAACATAAGGATCGTTAAATTCTTTTGCCCACCGTTTTATAAAATCAAGTACACTCCTAGCTTTATTTACTGTCATAGCTATGTGCGGAATAAAATTTAGATAAATAAAAAAATAGATAAATAAATAAATTTAGAACTCCTAGATCCAGGAAGTTATCTACAAGCTCAAGCTCATATCCATCAAATGCATAGTTTGCAGGAATCGGATTCTTTCTTACAAATCTCATGTATTTACATTTTTTGAGATTAAGCTGCATTAAATTTAAATTACACCATAAATGAAACGAATTTAGGTCTTTTTGAAGAAGTTTTTGATCGGAAATTTGGTGATAACTTAGGAAAATTTTTACGTCATCAGCGTACATTAGGATGTTGGAATAGTAAATAATATCAGGTAAGTCGTTAATAAACAATGAAAACAGAAGCGGTCCAAGATGACTACCCTGTGGTACACCAGAAAGGACTTCAATACTTCTGGAGCTGCAGTTTTTGAAAAGTACGGTTTGTTTTCTGTTGGTTAAATATGAGTAAATCCATTTTAAACTAAGATCAGTAAAACCCATTAAATAAAGTTTCCTCCTCAAAAGTACATGATTGACTTTATCAAAAGCCTTGCTGAAATCCGTGTAGATAACGTCTGTTTGTTGTTGATGAAAAAATCCTCGATAAACAACTGTTGAAAGATGAAGCAGGTTTGTTGTTGTAGAACACTTCTTTCTGAAACCGTGCTGATAAGGAGATAGCAAGGTAGAAACTTGATAACATAAATCATCAGTAATCATTTTTTCAAATAATTTTGGAATTATGCTCAGTTTTGCAATACCACGATAATTTGTAACATCGGATTTATTTCCTGATTTGAACAACGGAATAATGAATGAATCCTTCCAAACGTTAGGAAAATAACCACATTTAATCGATTTGTTAAATAAGTATGATAGTGGAACAGCTATGGCGTCGGCGCAATTAATTAAAATGCTACTAGGAATGTTTTCAGGCCCAAAGTTATAGGAGAACTTCAGTTTTCTTAATTCCATAGAAATAGCAGGAACGTTGATTAAAGATATTGACACAGTAGAATTTGTATTTATTTTAAAGGGATACTCAATGGAATCATTATAAGTTGCATCCGAATAAGTTGTGGAAAAAAAATCAGCAAATAAATTGCTTATGATGCTGTCATCGCTGGATTCAATCTGCTGAAATCTCATGGATGATGGAAAACCAGTTACTTTTTTCTTTGAATTAACAAATTTAAAAAACGATTTCGGATTACGCTTAAAGTTGGACTTCATTGTATTTACGTATTTATCGTAACATGATTTATTAAGTATTGTGTATTCCGCACGGGTAATAGAATATCTTATATAATCGATATAACAACCAGATTGTTGTTGTATACGACAAGTTATAAACAGTGGCACACAAAATAGTGCGGACGATAAAGTATTTAATGGAATTTTGTTTGCAATCAACGAACTCATATTTGAAACGTTTTTAAAAAGGTAAAAACGTAACAATATTCTGTTTCTGGATAAGGTGATCTCACTGTAATGTAGGTCATATAAACGGCAATAAAACTGAAGAGTAAACTGCTAAAGAAGGTGCGTAGAGAGAGAGAGAACACGTAAAGAAGGAGCATGCAAGCTATAATGATAAGCAGATGGATTGAAGGAAAATTTTGCGTTGGAATAAACGAATCAATTTTTATAAAAAACTGAAAGCTTCCCTCCCAATAAGCTCAATGAATAGGAATTGTCATGAATTCTCATATAACAGGTGATCCGGCTAATTGTAACCCTATTTCCCCTGCCTAGCTGTTTTAGATTTTGCGATAGTCATGTACTAACCTCGAGTCAGCCTAATTGCCTAAGTCTTACTCGAACTATGTTTGTAAAAAGGAAGACAGACATGATTTTTGTTTTCATGAGAAGTTGCTTTTGCACATGGAGTATATAATTTTGTTTTCTATTTAATTGGTTATTACAATCCTTTAGTCAGGACACGGCTTCTCACTCCAGCCTTGTTGTTGGTGTTAATTTTATTTATGAGTTAAGCACCCCACAGTTTACCACAGACTGCCAACAACAAATTTGAGAAAATTTTCATGGCAATTTTTTTTAGTCATGTAAACCGAAATGCTTTTGCCTCAGTTCAGCTGAAATAAAGTGTAAAAGCAACATATTTTTTAACAACAACAATATGCTTGAAATAATAAATAAATTGTTTACAACAAAAATATAAAACCTCAAAACATTTTATTATAATTTACTGCCTTTGCAAATTGTTGTGGTCAATTAAGGTCAGCATGTGACCAATAAAACAAACCAAACTCAAGTAACAAAACTTTCACATTTCACATTGACATTATATTGCAACAGCAAAAATAAAGAGAGAGAGAGAGAGGTATTCATATTTAATAAACTTTATTCTTAATTAAGCCTCTTTAACTCAGTGTTAGAGCATTGGTCTTGTAAACCACGGGTCATGAGTTCAATCCTCATAGGAGCCAATTTATTCTGTGGTATGTTTAATGGGTTTCATGCAAATCTTATAATAGAAACTAGCAGATTGTACCCGGCGTTGCGCGTGTTATGTAGTTTGGATTAGTTTAAGAAATGTTTTTAAATTAAAAAAAACAGTGATTATTTGTTGTTGTTAAAGAAATTTAAAAATTTTTATTATTAACACTATAATATATTTATATTAAAAATACAAAAAATAAACTTATTCTATTATTAATATTTATAGGAATATTGAGTACATACATATAACTATTAAATAAATGTAATATCGACCCCTTTGCGCGAAATTATCGTATGTTACAAAAACCAAATTTTACAGGACAGCCTTTTTTCTACTTTTCTCTGTTTTCGCTTGCAATATCAAAATGAAAATTACATGTGGTTAGATAATTAACTAATATAACTACACCTAAAAAAATTCGGGTGGAAAAGTTCAAGTTTTCCGACAAAAAAGTGTTTTTGGCACATACGATAATTTCATTCACAACATATCGTAGATGCGTGTGCAGAAAATGGCACATACGATATCATTTGTCAGTGTTAGAAATAAATTGAAACAAAGATTTATTATTATTATTATTTAACAGAAGCATGAATGCATTAAAAAAAACTAATAAAAACAATAATAATAAAAAGTGAGTTAATCTTCTTCGTCGCTTTCAGTTAACATATCTTTTTCGGGTACAGAATATTTTAAATTTAAATACTCATTGTGGTATTTTGGCGGTATGCTATTTTTTTAAACATAGCTTTTTTAAATCATTGAATTTTTACAAAGAGATACACAAAGGTGAATTGTACAACTTTTGTAACTTAAAGGCAAAATTAAAGTTATTTATAGTTTTTTTAGTGGAATTGTCGGAATATCCGCAAATGAGTTCAATTGATTTTGATTTTTTGTTCAATAAAGCTGTGCGAACTTTATTTATGTTTAGTTTAACTTTGTTTGGTAGTAACAGATTTGCAAAGGACTTCCAGTTTTCAAACTCTGAGTGGCCTATTTCACTACAGTTTTACCACGATGGATTAGTTCGTGCATTGCGAATAGTTGTGGGCCATTCACTTGGCGCCCAAATGGTACGCCTGCGTACACATGATTCAATTGTGCTATACACAGAATCAACTGGCATCATTGTATGACCGGGAAATGAATGTGTTATTATAATTTTTTCAACGAAGTTTGACAAATTTAAAAAATGTGTCAACATAGCTAATACAGCCTTGTTGAGGTTTTGACCAGTGCAACTTCGCAGTATAGGGCTAAGTCTTTAACTGTCTTTCTTTGGTCTACGATTATCAAATACTTATACAGGGCTGTGGAAATTTCATTGCAGCCTCGCTTACTATCACGCTCACCCCACAAATAACAATAGCCACTTCTAGTGCCGTTTTCATAAACGCTGAAATTGTAGTAGGCGTACTTACGTGAGTAAAAAAGGGTTATATTATTTCCGAACTGAGTATTCAAAACTTTTTGTAAATCGAAGCTGGCGCAAACAAAACTAGAAACATTTTGCTTTTATTTTGATCTCTTAAAAAATTAACCTTGGCGTCATCTTTGTCTCTTATATGCATCCTATACTCATTTGAATTCTGCAAACGATTTTTTTCCTCTTCATCAGTCGTCGGCACAAAGAGAACATATGAACATATAAAGCCGAAGAAAATCTTCCCCTGAGGGACATTGGTGCCGACGTCTGCTCTTCATCAAGATGTTTTATATTTTCGCAATTAGTGCACTTATCTTTTTTTTGGCAAATGAAAACCTATATTAAAATCTTTTTGGAAAACCTGTCTGAAAACCCAATTCGAAACAATGCAGTTGCTGAGGTTCTTATCGTTCCTATAAAAGGTTTGCTTGTTCTGAAATTCTTGTGGCAAATAAAGCGAGCAATTCCCTTTACCTTCAAATTCTAGCTTAGAAAAAAATATGTAGTAAATATTGTAACAACTAGAATATGCAAAATATTCTTCATTGGCAGATACGATAAAATCGCTCACAAGAAGAAATGGAGTGTAACATACGATAAAGTATTCAATCAATTTTTGGAGCAACGAATTGGAATTCGCCTACAATATTTTGTCAGGTGACGTCTCTTTGAATATAGAACAAGATTGCATCAAAAACTCAATTTCAAAAAAATTGGCATATACGATAATTTCGCGCAAAGGGGACGATATAAACTTATTATACAATTAAATTAAATAGTATTATTATTTTGATAAAACGCATCTAATATACACAATATTAGCTGTTTTACCAGTTGGGGTAAAAATATATCAATTTTTCCCACTTGGTACCCGTGAGCAGGCTACATACAATTGACCATGAGAAAAACATGGTGTCTCCAAATTTAAACCAGCCACCTTCAATGTTTGACCCTGAGACTTATTAATGGTCATAGCAAATGCTAGTTTAACTGGAAATTGTAAACGTTAAATTGAATGATGAGTTACACGAAGTCTTGTGCCATTACACAATTTTGGTGCATTGATGTTTCTCATAAGTTTGATTGGTATACCAATCTTTAATTCTATCTTATGAGATGGAACTACAGATAACTCGATTGAATTAAGAAACTCAACAGGATAAGTGGTACATTGTTCTTCATGAACTATGTTATCTACGGATGTATATGTATATGGTGGAATCACCCGAAACTTTGATTAGAATCTCGAGCTTAATATGGGTAAAACAGGAATTTTTTGGAGCTAGCTCTTTCGCACAACCAATTTTCATTGGACATATTCTTGTTTATATCAGGGTAAACTTTAGAAATTAAATTTTCTCCTGATAGAACCAAATTACAAAATCCTCCTTTAAATGGTATTTCTCCATTACCATCTGCAATTAATTCACCATTTCCAATGTTAAGTAGCTCGTTAGAGTGCTCACCAGCTTCTGCATAATTAAATAAATGCACTCTCTTATTGATAGTAAGGTTAATTTTTGTTATCTTGTTCCATAGGTGGGATGATTTTAGCCATGCCTTGATTTCATCAGCTGGTGTTCCTTTAGGAACAACTGGTAAACCGGTAAAGTAATACTATACCATTCCACCCATTAGTTTATCACTACTTCTAATGTCTTGTAATGTTCGGTTTAAGGCCTGAAATGAATTTCAAAAATTCCGTAATTTTGCGCTTATAGCGGGAAAAATAATTTAACATTTTATTTAGAATAATTTTGTGGTAACAATGAAAAAGTTATGCAAAAAATGTATTTTTGCATTTTTTGAATCAATGCAAACTCTGTGTCAATTTTTTATAAAAATCGATTTAGAATTGTAAAAAATATTTTTAAATGTGATTTTCAATTGTTTTGTATTGAAATTCAAAACTTTAAAAAGTTCTCGTGAAAAGTTAAAAACACAACATAATACCATAATACTATTACAAAAAAATATTTTTTTCTCGTAATCAGTGCATTAACAGGCATCGCTTGGGAAGTATTTCCCATGGACACTCTATTGTATAAATTTTTCTTTAAATTTAAAAAATTATTATTGGGTCATTTTTGCATTAAAAATAACAATAAATAAAAATCCGGTTTATCGGTTTCGAAACCGGTTTTGAAACCGGTTTCTTAAAAAATGCAATTTTTCAAATTATTCGGAAACCGGTTTAACAAACAACCCAGTTTTTTGAATACTCTAAGTCGTAAATATAAATGCACTCAATTTGCCCGTTTTTCGCCCCTTTCCCCCTTTTTGGACCCCTTTTGGTTCAACTTTTGAAACGGAACACCTCCAATAGCTAATTGGGAAACTTAACCAAGCTAAATCGTAAAAAAATACCTATAAAATACAGCATTTATGCATAAAGTACTAATTTTTGCCCATTTTTTCTCCCTTTGTCAAATTTTTTCCCTTTGGCTCAAAATTTTGAAAAGATTTATTGCCTATAACCTGCACCGACAAGAGCTCGATCTATATCCCAAATTTCAAGAAAATCGGTCCAGGCGTTCAGGCGTGATTGGCTAACAAACAAACAAACAAACAGACTTAGAGAAAGATTTATAATATATATTAGGATATTAGGATAATGGGTAGTGAATATAAATTTGTATACTGTGTAGAAACGAAAGGTTAGCTAAAGCAGAGAAGGCCAACCAAGGGTCTTATGCCTATTTTCATACTATCAGCGTTCGTACCAATCATCATGTAAACTTTCTTATCTTCTTTCAACCCACACGTCTGAGATAAGTTCTATCTGGTGGAGATTATTTTCCAAGATATTGATATCTTGAGGTGCACAAATGCGAGCAATCGCATAAAAAGTGTTCCATCCTTTGGATGTCTTCACCACACGTCCTGAATTCTTTATTATCTACCGAGCCTATCTGGTTTATACTATGTTCAGATATGCACTTTTATTGAGTCAATATTCGGTTAATTGAGTACAATATTTTAAGTATTCAGGCATAATAATATATGCAATTCAGCTTACACAACAACATTAGCGCAGTTCACAATCTTGGGCATTTAGATGGTAAATTTATACTATTGTAAATATTTGCCATTAATTGTGAACGGTTTTTTTTTGTTTAACTTTGCAACACTTATAGCAAACTTCTCGAATGAAAAGACAAGCCATATTCATTAATGTTTTCTTAAATGTTGTCATTTTATATTTAAATAAAACGCATTCAGATATCTTCAAGATAATTTATAGTTTTATTTATTTCGCCCTCTGTCCATTTTTTATTCGGCTTTTCTCTTTAATTCGTTTTTTTATGTTGTACGTCCATTTTTTTGTGACTTTATTTTTCAATATTTTTACTTTTATGATCAGCTGTTCATTTGCTTAAGTATGGCAAATATAAACTACGGTTTTGAGTGTGGCATATTTGCCAAACCGTGGCAAGGGTGATACTAGAGTCTAGTAACTAGACCATTTGCCCAAGATTGTGAACTGCGCTATTGTTTTTATTTTGGTCGCGAAAATTATTATCGTTTGTTAGTTTGTTAGTATTTGTTTGTCGGTGTTGACGTTTCAGTTGTCAAATATCAACAGAGAGTGTTTGGTTAATTGTAATATGCTCACTAAACACACTCATGATATATGAGTATAACAATTTGCGTATTTATTAAGCAATTATTAATTGAAACTTTATATGAAATATTGAGCTCAACATTGACGTTTATTGCGATTTACGCAATAAATTTGCATATCTGAATACCGTATTAAATACTTTTCAAGCATTCCAATTTAATTGTTAAAGAAAATTAAAATTTTCTGGCTTAAATTTCAATTTATTCCAGCGCGTTTGAACGTTATTTTAAACAATACTTTTATGAGTTTAATTAACAAATTAACGCCAGAGAGACTTTTCCCTTTTACTTTTTCATAATTTTTTTATCCGTACAATTTTAAGTATTTAATGATATTGTTTGTAGTAATTTACTACGATTATTATTGCATATCATAAATAACAAAATAATGAGAGGAATATTTTTAATTGGAAAATAAAAATAGAATAAAATAAAAATTAAGCGCGGAAAACAGAAGCCATAGAAAATTTTCTTCTAATAATTGTGGTGTATTAATGTTGGTTTAGTTTATTATTTGTCTCTCTCTCTCACTCTCTCTCTCTCTCTCTCTTTCTAGACCATATTCTAATTTTATTTATAGAATATATTCCATATTGTACAGCGTAAAATGAAAATAAATTCCGCCTCTTAGCTCGTAAAATATACCACAACTGGGAGACATAACTCAACAGGCTAATAAATACAATATGCTGCTACACTACACATCTCCACAGTTTACTATATAAGCAGAGTATTATTGCCAATGCAAAAGAAGTTTAAATAGTTTCGCTAAAATATACAAATATTTACTGCTTCAATAGATATTGAGAGAGAATTGAACTTACATACATACATATACAATTCGTCATTACAACGCTTCAGTTAGGCTTATGACATAGCTTCTCACACTCACATTGTGTTATGTGTGATAGTTTTATACATGAGTGCACTTTAAAGTCGACTTCGAATGACAGATTTTTGAGAGACTTTTCATTGCAATTTTATTTATTCTCAGAGTTTTAGCCACAAATCTGAAGAGAGGAAGTCGCCGACGAAATATTTTTTCAAATTTAGTTTTTGTAGTAGATGTCTGACCCGGGATTTTAACCTTCAACACACTAACTACTAGACATGGAACTTGAATGAGGTGAATTATTCGAAGAAAATACTTTAAATTGAATGCCTAAGATGCACCTTACATTGGCTTACTTAGATACTGAAAAAGCATACGAAGCACAGGCTGGCTATAGCCCGCTGTTTTGTGTTTGGTTGTCAAATAAATGAAAATAAGTCCCTCATCAAACCTTTCGCGAGGCTACTACAGCACAAAACGCTGTAACGTTTAAAGCGCTAACGTGGTTACAGATTCACAGAAGAAGTTGTGCATATATGGCAAACACTTCTCTACGCTACTGCGGTGACGTTACCAATTTCGCCATCAGAGTCATAACAAGGAGAAAGGCAAGTGGCTTCAGTGATTTAAAAGCCAGAAGGCTGCTGGTCCTGATGGTCTGTCCTTTGACTAGTTTAATATGAGTTATTGATCTGGTATGATTAGAAATTGATTGTCCCCTGTTCAATGCTGAAGAGGAAGACCCCAATATATGGCACCAACTATAGGGATTAGACGTGAGGGCATAATTCAAACCCCACGTCAGACATCATAACGAAATATAAAAAAATATTTCTTCCGTGACTTCCTCTCATCAGATTTCTGGCAAAAACTTTGAGGGCTTAAATGAAACTGCCATGAAAAGTTTCTCAAAAAAAAGTTGTTCGGAGTCGACTTAACACTGTACGTTTCTCCACTGATGTATAAAATTCAGAAGTCATTCTAAAAGGATGCTCTGCAAATTACTGCAGCAATCAAATGAATTAATGCCTACCACGTAAATATGTGAGATGGAGGACTTCAATACGATTAAATATAGTTGATGGTACTCCACAATATTACTTAATCAGTGGTTGTTAATCAGATTGAAAAGACAAGTTTATAAGAAATAAAACAATATTTAATATTTATACCTTTGTTTTGGTATAATATTTTATTTATATTTTATGATTTTCTTTGTTTGCTCAGTTAAGATGCAAACTAGAGGTCAAGAATAGTTCTGTTTTTTAGTGGAGAAATTGTTCTCTCTTTTATACTAAATTTTGGTTGATTTGACAATACCAAATCAACCTCTTAAGACTATTTACTTATGATCTATTTTTAATATTAGTTTGTGTGTATAATCTTGGGTGTTCTAATTATAACACATTGACTTAAGATTAATGGTAATACGGTCTTTGCACTTGAGTCGGCATAAACATAAGTGTGTCAACGAAACAACAACAACAATACATAACAGTTAGCGGTACGTTTCTTTGTGCATACAATGCAATGCAGCGCTCAGCAATATTGTTTAGACGGGTTATAGGGTATGGTTAGTATTTAGGGTAAGAGGGGTTAGGGTATATATAAGTAGGACATGCACAAACCTTTCTGGTATGTGTGTTTGTCTATATATTAATAAGAAATATTATTTAAAGTTTTCTGTTTGTGTATTTTCTGTAAACGTTATAATGTATTTTATTTTTATATAAAGGTCACAATTTGTATTATTTGTATATTAGTTCACAATGTTCAAAATAGTTGGGTTTGGATATAAATTCACAGTTTGATTTAAATTAACAATTTTGATTTCACAGAATATATTAAGTCACAATATTATTTTATGATTACAATTTATTTAAAAATTCAAAATATGTATATATGTTCAATAATTTAATTCACACGCGTAAGGACTTGTTGGGTTCTTTGCCCTGTGCCGTCCAATGATCGATAATCAACTCGCGTAGGGATTGTGGATTGTTCTATGATCGTTAAGCAACTGATCGATCAAGGATGTTAAATAATAATTCTGAATCTCTTGCAGAAAGTGTGTATGTTGATGTGTGTGGTGAATGTTGATGTGTGTTGATGATGTTATTGTTATTAGAGGTGTTTGTGTTGTTATATTGGAAGTCAGGGTTGGGGTTGTGTGGACTTGTTCACTCGTGTGAACATCCTCCCGGGCCGGCAACCTGTGAATGAAAATAAATTATTTTTAATTGTTCAAAAACGATGGGTATGGGTAGTAAGTTTTCACTCCAGATGTCGGCGTCTTCCCATGGGTTCAAACATCAATTTTGACCTCTAAATGGGCCATAACTCTCTGTCGGGTGGAACCTGAAGTGATTCTTTGGGTGAGTAATAGTTGTGGATGTTCCAGGTAGCAATTTGGGTAGATAAGGAGTGTATGGGTGAGTAGTGGGTGTTTATTAAGGGTATAAGGGTGAATAAATTTGATCTTTTCAGACCATCATATTCCCCATTCGCATCAAGTTTTATACTCGGGTGGGTTAGTACTCTATTGAGTCTTACATCAATAGATTGTGGGTTTTTTCGCTGCAGAACTATGCTGCCATGTCGAAATTTATCTCTTCGAGTAAATGATGCGTGATCACAAATTCGGTAGATATATGACAATAGAGTAGGGGTAGGGTGAGTGAAGTTCATAGATGGTTTTGGGTATACAATTTTAACTTCCGCTTGAGTTTCGGAGGGTAGATGTGTTGTTGGCCACTTTGTCGGATCTTCCTTCAAACAGGTTGGTTCGTGCCATAACTCGTCATCCTTCAGTCCGTTGGCAATATCGGATGGGTTGCAATAAGAGTCCACGTTTTTCCAGTTGCTGGTTCCTACCGCATCAGAAATTGGGTGTTGGGTTAGCCCCTGCTGGGTAATTACATTGTGTGCCATTTTTGCCAACAACACTGCACCACAAAGTTCAAATTTCGGGGACGAAATGACATCGTTAGGTGCAACTTTCTTCTTAGCGAAGAGTAGGGTTACGGACATAGGTCCGTTTATGGGTATAACTCGTGCGTATAAATTCGCAGAGTATGCTTTTTTAGAAACATCTAAAAAGTCATGAAGCTCAATTCTTGCTGAAGTTGAAAAATGTATCCATCTATCAACTCGAATATTGTCATTATCATAAAACCATTTAATAAGGGTGAGTGGGTTAAGTGAGTAAAAAAGTTTAGCGATGGTGTAGGCTGGTTTTCTCTCTATCTTGGGGGCCTCAAAGAAAAGATTGTCCTCCTTTGAACTGCACCGAATGCCTAAGGTTTCACGGTTTTCCGATTCTGGAAGGGTGGGTAAGGCCGCATTGAGTTGGTGATCCTTGGGTAAATCATTTAAAGGAGCTTGGGTATTTGGTGTCCATTTTCGTAGAGGAAAACCAGCCGATTCAAGAGCGATTTCAGCTCTTTGAGCAGTGTGAACATCAGCAAGTACATCATCGGCATTGATACTATCTCTTAAAATTTGAGATGCAATTGGGTGGGTATCTTGCATATCGCAAGGGGGTATGTTAAATCCAACTGAGTGGGTGGGTTGTGTGGGTTCGGGTTGGGTTGGGGTAGATTTCTTGGGGTGGGTCAAGTTTTCTATGGCCTCATCTATGGAAATCATAGTTGACCTATAGAATTTTTGGGCCGATCTCACATTTCTGGAGAGGCCATTGAAATTTATCAAATTGGCAATTTCAGTATCATTGAGTTGTGGCGACTCTCGGATCCGTTTAAATTTCCTGTCAATATTCGACCACAACTCTTCCAATTCATTCCTCATGAACCTCAATGCGGGTAGTGATTGAGAATTCACTGGACTATCCTTATAGTCCTCCTCAAAGGCACATAAATCCTGTTGGATATAACGCATTATATCAGTGGCCAAAATTTTCAAATCCGACATTTTTATTTTATAATTTTATACACAGAGGGTTGGATAAATTGAGTAATTTTCAACAATAAATCGATTTACTGTGATTAAATTTGGTTTAAAAAATATTTATTTCGAATTTGAAATAAATCTAATTTGCAGACAAAGTGCCTATTGGGTATCTTTTGTGTTTTTGTTGGACTACACAAAGAGATAGGCAATATTTGTTACTCACACAATTTGGGAAATATTATCAAAAAATGGGTAAGTATTGGGTGGGTGGGTTTAATGGGATAATATTCCCTATTGTGTGTTTTTAACAAATTTAAAAAAATCAATATAAAATTATACGAGATTTTATAAAAAAATGTAAATTGAAATTCTTCAACTTACCTTGTCTGCTGAGGGTAGGGTACAAACCAAATTTTTTCAATTCCTCTTTGTGTGATGTTTGTTGTGTTGTGTTTAATGTTAATAATGTTAATTTGTTAGTAGTCACTTATATTTGTAATTGTTTTTGGTTTATTGTTAGTGACCAGTAATGCAATGTAATTGTTTGTGCACTTGATATTTTTGAATTTTTTAATTTTTGTCACTATGTATATTTTGTTGCTATTTTTTGTGAACTGGGTTGAACTTTTTATTTTTGTGTTCCTTTAATTTTGATTTTGTTTATGTATTGTTTCAAAAATGTACAATATTTGTTTCTTTATGTAATATGTATTTTGTTTCTATTTTTTATGAACTTTTGTGAACTTTAGTAATTTCTTTTTTAATTTATATTTGTTTTTAACTTTTTACTGTTTTACTGTTCTATGTAATTTGACTATATTTTTGTACTTTTAATATGGTGACAATTTTAACTATGTGATGTATTATTATTTTTGATTTTGAAGTGTTCTTATTTTTACTGTTTTATATGTGTGTTGTTTTTGTTAATGCACTCCTTCATTTAATGTGACCTTCTGTGATTATTGTTTGTGTACTATGTGGTCTGTCTGTCTAATAAGTAGTTACAAGGTAAAATAGCCTTATTTATAGATAGAGACGCCCCCAACAGCCACTGTTCACAACCAACCCCCCCCAGGTCCCAGGTCAGACAAAACGGAAACAAAAACCATAACGGCGTAATTTAAAAAATAAAAAAAAATAAAAAAAAAAAAAAACTACGGTTGTGACAACAAGTGTGTGCGATAAAAAACTCTTAAACTCGTAATAGAAAATTAGTGCTAAACCTTAACCTATTTCTAAATTTAAAATACAAAAAAAAAACCTTGAAATTATCCATATACAAATCTTAACCTAGTGATAAAGAATCTTTAAATTAATTATAAAACAAAGGAATTAAAACATTATCAAACTTCAAACTAGTGATAAAATTTCTCCTATTTCTCAATTTTAAAATACTACAAAATTTTGAATTTAAATATATTTACTCTATTTCTAAAATTTTAAAACAGTATATAAAAAATCTGAACTTATGTATATATCCTTAAACCTAATTTAAAAATAAGAAAACTTGTTCATGGAAAAGAAATCTGAAAATAAACCACCTAAACTAAAAAATACTCACCTATATGACCTTGTCATTTTAAACGGTAAATAAAACCTATTTACTTTATATATATATATATATATATATATATATATATATATATATATATATCTATAATTATCAACTCCGTTAAAACGTTGTTATTTAATATCTGTTTTGTTTACTCAAAACAGTTGACCGCATGTTGTTTCGGCAATGTTAACTATAAGAGTCACACTATGCTACACCTCCCTTTTTAATAAGAATGTTCATATAACATTTTTGTTCTATGGACATTCTCTCGTAAATTACTAAGCGCAAGTTTCGTATTTTACAAAGACATTATTTTTAAAATTTTTTTTTGTTATTATTATTTATTACAATATTAAAAATAATAAGTAATTTTGTGTACTTATACTATGATTATATGTATATTTCATCCATGGATACTTATATAAAATCCGCGCATATTTCAACTTATTGGGTATTATTTAGTGTTGTATAACTTAAGTCTATTTTTATGTACTATTTGTTCTTTATTGGTTTTCTTATCGACTATTGTTACATTATTTCTTAAATCTATTTTCTTAATTTTATATGGCTCTTTATATGCCGTTTCTAACTTATGTCCTGCATCATTTCTGAGTAAGACTAAGTCTCCTATTTTAAAATTACAATCTAATGCTGTCTTATCGTAATTAGCTTTCTGTTTAAATTTATTTGTATCTAATAATTTTTTAGCTCTATCTATTGCTACTTCTAACCTAAATTTAGTTTCTCTAGCATAATTATCTACATTATAAAGTGGTGCAATTCTATCTACTTCGCTAAACTGTCTAAAGTTGTTTGGAATTTTTCCAAAAACTAATTCATATGGACAATAGTCATGTACCGTTGATGGTGTAGTATTAAAACAGTACGTGAAATATTTTAGCCATTCATCCCAGTCATCTTTATCTACTGATATATAGTTTCGTACGTATTCATTAAAAGTTCTGTGACTTCTTTCTATCGTACCCAAAGTCTGGTGATGATGTGCTGTCGATGTTAGTTTATCTATTTTCAATAGGTTGCATAGTTCCGTCAATATTGAGTTTTTGTATTCCGTGCCCATATCCGAAATGAACGTCTTCATTGGACCGTATATAAGCACAAAATTTTCAAATATCGCTTTTGCGATTGTTTTAGCCGATTTATCTTTTATTGGTATTGTTACTAACTATTTAGTTAAATCACATATCATTGTGACTGCATATTCGTTTCCGTAAATTGATCTTGGAAATGGTCCAATAGTATCCACATACACCGTATCAAAGGCCTTATCTGGTGTTTCAGTTATGGTCATTGGACTTTTAATATGCTTTTCCGTTTTAGCTAGTTGACATTTATGGCAAGTTTTTACATACCTTGCTATGTCTTTTGTCATATTCTTCCTGATTTTCTCAGTGGTTCTGTATATCCCACAATGTCCTCCTTCTATGGGATCATCATGGTATTTCAGCATTATCTCATGAATTGCCTTAGCATTCATATTATCAATTTGAGTTACTTCGTTTAATAGCGCTATCTTAATTTTACTCAATCTTTTATTGCCCATATTTTTAAATTCACTTATTGAGACAAATTCGAAAATTTTCTCATGAGGTGAAATTTGTATTTTATTGATATTAAGTTTACAGGCTATTCGTTCTAGCCTAGAGAATAATTGCCCTAAGTCAATACTCTCTTTAGTAAACAAATCATCTATCTTTATGCTAGCATATAAGGATTTTCCCTTTTTGATATAACATCTGTTGGGTAAAATCTTTAGTTTATAATATCTTTTGACGTCCATATTATTCAAAGGTATGTATACCTTGGGCTCATTATTTTTATTGGTATTTTGCTGATTTACTACTGGGTTACTGGTTTTCTTTCCTTCAGTCATCGATCTTGTCGTGACTCTTACAACGGATGAAACCTTTTTGTTCATATCTTTCAAGTCATTTATTGTAATACGCGACAGTGCGTCGGCAACATAATTATCTTTTCCTCTGAGATATTCTACTGTGAAATCATATTCCTCCAGATCGAGTCTTATTCTCATAAGTTTAGAGCTTGGA
The DNA here is from genome assembly GCA_927399465.1 of Sarcophaga caerulescens. Classification (NCBI taxonomy): domain Eukaryota; kingdom Metazoa; phylum Arthropoda; class Insecta; order Diptera; family Sarcophagidae; genus Sarcophaga; species Sarcophaga caerulescens. Next base: position 66,684,797 of record OV656868.1, read on the forward strand.
TTTTTCATCGAAAATAGGTATGAAAGTGGCCTGTGGTCGGTTCTGACCAAAAAATGCTTTCCATATATGTATGGCCTGAAGTGTGTGATAGCCCAGTGTATGGCAGTTAATTCCTGTTCAATGGTCGATTTGTTGCTTTCGCCTTTAGTGAAGGTTTTAGATGCATAGGCCATAGGTAGATGTCTACCTTCATGTTCTTGTGTTAAAACAGCACCGCAAGCATGTTTACTTGCATCCGTTGTTATGCAAAATTCCTTCGTAAAGTCTGGGTACTGAAGTAATGTTAGGCTCATTAATGCCTTCTTTAGGTATTTAAACGCGTATTCACAATCTTTTGTCCACTCAAATGGTACTCCTTTCTTGGATAGTTTTGTAAGATGTCTAGAATATTCAGAGAAGTTTTTAATAAATCTTCGGTAATAGTTACAAAACGCGACAAATCTTCGAGCGCTATCAGCGTCTGTAGGCGTCGGGTAATTTTCGATCACCAAATATTTACTATCATCTGGTAATATTCCCTCATCCGTACATTTGTGGCCAAGGTGTAACCTATCTTGGCCACTCTTTCATAAAGAATGAACATTTTTGAGGGTGTAATTTAAGATTGTGTTTACGGCACAGGTCGAATACGTCCTTCAAATTTGAAAGCATATGTTTTTCAGAACATCCCAATACAACCAAGTCATCCATATACAGGAATGCTTGATTCGGCTTCAGACCACTGAAGGCTAATGTCATCATTCTTTGAAAAGAATTTGGTGCTATTTTTAAGCCATATGGTAATCTAGTAAATCTGTACGAACCATTGTTTGTTGAAAATGACGTCAAGTCTCTAGAGTTCTTTTCCAAACCAATTTGGTGAAACCCGGACATTAAGTCCAAACAGGAAAAATATTTTGCTCTAATGGGAATTTATCTGATATTAGTTTCTTATTTATCTGCCTATAATCTATCACCAAACGCCACCTTTTATCGTCTGATCCGGGAAGTGATTTCTTTGGTACTAACAGAATTGGACTATTGTATTCCGAAAATAATGGCTCAATTATCTTGTCATCTATTAGTTTTTTAACCTGTCTGTTTACTTCTTCCTTATGAGATTCTGGTATACGATAATTTTTAATGTAAACTGGTTGATCATCCTTTACTCTCAGTTTTTGTTCATAGAAATTGTTGGTAGTAATTGTTTCACTCTCCAAACCAAAAATGTCAGTGTATTCTAAACAAAGCTCAGCTAAAATTGTTTTAAATTGTTCGGGGAAGTTTTTCTTTAAAAGATTAAGAACTTCTGATTTTCTTTGGCTATTTTTGTGTGGTTTTTGTTTTACTATTTCATAGTCAGACATTTTCTCTGTTTTTATGTTATTCCGTTTAATTGTTACTATTTGATGTGTGGTATTTAAAAGGCGAACCAATGCGTTATTGGTTTTTACTAATGTATTTGGTACAAAGACACCTGGTACGATTTCTTGATTTGGTATTAGTATTTCGTCTTCAAGCTCCGAAAACTTGATTTGACGAATCACTTCAGACCTTGGTGGTAGTGTTATTCCACTGCAGTCTTTTGTAAGTGGTATTTCTATTACATGTGTCAGATTGGGTGGTCGTAGTACGAGGTAATCATAGTCTTCATTGAAATCCAATATACATTTATATTTCTTAAAGAAGTCCATTCCAAGGATACCGTCACAAGGTATTGAAAAATTATTTTGTACTACCTGAAAATCATGTGGTATCAGGAATCCCTTAAATCTTAGGTCGATGAAGACATTACCTATAGAACGAATTTTACCCTGTCCTATTCCATTCAATGTAGTTGTTCTATTTTTGTTGATCTGTGTTCGTTTGAAATACCTAGTTTTTATAACTGAAATGTCTGCTCCCGTATCTACCAACAATGTTACTATGTTACTTGTGTTGTTAATTTTTATGTTGACAAAAAAACTTAAACTGAGGTTCAGGTTGTATATGTGGTTATTATTATTATGTATCTCAGAGGGCTCTAGCAGTTTTCCGAATCGTTTTCATGTGATTCAGCTGCTCTGACGTAGTTTCCTCTACGTTTGTGGTTCTGACTTTGACGGTTTCTGCTATACGTGGGCCGTTGTTGGGGTCTGCCGTTGTTAACATTATTACTATTATTGCGTGGATAGTTATATCTTCCACGATTTTGTCTGTAGTTATTACTTCGGTTAAACTTCTGCCCGAAATATAATACGGCATTTTGTTGTCCTGTTGCTTCAGTGCAACTATTTATGAATTTGCCAATGGCCTCATTCATGTTAGTGAATTGGCCTGCTTCCATGATAAGTTTGACTTTATCAATGGTACAATTTTTGGTAAGTGCCTTTACGGCAACCTGTGTGGAATATTTGTTTGCTAGCTCACACGGTAAGCCATCTGATATGTAGGCGTTTTCCAATGACCTTGTTAAATGTTCTATTTCACTGCAATAGATATTTGCAGTTTTATTATTCTGTCGTGTATTCATTATTTTGGCTGTCAATACCTCGACCGACTCGCCCTTTACCGCGTTTTCTAGTCTACTTGTTATCTCAGAAATAGTTTGCTCGTTGCTAATTAAGTTTCTTGCGCCTCCTTTTAACTTCGTCTTTATCAAGGATATTGCAATAGACTCGTGGTTACCTTTGATGGATTCTAGTAACTGTAATGAGTCTATGAAGGAGCGTAAATTTTCCGGTTTTCCATCAAATTCTATGATTAGCTTTGAAGCTGTGCTCAGGAAATCAACGACTGTTTGTGCCATTTCTGTAATTTTTATTTCACCCGGAGATTCTACAGGTATTCTAATAGTCTCTAGTTTTTCGGTTTCCACAGAGTATTCTACTTGCTCGTGGAGTGTATCTGGTAATTTTACCTTTCTTTGACGATATAATGAGAATTTTAGTCTTGATGTCTAAGAAAAAGCTTTCAGCAGCTGTCTTTTGCGGTATTGTTAATCTGTTATAGTTTGTATTTAGTAGAACCCTTACTTGTTCTAACCTATTACATAAAATCCTAATGTGTTTTACTATTGTTTCCTCTTTTGTACTTCTATCTATATGTAAACATTTATAAAACTTGTCGAACTCTTCCTTAATCAGTCTTGCTTTCTGTAATATTTTCTGCCAGTCCATAGAAAAATTGTTTTTAAAATTTATCTAAGTCATTAGCTCTGCTTAGATATTTCTTCTTAAGTTTTTTATTGTGTAGAGTGTAAATGTGCACTGCAAAATTCAAGGTAATCACTACTGTAAGTATTATTACACAACACTCAATTAATTTTGAGTTAATCTGCCCTTCTTTTATTTCTATTTCGTTAACAACGTTAGCATTAGGGTTCTCTATTTTTGAATGAGATCTTCCCATTTTTCCTTGTCATATATTTTACTATTACTATTACACTGTTTGTTCTTAAACTATTTTCCTGCCTGCCTCAAAGCTCTAATTGATTCCTTCTTAGTATTTTAAACAGTAATGGTCTAATTTAAATTTCTACATACATATGTTATACTGATTTTACATTTTATTAATTTTTTTTTTATATATATATATATATATGTGTGTCTTATATTTATATTTATTTTTATTATTATTTATATTATTATTTTTTTTTTTTTTTTGTTATTTTTCCAAGAGCGATTTTCGCTTTCTGGCCTACGGGTGCATAACGAGATGCTCCACTTTTTTTTATATATATATATTTTATATGATATTATGAATTACCCGTTCGTTGCTTGATGAGATGGTTAATTTCATCAATTTTGGCCCAGAGTCTTGTCGCCTGGTCCCATGGTGGTGGTGTCTTACTGTTGAGGGTCCTTAATAAAATGGCTTTTTTCCTTCTCAGCCTTACCACGTAGCCGCCTCTCTTCTTCTTTATGGTCACCAGTGGTATTTTGATTTTCTCCTCTTCCTTCTTTTGTTGGCCCGTTCTGCTTCTATATTCTTCTATCGTGATAGGTTTTGGCCCTTCCGCCATTTGTTTGGGCTCCACTGTTTTTGGCTGAACAGTACCTTCCTTCTCGCAGCTGGTGGATCGTTTTGGCTGATCCACCAGGACAAAAATAATTTATTTGTATTATATTATGCTCATCTAGAGGAGCGTTAGTATTTTATTTTTATTTATATGCTCATCTAAGGAGCACTGGCAGGATCGCCATATAAGAAATAAAACAATATTTAATATTTATACCTTTTGTTTTGGTATAATATTTTATTTATATTTTATGATTTTCTTTGTTTGCTCAGTTAAGATGCAAGCTAGAGGTCAAGAATAGTTCTGTTTTTTAGTGGAGAAATTGTTCTCTCTTTTATACTAAATTTTGGTTGATTTGACAATACCAAATCAACCTCTTAAGACTATTTACTTATGATCTATTTTTAATATTAGTTTGTGTGTATAATCTTGGGTGTTCTAATTATAACACATTGACTTAAGATTAATGGTAATACGGTCTTTGCACTTGAGTCGGCATAAACATAAGTGTGTCAACGAAACAACAACAACAATACATAACAGTTAGCGGTACGTTTCTTTGTGCATACAATGCAATGCAGCGCTCAGCAATATTGTTATTTAATATCTGTTTTGTTTACTCAAAACAGTTGACCGCATGTTGTTTCGGCAATGTTAACTATAAGAGTCACACTATGCTACAAGTTAATGCTTTTCAACGACTGTAAGAGAGCAGTGAATTGGCTTGAAGAAAACAAAATATAAGTGGTGTGAGAAGCTACGTCGTAATCCTGACTGAAGGTTTGTAATGACCAGTTGTGTATGTATAGGGATGTAAACACTCTCTCCATTAGGTTCTTACGAACATATTGTGTATACAACTAAAGCAAATTGCCACGTCACTAATTCAACCTTCTCAGTACGGCTTCTGCGATATGATATTCTCATGACCAATTTCTATTTGAAAGGAGCAATAACTTCTACTTGGAAAAAAGAAAATAAAAGATATGCCTTTATAAATAAATTTTCATCAGAAATCTATTGCATACAGTACCAATAGAAAGGACCTTGTCTGCTACATAGCAGCCAAGTAAATCAATTCCATTTAACTCTTCAGAAATTCTTAAGAAAATCAAAGAGAATAAAAACATAATTTTTCGTTTTACATATGTTTCATTTTCATAAAATACCATTAAATTTTATTTTTTATTTCCAAATTTGTTGTTGTTTTTTTTATTAAGTTAATAACCTTTTTCTTATTAAAGTTTTCTTATTGATGTTTACAACAATAGCAACGAAGTAATGCAACAGAAACAATAAAGTTATCCCTGAGGCCAAAAACATCTTTAAGTGCTGCTTCCGCCATTTACCACCCCCCAAAATATGTTTAATAAACTTTCTAGATCAGGGCAATAAATACATAGGAACTATAAATTGTTTTACAATTCAATAAAACGAAAATAAGAGTAAAAACGATTACTTTTTGGTTCTCATTTCATGCCCTACAACCCAATATACTTGGAAGTGGTGTAACGTTTGTAACATTAAGAATTGGTATCTGCACCCTAGGTTACCTAAAGGATAAGAGCCTACTTAGGGCACAGGTGAAGTCCGTTAGTGATGCTATAAATCAATATCCAATCCTGGATAAAACCGACCCTATAGGAAGCTATCTACGTACCAAAAGAAATGTCGCTATTGCAGTCATCTTTATTTTGTACAGTTCCGTCAAAGCTGACCAAAAACAAAAGTTCAAATAACTGAACATTGGCACATGGAAGATAGTCTCCTCTTTTGCTTTATATCCACAGCTCCTTCAAAAATCGTTCGAAGGAATACAAAGCCTACAAAAGAATGCAAAGGTCAATAGCCTGTAAGAATGATTAAGGAATAGAAAACATTTAGTCTCTCTTCAGATCAGTCCAAAAAAGCCTAACAATATTGCAAATATTCTATTGCTCCCAACGAAGTTCAGCCTCCTTGTAAGACGATCGGAAAATACACAGTTTAACCGAGGTAATCAAAACACCTATTCTGTATAATATGTCGGAAATTTTGAGCTCCGTATCAACCTCGGGCCAGTTCGTCAGCAATGCAATTTTTGCTCATATCATTATGTTATGGAATCCATATTATAATAACTCCCGAAAATTCTCTGAGAAATCCTCGTTCTGACATCGAGGTTTCGTTCCTATTAAATCAGGAGATTTTTAATGATAATCCTATCACCAAACAAGAATTGCACAGCTTTATATATGGCCATAAGCTTCGTCTGGAAAACACTGCAAAGATCAGGCTGCCTATACAAAGGTCTAATGTCAGAACTCCTAAAATATAAACCACAAGTTACTTTGTAAAGCATTGGTTACCAGATTATCTAATTTTGCCCAAAAAAAAGTTGGTTATCGCCGACCAATAGTGCTTGACGTTGACATTGCTAGCCAGGTCAATGTTGTTCACAAAGAAATAAGGACCAGTGACGGTCCCAGTACCAAATTTATAAGAAACAGTGACTTTTTTGGGAAGCATTCGATGTCGTCCCAAGTTCAACAGTTTTGTTTAGCATCATAGCTGAGGATCATTTTGGGATAAAAATAAGGATCAGTTAGCAACTGATCCAAAGTCCATTCAGCGAGCAAACCTATTTGTCTGTGGTCCTTTATCTTCAGTACCTGATCAGTTCAATTTGTAAGGGTACAACCCCAAGGCACGTATCAAAATTCGCCAAGCTGTGGTCAATTCTCTTGCAAAATCTCACGTGTAGCAGGAATTGTTTTGGCAGATCTAACTTTTCGTAGGCGTAGGTGTTGCTCGTTCGTATACTGTACCATCACACAGCCCTGCATGGGTCAGGTTTTCAGAAAAAGGGGGTTGAAACCCCTAAAAATAGCGTTTTTGGCTATTTTTGAAAAATTGTAGAGCTATACACTGACGTGCTAGAATCATCGCTATTGTCAGAAATTAACAATTGATCTTTGCTCTTTAAAATGAGCCCAAAGTCCATGTAATTGATTGCATGCACCCTTAAAGTAGGGGGTGGCTTTATGTCAAGGGGTGCAAGAGAAAAGGAAACACATTACGGAGGTCCTTAAAAATTAATCAGACTTACTTGAAAATTTTTACTCGGGGGTTTTTGGTGTCGCTGATTACAGATCTTCATTCAGATTTTCAAAATGTCGGATCCAATATGACGGTCGAGGTTTATAAAAATTAATCAGATTTATTTCAAAATTATTATAAACCTCGACCGCCATATTCTCGAAAACCTGACGTGATGAAAAGTTTTTAAACCCAGATTCGTGTTCAGCGCACAAAATGCCTTCGGAAACACCTGGATCCATCTCATTTGCACAAAAAAGTCCAAATTTGCAGGGCTGTGTTATCAATTACATCGCAATTAGTATTCTCGGTATTACTATACTCACCATAAAAGTAAAACGTAAAATGGTCAAAGTGCCCGGTACGTTGGTCAAACTGCACATCCATTATGCGAAAACAAGTTTATTATTTGCACGTGTTGTTAAATGCTTTATTCGGCCATGACGGCTTAGCGAAATAAATTGAATAAATTACTCATTTGATAGTTGTAGCTTCAACAAGGTGGCCGTTATCAACTGTCAAAGTTCGGAGGCCGCTGTTGGAAGATGCGCAATATAGGCCAACCATTGAATTTATTCAGGATTTATTAAGAGGTCTACATTGGAAGGCTACGAAAAAGTCCATTTAATACTTATGAAAACAATCTCAAGTCCTGATTGTTTGTGTAGAGTGCAATTACAGTTACAGAGGAATTCAGACAAGTAGTAACCATCGTAAAAAATATCTTAAACGACTCTTTGGTGGCCAAACTTGTGTGGTTTATTTAATAAAATTTAACTCAGTTTGCGTGTACAAACATATAAGAATTACGTACATTCAGACATAAATTCTAGCCTGTACTTACTCATACATCCAAATTATTTACAAGTAAATACACTGTAAACATAGCCATCGTATACTCGTATATGAAAAGTAAAATCACTCGTAAATGTAATTGAATATGTATTCGCTGGTTTTTTTTTTTGTGTTTTCATCTTCCTTTTATTTCCACAGCAGGAGGCAAGTGAATACAAATGAAGTTTTTGTTAAGCTAAGTTGTTTATGTGCCTTAAATTAAATTTTCATTACTATTTAGTGGCTCTCAACTGTAGTTAAAGTTGATTTTGTTTTAAATTTGATTTATGTTTAGTTTTCTGTTTTGTATGAGTTTTAAACTTTCCTTCTACACTGATTCTTTCTTCTAAGAAAATCAAAGAAAATTAAAATCAAAGCTATAGATACGTAAACTGTAAAATAAAAAACCGACAATTGTTATATTTTTTAAAATTCATTTGAATTCGCAAGGAAGGTGATGCCCTTGATGAAATTCACAAAGAATTTCGTCCATTTTATGGGCAAAATAATCAGTCTAGTGAGCAAGCAATTTGTGCAGTTATTGATCGTGTTTGCACTAATTTTACTCTTTCCGATTCGAAAGCATTAATAATGTAAAGAAATATGCGCACCTAAGAGTATATTATTGATGGATCGCTAAGTGTTGAAAAAGACGTCGAATTTTGAATTCATCGTCGTATTCAAATTGTTGATCTTTGTCCTTCGACTACGTGGTGATGCTGATGTATGAGTGTGATAATGATGTATGAATGGGATAGTGATACATATGTATATAAGTATGATGATGATGTATGAGTATGGTGATGAAGTATGATTATAATAATGATGTATGAGTGCACTGAAGATGTATGAGTGTGATCATAATGTGTGAGTGCATGTTGATGTATGAGTATCATGGTCATGTATGAGAGTGCTGATGATGTAGTAGAAATAATAAAATTGTCCAATTAATCATATTATTACGTTTTTAGATTTTTAAAAACGTTTAAAATATGAGTTCGTTGATTGTAAACAACAACACTTGTTCGTTAGATCTGTATAGCAGCGATCTTCAAACCACGACAGTTCTTTTCATTCGCAACGCGTCTTCACAACAAGACTGACTGAGTTCTTACTACTCGTCGTCTGCTTTGTCTTGGCTTTTTATAGGCCTACGTAAACAGTTGAAGTGGAATGTTCGTGTTTTCGCTTTCTCGAGAACTCTATCACGACTTCTTTGTTGTTTGTGTATTTTGTTCACACTGCTTGTTGTTGCGTTCGCTTAGTTGCCTATCTCCTTTTCTCATACTGATGTTGTTGCTTTACTTGTAACAAGTTCGATGTATTTGCAAGTGTAGCTTTTCTTTATCGTTTTAATATTAAACGAATTACACTGTTTCCATTTTCGTCACAATATTTTGTTCTACACGTGACGTGTGATTAAAATGTTTGACTACAAAGTGAAGAAATCCGCAATAAAACATCGAAAAAGGTGGCTTTCAAATTTTAAAAATGAAAAGGTTTGTGTATGAGGTTTGAATCCGGCCTGTCATTTATTTTGTTGCTAGAAATGGACTGCGTTTATTTGATCCCTCAATAGTGATAAAGAAATAATGCATAAAAGTAAAGTTAATTTTCCGCTTTTGTTGTACCAAACACCGGCGATGACCATCATGTTTTCAAAGCTCCCAAGGGTAAAAATTTATTGGCTTTATAAACACGTACATAAATCGGAGTTATTGTTTTCAATACAAAAAGCCACACTTTGGTTATATTATGGGCCTTTGTAAAGTGTTCTGTGGTTTGATTGGAATGTTTTTAAAACAAAGAATTTTAGATGATGCAAGTTTGTATTGTTTTTGAAAACATTTTCGTTTAAATATTTAAAACGACCATGCATTGTAATAATTCTTTTTTGCAATAAAAGCTGGCATTTTCAAACAATTTTTTTAAGGTTACATTTACCCATAAAACAATTTAAACTGATGGTTTTTTATGTCCTATTTCTTTTCTTAATCCAAATCGTATTTCACAACAGAATAAATAATGAAATTTCAAAGGAGAAAGCAAGTATTTTATGGTTTTCAGTATTCCCAACAGATTAATTTCTTTCTATACTTTATTGCAAATCATAAACAAAAAGTTTTTCCCAAACTTTTCATTTTGTTTTCCAATTTTCGTATTCCGGTATCAAGTGAAATTCTTTCTCTTTTTGTTTTATTTTCTTTTCACCTTCAAATTTTCTTGTTGATTTTATTACCCAAAATGGCATAAAAACCGAAAAAAGCAAATAAAATAGAAAATGGAAACCAAAATAAAATCCAATGCAGTTAATTTTTAGAAAAGGGTGTCGAATGTTGTAAAGAAGAAGTTTAATTTCTTGAATTTCTCATCAATAAAAAGGAAAATGAAACGAAAAAATAAATAAAATTTTAAATAGAATCTCAGTATTTTATGTGTTGCCTGGATTATTCAACGCCCGTTCTTGTATTTTTTTTTTTTATTAATATCAACTTTATTTTTTGTGGCCAAATCTTTATTTATAAAAACAGTTCTAAAGCCGTTGTAAAATTGAGTACAAACCATTGAACACCAGACACCGCTTAAAAATTATGGAAATTTTCTTAAAATGCTCAAAGAATTTCGTCCATTTTATGTTCCAAACAGTCGGTCTAGTGAGCGAGTAATTCGTGTAATTATTGTACGCTTTCAAACCAATTTTACACGTTTCGATTGACAACCATCAACAAGATAGAACTTCAACTAAGAGAATATTGGTGATGGATCGCTAAGTGCTGAAGAAGACGTCGAAATGTCGATTCGTTGTCGAACTTAAGGTTTTTATCCTTCGACCACTTCGTGATGATGTATGAGTGCGAGCATCATGTATGAAAGTGGTAAGGATGCCTTAGAGTGATGATGATGTATGAGTGTGATACTGATGTATGAGTAAAATGATGGTGTCTTAGAGTGATCATGATGTATGAGTGTGATGATTATGTAAAAGTATGGTGTGCTGATGATGTGTAAGCGTGATTTGTGAGCATGTTGATAATGTAAGAGTATAATGATGATATATGAGTATGATATATGACTATGATGATGATGTATGAGAGCTATGATGGTTTACGAGTGTGATAATGATGTAAGAGTATGATGTGAGTATAATGGTGATGTATGAATGTGCTAAAGATGTATATGTAAGATGATGATGTATGAGTATGATGATGATGTATGACAATGATGCCGATGTATGAGTATGAAGGTGGGGTATGAGGATGATGATTATGTACGAGAGTATGATGATTGTGTATGAGTATGGTGATGAGGTATGAGTATAAGGATGATGTATAAGTGTTATGTGCCTCTAAAATGCAGCTCGTACAAGAATTGAAGCTTAATTCCATACATACATACATAATTGGTCATTACAACCCTTCAGTCAGGATTATGTACCTAGTTTCTAGCTAAATTACCACCAAATTTTTGCTGATTGGCATTTTTTAAACTGGTCGATGATGAGCATTTTTGCCATTAATTTGAGAGATACTAAAACTTTTAAAGAGTCATCCATTGAGATTATTTATCTGCGTGTGAGACGTGTGCGTGTGTAGTCGCCGTAGTCTAGTAGGTAGTGTGTCGTCTTATTAGACGTAATGATACTTTTTATGAAAAAAGTATTTCTTCGGCGACTGCATCTCAGCAGATTTCTGGCAAAAACTTTGAGAGTAAATTAAATTGCCCTGAAGAGCTTCTCAAAAATCTGTCGTTCGTTTAAACTGTAGGTCCCGCCACTCATGTATAAAATTAACGCACACAACATAAGTGGTGTGAGAGTGGCTAGGTCGTAATCCTGACTGAATGGTTGTAATGACCAATTATGTATGTATGTATGTGTGTGCAAGAGACATCATTGGTTCTTATTTTTTAAAAATATGCTGCGGTGAACGAGGAAACTTTCGAACGATTCTAGCCTAAGTTTTTTTTCTATAAATTAATCTGCTGAACATTAAGGGCATTTGGTTCAACCAGACGCCGAAACTCGCCGTACAGCGGGCATATGAATGAATCTGTTGTTGTGATTCTTGTTTACGCGACTTAAGGCTGTTGGTGTATTTTTTATGAGGCTTTGTTTGATTATTAGTTTATGCCGAAAAATCACTAACTCTTAAAGCATTGCAAACCATTATTCTAGGTAGCATAACACTATATGAACATATGAAAACTGTAAAGCGTTAGGTGGAGATAGCATTCAATTTTTATTTTCAAAACACATTTGAGCCATTAAAAGAATTTCGTTAAAATTGTATTTCAAATCACCATCATCATGGACAAAAACTATTCGCAATTATGTGACGGCGTTGAAAACTCATACAATTTTTATTTCAAAACCAAAAACAGTATTAAATAAAATGAATGGAATTATAATTACAGACTTAGCATGTTTTGTTTTGTTGGTTTTAATTTAATTTTGTGTTAAATAATATAGGGAATTGATTATTTTAATTGCAATGTGATTTAAAAAACATATTTATTTTTTTTTGTAAATTTTGTGTTGGTCGTACAGAATATGTTTAATTGATACTCGTTATCCATATGTAATGCAGTATATAGTGCTGCATATTTTTTGGTGTGTAATTAAAGGAAAAAATCATGCATATTTTTGGGCAGGTAATTATAACATGATAAACATAATGTTCTGGTTTTTTTCACAATATTAAATAATTTTCTTTAATACATATGGGAAATAATTATTTAATTAAATTATAATAACCAAAAATGCATTGTATTTAATATCAGGCGAAGGTAAAGTGCCTAAAATCGACATTTCATTTCAGAGCCTATAATCAAGCATTTGCAAATGGAGATTGAAAAACAATTTTTATAATTAAATCGTAATGCAAAGTTACAAGGGTGGCATTATTATAATTTTTGAGAAAAATAATTAAAAAGAAACAAAATTCTATTTTATACCGCGTTTAATCGATCATAACAACCCATTAGTCTGGATGACAACCTAGGTTCTCGAAACACTCATGTTATGTGTGTTAATTTTATCTAGGAGTGGAAACAATCTACTGTCGACTTCGAACGACAGATTTTTGAGAAACTTTTCATGGAAATTTTATTTACTTTCAGAGTTATTGGCAGAAATCTGCTGAGAGTAAGTCGCCGTTGTATTTCGTATTGTTGGAGATGCCTGTATCGGGGTTTGACGCGAGACCCCACGTCTAGTAAGCCAACATACTCCCTACTAGACTACGGGGACTTCAGTGTAAAGTATTCTCTTGAAAATTAATTCGTTCTGCAGTTTATGTTTGAATACCCGAACCAGATTCTGCTACTGTATGGACAAATCCCCGATAGGTTTTAGGGGCAAAATTGACAAGACAACATGAAAGTAGTGGTTTTCCTTCTAGCTACAGAGTCTTTTATTAAACGCTTCCTTTCTTTAAATTGAAATAAAACAAAGCGTGAGTGTGTTCTATTATCGAAAAACTTTATACGTTTGAGAGACCTATTGATGCCATTAAGTGTGGAATATAACATCGCTCAAATGTTTGCTAAGACTCCTTTAAGTGTAATGTATTTGAAATGTTCAATATTCAATGACTCTGGCGTATAAATTAGTCGAAATTGTACCGACGATATTGGTTATGTTGCCTTTGAGGACCGCTGTGGCATGTGGTTTATTCCTATACACCTACGACTTATGAAAACTTCACAAGAAAAACGCTAACGAGGTCAAATGGCATAATCTAGATCTCCAGTTCACATCACCTGCACGTGGGATGACCGACATGGTCATCAACTCACTTGTGTAGAATATACAAAGTGACATAAGCTGTATGATACGTAGCGCAGTTAGTGTGCAAATCGTCAAATTAAGACAAAAAAGTTGTTAATCATCAGCCAATAGTGCTCTCTACTAACAGTGTTGATCTGGCCATCGTCTTTTTCCAAGAAATATGGTCTGATGACGCCGCCAGTCTAATTTCCACACCAAACTGTGACTTTTTCGGTATGCATTGGACGCTCTTAAAGTCATGTGGATTGGCATCTTCCCATATTCGACACTTTTGTTTGTTCACATATCCATTCATGAAGTAATGAAACTCATCACGACGATGAGTTTTCGATGAAAATTTGTGTGGAGTTGGCAACTGCTCCATATTCCGCGAACACTTATCATTGTCTATGGTCGTTTACTGTGATTTGCCAAAACAAGCATAAATAACAACTAATTTGACAGATAATGCTTCACCAAGAAGGCCGTTAAGTCGCCGTGATCTAGTAGGTAGTGTGTTGGCTTATTAGATGGAAAGCCCGAGTTTAAGTCAGAGGTCAGACATCAAAACGAAAATATATGAAAATATTTCTTCGGCGACTTCCTCTCAGCAGATTTCTGGCAAAAACTCTGAGAGTAAAAAATGCCATGAAAAAAGTTTCTAAAAAATCTGTCGTTCGGAGTCGACTTTAAACTGTAGGTCCCGCCACTCATGTATAAAATTAACGCACACAACACGAGTGGTGTGAGAAGCTAGGACGTTGCACAATGGGTCGATTCGACCTCCGGGTACTGTACTTGTCACAGTTGACAAGTACACGTTCTCTAACCTAACCTAAGAAGGCCGTTAATAACTGTCAAAGTACTGTAGTCCCTGGGGAAGTGCTGATAGTTTCGATTTCGTTGTAATAAATATGTCATCGGTTCTATGCCAGACAATGCCGCCAAGACAAATGGAATTTAAAACATTTTTTTTTTTAAATCTTTAACATTACAAACTTAAAAATGTTTTTCTTCAGTTTCGTTTTTCTTTAAATAAAACCCAATAGCCCTACGTATTAAGAAAGAAATGAAACTGAAGAGCCTTAAAGTGAAGTACAACTTGTTGTATTGCTGCTCCTAAAGAACACATGTTAACTTAAACTGAAAGAAGCAAAATTCTTTTTCTTTATGTTGCCTTTTTCAGCAGCATTATGATTTTAAAGGAAACATAAAGAAGAGGTGGAAAAAACTTTACAAAACAACTAAAATACTTGAGCTCCATCCACTACACATGAGTACCTTCTAATGCAAGACTTAAAGTTTAAAATCATTTGTAATGTTTAGACTTCCGTTGAATGTGTATGGAAAGAAGAAAAAACAAGAAATGTTGGCGGAAAATGTTAATGGAAAAACAAATATGAAGTTAAAGTTAAATCCATAGGAAATGTGTGGAAGAAGTAATAAAAATCATTTCATTTCTGTAAAGTTTTCCAATTCATATTGGAATGAGAACGAGGTATTTGTACTACAAAAAGTTTTCGCTTCCATTAAGCGCTTCCTATCTTTAATTTAAAATAAAACAAAATGTTTGAAAGATAACTCTGAAATTTTTATTCGTCTGAAAGACCTCTACTCTTGATGCCGTAATGTGTGGAATAGCTGTCATGGCATCTCTGGGAGACGCAGAAAATTTGGTTGGAATACCCATGGCATTAGTTCTGTTGGCTTTGAACAACGCTGTAATGTGTTGCTTATTCGCATACATCTAATTCTTAAAAAATCCCGTCCATAAAACAGTGGAGTGATTTTGTACGCTCTTCAAACGCTTAAATCGCTAGAGCATAATGTCCTTCAATATAGCATGAATTATGTGGCACGCCGTCCTATTGAAACAAAATGTCGTTGGTGTCCCAGTCACCTAATTAAGGCCAAAAAAGAGTTGGTACTCATCAGCCTAAAAAGATTGCTACTGAGAGTGATGGCCTAGCCAACGTTGTTCTCAAAGAAATATGGATCACAGGTTCCGCGAGTTCAAAATCCTTACTCCTTACAATGGCGGTATAGGGATATTCTTTGTTCACGTAGAAATTTGTTCATCCAGAAATAGGTCTCATGGCTGAAGATGATTTTTATAAGAAAATTAAGATCAAACACCCAATCAGTGAGCACTCGGCATTGTTGGTTTTACAAAACATACTGGATAGATAACAACTGATTTCACAGATGTCCATACATACATACGTTCTTACCTTTTAAAAACTTCTGCGTGCCACTTCTATATGCCACTTTTCACAAGTCTATGTAAACAACAACAATTGCCTTTTTTTATTATTCCTCCGTTTATACACTTTGCATAAACAATAACAATTACTAGGCAATTATTCGACAGATCTTCAAACCGCGATTACTCTCTTCAAACTTACCGCGTCTTCACGCAAGACTGAGTGAACTTCACTAACTCAATCGCCTGCTTTGTCTTGCCTTTTATTTGGCAGAGTAAAAAGTCTGATGAATGTTCTTGAAGGCGAATGTTCATGACTTAGCCTTCTGGAAATCTCTATAAATGTAGACATTGTTGTTTACATTTTATTCTTGTAGTGATTTTTGTGTATTTTTGTTTACTCGTTTACCATTTTTTATGCTGGTGTTTGTTGTTATATTAAGCAGTACGATAATTTGTAAACAGGTTTGTTTACTGCATTGTTTGGTTTTGTAGCTTTTGTTTATAATTTTAATGATAAGCGATGTAAAAGCACAACACCAGTATCTAAATTTTTCATTTTCGTAACAATACATATACAGTATTCACTCGATTTACGTTGTTTCGATTAACGTCGTCAAAAATTTTGTTCCCTTCAACTTCGATTTGCGTCGTCATTCGATTTACGTCGCCTCTGTTGTTTATAAATAAAATCAGGGGAATTCCCTCTTTAAAAAAAATTCAATATTTGTGTGTAACTATTTGAATAAAATATAAATAGAGTTTTGAAAAAAAATAAATATTTAAGTGCTAATGGATAATTTTTTGTTTTTTATTAAACTTTTTGTGAACAACATATGAAATAAATTTTTATAACAAATCAAAAATCCATCTATATTTATGTATGTACTTAGTTATACAGAATAAAAATTGAATTATTTTAGTTTTTTTTTTTTTTGGAAAATGTGCATAAATAAATGCATCTGATAGTATGAGTTATTTGAAATTCGATTTACGTCGTTTCAATTTACGTCGCCTTTTTCCGCAACATTCTACGACGTAAATCGAGGGAATACTGTATAATTAGTGATTACAACCCATCAGGGCATTTACTCCAAAAGTTCCGATTCAAACGTGTCCATTTTTCGAGTATTACGGTGTCATTACGATTATCATAAATTGAACGATTTTGGTAGAATTATTGATGTGTTTAGGCCCACACATTATCACACGTTATCTATTAGAGAAAATGTGGCTGTTAGTGCGAATCTTTCGACTCCACGTCATTATTATTACAACACACTTTGTATTGCATTCAACTCACTTAATTACTTAATTGGTGATTTAAAACCATTTAGTCAGGATTACAACCTAGCTTTTCACACCACTTATGGTGGGAGTGTGTTAAGAATAATACACGAGTGGTTGGACCCTACTGTTTAAAAAGAGGAAAAATTTCTTCAGGAAAAGCATTCCACATACGGATAGTGCTGCGAAGAACGTAATTTCACTGTCCAATTGTCTACGAAAAAGTGAAGTTTAGATAGTCTCCCACCCCTAATCAAGAGGGAAGTCATGTCTAAATGCATGGCTTCGAATTGGTACTCACGTATGGTGATGCAATCAATGGTATGCCTTTGCATATCATGTGGATGCATCATTATGCGTGGGGGCGCTGGTAGACGCATTGTATCCACCCGTGCTTAGAGCATCGTGGGGTAAGCCATCGTTACTCACGTAAAACTAAAGCTCTAAAAGCTCAACTTTCAGTCAATTTTACTGAACTAAAATTTTTTTTGTTTTAAATTAAAAGTAGGGGACCTATTTGTTTAGTGTTTCCTCTATTCCCATGGTGTTTCAAGTGTATGTTATTAAATAATTAAAGCTGGCGTGATTTTTGTAATATATGTAGGCGCTAAAACAACAAGAACAACAGCAAAAGCCATACAATAATTAATAAATTTTAACACTTAATTGCACCTACCAATGCAGAAATGCATGTTGTGGGATTAAAGTGTGAACATTTGAAATACAACAGGAGAATACTACAACAACAATTATTTGTTTTAAACTTATGTATTTGAAATAATTTAAGGCCGTTTTTAAATTTGTTTAAAGCTTTACTTAGATTTTTGGAAGCAATAATACCACGCCTCAATGCTTAATGTAGGTTAAGGTTATAAACAAAAATATACAAATTTCTTGTACTGGGGTAATGCTAATAAAATTTTTTTCTTCTTATTTTTTATTTTATTTTGACAGCCATAAATACTTTAGAGATGTTCTGTAAACTTTATGCTTGAAATTCGTTTTTCAATAAAAATTCCCTTAACACTTAAGAAGTTTTTATTTTCATTTATGCCTCTCTGTTTCACATCATATAAGATGGGCTGACCTCAATCTTTGGAAGCCTTAAAAATAAAAAATCATAAAGGAAATGTATACAGCAAAGGCTGTAAAGATATTCGAAAAAAAAATATTCGGTTGAATGAAATGCCCTATGGAATATGCAGTTTCTCTTAAAAATATGAACAAGTTTCAAAGACACAAATATTCTGCCACAAAAATGCAACAAAAAACATTTTGTTCAGTCATAAAAGATAGAATGACTGACTGAATGAATTCTGCAAATTTTATTTTTCAACACACGTTGAGGTAATCATGAAGGCATGAGCATTTTGTGTTTCTTATTCCTTAAGTACATGAATTGTATTTCCTATGTGGTAACATTATGGTTTTCTTTCCGTACTCTACTGTAATGTATTGCTATACCGTATTGCCGGTATTTACATACAACTTCTTTCGCAATTTTATTGTCTTTATATCACTCTGCTGAGCTGTTATGCCCAAAGTCGGTTTAAATAAAGCCTATGTCCCAAAAGAAACTTGAGTACTTTGTTGGAAAAAGAATCATTGATCCATTAATATTTAGTATTCAGTTAACCAGTCACTTACTACTTAAGAAATAGTAGGACTCAATAAGTAAAGTTACTTAACATTACATCGGAGGCGGTTTTGAGTGTTGTAGGTTAATTTGAATGACTCTCGGCATCCAGAGAATCAACCATTGTTTCATCAGCGTCCTTTTCGTCCGACAACGGAGAGGTTACGCCCGCGTCAATGTCTATGCCGTCGAATAATTCCCCAACCAGCTCAGAATTGAACTTCTTGCTGGCTGAGGAGCGTCGAAAAGAGAGACTGCACACGCTTCTGCATTCGATGTCCTCGGGTGTAGGGTTCGTGGCGAGAGGTTCCGGGGTAGGTTCAGATGGGGTGGGATCTACGGGGACGGGTTCTGTTGGGGAGATGTACGGCAGCACGGGAGTCCCTTAGCTCAATTGAGCTAAAGCCATAGTTTATCACGCCCCCGCAGGCGCCGATAAGCAGAAGTGACTCCTCATTCAGAATGATCACCGCCTCGCGGTAGTCACCCCACTGGTCAGCAACTTTTGCCACCTTCCAGTTGTGAGTGTTGCTGGCCTTGAGGATCCTAAGTATGGCTTCCGGGTCAGATGATCCAGTCGGAATTCTCGCCTTGGATCTGGGACGGTTAGGAGTCTGGTCTGGAGGGATGGCAGCAAGCCTAGCTCCCGGCCAGACTTCGCCAATCTTACTAATAGCCGCCTTGTAAAGCTCCATAGAACGGAGGTCGGAGCAGGCTACCAGTTTGATGTGCCCTTGGTACCACCCTGCATCACGACAGCTGGGTGAAGGGCCGGGGTTAGATTCCATAACCTCGAGGAATCCAATAATATCTCGATGAATTCACTGTTTAGTGCGGAGGTTGAGAAGAAAGCAGGCGTCATCACTCCATATTTCTCTAAGAACGACCTTGGCCAGGTCATAACTGTCAATGGCGAACAATATAAGTCCATGATTATCAACTTCTTTTGGCCTGAATTCTATGCTCTGAACAATAACATGTTTTTTAATAGCATTGGGCTACGTGCCACACAACTATTCCCACAACGGATGTTTTGCACGAGCGATTTAATAGCGTGGTCATTACTATCATGCGATTTGAATTCGTTAGACTTTGTCTTGCAAAGTTTTCTTAAGACACAGTTATATGCGAATAAGTCATAAAGCACAGCGATCCTCAAAGTTAAAATAACCCATGAAAAAGGCTTGTTTCACGGTCAAAGAATCTTAATCACTACATTTAAAAAGCAATAGCTAGGATTGAAAGTTGTGGAGAAAATATCATAGAGATCAGAGCCTAGTGATATCACCGCTTATAGTGTGATTCCTTAGAAATCTCGTAATAAATCGAGCTAAAGGGTTACCGATTCAAGTGCAACGTGACTTCGAAGTATCTAGAGTCACATCTTTGCTGCTAGGAAATCGATAAATAAACTGTTTTCAGTTTTCTGTGAGACACACTACGAGAAGTTGCCGTAGTCTACTGGGTACTGTGTTGACTTATTAGACGAACCTCTGGCTCAGACATCTCGATTAAATCGAAATATGAAGAAAAAAAAAAGAGTATTTCTTCGGCGATTTTCTCTCAGCTGTCTGCTGGTCAAAACTCTGAGAGTAAATAAAAAATTGCCATGAAAACTTTCTCAATAAATCTGTTGTTCGGAATTAACTTTGAACTGTTGGTCTCGCCACTCATGTATAAAATTAACACACTCAACTTAGTTGGTGTGAGATACTAGGTTGTAATCCTGACAAAAGGCGGCCGGATCTACAGTTATAGTCGACTCCGAACGATAGAATTTTTTTTTGAGACATTTTTCGTGGCAATTTCGTATTACTCTCTTAAGTGGTGTGGGAAGCTAAGTTGTAATCCTGACTGAAGGGTTTTAATGACAAAATTTGTAAGTATGTATGTAATAATACTTAGTAATAATTCGAGTCCTGAAATATGTATTAAAATAAAAACTTCTTAATGTTTCAAAAACTATTTTTTTATTTAAATGCGATAAGTTTAGCGGCCTACCTTACCTTCAATTAATTATTTCATTGTAATTCAGTTCATCTATGCGGGTGACAATAGTTTCGCTTTGTTTCCTTTTAAAATAATTTTCGTTCAATTCAATTTGTTTTAGTTTATTGGCAATTATTGTCTTGAATTTCAATGAATGAATTTCAATTAAAAATGCAAAAGAAAAGGAGAGAAATTAATTTCACTTTAATTTCCTGACCTACTTGGCCCGATTAGAAGTTATTGTTGAAGTGAAGAAATTTAATTTTTTTTTCCAATATTTGAAAGGAAAGAGGAAGTCAAACAATTACGGATTGTGTGCGAAACAATGTTATGATAAAATCATATAATTTTTTGTATATAATTTTAAACAATAAAATAAAATAAAATAAAAAAAATATTTTTTTTCCATTGCAAACAGGCAAATTGCCCAGTAGTTCTATTGAACTGAATGAAAATGTTAAACTGAATAAAATCACTCGTTTAAAATAATTTCTTTAAAACATTTATTTTTTCATGTTCGTAAATGAATTTTAAATGGAATTTAATCTGTTTTATGATCATTTTTAAAATTTTTTTTTTAGAAAATCTTTTCTGTTTGGATTTGTGAATTGAAAATGAAATTGTTTGCAGTTCGCATATTCAAAATTGAAATATCCAGCTAGGCTATTTGCTTTTTTTTAATTCATTTTGAATTTTTTTTCTTTAGTTTTTCCATTGTTTTTTTGCAAGTAAATACTGCAATTTACTTGAAGTAGTTTTTTCTTGTTGTTTTTATAGAGTTTACAACACCCTACCATTTATCGTTGGGTCAGCTACACTCAGTTGAAGCGCTTGTTATAACTTCTTGTGGTAATACGTCGTAATTATTTTAATACCGAGTTCTTTATTATTACGTAGTAGTTTCAAAATGTCTCTTCTTTCTGCTTACGAAGAAAGGAAACCTAATGATACAGAATATTAAACTAATACGAAAAGTGAGAAATGAGAAATACAAACTTATAGCGATTTTCTCATTACAAATGTTGTGTTAGAACATGATTATCACAGGATATGTACAGGGATTTGTTAACTTAAAAACATTCTTTTGTTTCATTTGATTAAAATTAGGTGCATTAATGTACATACCTACAAACGATGTTATTTCAATTTATTACACTCAATGATTGATTGATTGAGCGATTGATTGATTCCTTGATTGATTTAGTTGTAATTGATATGCAAATGCAATTGAACTCTGTTGTTATTGTGGTTATTGGTATGATATGAATACATAATTTCTAAGCATTTTAAATATGTTAACAAGTCAGCCATTTTTCCTTAAAAAATCCTAAACCACTCGTACTCATTTAAATAATAAAGCTCAAATCTGAACTACAGGGCCCAAATCGCGGCACTCGTGATCGAATGAGCATTCGTATCGAGTAAAATTTCGTTTCGTATCGAATGACCTAATTACGGCATTCGATAGCTATCGAATCGAAATTTCCAAACGAATGTAAAAGATTTTTGGTTCTGTGAAAAGAAATTGGGTTCTTGTATTGGGTAAGTGGTAAGAGATTTTGCTTGATTTGAACAAAGATAAACAATTTTGAAATAAAACGCAAGTAAAATTAGAGAAAAATATTAAATATATTAATTATAATATTATTTAAATATTTAGAAAATGGATCCATCATTTTTATTTTTCTCAAACTCAATCGTTTTAATTTGTAATTCTACATTTATAATAGTCATGTTTGCAGCATGTTCTTCTCTTAGTTTAAAAGATTATCCGAATTTAAAATTTTGTGATATTCTTCACTTTCATTTATGTTGAGCGTTAAGAGATCTAATTTTCTTTCAGCTATAGAAATGGATCTTTGGTTTTTAAGATTTGGAGTTTGTGTTTCTATACTTTTAGGTTCAAATTATCATATTCGCTGTTTTCACCTAAAATACTTTGTAAACCTTTCTCCATATTTCCTCATAGGAACCACCACCGGTATTTTCTTTGATCCATTGTTAAATGAAAGCTTTTTTTGTGTTATGTTTTTGGTCAGCAAAAACCTTAAAAATTAGTGAACAATTTTTTTATATTATTATCACATCTTTAATAGGTGGACCATTCTTCCCACAATCTTTTACTTGTTTTTTTCCCTGTCCACAATTGGTTAGCAAATTTTTAGCTAAATTGGGATGATCAAACATATATTGTGCCATAACGTCCTTTTGCTTACCGTTTATTTTGTTAATATTTGTCCCGAAAGGGGAAATTATATTTATATTTACTTTTAGTTAAAAAAAATATTTGCTACTTTCATTTTTGGCAATATTATTATAAATAAAAAAATTTTCTGTTTATTTCATATTAATAAAAAAAAGCAAAGCGTGTGCAATTTCGATTGCTCATGTAGTATCGAATGAGATTTCGAGAGATATTACTCGAACGGGTACTCGTTATCGAATGACAAAATCTCAAATTTCGATACACCTGACTCGCTAACGACTGCGGCGATTTCAAATACTAAAATTTCGATCGACTTTATTCGATAACGACTGCGGCGATTTGGCCCCAGATCTTTTGAGAAACTTTTCTTGGCAATTTTATTTACTCGCCGACTCGGAGAGCCTAAAAACTACTGTGGAAAAGGTATTTCATCAGTAAAAACTAAAACTTCTTGTGCATTTTGATCTGAATGTGTTATGGTGCCGAGTATTTTCAAACAAGGAAGACAGGAAGCTCTATTGCCTCTCAATTCAGCATGGAAAGGCCTTGTTGAAGCTTATGAATATGCTTGCAAAAATGCTATACATGAGCAAACAAATTTGTCGAATTTGACACAGTGCCAATTCACATAATACCCCAAAGCATCAAATGTATACCGAAAAAAATATTGTTTGGCGTGGATTTCAGGCCGGCGGCGACATTACGTAAGTATTGTAAGAATTCAGATGAACCCACTTAGGTCACATGGGACCCATTGCAATACCCTTAGTTTTCATCAAACAAACACCATTGATCCAAGCTTCTTTGAAAACGACATTGACCAGACTATCACTGTCAACAGCGAGTACTATTTGCCGATGAAAACCAACTTCTTTTAGCCTGTATGCGATGATCTGGAATTTAACCGGATGGCGATTCGTATCGCACAGCTCATACCACATTGGATATTCTGCACGAGCAATTTGAGGGCATGGTCATCTCACTTAGAAGTAACGTGAACTGGTCACCGAAGCCGTGCAATTAAACCTCGTTAGACTTAAGTTTTTTTTTCTTAATTCGTAAGTATAAAAGAGTAAAAAACATGCCACAACGGTTCTCAAGGCCAGCATAACTCATGGCAGCGTTCAAATTCAGCCAATTTTATACCTCAGAGTTATCGAAAATTGATTTTTTCAGCCGCGTTCAAGTCAGAAAAGCCATGGCATGACACTTAAACAATCTTTGAAATATTTTGTAAAGCATTGTGTGATCGTCGTTGACCAGCTTTCTCTCTTTTTTATTTGCATTTGTTTTGTGTGTATATTTCTGATATTTTTTGAATGCGAAAACAAAAGTTTAAACAAACATTTCCCAAGTATGTACAGTACGTTTGACTGTAAGAATTTCATACACATACAATACAGCACATACACAACACAGCAAACACTCACTCGCTCTCTATTCTCTTTACTCTTTTGACAATGTTCCTACTGGTACTTCAAACAAAGTATGTGAGCCTGTGTGTATTTGTAAATTTAGTTGTGTTTGTATTTGTATACAATAAGAAAAAAAAAAACAAAAACCATAATACAAAAACAATATTCATTGTGCAGTTTCCTCATTCCTTCACCTCACATACACAATTACATGCAGAGAGAAGAAAACTATAAGAAAAGCGAACAAAACAAAACAAAGAAAAGTGAAAAGTTTTTCTGCTTTCAATACAAATATAAACCAGAGAGTATAATTGAGAAAAACACATATCCTTGACTTTTATACATGTGTGTTTGTGTAAGAGAATGTACGGTTATTGTAAACTCTTCTCTTTATTTCTGTATTTTTGGTTATGGTTGCCTTATAGCAACATGTATGAGCTTGTATGTGTGTTCATATGTGTATTTATATTGCAAATAATATGCCACGGAAAGTAAACCACAAAACTAAGTAAAATGTATTCCATGGACTAAGAGTATGGGAGATTTCTTAAAACAAATTCAGTTTTTACGTTATTTTTTGATTGTGATTTACAAGACCTTTTTTTTTGCCAAAAATTTTATTTTTGGAAAAGTAAATAAAACTATATAACGAAAACACTTTAAGAATGAAAATTAGAATTTTATGCGAAATTTATGAAAATTTAAATCTACAGACTTTATCCTATTTCTTAAATTATAAAAATTAATGGAAAAATAAAGGAAATCTATTTCACTTAGCGGCGAAATTTAAAACTCTTCTTATAACAGATTTAAACTGAGAGATAATACAAATTTAACTGATTAGTAGTTGCCGTATTCTAGTAGGTAGTATGTTCGCTTATAAGTCGCGAGTCCGTGGTTGAAACCCCAGTCGTTCTACCCCAGAAACGAAATATGAAAAAATATTTCTTCAGCCTCTTCCTCCCAGCAGTTTTCTGGTAAAAAAAACTCTGAGAATAAATAAAATTGCCATGAAAAATTTCTGAAAAATCTGTCCTTCGGAGTCAACTGTAAATTGTAGGTCCTGTCACTTAGTGGTGGGATAAACTAGGTGGCAGTCCTAACTAAAGGGTTGTAATAACCAATTAAGTAAGTAAGTGAAATGAGATTAAACTGCAGAATACCTCGATTAAATCAGCACTCTGTTGGGTTATTGCATATGATTAGGTTACGTTAGGTTAGTGGGTAGCTTGCCGTTAACAGGCAAGTTCACTCGTTGGCCCATATAACCCTTTGTGTCACTCAGTGTGAGGTAAGTCCCCTTGTCATGATTCGTTAGTGGTAGGTTTGCATCACCCCGAACTCCCGATGAACCGGTCCTGTTAACTTAGTGGCAAGTTCCGTTACCGCCAAACCACAGCAGCAATCCTGGTGTGGCAGATCCAGCTTGTCAGCGAAACTGGCAATAACGCAGTGTCCCGTTAGAATTCCTGTTAGAATGCAAACCGTTCTCTTGTCGAACTCAAGAGTTTGGCTTATGTTTAGTCCACCATTAACAATTTTGAGTCACCTATGCCTATTCATATTGAAAGAATGCAATAGGTTATGATGAACATAAGCAAACACACATAAAACTTTGCTGGATTTGTACAGTTAGGCCCTGATTTTAAAGTCTTCATAAACTATCATGTTCCTTTAGGAACTCGTATAGGTAATGAACGGTATTCAGCTTTATAAGACGGACTGACAAGAATCCTTATACTATACCACACTATACTTGATGCGCTGAACACGAACTTGATATCACAAACCCGTCAGTTGAGTGGATATTATGTCTTGGAATAATTTTTTCTGAAATGTCGTTAGATTTTCCGATTTTTTTTCTGTTTTGATTTTTTTTCTGTTTTAAACCACTCGTACTCATTTAAATAATATGGATCAGTAGTACAGATGAATGAATTTGGTCCATTGGAATTACAGAAGGTGAAGGATCGTTTTGAGGAAATCCAAAATATAGTATAATCTGAGCCTAATTTTATGCAACAGTTTTCACTAGTTCTACTTTTGCAAATGGTATGAGCAATCGATAAATATTTTAAATCTTTATTGCTCATACGCTCAGTATAACAACACATACGATTTTGCTAAGCCAAGGAATAATTCCATCTAATAAACTTGTTCGGTTTACTTTGGCCTCTTGAAAAACGAATACTTGCTATATGATGGGAGTGGGTGATCGTTGTGATAAGGGCATACGAAAATGTTTTGAACTGATTTGCATATAACCTAAATACAGTCGACAGTAAATGGTGACTTGGGAGAGAGAGTAGCATTTTTCTAAATTTATCGCAATGGCTCTAAAGCTTTTTTTGCTACATACATGATCTCATTTGACCTACAACTAGCCCAAGCTTTTTCAAAGTCAATAAGTTTCTACGGGGTCCCGGAATATTACCTTTCTTTTGCATACGAATCGTACAGGAATCATATTTTACACTTCCTTCTGCCCTTCACAGAAAATTTGTCTGTTGTAGCATAAGAAATAGTGGTAAAGGATTAGTAAACCATGGGTTTTCGGTTTAACCTTAAACTTTTTTAACTAATCTGACAACCAAATTAGTTTTAAATTTCCCTTTTAAAGACAATTGCTACTCAACACCATGTCTTCATATGCCCTCCGCCTTAAGTGGCGCTTAGAAACTGTTAATAAAAGAGCACTCTTAGCCAAATACAATACAAGACATATAAACACATGTTCGTGCACCGCCTTCATGCCATCAACATTCCCACCGGAATACATTTATTCAAGTACTAAAAATCTTTAAGTATTTTTACGTTTTTGAGGCGACCATCATCTGAACAGAAAACACCTCAAGCCACACGCACCTACCACAACGCAAACCATAGGGGAGCTTAGAATGAAGAGAAACATAAAAAAGGAAGAAAAAAATAAAAAAGGTAACCTTCTTCTATTGACCATACCGTTAAAATTGTTAACATCAATAAATTTGATCAGAATGCGGTTTATGTATACGAGGGACTTGTTATTGGTTTACTTGTACTGAAGATAATTTGCCATTCTCTGTTATACTCTCTCACTCACAAAAGAATGAATTGAAGACGAGTTAAAAAGGTCATTTGCTCTTTTTCTCTTTTATTGAAGGGGATTTCTTTCACTATTTAAGCTTAAACAATTGCTGTGACAGGTATACCGGTGTAATAAGGGACATATTCAAAACATTAAATCGAGGTGATTTTTCAAATATTTTAAACAAATTATTAAATACGTGAATATGTCATGCAGTGGCTTTTATTTTTTGTAGTGATACAAACTTTTCTTGAACCCTTTAAGCAAATAATTAAATTCATTTAATTCAAGGACTGCAATAGAAGAAATTCTTAAATTTTATCTGCTGTTATTTATTTAAGTGGCACCGTTACCTTTCGATCTGTTTGTGGCTCATTTATTTTCCATTTGTCAACTTCTAGAATTTACTGTTGACTTGCCATTGTAACACATTCTCTACTATACTATTAGTAGAGTTAGTTCGCTTGACTGTAGCAGTAAATTTAACCCAGTTCAGATGCAGTTCACCGCCATCCTGGTCAAGAATGAGACCATATTCTATGTGACTCTTAAAGCTAAGACGGTATTGAATTGTTATTCAGTAAATGGTAGTGGATAATGCATTTTTGGACTAGTCCGTTAAAAAGCATTTTCAAAATACTGGATCCTAGCATGGCGTAGAAAGATAGATTTTGTTGTATATATTAATAATAGGCGACTCCAATGTTGTCCTTCAGTGTTGTCCTATTTACCCACAATTCAAACCCCAGGTCACACATCTCCAACAAAAAAAAGAAATATGAAAAAATATTTCTTGTGAGAGTAAAATAAAATTGCTTTGAAAAGTTTTACAAATCTGTCGTTCGGAGCTGACTTTTAACTATAGGTACCGCCACTCATATATAAAAAATAATACACACAACATAAGTGTTGTGAGAATCTAGGTCGTAGTACTGACTGAAGGGATATAATGATGAACTATATATTGTTACGTTTTTACCTTTTAAAAACGTTTAAAACTTGAGCTCGTATATTGCAAATAAGATAAAAATAAATTTGTATTTAGTTTTAATTAATTTCTTTATTGTTCGCACAATTTTGTGTGCCACTGGTCACACATACATACATACATAATTGGTCATTACAACACTTCAGTTTCTCACACCACTTATGTTGTGTGTGTTAATTTTATGCATAAGTGGCGGGATCTACAGTTTAAAGTCGACTCCGAACGACAGATTTTTTGAGAAACTTTTCATGGCAATTTTATTTACTCTCAGAGTTTTTGCCAGAAATCTGCTGAGAGGAAATCGCCGAAGAAATACTTTTTGTATTTTTTTTTGATGTCTGGCCTGGGGCTCGAACCCTCGCTTTACGTCTAATAAGCCAACACACTACCTACTAGACTACGGCGACTTCCACTGGTCACAACTTGATGTAAACAACAAATATTGCTTTCTTTGTTATTCCTCTTTGCACTCTTTTGCATAAACAATAACAACTACTCAATTGTTCGACGGACGGAATGTTCGTGGCCTCGCCTTCTCGAGATCTTTATAAATGTAAACATCTTTGTTCCATTATGGTTGTTGTGTATTTTGTTTACATTTATTCTTGTAATGTTTGTTGTTGTATTTTTGTTGACTTGTTTACCATTTTTTATGCTAGTGCTTGTTGTTATATTACGCAGTGCGATAA
The DNA here is from genome assembly GCA_927399465.1 of Sarcophaga caerulescens. Classification (NCBI taxonomy): domain Eukaryota; kingdom Metazoa; phylum Arthropoda; class Insecta; order Diptera; family Sarcophagidae; genus Sarcophaga; species Sarcophaga caerulescens. The sequence continues at coordinate 66,713,935 of OV656868.1, forward strand.
TTTGTAAACAAGTTCATTGATTTTTTTGTAGCTTTTGTTTATAATTTTAATGTTAAACTATGTAAAACAAAAACAATAGTTTCTAGATTTTTTTTATTTTCGTAACAATGTGTATGTATGTATATATCGAAGATTTAGACATGAAATAATCGTATAGATTTCCAGATTATAGTGGAAGTCACGGTTATTCTCATTGCGATTAAATGACTGCCAAGTGAAGAATAAAATTAAAGTTTATTTCAAATTTCGTGTTGACGTCCAAGATTTTCTATGAATTTCTCCGGATAGTAAACAACTTTTCAAACATATTCTTCGACAATAGCACTCCGATCGGGTAATCTATTATACTGACTGCAATATATGTATATACTCTTATATTGTCCACCCCAATGCTTTTGCTCTAAAAAACATCAAGATACTTCAATATTGCTGGTAATTCCAATATTTTCCTTTATGGAGTATTAATGTTGCTCAGATTCATGGTATGCTTTTTGGTGATTCGCTCTCAACATCACGGTTTGAATCAAGATATTGTTACGTTTTTACCTTTTTAAAAACGTTTAAAATATGAGTCCGTAGAATGCAAATAAAATAAAAATAAATTTGTGTTTAGTTTCAGATAAATTCTTTATTGTTCGTACAATTCTGTATGGCCCTGTGCACAACTTGATGTAAACAATAACAATTTACTTTGTTTGTTATTTTACATTCTATTGCGTAAACACTAATAATTGTTCGGCAGATCTTTATAACGGAGATCTTCAAACCACGATTATTCTCTTCAACCGCAACGCGTCTTCACACAAGACTAACTAAATTTTTACTGACCCTGTTGCCTGCTTTGTCTTACCTTTTATATGCCAACGTAAACAGTCTGATGAATCTTGGAGTCGAATGTTCGTGGTTTCATCTTCTCGAGATCTCCATAAATGTAAACATCGATGTTTTATTGCTGTTTGTGTATTTTTTTTAAATTGTTTCTTGTTGTATTTTTTTGTTTACTTGTTTATCCCCTCTTTTATACTTAAGTTGTTGGTATATTTTTGTTTATTTGTTTATCATGAAAACAAATTCATTGTTTTTGTAGCCTTTATTTATCATTATAATGTTAAACGATGTAACACCATTTCCATTATCGTAACAATATGTTTAGGAAGAAATGTTGCCATGCAACATTTGTTGCCGCATTGATTACCAAATTTTTTTTAATTTTATTGTTGCATACCAAGCAATTCGAATCGAAATACAAAATCGAAATGGATGCCAAATAAATAGAAAAAACCAAACCAAATACATTTAACCCTCCGTCATGCACATGTTCCGATAGTCACATACGTAGCGCATGTATCTGGCCAGATACACTATGTATTTCAGTACATTTATATGAAAAATATGCTATTTTAGTGATAATATTACATTGTTATATAGTTATCATGCCAGGCAGATATATATTTTCTATTTTTTTTTTGTTCTTAGTACATGCTAAACCACCTACCCGTGAACAAAAAATTTTAATGAGAAATAAAACAAGAAAAATTTTATTTTTGTGTTTAATTTCAAAAAAATAGTTGTTATAAAGTTCATTTCAATTAAATTTAGTAGTTATAAAGGAAGTTTTAATTAATTCTAAATTAAAAAGGTCTTACACAGCTTCAGGTAAGCAACTAAAACATGTATACTCTGATTTCGAATGTTGTAGGCATACCGGATTCGAGCACTTGGAATAAAAAAAACGAGTTAGTCGGCGAATTTTTTCATCTCCCAATGTACAAAGCTGATAACTTTTTCTCTTTTGTAGAGTATCAGCACCACTTGAGCTAGGAACTACTACTGGAAACTGGAATGAAAAAGAAAAACGAGGAAAATGAGATGTAATGAAGGGCAAATGTTATATCAATCAAACTTACATTTAGTGGTCTTTCAAAATACGATTCCATGGCCAAACGAGTGTTGAACTGTTTGATGATGTGAATGTTGTTCATTCGGTTTTCAATATTTGGAAGACCCAATGTATAAAAACCAAAAAAAAACCAATAAAGTACAGTACTCTTCTTACAAAATGTGCTTGTATCTGGCCAGATACATGCGCTACGTATACGATGTATAGATGAAAAAATCCACATAAATTTTATTTGTTGTTTTTTTTTTAATGTGTTTTTTCATAAAACGATACCTAACAATATTTGTAGAGGGTATCTGGAGACTCAAACCCCTAGCCAAATTAGAAATATATTTAAATCACAGTTAAATTCGTAAAATATCTGGCCAGATACATGTGCATGACGGAGGGTTAAATATTTATCGCATAAATTTTGTTTTCCTAGCACCAATGTTGCTCATGTGGCTAGCGTGTTACAGCTAGAATATATTACATGTGGCTGGTAATTTTCGAGAGTCACAAATCAAATGCAAATCGTCTGGAAAAGTTAAACTCCTTACTTTTCGGCTATTTCTTTTCCACACGAACATAAGTTTATTTTTCTAATTTTATTTATTATCGCCTTTAAATCTTATTTTTCTTGTTGATACAACTGTGTTATGACCACATGTGTTCTTTAGTTGTGGTTACCGTATTAAGGTAGTCTTTCTACGTGATTGCTTACGACTGAAACTTATACTACGGGTTTCAGGTTACGTTCTTAGTTTTTATTTTCTTTGTTTCTTATTGACCTACTGTTACCTTAACCACTAACAGGGAATAGCACTTTACAACCATGTAATACTACCAAGTACAAGGAGTCAAAATTTCAGTTCAATTATACAAAACGAAAACAGAAATAAAAATTTTGGATTTCATGCCCACTTTCTTTTTTTTCGTGGGTAATAATGGTGGCCCATTAAGTTATTTTACGTTGCAATTCATTTCATGCAGTTGGTTTGTTTTATTAAATGAAATGGAAATGTTATGGCTTGGGGGCACAATTTTAATATCGCATGATTTTAGTTTTATTGTTGGCCATGCAAGAGCTGATGTATTCGTTTAGTTCAATGCATATATTCTTCCTTCTTGGCTGATTGCAGGCCATAAAGGAAGTATCATTTGTTGTAAATAAGAAAATTAATATGAGGTGAACAAATGAAAATCGCAATTGCAGAAGTTACTAAAAATTAAAAGAAACAAATTAAATTTTAATTCTGAAACACATACAACCCTTCTGTAAGGATTACGACCTAGTTTTTCACACCACATATGTGTGTTTAATTTATACAGGAGTGGTGGGACCTACAGTTTAAAGTCGACTCCAAACGACAGATTATTTACAAACTTTTTCATTTACTCTCAGGGTTTTTTTTACTCTCAGGGATTTTTTGCCAGACATTTGCTGAGAGAGGAAATCACCGAAAAAATATTTATTTGTTGGAGATCTCTCAGATGGCTTCACATCTGACTTCAATTATAAAATATTCCACATTATTTAATGGACACTTAACACAATGAAAACGTCGTCATGATCGCTAAAACACGTATAATAAGAAACGCAAAAATTAAAAAAAGAAAAAAGAAAAATTAAATAATTTTTGTTTTTCATCGCTAACACCACTACGTCATGATTATTTACATTAGGAAGTTTCCTTCGGTGATGAGCCCCATCCCTGGATGAATGGTTACATATTTAATTACTCATTTGGGACGATGGATCCAAAGGCGTTTAATGCATCAGCAAAAAGTCAGCCTTTATTGTGTGTATTTTGCTCCTGACGGCATCTTCGGTACTTATTTCTTTGAGAATAACATTGTCTAGGTCATTACTATTAAAGGTGAGCACACTATAGGTCGATGATTATCAACTTATTTTGTCCGCCTCGGCTCTTCTAGATGGAGTGTATCCAAAACGTTCAATATTCCATGATTGTGGTTTATAAATCAGTCTGAATTTCTTCGAAAAGATGGGTTATATTGGCTCTGAGCATAAACCTCTGCGGCTTGTGATTTATTCACACACATTAGCGATTTAAGAAAGTCGCACAAGAAAAAGTCTAACGGAGTCAAATCGCACAATCTAGGTCGCCAGTTTACATCAGTTTCAAGTGAGAAAATCATGTCCTCAAAATAGCCCGAAAATAATATTCATTGTGGTATGAGCTGTGTGGTACATAGTGGTGACCTGTTAAAACCACTTTTCAGTGGTATCCCGGTTATATAATTCAGATCTAGAAGTTATAGTAGTCATCGACTTTTTGTGCTGGACGTCGACAGTGATGGCGATATTCAAAGAACAATAAATCGATGCAGCCGCCAGCTGTAAATGTACATCAAACAGGAAATTTTTCAAGAAGCAATTTGGACGTTTTTGAATCCCGTATGGATTAGCATTGTACCCAGTAATCCAGAAAAGGACTTCACCGCTGAAGTTAATTTTTCAATGAAAATTAGATTTAAATGGCGAATGGTCCCATTCGTCAAACACATGTCTTTGTCTATGGTCTCCCATGGTGATTTGACAAAACAAACAGAATAAAGGACAACTAATTTGACAGATGTAGCTTCATCTCAAAAATCATTCAAAAATCAAATTATCAACTGTCAAAAATTTGGAAGTCCCAAAAATAGTACCGTTAGATTTACTAAAGTGCTGAGGCATTACTCTCTTAAATGTCAGCTTAATGGTCTTGATTGACAAACAAAAAGTTTCTTAACTGTGATCTCTTTATCGACTTTTCTAATACTCTCCATACGTATGTTGAATGGAAGGGTATCATGATTTCTTTTAAGTGCTCTCAAACTGATTGCAACCGTGTGCAGTCTAAGTTATTCGCCAACGGTCAAGGTTATTATGTTCAGAATCTTATCAGAATCGAAACAAAAAATGTTTTTTTTTTCAATTTTTTCCTTCATTTAAACTGTCAATTAAAGAAGATGTTAAGCACCACCTGGCATGTTGCATTAACGAAAGCAACGAGTGTCATCTGTAACCAAACAGTGAATAACAAGCAATCAGAATCAAAACTCAAGGAATTGAAGGCATTAAATCAATTTAGCTGTCAGCATACACAGTCAGGCAAAGGCAAAAAATTTAAACGGAATTCCATTAAAAAAGAATTTAAAAATAAAAATTATTTGCAAAGCGGGCCGCAAGTAACAAGTTAAAGTCAAAAGTAACAGACAGATAAAAAAAATGGAACGAAAAACCAGAACAGCAAATCAACTAAAAGCCTGCAAGACAAAAATAACAAATACTAGCAGCAACAATTGTTTGGTATAAATGAGGCTATAACCGATAAAAAAATTAAAACAAACTGAAGACAAACCGTAACTGCTTTTGACTCATGTATGACGATTTCTGCTTGGGTTGCAAAAAAACTTGCAATTGTTGCAACAGAAATAAAACGATACTCAACAGGAATTGGCAAAAGAATTCAACATAAATTGCCCATAAAAAATGAAGAAACAATTTAAAACGTTTCAATCAACCGGTTAAAAACGAGATTGGTATGTCAGGACACTGACGGCAGGCAATTATTGATTTTGATAAGCGTGACCTATACAGGGACATGCAAACATGTAGTCTTTAAAGAATGAAAGTGAAACAATTGATGAATATGGATGCACATGATAAACTGTTCGATTATTTAGATTATGTTTGGTTTAAATGTGGCAGATAGGAACAGGCTGACAGTTCTTGTTAATTAGGCACTTAAATAAAAAAAATTGCATTGTTTGCAACAAGAAAAGGTAGTAGATCGCAAGGCAATACAGCATAAATTAAACATATGTAAAACCTTTAGTCAGTATTACGACCTAGCTTATCATACCACCCATGTTGTGTGTGTTAATTTTATACATGAGTGGCGGGACCCACAGTTTAAAGTCGACACCAAACAACAGATTTTTTTGAGAAACTTTTGACGGCAATTTCATTTACTTTTGCTAAAAAAAACTGCCGAGAAGAAGTCGCCTCCGGCTCATGTCTAATATGCCAACATACCTACCGACTAAACTAATGCCTCTTCGAAGACGGTCAAGATTCACAGTGTAAAAGAAAGTTACTGCTTCACACAGTTCCGAACTAAAGAGCCAACATATGTAAAAGGGACACACAAACAAACGACAAGAGGAGGACAATATGCCACCAAAACCAAAGTACTGGCATTAACACCAACTAGCTAATGGCATCGATGGTGGCAGAGAACCAATGATTTCTAGAGTTGTAAGACAAATTTATTAACTACTCATCCTATTAAAGATATGAAGAGCGAAACCTTGAAGTCGGCTACTTTCCATATTTTAACCCTGAAGTCAGTCATAAAGTCATTATACAGCAGACATGTGTCAGAGAACCAAAAGTTTGTAGAGTCGTAAGAGAAATTTACTAACTACTCATCCTATAAAAGATATGAAGAGCGAAATCTTGAAGTCGGCGACTTTCCACATCTTAACCCTGAAGTCAGTCATCAGGTCATTAGCAGCAAACATGTTATCGGTATGAACGTACCATAGGTACCCACACCTACAGTACTGTGTCTATTATGAAAAGTACATTCAGTTAATGTTGCGGTATGAGAGCATCGTTAGATATGAACTTCGAACCTTCACCTTAACATTGTTAAACATGATGTTCGTCAAACGTGATTATGTGCCAGCTTGTCAGTATAGAAAAGTCAGTCAAATCTTGTAATAATTCAGTGACATAGCCACGATCTAAGTCGTCTGTTCTACTACTGATTTGATAGAGTCCCGGAATAAAATACTTACAAATGCCTGCTCAAGAGATTGTTATAATACAACAGGGTTCACCAAAAATGACATGAAAGCAAATTCTGATACGCCTAGAGTATTAATAGCTTATGTTAGGTTCCGAAATCAAAATCAAACTTGAATTCTCGAATAAGATTGTTTTAATCGTTCATGCAAAGTGTAGTAATTTAAGTACATTTTCCTTTCACTCATTTCTATTACCTCCACTTTATAATTAGAAAGTAAACAACATTATTTAAGCACAAAAAAAAATCTGTTACAAATGCCATCTACTTATCTGTAATTACAAAGTAAGAATGTTATCTCCAATGACTTTTGCTAGCTCATCAGCATCAGTAGATTGCAAATCTCTGCTCATTTTCATTTGTCGAAAGGCAACACAAGATGAGTAATTAAAAACAAATAAGAAAAGTTACAAGTGGTCAAAAACGACTACATAATACTTTACACCAAACTAATATACGAGGTTTTAAGAAAAAAGAAAACTTCTTTCCCCATGGAAGCTTCAAAGTAAATGCTCTCTGATTAATAGAATCCTTGAAACAATTCTGATGTGCCTAGAGTTCTATCAGAGATGTAATCCAAATCACCAAAGTCATCGAAATTCATACATCATCGAATTCATACAGCTATGGAACAGGGAGGCGATAATGTTTCCATACCCGTAGGGATCCTGGTGGTGGCCCTGTCACAACTGGCATCATACCTGCTGTTGGCACCTCTGCTGCTAGATCCCTAATGACAACGGCATCGTAGACGGCGTTTTTGTAGAATACTGTGAAAAACTTAAAGAAAGATGGATGGTAGTCGCCGTAGTCAAGTAGGTAGTGTGTTAGCTTATTAGACGTGAGGCCACGGTTCAAAACCCAGATAAGGAGAAATATGAAAAATATTTCATCGGCGACTTCCCCTCAGCAGTCCGTCTCGCAAAAACTCTCTCCGAGAGTAAATAAAATTACCATGAAAAGTTTCTGAAAAAATCTGTCGTTCGCCACTCTTGTATAAAAATCATACACACAACATAAGTGGCGTGAGAAGCTGGATCGTAATATTGACTGAAGGGTTGTAATGACCGACTATATATGGATGCCTTACAAATGCTGGACAGAGTAGGCTATAGGATATGTTAAGGATTCAACATTAGACTTTCATACAGGCAGCTGGAATACTGCAGAGTTTTTTGAGTGGATGTCATCACCATTTTAAAAGCCCTGCAATACTTGTTGGGTAGACAGATTTTTCACTTGATTTTTTTTTTGTTCAGAGCTATCTCTTATATGGGTTCCTGGAGATAGGAATGTCGTTAGGATATTAATCTTGCCTTAGTTATTAATGACTGCCTTAGTTAAACTAGGTATTCCCCAGTGTTTTGTACTGAGATTCAATTACGCTGGCAACTAAGTATTGCTATGCTCTGCTCTTTTGATAAGAGTAAGGAAGAGAACTAATTGTCTTCTTTGCTTAAATCGCTGTATTCTTTGCATTATTTATGGTTTTCACAGAGTGCTGCTCTATTAGAAGCCATGACGATAGATTTCACATTCCCCAAAATAACTTTTATAGGGGTTGTAACTCTCTGCCAGGGGCAGTGACCACCTTTCATTACAAGTGTTAGTGACCGTATCTTGTCATTCATATATTCTATCATATTTGATCGAACTCTCCAAAATTAGGATTCTTAGAATACTAAACTTGATGTTACAGTCAGATCACAGAGAGTGAAATACAATGAAGGCGGTTCCTATAGGCAATGTTTACTCCCCGGGTTAAATGTTAATTTGTGTTATCACAATTGGCATAACCTTCTGCCTTAGTGTGTGAACTAATCTAACTAAAAAGCAATGTATAGTAAATACTGGAAATCAATCAATCAATGAAGAAAATGTTTAAATTTGATTGCTGCCTTCTCTCGATTCGTCTTAGTATTGTAAAACAAGATTAGGTTAGGTGAGATTAGGTTAGGTTTATATTAGGTTAGGTTAGTTAAGCGGGTAGATTGATATTCACAGGCAAATTGGTTTGATGGCCCATATGGCCCAATGTATTACCCAGTGTGAGGTAAACCTCCTTGTCATGATCCGTTAGTGGTGGGTTTGAACCACCCCGAGCTCCAAATGAAACCGACCAGTTCTGTGGCATGTTGGCCACCATGCCCAGATCTTCATACAGTCTGTGATCCAAAAACCGATGACATCTGGACAGATGTGCAAGGCACTTGCATAAAAGGTATTGCACCGATTCCATTTCCTCCATATAGTAAGACAAAATATCTTGAAAATAAAACTTTAGCAGCTTATAGTTGACTAAACACTCTAGTAATCTACTGTATGGATCCTGTTCTTATGGTAAAAACAAAAAAACTTCATTGAATAAAGAAATATTCATGGGGAGTTAGGAATTCTGCTGCCTAAACTATTCTTAGAGTACGTTGCCTCACTTCTAAGAGTTTTTGATGAGTAACATGGGAACTCATGAGGCCGCTGTGTTCTAGTAGGTATTATGTTGGCTTATTAGACATGAAGCCACGGTTCAAACCCCGTTTCAGTCATCTCGAACGAAATATGAAGAAAAATATTTCTTCGGCTACTTCTTATCGGCAGATTTCTGACAAAAACTCTGATAAAATTGCCATGAAAAGTTTCCAAAAATCTGTCATTCAGAGTCATGTGTAAAATTAACACTCACAACATGAGTGGTGCCAGAAACTAGGTTGTAATCCTGACTGAAGGGTTGTAATAACCAATTAAGTAAGTAAGTTACCAGCCAAGTGACTAATCTTCGTAACACTATCGTACACAATCCTGAGTCACTTTGATTTTTACTTTGAGACAACCTGATACGCTATTTCCTACATTGGCTTAAAGGATTTGCATTATATTTTTAGAGATGCGCTGGATTCTTCTCGAACCAAAATTTTCTAATGAAATGTTTATACTGCACAGAGCTTGCTGTCTTATTTACCAGGAAAATATAGCTGACTTGTTAACATATTTCAAATGTTAAGAATTTATATTTTCATATCATACCAACAACAACAATAACAATAGAATACAATTGCATTTGCATATCATTTACTCATTTACAACTCAATCCATCAAGCAATCAATCAATCGAAATAACATCGTTTGTAGGTACATTGGTACACCTAATTTTAATCAAATGAAACAAAAGAATGTTTTTTTTAGTTCTCAAATCCCTGTACATATCCTGTGATAATCATGTTCTAACACAACATTTGTAATAAGAAAATCGACATGAGCTTGTATTTTTCACTTCTCGTTTTTGTTTAATATTCTGTATCATTAGGTTTCCTCTCTTCGTAAGCAGAAAAGCAGAAAAGTTTTCAATTATTTTGCAAATCTCTACTTTAAACGAATCAATGTTGTGTGTAAATGAAATGGAAAAATTCCATTATAATGTGTGCGTATTATGTGTGCTCCATGGATTGAATAGGATTGCCAAAGTAAAAGAAAAAAATTTAAAAAGTGGTAGTAAATTGGATATGCATTGATGGTTGGTGCATACAGCAGCGCAAAATTAAATTTCTTGGCAATCTTTCGATCTAGACAGTCTTTCGATCTAACGTATTGCCCCAACAACAGACTTAATCTTCTAATAACCATTCTTTACCGTATACCTCTCGACTGACAAGGGGTTGCTATTCTGAGCGAATATCAAACGAATATTATTTTTGCGTCATTTTTCCAATCTGATCTCCAATTGGAATAATGGTGGGTATCCAGTAGTGTGGCCATCATATGCACAAAATATTCCTCTGGCTGTGATTTGACTGCCAAGATCAAATTTTTTCATTACCCCTCTTGGAAGCATATGGCTTCAATAAAGCATTGTACATCTTACCTGGTTCGCTGCTGCTGTTTTCATAAGTGCCAGTTGGTTATTATTCTGCCACGTTTTCGTTCCATTAATCTATTATTGTCCCAGTTAAACAAGTGATTGGTCTGGTGTAGCAGGTAGTCCTAGGTGCAGGTCTATGTGCTGTAGTGGTGGGAAACCTTGCTAACCGTTGATTCCTAATTTTTCCCTACAAGGTGCTAAGGTTTATATATTCTTATGTAACATTATTTTTACCCAACATTTCTTGCTTGCATTGGCAAGTTGGCAAACCTCTTTCAACTACAACTACAAATACTAAACGTAGTAAAACCTAATCATGATCTCCTTACCTCTTGGCCTGTGAGGTTTGTAATATAAAATGCATAAACAACAATGAGTAGCAACAACAATAGCTTTGTATTTACAAATGGCGTACAATAGTTTATTTGTGCACATACTGGCACACAAATGATACGATTATATAGGTAGATATCTAGATGCAGTTTCTATACACTTAAAGGAACATTGTAAGGACTTCAACAAACTATGAAAGCTAAGCAGCAAGCCATCGATAGTGTGATTAGGGAGAATGGGAGACAAATCCAACGCGAGTTTTATCAGGGCGTATCGTGACCTAACAAATCACATGACAGACCTCTTTTACTGTCCCCAATATATTCACACATACATAATTGGTCATTTTAAACTTACAGTCATGATTGCGACCTAGTTTCTCACGCCACTTACATATGTTGTGTGTGGCGGGAGCTACAGTTTGTTCCGAACGCTAGATATTTGAGAAACTTTTTCATGACAATTTTTTATTCACTTTCAGAGTTTTTGCCAGAAATCTGCTGTGAAGAATTTGCCGAAGAAATATTTTTTTCCATATTTTGTTTTGTTGTAGATGTCTGACCTACTAGACTACGATGACAACGATAACATAAACAGCACTAATGAATCATACGATAAAGCCAATGCTTCGAAACAGGACTGAATAATAAGAGTGAATAATACAATTTGTTCTACGTGGGAGTTCATTCTGTAACATACAGTTGAACTCAAGTACTTTAAGTGGGACAGAAGCAAAGTTTCTTCCAAGTACAAGTTTACGCCATTGAAAGATATACTCCATTACACTAGAATTGAAGAAAGAAACTTTATCTGACAGTCAGTCTAACATACGCAAACTCAGATCTTATGAGTTTGAGTAGAGATTAGAATGGAAACCTTATTCAGATAGGCAAGGGAAACATGTTCAGCCTTTGTTGGATCTCATGTCAATTCGTGACTGTGGGCCAGGAAGAGAAGAGTGTACTGGACAAAAGGTGAAATGAAGACATTCGTCTTAATTGAAACAAGTTTTAGATAAGCTTAGGCTTTGTTGGGTAATCGGGTGCTTAATTGGTGATTACAATCCTTTAGTCAGGATTACAAACTAGCTTCTCACACCACCAATGTTGTGTATGGTAATTTAATACAGGAGAGGCGGGACCTATAGGTTAAAGTTGCTTCGAACTATTTAGAAGTAGATTTTTTATGGAAATTGTTTAGTTACACTTAGAGGTTTTGCAAGAAATCTGCTGAGAGGAAGTCGCCGAAAAAATATTTTTCATATTTCGTTATGTTGGAGATGTCTGATCTGGGATTTGAATCACAGTCTCATGTCTAGTAAGCTAACACACTACCTACTATACGACGGTGTTTCTTTCTGGTATGTTTTAATTCCCTACTGGTTCAAAGAACGTGTTCCGATGATTCATTGTCAGCGTCACAAAACAACTCCCATTCGAAATGAGCGCACTTTGAATCTACACTGCCATTTTATAAGACCAACCAACCTTAGGTTGCTCTTGGATAGTCTGATAAGATAATTAGGTATCCTCTTATTGTAACTACTCAGAAACAGTTCCCTCAAACGTTGAGCAAATCGTTCCAAACATCCGCTCCTACTACACAGAAATATTCTGTTCCCATCAGTGCTGTGGAAGCTACCCTCATCACAAGCTCGTGTGCTTGCTTATTGCCGAATATTCTCATATGACCTGGGACATAACAGAAGGTAACCTCATATTGATTTCATATGAGATTAGGATCGATAACTTTATTATACATCTAATAAGGAACCATATCGTGAAAAGCTCTGAGTGTATAGATAATAATTTAATTATGGCTCCATACTATGTTTGCAATGAATTTATCCAAAAAAACACTTCTAAACGGATTTAAACCACCTGAGGCTTTTGTATACCTCGATACGAATGATTATATTCAAAACCAGTTCGGCGTTCCTATACTTTATCATTTGTATAGACCGGCCAATATCAAAGCAATTCAATGCAATCAACTTACCGATACTAATAAAAGATTTGACACTAGCCTTTATACCAAAGATAAAAATATGTTTCCAAACGTAAATATTAAAATTTTTTGGTGGCTTACAAACTAAGTTGCACTTCCTCTTCTTTTTACCCTTAATAACTTTTATTTTTTATTTTTTTTTTTTGCATATTTAAGTAAGGTTTTTGCTTATTTTTTCTTTACATTAAATAACAGATATGTACATACAAATGTAAATATTGTATAAATAATTGAAATTTATGTAGAAATACAAATATTATAATAATTATTGTACTAGAGAACTCCAATTTGGGACAGTGTATGAAAGTCTATTAAGTTATAAGTACTGTTGTTTATTTAAGTCTAAGTATAAATATATCTGTTAAATAAACCATAAAAAAAAAATATTTCATATGAGATAGGATTATACGTTCAGAAATCCATTTCGCCATCTTCGGAAGAAAATCCCGTCGCCTACCAATTGTAGCCTACTTTTAGACAGACTTAATTCAATTCCATTAAGCTGGAACAGTAGGAAGTTCTTCAATTTGTAGCTCTTGGAGAAAGGAACAAACTATGTCTTAATGGGATTAATATCAAGACCAGAGGCAAGTCCATACACTGCTATTCTGCTTAACCAAATACCAAATTAACCAGTCAACTAACAGACTCCAGAGAGCAGACCTCAACAAACAACCAGTATTTCAACTTCTTTTTCAAGTTCATATTTTCGTCATTCATATTTCAAATAGATCATGTACATAAAACATTAATGTTTTCTAAACTAAACAAACATTTTCGTACAACAATTACAACATCAACATGAACAACAACAACAATATCATCATGGACAAGGTCATAAATCATGTGTAATTAATTACTACGCCTTGAAGAACAACAACTGGCTGAATTTGTAAATTTCTTCATGCAGGTAACATCGAAATCAGACAGACGAAATATTCACATTCAAGCATAGAATTTATTATGTATGAAGGTTCTTTATAGGGACCTACAACCACGGATGAATATAAAATGGATGAAGTTTTTTTTGCTCTTCTTTTTATTTTCAATTAAAACTCAGACGTTTTAGGAACGCAACACACATAGCCATGTACATTTACAAAACGTTTAATATACCCATAGAGACAGACATGATAAATATTTTAAAAATTATATTCTAACACGTGATAAGGACAGTTTTTTTAAGTCACAGTTAATGCAAGATGTTTAAGAACACAAGCAAATTGCTTTTGTGATTTTCATTTGCACCAGAACTATCAATAACTATAGCTTGACAGCAGAGAAAATTATTACGTTTTTACCTTTTAAAAACGTTTAAAATATGAGCTTGTAGATTGCAAATAAAATAAACATATATGTGTTTAGTTTTAATTAAAATTCTTTATTATTCGCACAATTCTGTGTGTCACTGCTCACAACTTGATGTAAACAACAACAATTGCAGTATCTTGATGTTTCATTTTCGTAACAATATTAAAATGTATTATTGTTTTCAGTGATGAAGCATCGTGTGATATAACCTTAGGGAGATAGGGTCGTAAGAACGTGTAGAAACTTTGGAAGGATAAATCGGAATGTTACATTCTTAAGTCTCTGGCAACTATCTGGCAAAGATCTGAGATGGACTTCGGCAGGATATGTGGAGATGTCTTTCTGACTGTCCTGAATTTGGTAGAATGAGATTGTTTTTAGCTTCAATACAGGTTCTGACGATTAAAACTTTCTGCTGAAAGCTGATATTATCATGGGATAACGCTGACTAAGGGAGTCGTAGTCTAGTAGATAGTGTGTTAGCTTATTAAACGTGAGACTACGGTTCAAACTACAGGTCAAACATCTCAAATAAATCGAAACGTGAAAAATATATCTTCGACGACTGCTTCTCATCAGATTTCTAGCAAAAACGGTCATGAAAAAGTTACTCAAAAAATTGTCGTTTGGAGTCGACGTTAAACTGTAGGTCCCGCTACTCATGTAAAAAATTAACACACGCAACATGTGAGAAGCTTCGGACTGAAGTGTTGTAATGACCAACTATGTATGTATATAAGGGAGATTGGTTCACACTCGAGTTCTTTACTCTCTCCTCTCTCTCTCTCTCTCTATCTATCCCAATTCCTTTACTATCTTTTATGCCATTTACTTTCAAATATGACCACAATTGGTTCCATGTGCTGTGAGTATTATCGCCATACGTTTTTGCAAGCTTTTCTGCCTTCAGAAATGTAACCGGTCTTCATTATTTTTACTGAAGAGATTCAGTCTTGGTGTCAGAAACCCAAGCGGTTTTGCAAAGGCGATGAGTTTTAAGGCCTTACTGTGGGCAAACAGGAACTTTTGTTTTACAATTCCGATTGGGAATTCATGGCACTGGAAGTAGGCGGAAGTCTAGTAGGGAACCTAGATTATTGCTTTCTTTATTCACTGACTTAATACTTCTATGTTCACAGCATTTAATATTTTCTCCTGCACTGTTGACATAATTATAGCACAGTAAACAACCACACAACCCATTAACCGTTTACAACGTATTTTATGAAATAAAAAAAATTAACAACTAAAATACCCTGACGGAGATGAATTCAGAAGAAAAAAAATTACAAACAATAAAACCAGTGAAATATTATTATTAATAAGCCAATGTATGTATGGGCATGGAATTATTAAATAAAACGTGTTAAAACACAAGCCCAAAAAAGGTTCTTCTACCTTGGCGAAGTAAACAATTTTTATGCAAAACACAATACAATCGACCAACATTTAACACATACTTTGCAACGTTAAATTAAAGCAAATCGCCCGCAACAAAGGCTGCTACCACAACTGAAGCTGGCTTGTACAGCAGTTAAGGATGGCTGTAGTAAATTGCCCCCAACATGCAAACAAAAAGCGATAATAATCGGTTTTAATAAATTATTTATTCGCTCGCATTGGCCAGCAGCAACAACAATACCAGCCGCTGTAGAAGCAGCAACATTATTTCAAACAAAGGAATAAGTTTTTTTTTATGATTTACTGGATCACAACAGCAATGGGAATCATAAGCCTTTTTGCAATCTCCTATTAGATATAAAGAGTGGTTGAGTATAATGAATAAAACTGTTCATGTGAATACGAGCACGTTAACGGAAAGAAGTGAACTTGAATATGTTTTATAACGAAATTCTACATGTAAAGGATCCAGCTTTGTGTATAGACGCGAGACTGTGCTTCAAATCCCAAGTCAGACGTCTAAAATATAACGAAATATTAAAATATATTTCTTCGGCGACTTCCTCTCAGCAGATTTCTGGCTAAAACTCTGAGAGTAAATAAAAAATTGCCATGAAAAATTTCTCAGAAGAAATCTGTTGTTCGGAACCGACTGGAAACTGTAAGTCCCGCTACTCATATATGAAATTAACATACACAACGTGAGCGGTGTGAGAAACTAGGTGGTAATCAAACTAACTAAAGGGTTGTAATGACCAATTATGTGTGTATGTATGTAGAAAGGAGCACCTGGTTGCATAGCAGGAGCTAGGCACGGAATTGCCATTGTTGACATAGAGCAGCATCCAGGGCAATAGGCTTGAAGGAGACGTAAAATAGATCGTATGATCAATCAATAATAATAATAATTGCCATAATAGATGCCATAATGGTATCGGAGGGGTCAAATCGCAATGTTGGTCACTGAACTGTTTGAAATCGTAGAATGAATTGCTCACCTAACTCGCTTCTCATGGCATTATTGTATCGCATGCCATTTGGTATGAGGCACTTTCATATCGAAACCATATTGCCAGCAAGTTCAACAGTTCCATAATGGGGAAAAAGTCAGTAACAATTGCAAGGTTCCTTGCTCCTCTGACTGTATCAAAGAGATTTTTATACTTCTTGAAGTAGTAGAGTCCAATAATGTCCACAAACCACAGCACATCTCTCATTCGTAGCTCTTAAACTGCTTTTGATTGCTCTTGGCATCAAATTTGTTTGTTGACGTACTGATGTAAATGTAAGGTATGGATTAACAATTAAAATTTTAAGAAAAAAAATTATAGATTTTATGTATGTATTCATCACACAAAAATCCTTTTAAATCATAATAAACAACACAAGCCAGAATGAAGAATTTCTTTAAAACAATTTACCACATTTGCTGCACTTGATTCTATTCGGCGGCCGTATGCCATTTATTAAGTTATTCTGCCAGCCACAAAAACCTCTGTAGTTTAAATGTTTTTAATTAATTTAATTGGAAATATATTTTGTATGTTTGTTTGTCTGTTTGTTCACATAGTAAGTGCATTAATATTTGCTTGCAATTATTTCAGTGTACTGGTAGAATTTGCTGTTCAGCATTAACAACTTCATTAATTAAGAGTGATGATTCAAAAAGCCAAAGTATTTTTTGGTGGTTTTCATTTAAAACAAACAAATGTTTGAACAATTTTATATCAAATACAACAAGAAAACAAGAATTAAAGGCGGTATAAACCGTAGAATAATATTTTATTAACCCTAAAAGGGCATATCAAACCAAGGAGTATTGACTCAATGCTGATATGCGTAATGTCTCAATGTGTGATGGGAAGGTCTTCATGAAAATTCTAGCATAATATCTCTAATAATAGAATAGCTCTAATAATAAATGAAGTCGCCGTAGTCTAGTAGGTAGTGTGTTGGCTTATTAGACGTAAAGCCAGGGTTCGAGCCCCAGGCCAGACATCAAAAAAATACAAAAAGTATTTCTTCGGCGATTTCCTCTCAGCAGATTTCTGGCAAAAACTCAGAGTAAATAAAATTGCCATGAAAAGTTTCTCAAAAATCTGTCGTTCGGAGTCGACTTTAAACTGTAGGTCCCGCCACTTGTGTATAAAATTAACACACACAACATAAGTGGTGTGAGAAACTAGGTCAATAATCCTGACTGAAGGGTTGCAATGACCAATTATGTATGTATGTAATAAATCCCTTTCATATCATTTAAGTTCAAGATAAAAGTCTCATACGAAAGCAATCGACTCTCCTGATTCCAAATTTCCCATGTATTTTTAGAGCAGAAGAGCCGCAGACCAATAACTCCTACCAGTAGACAAAGACCACAATCAGAACAAAGCCGTTTTCCCCACATGCTTCCAGAATGTCCAAGGTAACTTCTAATGGGTGAACTCCTCATTTAGAGTCTAATATGTATGTTTTGTGACGATGACAGTGAATCAGTGGAACATGTTCTTTGAACTAATGGAGGGATTAATATATCCTAGAAAGAAACACCGTGGTCTAATAGGCAATGTGTTGGCTTATATCACGGTTCAAACCCCAGATAGGACATCTCCAATAAAACGAAATATGAAGAAATATTACTGCGGCCAGTTCCCCTCAGCGGACTACTGACAAAAACTCTAAAATAAAATTACCATGAAAAGTTCCTCAAAAATCTGCCGTTCGGAGTTGACTTTGAACTGTAGGTCCCGCACTCATATATAAAATTGCCTTATGTGAGAAGCTGGGGCTTTATCCTGATTGAAGGGTTGTAATGACGAATTATGTATGTACCAAGGTATGTATATAATACTGTTGAGGTAACCAGCAGAGTGACATATCAGTCATGAACGAAACTATTTTTCAATGAAAGTCACAGGTAGGTTTTGAATAGATCTTACCATGATGGCTTATGTTTGTGGGTGATGTAATTTTCCCATAAATCCCTTGACTTACTAAGAGAGTTAGGCCGCGATTAAGCCCCTAATGAACGTAGTTTTAACGTCCGTCCATGTCCATGAATGTCGAGGATTTTCCATAGAAATTTCGAATCATTCAAAGGTAACTCTTACATAGAGGGATATCATTGGCAAGTACATTGCAGATGAGCTATTCAGACCCGATACTGAGTTTATAATCTCCGACATGTTGCAGGGCACAGGTATTCCGATTACTTCACTTAAATTGGGTACTATCCACTCGTTTTGCAGGCAGGCTCAATGTCATTGGCAGCAATATTTACGTGCACTATTATTGCTGTTTGAATTGTATGTTCCGCCACTCATGTATAAAATTAACACAAACAACATGGGTGGTGTGAAAAGCTAGGTTGTAATACTGACTAAAGAGTTGTAATGACCAATTATGCATGTGTGCATGTACGAGTATGTATTGCTTGTCTCTGCTAGATACGTATGAAGATAAGAAGAGAAGCGATTTATTTTGGTCCTTAAAACGCCTTCCAACGCACAATAGCCACTTTGGTAGGTTTGTCGAAAGATTTGACATTTCGACAAATGATTTCTACAGAAGCTGTGGGTCTGAAGAAGTGTAAGAAATTTTTTTCACCTCATGTGTTAGTGACCTATTCCTGTTATGAAAACAAGGAGGTCTTTTAGCGCCCACTTTCCGACATCCTTAAACCGGGTCTCTTACATAAAAATTGCTGCAGTTGCAAGTTTTATTTTGGACTCGGCTTGGTTTTTTCTAGGGAATGTTGGATCCCAATGGTTAGGTATTGATTGTATTATTGCAGAGGGAAAAATGTTGACGTAAGTGGGATTCTCTCCTTTAAGGTGAGCCACCATCTTACCTAACTTAGCCTAACCTACCATGATTACCTGAAGGTTGATGCCACAAACATGTTAAAATTAATTGACACATCACAAACACTGTACGTCCACAAACTTTCCCAACAGTGAACGATATTAAGGAGCAGCGTTGCCGTTTTGGTCCAATTGGACCAAAATTGGTAGTTTTTATTTAAAAATGTTTGTTCAAATTTCATTTATTTTTTGGTAGAAAAATACAATTAATATCTGTAAGATTTAAAGTTGGGAGTATTATTTATTTGTAGGTCTAAAAACGAAAATAAAATGTTTAAGTAAACCCTGTTTTAACGTACCTTAACGTTTAACATATCTGTGTTTACATAAGGAACAACGAAATGTTTGTTAATTTTAGCAATAAAACGTTAATTTCATACTGAATAATTTATAATTACTTAAATTCAAATTTTGGTAGGATTGGAATAATTTTGGTAGGATTTGGTAAGAATATTGGTAGGGAAAAATTTTTCTTTGTGGCAACGCTGTTAAGGAGTCCAAACACTATCTATTGAAACAGTGGCTGCATTTCTGTCACTTCGCTATTGGCAATGTTGATCCTGTAATGTCTATTGGTCCAATGTCTTGCTGACACCTGCAGCATACTTAAAATCATCATACAGTGTGGAATTTTCCACATACATCAATAATTAAAAGAAATTCCAAATGAGTCCTATGCAATACAAAACCCAAATTTGCTTCTTTTGAGTGCAATGTGATGTTTTCTTAAGGCTTTTCTGGCCACACAAGATACCGAAAGAAAATTTTAAAATCTTATTACATGAATTCAGTTGCCATCAATTAAGGCACATTAACTTGTCGCCAACTGGTAACAAGAAAAGAGTCTTTCCATATGTTAACCTGTATGTTGCAGGGTCTACCGTAAAGAATTGAAGGTGTTTAAGTATTTGCACAGCCTCCTGTAGGTATAAGAATTTCATACGGAACTTCTGTTTCTGTTTAATATCTCTGTGTCACAGCGTAGTAAGAATTGTTGTTATGTCAGTATTTCTCTTCGTTTTGTTCAACGTTGCAAGCACAGTTGCTGCAGTGGCGCTGATAATAATGTTGCTACAACGATAACCACTTAAGTGTGCCGCCAGTCAATGATTGAAACACAACTGCCTGATTGACAATTAAATAAAGACTTCAAGAATATTTTAAGTATAAGAACATGAATGCTGCCTGCTATCCAGTGCATGTGGAATAAAACCCAGCAAAATTTTTAGTGGTCAAATGAGTCTTCTTCAGATGATGCTATAACCGATATCAATGTCAACGAATGTTGCAGTAAAGAACTGTTTATTGTGCAAGAGGAATTTAGAAAAAGCTCACTTGAGAGCTAAAAGCTGATTTGATGCACGCTTCCACTTTAAACGATACTTTTTAATTTATAAGCTTGTTTGGCTTACAAAAACTTTGGCTTGGTTATATCTATATGCCAATGTGACCAGTGTTTGTTACGTTTTCGCATGATAATAAGAAAAATAATCAACTTTCGTGTTTAACTACTACGCATCATTAATAGTTGATGACAATGTCCCACTGCTGCAGCATACGACGACACTGCAATCTGCTTTCATACCAAAATCAAATGCACATTCTCTCTGCTCATGTTTCCCTGTCCACTTCAGATGAATGTGACAAAGAGATGCCGATAATTTATTATCATTCTTGTCGTTAATGTTCCGTTAGTTAAAGAGGGACATGAGTTGTACTCATCATTCTTTATTGACGTTTATTGTTTTATCGATTACTACAACAATCGAAGGAGTACTGCAACAACAAGCATTCATTTCTTAAATCATTGCTTGTTTTTGCCTTCTATCTGTTCATGTCTAATACGATTCCTATGAGTCTAATTCAAATGACATGAGATATTAATGGTGTTTCTTAATAAGTCCATGCATTTCAAGATTAAGTAAATGTAAGGAAGTCGATTAATCGATTCCAAAAGGTCAAAAAACAGCTAAGAAATTATAATTTCGTTGTGAAGTTTTATTTCATTAGAATGCTTATAGATTGCCATTACATGACATGTACGAAATTCAATATCACTTACTGCTTCTGGCTTCATTTAGTTTGATTTTCAAATGCTCCAACGTTAAGGGCTGTATTTGAAGAACTCTTCAAAAATGTATAATCAAATCGCCAGAAGACATGAAATTACACTTCTTACGCTATGTAATCTTTGTTATGTAGCTCGAGGCAAAGTCCTGTTAAAAACGACATATTGTCGTCAAAAATGTCGGTTGCCATATGGCCATACTAGCTTATGTCGGAGACAAAGGTTGTCCTGTAGTCGTTTTCGAAAATAAACGGACTTCTAAACTATAATGGGCTCCAAACAGTCACATGTCAATGGCTGTTCCACAATCGCTTGTTGATTCTTTGAGCTCCAAATGAGGCAATTTTGTTTTCTTAACCACATATGTACATTAATTGGTCATTACAACCCTTTAGTCAGAATTACGACGTACTTTCCCGCACCACTTATGGTGCGTGTGTTAATTTAATACATGAGTTGCGGGATCTGCAGTTTAAAGTCGACTCCAAAACGTTGACTCATGAAAATTTTATTTACATTCAGAGTGTTTGCCAGAAATCTGCTGAGAGGCAGTCACCGAAGAAATATTTCATTGTGTTGGAAATGTCTTTCCAAGGCTTTGAACCGTGGCCTCACGTCTAATAAGTAAATACACTACCTACTATGCTACGGCGACTACTAGACTACGGCGACTACTAGACTACGGAGACTATCGACTACGGCGGCTACTGGACTAGGGCGACTACTAGACTACGGCGACTATTAGACTACGGAGACTATAGACTACAGCGGCTACTGGACTAGGGCGACTACTAGACTACGGCGACTACTAGACTATGGAGACTATAGACTACGGCGGCTGCTGGACTAGGGCGACTACTAGACTATGGCGGCTACTAGACTACGGCGACTACTAGACTACAGCGACAACTAGACTACGGCGACTACTAGATTACGGTGACTACTAGACTATGTCGATTACTAGACTGCGGCGACTACTAGACTACGGCGGCTACTAGACTATGGTGAATACTAGACTATGACGACTGCTACACTACGTCGACTACTACACTACGTCGACTACTAGACTATGGCGACTACTAGACTACGGCGACTACTAGACTTAGGCGGCTACTAGGCTACGGGTACTACTAGACTATGGCGACTACTAGACTACGGCGACTACTAGATTACGCCGGCTACTAGACTACGGGTACTACTAGACTATGGCGACTACTAGACTACGGCTACTACAAGACTATGGCGAATACTAGACTACGGCGACTTCTTGACTAAACCACCGAATGAAAAGTGAGCCTCATTGCTTAAGAAAATTTTGACGCTCATATACATATGTATGTGCGACTGAAGCAAGCCCCACAAGAAAAACTGTGATGTTGACAAGTCATACGATCTCGATGGTCAATTCACTTCAATTCTAAGTGAGATAACCATGCCCTCAAACCATACGTGCTGAATATACAATGTGGCGTGAGCTCTGTGGTATGTAGCGCCGTACTTATCGTTATTATCCAGATCATGGAATTCAGATCGAAGGAAGTTGGTAATTATCGTTCAATATTGCTCGTTGTCGAGAGTGATGGCCTGGCCAATGCCGTTTTCAAAGAAATATGAACCGAAGACGTCAAAGAGTGACTGTTTTGGAATGCATTGCAGGCTCTTGAATCTCAATTTCGATAACTTTTTTTTATATACGTACCTAGTACAACCCTTTCGCTGACCGACGTCTTTCCCAGCTTGGTGGGACTCGGTGAGTACAGGGACTGCGTTGTACCCGTGACATGACAACGGGCCGACGTGCTCAAGTGTGCTTTTGGTGTAAAGGCTACCACTTCAACCTACCTACCTACCTACTTATCAAAAAATTGTGTTCCACGGCACATTCAGCAAGCAGACGTTGATGTCTATTGCCGTCCATGGTGATTTGGCAAAAGAGTATAAATAAATGCCAATTAATTTCACAGATGTTGCTTTGTGTCAAAGTTCGAAAGAACTTTGGAAAAAAGCCAATAGAAAGTCTTACATAAAATAATCGAAATTGTTAGTACCTTACACTGATCGTACGGATACATCGAGTTTGTATGTTAAGTACTTCTGAGTTGTATAAGAACATGAAGTGAAATATTTCTACAGGTTTTTGTAGAAACGAGCCTATATTCCATGAGCTGTTTTGATTGAACTGCCACTAATAGAATGTGATACGAAGGAATATATGTGTCTTGATTGCGGAGATTTCATAATAAAAAATCATAATTTTTTATGTCCGTTTTTTTACTGCAGGGGTAGGAAATGAAAAAAGCAAAAATAATAATCAAAAAAAAATAATGCGTGTCAATTGAATATAACAGTCCCATTGGGAATGGCGATATAAATAATCAGAAAAATGTATGGCCGGAGTGCCGTATGAAATATAAGATCATATTCAAATTGTAATGACATACGTACGTATGGTATATGAATCTCTATGATATGAAGCTGGTTATTTGGATTTCAAATATGAAATTCAGCTCAACAGCAAGTATTTCCATGTATGTAGCAGGTGTACCGGTATGAAATAAGCCAATTTTAATGAAAATTATTAGCTACAAATGCCGGCTACAAATATTCTCCATCTTTAAGGCAATTTATGGATTCCACGCCAAAAGAACCTGTTCATCTTTTGAAGCAAACCATCTAGTCACCCAACTTGCAATTCCTCTTAGAAATCAAAGAGCTGCTCAATTAATACATATCCCATCGTACATACATAATACATACATAATTAGTCATTACAACCCTTTAGTTAGTATTATAGCCTAGTTTCTCATACCACTTATGTAGTGTGTGTTAATTTTATACATGAGTGGCGGGACCTACAGTCTAAAGTCAACTCCGAACGACAGATTTTTGAGAATCTCTTCATGGTAATTTTATTTACACTCAGAGTTTTTGCTAGAAATCTGTTGAGAGGTAGTCACCGAAGAAATATTTTGTTTCATATTTCGTTTTGATGCCTGACCTGGGATACGAACCCGGGCTTTACGTCTAACAAGCCAACACACTACCTACTAGACTACGGCGACTATCTGGTAGTCCGGATTAAAAAATATTATTTTTTGTTACAACAAATTATGGACTTTTTCTACTCGAACGCTTCTCTACTAAACCACTTCATTAAAAAAAAAAAATAATTTTTTGTTTTTTTTGCCAGTAGCATACTACTGTGAATCGTGTAATGATTTTGTAAAAATAATTTTCTTACTTTTCTGTCATATTCTCGCTTTTGTGTCATCTTCAATTAAAATTATGATGAATTTTAAGTATTTTCTTTTTTTTTCCTTACAAGTGAATATAAATATTACGTTGGCCAACTTGTATTTGTTTTCATCTTTCCTTCATTACATGTCCTTTATGTCAAGTGATTCATTCCAGTTTTCTGTGCCTGGCTCCCGTCGCTGGCATTGCATTGATTGAGAGAAAAGTTATCGATAATATTGGGTTTTTATTTTGTATTTAAGCTTCGTGTATCAAGTAATTCATCATATTTTCTCAATGTATGCGATGTAAGCGAATTGCACATTAACTTCGTTACTTTGTTTATTAATTTTAAATGGAGCCCCATTGATTACACACCAATTGCTGGAAAAAAAGAAAATAAGAAAATCAACGAAAAGAAAGAGACATGAATGGAGAAACAAGGAAATTATTGAAACGATTACTTTTTGATTAATTTTGTATCGTTTCTTATTTTCTTTTCTTATTTTTAAAAATATGAATACAAGGATGTAATTGATGAGCATAAAGCGTCACCCATGATAGGGTTGAAGTCAATGAAATTTATGAGTTTCTTGGACTTCAACATTTTGTTTCCTCTTTAAATGAACATTTAATTACGAAGACTTTTTGCCGTCCTTTGGCCTTTTTGTTGTAAAATGGGTCAATTCGACCTCCGGGTACTGTACTTGTCACAGTTGACAAGTACACGTATTCTAACCTTTGTCCCTTTTAACAGCATAAAGGCATTAAGGGGAGTTCAACAGCGGCGTTAAAAAAAAAACTAACAGTGTAGTGAAGGACTCTTAAAAAAAAAATTGCTTTACATGTGTTTGTTAATTGAAACACTGTAGTCTTCTTCCTTTTTTCTTTTAAAAAACGAAAAAAATTTTTTGAATTTACAGGATGGTCCTTATGCCCTACAATGTGTTGAAAAATCATTAAAAAGGCGGCACTTAATTAAGACTTTATTTAACACGATGACAGTGAGGCTGTTTAGGAGGTCCTTATACCTTACAATGTGTTGGAAAATCATTAAAAAGTCGGCTCTTATGTTAGATAATGTGGCAAACGACCCCCTTGTAAAAAAGCAACAATATGGCGATCCTTTGTTAAGACTTTATTTAATAAAACATTTACACGATAATAATGAGGCTGTTTAGGAGGTCCTTATGTCCTAAAAAGTGTAGAAAAACAAAAAGGCAGGTCCCTAGTTTAGATAAGGTGGCAGAAATGAGTTCAAAAAAGGAAAAGAATGAGTTCAAACATAGGCCAGCATTTAGGCTCATTATGATATCACAATCAATATTCAATTGGACGATCAAACATTCCGCAGAGGGAACCAACCAGTGTGCAAAATAAATCTTGTTATTGCAGCAATCCTTATATTAGAAAGCTTGTTTAAGAATGACGGAAAGTGAGAGGTTAAAAAGCTCCATATTTTTTGCATGAACAAGGCCCTCGTTCATGAAGTGAAAGAGAGTCTCCTTCTCCTGAGGCCAACAACTTCTGCAGAAGTCATTTGCTAGAATGCTGAGTCGACGTCCATACATAGTTGATCGTTACAAACCTTCAGTCAGTCTTACGACCTAGTTTTTCACACCACTTATGTAGTGTGTGTTAATTTTATACATCAGTGGCGGGACTTACAGTTTAAAATCGACTCCGAACGACAGATTTCTGAGAAACTTTTCATGGCAATTTTACTTTCTGCCACAAATTTGCTGAGAGGAAGTCGCCGAAGAAATATTTGTTTATATTTCATTTTGTTGGAGATGTCTGACATGGGATTTGAATCGTGGCCTCATGTCTAATAAGCCAACACGCTACGTACTAGACTTTGGCGTCTTGCCGTATACAAACATTAACTAATTCGTTTGCAACAAATATTGCACGAAAGTGCCCTGAATATGCAACTTAGATAGGTGGGAGTAATTTTCCAATATGACAACGCTTGGTCACATATGGCAGGCAGCACCTGTCAAAAACAATTTGGAAGTGCAGTCCTTGCACTGACCAACTTCTTCGCTGAGTTTGATGGAATTCCGTTAGTATAGGGACTGCGCTTACCTGTGGGGTTACAATGGCCCGCTAAGCGTGCTCAAGTGAACTTTGGTAATCAAAGCTGTCACTGCAACCTACGTACCTACATTAGTCAACCTAAGTTTCCGATAATTTTTTTTGTCTTATAATAATTAAAATAGATGTTGCGTGAGCAGCTTCACTTATTCATCATCATTATCATGGAATTTTTTGAGTCTCATTATTTATTTTAATTCCTCAGCTTCATTTTTCTTTTAATTTTTGCATTTTTTCCTGGCTTATTCAGCAGTGGATAAATGAATGGCCAAATGAAATAATTATGCAATGTTTTATAACGAAAAAAAAAATAACAAAAAAAAAGTAATGAATGATGTTGCATATCTTTGTCAGTCTTCTCCACCAGCTTTCGCCATTCTTTTTCATAATTTCCCTGAACAAATATTTTATTTGTTTGAGTAAATTTTGTATACTTTGGTGGCCCTCATCATCAAAATTTGTGTGGGGAAAAAAGAAATGCTAAAGGATTCTGGTAATTAAAAATAATTTTCTAACAAAAAAACGTTTATTTATTTAATTTTTATTCTCTGCCTTTTTCATTTGTCTTCCATTTTATGCTGACTTTGTATTGACGTACCAAGTCATGGTAAATAATTTGCTTTGATTAGCCAAATGAATTAAGAGAGCCGTCATTATTAATAACTCATTAAGTAGCAAATGATTGTTTGGCATCACCCCCACCCACACCGCCTCTTAGTAGGCAAACAATATTCAATAAACGAATTAATAATCACGCAAATAATAATCGTTAATCATTATTTGATTACTTTTAATTACTTTTCATTTCTAATCAATTAAAAGGCGGTTTGCTTTGCTGGAAAAAGGAAAAAGATTCAATGAAAACACATTGCGACTATTAAAATACTCGCAAGTAGTTTATTATTTAAAGGCTAGAACAGCAACTGCGAACAACAGATTTCTGAGCAACTTTTCATGGCATTTTTGTCTTCAAATTTAAATCGAAAAAATTAAAAAAAATTATTTTAAGTATCGGGTCCACCTTCTAACGTTTTTTTTTTCAACTATTGCTTATTTCGTGAATGGTAACACTTAGCTCATGTCTGATTTAACAGATAATTAGTTTTATCCTTCCGTTGAACGAATATGGTTGTGTATACGCTTGAACAGCGCTGGGAAATATTGCGACATTACTTTGAAAATCATGGTAATGTTGCAGAATGTGTGTATCGGGCCATGTTGAACGAATTTTTGTTCACAAAAATTGAAGAGGAGGATATTGGCAACATTTGTTTTCAACAGGACACAGCCGAAGCTACACTCGATGTTTTCCGCCCTGTTTTTGAATATCACAGTATCAGCCGCAGAGCTGATGTCGTTTGGCCACCTCGAAGCTGCGATTTGACACCGTTGGACCATTATTTGTGGGGTGCCGTCAAAGATAAGTGTTACGCCGACAAGCCAGAGACAATTGATGCTTTAAAGGACAATATTCGTGAAGCCATTGGTGAAATACAGCTGCACACAATCGATAATGTGCTTAAAAATTGGACCGATCTTGTAGGCTACTGCATGGCCAGCCGAGGCAGCCATTTGAACGAAATTATTTTCCATTATTAACCAGAAGGATTGTACTTTCAAATAAAAAAAGAAATTTGGGAAAATATTCAGTATTTTTGTTTTAAAGCATTTTCAAAAAAAAAAGTTATTTGGCGGACCCTTTATGCTGGACACCTATGGATAAAAAGAGAATCGACTGACTTCTGTCCTTAAATCGCAAGGCCATTTATAGCGCAAAACCATTCTCATGATCCACTGTCTGTTTGGTAGGCACGTCGACTCAGAAGTTGCCGTATTCTAGTAGATAGTGTGTTGGGACGTGAGGCCACAGTTCAAACCCCAGGTCAAACATCTCCAGCAAAACAAAATATTAAAAAATGTTTCTTCGGCGACTTCGTCTCCACAGACTACTGGCAAAAACTCTAAGAGAAAATAAAAATTTGCAATGAAAAGTTTCTCACAAATCAGTCGTTCGGAGTCGACTTTAAGCTGTAGGTCCCGTCACATATGTTTGAAATTAACACACACACAACATGCGTAGTATGAGAAGGTGGGTTGTAATCCTGGGTAAAGGGTTGTAATGGCCAATTAGGTAATGCATAATTCACGAGTTGATAGTATGAAACCCTACACTCGTATTGTGTAAATTTACGGGTCGGTAGGTAGGTTTGTACGGGTCGGTTAGGTTGGTTGTAAGGCTTATTAGATGTGAGGTCACGGTTCAATCCCCAGGTCAGACATGTCAAATAAAATGAAATATGAACAAATATTTTTTCGGCGACTGCCTCCCAGCAATTTTCTGGCAAAAACTCTGTGGGCAAAATAAAATTGTGATGAAAAAGTTTCTCAAAAATCTGTCGCTCTGTAGGTCCCGTGAATTGCGGAAAAATTAACACACACATTATGGGTGGTATAAGAAGCTAGGTAGCAATCTTCGCTAGAGGGTTGTAATGGCAAATATGAAACCCTGCGCTCTTATTGTGTGCATTTATAGGTAGGTTTGATATCAAAGCTCACTTGTGTGCAGTTCGACCCATTGTGATGCCACAGGTACCTGTACTGAGCGAAGTTCAACAAATTCTTAGTGGCTGCATGTGTTCATTTATAAGTCATGATATGTTTTGGAGTTAAGTTTCTTCAAAGAAGTTTGTTTTAAAACTATATATTGATGTTTAAAACATATTGTCACTGTTTACATGGCTAAATGGTAATTTCTTATTTTATCTAATCTTATCATGACGTACTTGATATTAAAAACACTTGAATGGAAAATAAATTTTAATTTTTCTTTTATTTCCTATCATGCTGCTGTCCAATGCTTTTTTTTTTAAGTCACGTAAATGGTGACGCGTTTATTACATTATATTTCATGTAAATATTTCGTTGTAATGAATGATACTCAAGTAAATAATGCGTTTAAAGCCCTCCTGCTCACCATCTTACAACGTGAGAGTATGGCATTTGCATTAAAATTGTTTTTCAATTAGAAAGTGTGTGATTATTTTATTAAAATCCCCTGCTTAAGAGATTAATTATGCAAAACGTTTTAAATTAATTTCCGCTTTTTCTTCTTCTGTTTTTTGTTGTTGTAAATTTTAAGATGACATGCAAGAAGAACTGAAAGTAATTTTAAGTTCTTTGTGGTGTCATAAAAGTGTTGGGCCACAGCATATTGCATGCATGCATGTACATATCAATGTCTTACCGTCATGACAGCAACTATAAAATCCCGACTCTAAATGACACATTTTCACACCTACGGCAGGGGGATATGTAAACTGCTTTACGAAAAGAAAATTGCATGTATGTGCCATACATAAAGAGGATTACTAGAGTGGCCATATGATTTTGAATTTTTATATTGAAAAGCTTTACTTTATGCATCAAAGACTGGAAGGGAACTCTGTAAAGTTCATTGTTTAAGTTTAACTTTAAATAGGGTATGTACGCTTAAAATCTCTTCATGGTGATAAGCCTCATTTCACTATAGAAAATTTGTTTTAGTACAAAATTTTAATCTGTTATGCTGATATTTCGAAAATAAACTTTTCAACTTTATTTTCTGCTAACCGCTTAAGAAGTTATTGTCATTGTTTTGTTTCCGTTGCCATTATTTTAATTTTTCCTTTCATTATCAGTTGTGATTCTCTTTTTCTTCCTCTACATTCAAGGCATAATTTATAAGACAATACAACGCCACCAACACCAACATCATCATCATAATTAACCACAAAAATGTTAACCTTACCAACAAAAACTAAAAGAAAGTTTTGGTACAACATTTCTACTGATAAAGGAATTTTAAAGACAAAAACAAACACAAACACGTACCCGTATACCTACACATTCTCTGAGTTAAGTTGATAATTTAGTCCATTAACATCGTCTGTAGTAGCAATAGAGAAGTAAAACTTGCAACTTAATAAGTCCATAAGATGCTTCCTTAAAAGGTCTAAATTATTAAACGAAACTGTACAATGGCTCTGTGATTATGATTAGAATGAGAAAATATTCATTAAGAGAGGGTAGGGAGTTTAATTTTTGTGGAAAGATTTAAGATAATGAAAATTAACACACAGGACAAGAATTTATGTTCTTCGCTTAATAATACGTATTTTTTCTTGGGTTGCTTACATACACCACCATACGCCATTACAACCATTCAGTCAGGATTACAACCTAAATTCTCACACCACTTAGGTTGAGAGACTCAATTTTACACATAAGTGGCAGGATCTACAGCTTGAAGTCGACTCCGAACGACAAATTTTTAAAGAAGCTCTCCATGACAATTTTATTTTACTCTCAGAGCTTTTGCTGGCAATCTGCTGAGAGGAAGTCGCTGAAGCAATTTTCTATTTTTTATTTCGTTTTGTTGGAGATGTCTCACCCCCGTGGCCTTATGTCTAATAAACCAACTCTCTACCTTCTAGACTACGATGACTAGAGTTGCTTGCTAGATGTTAAAACTATAAGATCAACTCTTCAGGTTTGCGATGGCATACCTAGGGTAAAGACAGGCTGTCGCACAGTGGCGCAGGAGCCCCATGATGATGAAGTGCAGACCTATATGCTGCTTTATTGTTCATTACAACCCTTTAATCACATTTTGAAATGGTGTTATCGTTTAATATAAAAATGATAAACAAAAGCTACAAGAACAAAAACAATATACTTGTTTACATGATCAACGAATAAACAAAAATATAGCAACAACATAACATAATTGGTCATTACAACCCTTCAGTCAGGATTACGACCTCGCTTCTCACACCACTTATGTTGTGTGTGTTAATTTTATAAATGAGTGGCGGAACCTACAGTTTAAAGTCGACTCCGAACGACAAATTCTTGAGAAGCTCTTTATAGCAATTTTTGTTTAATCTCAGAGTTTTTGCCAGAAACCTGCTCAGAGGCAGTCGCCGAAGAAATATTTTTTCAAAATTTCGTTTTGATGTCTGACCTGGGGTTTGAACCGTGGCCTTACGTCTAATAAGCCGGCACACTACCTACTAGACTACGGTGACTACCTCACGTCTAACAAGCTACTTTAATAGACCGCGCCGACTTCAAGGTATGTAACATTTTATGAAAAAAAAATCTGTCAGTTTTAGTAAGGAAGCTTCTTTGCCTTTCTTGTAAGAGGATACAGGTTTTTGAGAAGCAATTTTCATGGCATTTTTATTTACTCTCAGAGTTTTTGCCAGAAATCTGCTGAGAGGAAGTCGCCGAAGAAATATTTTCATATTTTCGTTTTGATGTCCGACCTGGGGTTTGAACTTTGGCTTTACGTCTAATAAGCCGGCACACTAACTACTAGACTACAGCGACTACGTGTAGCAACAACATCAGTATAAAAAAGGGGATAAACAAGTAAACAAACAGGCAACAACAACACTGCAAGGATAAACGTAAACAAAATACACAAACAACAATAACGTAAATCTATAAAGATTTCGCGAAGGCGAAGTCATTCTCCTTCAAGATCATTCATCGGATTGTTAACCCTTCGATATAAAAGGCAGGAAAAAGCAGGCAACGGAATGTGGAATGACCTTATGTGAGATTCACAGAAATGAACTAACTGGTGAGCTTGCCAGAAGTAAGCTTTTATGTGCTCGATGCAACAGTAGGAAGAACTGTTTGGAAGGATATACTCAGGCGAAAGTAAAGTTGTAGAGAGGCAAAGAAGGCAATCTAAGCTTTTGTTGGGTAATTGCAATGAGTAGAGTTTTAAGTTAACTATTAAACTATACAGAAGCAGCCTGAGAACCATAAGAAGCCTTTTATTCGGACATGGCAGACTTTATGAACACTTATAGAACAGGATTCGCTTAAATCTCAATATGTGAAACATAAAAGGAATCTATGCGGCTGTAAAGCATCCTAGAAGGAAATACCAAGTTATGTATCAAATGGAAAGAGTTTTTACTGGCAGCTCCTAAAGCCACAGAGGAGCTTACAATATTCTCTGAACAAGGCACATGAAATCCAAGAGTATCGAACGCTTAACTTTTTTTTTGGCAAAACCAGCCTTGTTACACGACACTCAATACTGGGTGAACCAACTACATCTTCTTGCACAATATTGAAGTCGCTGTAGACTAGTAGGTAGTGTGTAGGCTAATTAGACGTAAGGCCACATTTCAAACCCCAGGTCAGATATCTCGAACGAAATATAAAAAAATGTTTCTTCGGCGACTGGCTCTCAGCAGATTTCTGGCAAAAACTCTGACAGTAAAACAAAACTGCCATAAAAAGTTTCTCTGTCGTTCGAAGTCGATTTTAAACTCTAGGTCCCACCACGCATGTATAAAATTAACACACACCCAACATGAGTGGTGTGAGAAGCTAGGTTGTAATCCTGACTGAAGGGTTCTAATGACCAATTATGTATGTATGTTTCTGAACCTCTCAGCAGATTTATGGCAAAAACTCTGAGAGTAAATAAAATTTGCCATGAAAAAGTTTCTCAAAAATCTGTCGTTCGGAGTCGACGTTAAATTGTAGGTCCAGCCACTCACGTATAAAATTAACGCACACAACATGAGTGGTGTGAGGAGCTAGGACGTTGTATAATGGATCAATTCGACCTCCGGGTACTGTATGTACTTGTCACAGTTGACAAGTACACGTCCTCTAACCTAATCTAACCTATGGATTCTCTTGTTGATTACGTGATTATGTTTGTCTTACAGAAGGCTATGGCAGCTAGCCATCTCTTAAATCTCTTAAAACAATTGCCTACAGCATGAAGTAGATACCTCGTCTTGTCAAACTAACACTCTTATAGTACAGACAGACAGCTACATTTAACTCCTTGTTCTATAATAACAAAAAGCGGATAAAATCATAATAAATAGAGTTTTCATATCATATATTTCCTCCCGTATATGTTTAGTTTTACCTGAATAATCTGGTTTGATCAAAAACTTCAATTAAATCTTAGAAATGTTAATTCTTAAGCAATGCTCATAGCTTGTGCTTGATACAGAAAACCTTTAAAATTCCTTTATTTTATAAGCTGAGATTCAAATAAACCACCACACTTATAAGCCATCATGAGACAAGATCAATGCATTGATCAAATCAATACCAAATGCATCATAATATTTCCAGTTAAAGTGCAACTAATTTTGAATATTTTCATGAGTAAATCAAAGCAAAGCAAAACTGTTGTAGCTTTTGGCAAAAGCAGCGACTGAAACTATTAAATTGTATACATGTTTGCAACAGCAACTACAACAACATTTATGAATGTAATACAAATGTAACATGTCAACATTTGAGACTGGCAGGCAGAAGACTTGCAACTATTCATGCACTGCATATGCATACACAAATCCGCTTTTATAAGCGCAGTCGTATAATTCCACTTCTAAGAAGATTACAATAATTGCATGTATCCATTAATAAGTACTTATTATTATTGTTGTACGCATTGGTATTTTATGCTTTCAGCTACCAGGGTTAACGTAGGCTAATTTATGAGTAATTAAAATATTTTTAGTGGAGATATGAAGGAGTTAGTAAGAAATTTTTCTAACTAAGAGTCGGATTGATCGGCGGAGACAAGTTCTAGAATGATAGGATTGCCAACGTCTGCTAAATAAAAAACGCCATTTTTAAACATGTATTGAGTGTTGAAGTGAGGATTATATCCTATAATCTCATAAGAGAGGGTGGTGTTTGAATTGACAAGGATGTTCGTTGCTGATGTTATACTCTATAGAGACAGGGAGCGGGGCTATATTAGATAGACTATGAGATATTTGTTTTCCCTTCATTCCACGCCTGTTCAGTCAGTTACCAGTAAACCTTTAGAATGTTGTTGTTGTTGTAACAACTCTACTGTTGTGTCCAGAACTCTTCACCTTGACAGAAAACTTTCGCTTGACACAGCTTTCGCTGGGTTTGACAATTCGTAGCCGTGTGAGGTGGGGTCGTTCCGGAGCATAGATCCGATTATCATGGGAATGTCTTTAGAGTGTCTCTCCAATTTGTTAACAGATATTCGGCATCTAGTTTTATCACGTAGGATTTTATGTAAACACCATACAAAGTCTTCCAGGCTGTAATATTTTAGTCACTTAAGAGCCAGTAACTGTAAAATACAATATTTTTACTTCAGCCTGAAGCTAATTCTCTTGTCTAATTCTATTGATGTGGAAAGAGGCACTAACACTTGATCTGGATTATACCATACATATCGAAAATTAGGAAGGGAAAACCGCATCGAGGAATGATCATTCCTACGCATAAATTAAAAAAAATATTCACCACCCATGTTGTTTGTACGAATTTATCCCTGAGTGAACTGTAGCTCCCAGTTTAAAATCAACTCCGAACGACAGATTTGATTAGAAACTTTTCATGGCAATTTTTTTTGTTCTACTCTCAAATGCTTTGCCAGAAATCTGCTGAGGGGAAGTAGCCGCAGAAATGTTTTTTCATATTTTATTCATATCGTTTTCTTGAAGATATCTGACCTGGCATTTGAACCGCGGCCTCACGTCTAATAAGCCAACATACTACTTGACAGGCTACGGCGACTTGGTCTTTAAGAACTTGACAATAATCCCACTCAGCAATTTTTGTATTCCAGCAAAGATTTTCCTCACTTAGCTGCTGCAGTTACTATTGCAATTCAGTACTTACCAGAACTAGTTGATGTAGATAACAGCATCTGTGTGATATAAATGTGCAGCATAATTGTACGTTTATTGAATCAGCAATAGAGTGTTTAAGTGCCTATTGTTGTGTACATGTTGTTGTCAGCTTAAAGGAACCATTAAAATTACTCCGCACACACCAGTCGGCAACCAAGCAGTCAAACAAATAATACACCAAGCAGTACTACCAGCCAACGATTATGCAGCCAGACAACAGATTAAAACCCAAATATAAGACAAGGTAGAGTGTAGAGCAGCACATCGCTATAGATTCTGTTTATGGGAACGTGTTTAACAAATTTTAGTAATTTTGTAATAAATTACATCGTCAAACCAATCAATTGATTGTTAAAAAAAAGCAATGGAAACAAATAAAAACAGAATCAAGGTGGGAGAATCAAATGCTAGCTAAACATAATGCTGATGAAGATGATGTTTTTGGTTATGGAAAGTAAAAAGTCAAAGAAAATGAAATACAAACATAAAGATATCCTGAGGCTTTATTTATTGTGTAGAGAAATATGGTTTTAAAGTGTTTGTCCGGCAAAATTCCTATTCAAGGGGCGGTTCTAATTTCCTTTAAATTAACTTTTTATTGTGTAACATTTTTATGACATAAACATGGATTTAATTACAGTGGCAGGCATATGATCGACGTACATATAAGGTTAGATAACATGACACTTTATGATAGTAGTTATGCAGAAATTAAATATAACTATGCAGATGATAAATATAACCTATGAGCACGAAAAGAAAATTTTTGTGTTAAAATATCGTCTGCAGAATTGGAAACATTTTCTTTGAGTCATGAGACTTTATTCATTAGTTGGCCAAGCAGTGATTAACTCATATCAACAGTAACGCAATATATATCCACCAGAGATCACCTATGAGTATTCAAAAAGACGAGCAGTATCATTTCTAATACTTATACGCATTGATACCTATTTTAATATCATACTCATACTACTCATATTCAAAGTTTGAAGTACTCATCATATTCATACTTAACTACACGTATGATGTTGTTGATTTCGACTCTCCATGACTCAACATTTACAAGAATCACAAAATAAGTATGATTCGCGTACGAACACTAAAATACTCACTAAAAGGTTGTGTGCTGCTCTGTCTTTTTTGCTTATGTGTCTTTTTTCTTTTTTTGTAAATGCAACAATAAATAAGACTGTAAATTTTCATGAATGATTCGAGTCACTCGAATCATTTATAAGTATTTTTCTAATGTTATGAATGAGTAGGCTTATGAATCAAACATATTTTGAATGGTATGAGTTTGATGTCAATGTTGTACTTATACTCATTGTATATTCATTGCATTGAGTAGTTAAATTTCAATATTGTTGACTCACTTATATTCAGAATTTCATGAGTGCTTATGAGTAGCGAAAAAACGATTCATTACTGATCTCTGATGCCCACCAGCTAAATTGGGTGGCTATAATTTTACAAACATTTTAGAACAAATTTAATTCGTCGTCCAAATTCTACATCTGCTGCATGCCAATCGCCTTCACTTTTTACACGTTCATGTTAACGGCCTAAAAATGAACATCGTTGAACATTTTTTCTGTTGTTCATTTGTTCTCCTTTTTAATCATTTAATTAAAGAACATTAACATGTAATAAAAACCAATGTACCTTTCAATTGGCACAAACGATTAAACAAATGTACTCGTAAATCCAAGAAAGAAATAAATAGCAAGAAAAATAGAGAGAAGAGTACATGAACAGTACATGACATGCCACACAAATAAAGTGCAAACCAGTTCAACAAAGTATGATTGTTACAAAGGAACACAGTTCCAGTTCAACCAGATTCCTGTGCAAACCACCATTGAGGTGTAGAATTCATGTTTTTTTTTCTCTTTTTCATGGTAAACTTGACCGGCCTGCAATTATTTGCCTATACAAACGAAAGACGAAAAGCAAGTATATTTGTATTCCCGAAACGTTTTAGGTTCGAGAAGAAATTTTCATTTTTGGGTAAATTTTTTTCAGCAGAATTAATTCTGTTATTAACTGGGTTTGCATACCAAAATTTGGTATGAATTTAGAATTTAATTGAGCAGCATTAGGAACTCAATTTAAGAAAAATTATAAATTGTGCGCTTAATTAGCATTCAGAGCATAACTACTACGGTATTGTGTTGAAACAAAAAAGGCCTGACAATAACGTTCATTGGAGCCAAGTCAAGAAAATTATTTACCTAAGTAATCGATTGGCTAACAGTTTCCTCTTTAACTGGCTCCTGATTAGAACCAGTAGACTCTGTGATTATGGGAAATGCTTCGCAACTATACTTAGTAACCAAAATGTATGAAGTAATCTGGATGCTGAAAACTTTCTCTTAAAATGGGGTTATTTTGTGGTCACAAGGGTCAGGAAAGGACAGAACAGAAGTAAGAAATGAAATATTCCAATTCCATGAAGAATCAAGCGGAAGCCTATGCCAATGGAAGATGTAGTCAATTCAATTTGAATGGGAATTACAAAAGACTATACTGACCGAATTCCACTAAACTAAATCTACAAACACTAGACTAATCTACAAAAGACAAGACATGGCAATACTAGCTGGCATTGCCGTTGGTGCACTCAGCTCGTAAGGTTTAATCAAAGATAGTGTGGGATTGTCTAAAGAAGTTGAATCGGCTAAGTAGGGAAAATAAGGCTATCTTCTGCTGGGTTCCAGATCATGTGAAAATTCTCGACAATGAGCTAGCAGATGAGCTTTCAAGAAGTGAAGCTTCCATGTCGTTGATGGGACCGGAACTGAACAGAACCGTGGACGATATGCTCTGTGAAAAAGAAGATAAAAAGGGACAAAGACTCTCGACCATGATCAAGCAGACGAGTTTGCGAAGAGGGCAGCTATTACGCCATTGATAAATTCAGAACTCTTCTATGGATCATGCATGATCAAGTGTGAGCCTCGATAACATCTTACTGACAGTGATAGTATCAATAAAAACACAATCTTTTTGATGACAATCTAAAGTCGACTACGACCGACTACACTTTCATTTTTAATAATTAACTACTAATGAGCCATTACATGAATTACTCATAAATATACAAAACTTTACTCCACACATTGATGAATTCAACATCTGTTAGCATCGTAAACCAATTCTTAGAACTATTAGCGAGACTTTAAACCAACAGCGAAATTTGTAAATTGCCGCACATGTGCTTCCCTCCTCTTTGGTATGTTTTTTTTCGTGTTTGTACATAATTTTGTCGAAATTCTCTTTCAAAACATGTAAACCAATCACTTCACAAATATATACTCTTGTCAGACTCAAAATGCAATTAATCTTTTTAACAAAATGCACACAAGTAATTATAAATCCTTTAGAGTGTGTGAACAACATTCGTCATAATATGCATGATTGCAGCAAGTTAGTGATGACATTATGAAACTTACATTCATTTAAGCATATTTGGGAAAGAGATGAATTGAGTGAAAATCTTGCAAAATTGAAGAGAATGACATCCAGAGCTGGTTTCTTTAGTCAATATTAAGACCTAGCTTCTCACACCACCCATGTTGGTAAGTAATTTCCATTTATTATCAGAGTTTTTGCCAACATATTTCACTATGTGCACGATGTGTGAGCCAGGTGTTGAACCACTCTATCTTTTAAACTACGTATCTGCACCATTTAATGTAGCTGCGTTTCAATTCTATCCTGTCATAAGCCGCGCAAATACTATTTGTAGCCAAATAAATGTACAGTTGATAGTACGAAATAAGAAAGTGTAACAGCGGGCGCTAATACATATGTACATCTTTCGGCATACGTATGCTATTAAGTTTACGACTGTGTCTCTGCTATATGTGAACATTAGTCTACGTTCTGCTTCTTTCTGTGGCACTTTTTATAATAAGTTTGTACTTTTATTGCCCAACCATATCACTTGGATCTCAACAATCTGTGTTTGCTGCCTTAATATGCTTCTGTTTTCCTGCTCAATTTTCTTTTATTCTTGATTTTTGCATTCAAATAAATGGAAACATTATTTTTATGAATGTGTGACAAGAACTCATAAATTTTGTACATTTTTATGCTCGCAAATTGTAAAGTTTTTCTACAGAAGCATTTATTTTGCAAGCCTCTTAAGAAGAGGCAAGAGTACTAAGAACGCAAATTTATTTTTATTGAGTCTGAAAGTACCACAGTTGGGTGGCATCCTAATGTTTAATTGTCAACCGAAAATTATAAGAGAACGGAATGTTTAATTACCCACCAATGGTTCATTAAAAGTTTTTTCATAATTTCAAGGGTAATTAATGGAAATAACAACAAATAATTGTCGGAAGCATATTTTTTATCATTTCTTAAGAAAAAAGAGGAAATTGTTTAAAATAATTGAAGTCATGTCGATCTGGGTACCGAGATTTGGTGAAATCTGTAGCAAAAATTCAATTTGTTATGTCCTAAACGCTCCTACACCAACCAGTGGAACCACACACAATTTGAAATTTGGAATTGGTTTCTGTTCTCTTGAACTTACTGCTAATCATTCAAGGAGAAACTTCCTAAGTGGAGGAATATTCGACACCTGAATAAGGTGCTATCAATACATACTGTTACGTTTTTACCTTTTAAAATCTTTTAAAATATGAGCTCGTAGATTGCAAATAAAATAAATATAAGTTTGTGTTTAGTTTGAATTAAAATTCTTTATCATTCGCACAATTCTGTGTGCCACTGTTCACAACATGATGTAAACAACAACAATTGCTTTTCTTTGTTATTCCTCTGTCTATGATCTTTGCATAAATAATAACAATTACTAGATCCTTGTAACGGAGATCTTCAAACCACGATTACTCTCTTCAAACACACCGCGTCTTTACACAAGACTGACTGAACTTCACTCACTCAGTCGCCTGCTTTGCCTTGCCTTTTATATGGCAGAGTAAACAGTCTGATGAATTTTCTTGAAGGCGAATGTTCATGACTTCGCCTTCTCAAAATCGTTGTAAACATCGTTGTTTGTGTATTTTGTTTATTTGTTTACCATTTAATTATGCTGGTGTTTGTTGTTAAACTAAATAGTACGATAATATAAACAGTTTTGTTTACTCCATTGTTTTATTTTTGTAACTTTTGTTTATAATTTTAATGTTAAGCGACGTAAAAGCAAAACATCAGTATCTAAATTTTTTATTTTCGTAACAATACATACATAATTAGTCCTTACAATGCCACAGTTAGATTACGACCTAGCTTCTCATACCACTTATGTTGTGTGTGTTAATTTTATAAATGAGTGGCGGGGGACATAAATACAGTTTAAAGTCGACCCCGAACGACATACTTTTGAGAAAATTTTCATGGCAATTTAATTTTACTCTCATAGTGTTTGCCAGAAACGAAATCGTTGAAGAAATATTTTTGTTAGAGATGCCCAACCTGGGGGTTCAACATCTAATAAGCCAACACACTACCTGCTAGGCTGTGGCGACTTCATGGTGGTGTCAATATAAAGTAGAAATTGAAAGCAATGTCTGGGAATAATACAGGCAAGTAAACTCACATTGGGGGCTTTTTGGAAGCCATGTGCTCCCAAGAGGAGTAATGGAAAAAACACCACATGGTGAGCATTTCAAAACTAAGTGCCGAGTGTGCCATATTGACATGCGGGTACCACTAAGTATCAAATATACCATAATTATCAACCCAATTGTGAGCAACTGTGAGCCATTGTTTGAACAAACAGAACGAATTTGAAATCACCAGATATGGATTTGTATAGGATACATGGATTAGCTTGTATTGGTATAACCTCTTCTACAATGGAGCTATAAACTATTGAACATAGTGGCGAGTATCAGATCTGTGAAGACTATGCTTAAAATAATGCGCGACAAATCGAACAGTCGCATGAGAGCATTGTGACCTGAAAGCTCTAGTGACTGATTCCTCCATTCCGAACTCCTTGACCTGAATCACACGGGTAAATTAAAGTTTTTTTGCAATCAATTAAATTCGAAAATACAAACTTTTTTAAGAGAGGGACCTTTATGTGGTATATGGTTTCAGGATATAGAGAATAGAGGTGTTCGATCCTAAAGTGATCCTATTCGATAGCCAAGTTGAAACTCGTGGATATCTACCAAGCGGTAATCTAAGCCATCCAAGGATCTGTGTAATTCAGCTTAAATAAGAAGTGCAAAGGTTGGGACATAGCAAAAGTATCTGACAGTGAGGCCGCCCTCCGAGTACTTGGTTCAGGTCACGTGGCATGTAATGCTAATGAGCAAGCAGATGTGTTAGTGAATTCGCGGCTGAAGGAAAGGTGTAAAGAGGCGAAGACTCTTCTTAATTTAAATGCGTTTAAAACACTCTTAACCTTTGCTGATTACATACAAGGGAAAGAAATTTGATTTTTGTATCAGACTATACAGCTTAAAAAAGTGCAACATTTGGGTGCTTATCAATGCCTAGGCAAAGATGTTATCCTTTCTGACATCGCCAGCCTAAAGTATGCTTGGTAAACAGATTTGAGGAGATACAATATAGGGATGCCATGCATGAATCTCTATTCTATTCTGTACAATGGATCGTAATATAGAAATACTTTAGCATCTCTGCACGGCAATATTACAGATTGAAATGTGATGGTAAATATTGTGTTCAAATTACTTGATTAACCTACAGGAATATCAGGAAAGAATTCCAGTATCCATCAACAATTATTCTCTTAGAGGACTACAGCACAAAAAAGGAACTAGAACCTAAAACTTGAAAAACATATTCTGATGTAGAAAAAGTGTATTATGTTTACAGAAAGACTGATTGTTGTCAAACTCTAGGAAAACTTGCAAAATCATTGGTCACCAATACGATAGAGTGGCTTACCTTACAAGCTGATGCTGAGAGTAAATCATTTTTGCATGAAAAAATCGCTGATTGAACGATGTTTATATTTATAGAGATCTCGAGAAGGCGAAACCACGAACATTCGCCCTCAAGAACATTCATCAGACTGTTGCCATATAAAAGGCAAGGCAAAGCAGGCAACTAAGTTAGTGAAGTTCAGTCACTCTTTTGTGAAGACGCGGTGTGTTTGAAGAGAATAATGGTGGTATATAATTTACTCATTTGCACTTATTGCAGATATGCAATGCAGTTGCATACCACCCAAAATTCTTGCCTTTACATTGCTGTGACCAAAGCCTGCTAGTTTGCATTACGCAATCCTTCTATAGAATTTAATTTATTTAACAGATGTAAAGTAGCTATGCACTCTTAAAATATTTACAATGTCATGTAATAAATGTAAAACATTTAGATGTACGTTACTGCATAAAGGAGAGAGACTGTTTTACTGCAAACAAACATCAAGAAAAAAAGGGTAAAGAATTGTATTTCATCTACAGATGTCAGTACTAACATGAGACATGTATGTTGTCTGGATATTGTCTGTCAGAATATTTTCGATTTTCCATATGAAAAATATTAAATTTTAAAAGAAATTTAACTTTTCAAATGCATATTGTTTACTACGGTTTGTGTATACAGTGTGTATGTGTCAAAATTTTACTTCAAATGTCATATTTTTTTGGCATTATCTGTCATTTAAAATATTTTCTAGACAATTTCCGCAAAAGCATTCTCTTATGCTTTCTGCTTATTTTTCTATTTTTTTTTTACTTTTTATGTCAAGAGTTTTGCATGTCATTTTGCGCAAGCTGCTCGTGTATTCTTGTCTTGAATTTTTCTTTAAAATTTAAATGAACTTAAAAAGGAGAATTCTTTTTTGCCGAAATAACTTTACTTTCGATTGAGTTAGTAAGTCACATCCAGCCAATGTTTAACGATATTGGAGATGTCCGACCTAGGATTTCAACCGTGTGACCTCACGTCTAATAAGCCAATCCACTACCTACTAGACTACGGTGGCTACATGATATGTTTTGTCAAGAATTCTAGTTTTCAGGTTCCCAAACGCTAGACAATGACGGAGAGGATTTTATGTGGTCTCCTCTTCCTGCTTATCGTTGTAGCTTCTGCAAAATATGTTATGAGGTATTCTCAGTCTCCAGGCGTAAACTTCCACCCGTTACTACTGCTATAAAGTTCCTTAGATGTAATCTTGTTAGGTTCAATGCAAAATCTCTTCTACATATATCCATGTCTGATCATGTCTGGTGCCTTTCTACAGTGGATCACCAATATCAAATAGGAAATCATTTGAATTTTTTGTGAAGCTAACTTTTACAAATGCATTGGACTTGTTGTCACTTGGAATGCCCCCGTAAACATGAACCCAAATTAGGGTAAGCGCCAAAGTGTGCAAAGAAGCAATAGTTAGCTGGTAAGTATGATTATTTTAAAATAGGCACTCTTCAACTCAACTGTGAGGTTAAAAAACTTATTTTCTTTAATAAGAGAAATATATTAGCGCCCTTAGTCTAGTAGGTAGTGTGTTGGCTTATTAGACATGAGGCTATGGTTTATAATCCTGGTCATACATCTCTAACAAAACGAAATCCAAAAAAATATTTCTTCGACGACTTCTTCTCAAGAGATCTCTGGCAAAAACTCTGGGAATAAATAAGAAATTGCCATGAAAAGTTTCTCAAAAATTTGTGTTTCGGATTCGACTTTAAACTGTGGGTCGCGCCACTTATGTATAAAATTACCGCACACAACATAAGTGGTGTGAGAAGCAATGTTGTAATCCTAACTGAAGGGGTTCAATGACCAATTATGTATGTATATATTACCGCTAGGGTTGCCAGATTCCGATTCGCAAAAAGCTGGACATTGGGTTTTAAAAAGCTGGACAAAACAAAAAAAGCTGGACATAAAAAAATACTGAGAAAATGTTAATTTTGGTTTTGTGTAAATATTTGTTTTTTAAATATAATTTTTATTAAATA
Organism: Sarcophaga caerulescens; assembly: GCA_927399465.1. Lineage (NCBI taxonomy): Eukaryota > Metazoa > Arthropoda > Insecta > Diptera > Sarcophagidae > Sarcophaga > Sarcophaga caerulescens. Next base: position 66,758,436 of record OV656868.1, read on the forward strand.
ATAACAAATGTACAATCAGTGTTGGCTAACATGATTTGACAAAGATAACATGAAAATTATTGCCCAAGTTATTGCAGTGTACTAAAAAATTTCTATTTAGCTGGACAAATTAAATTTTAGCTTGAAACTGGACAAGCATCAAAAAAGCTGAACAATCCAGCCAAGTCCAGCCAGGCTGGCAACCCTAATTACCGCCCATAGCCATTTAAAATATGTGTTTACATTTACTCTTGCGGTCATAATCATACTAATAAAACACATGTTAAGGTAATGAAAATTACAGCGTTCGTGCAAATTGTAGACAGAAACGTGTGTGGAATTCATGCCAAAACAATTTACACATGAAATCCTAACGAAACCAAACAATAAATTTTTTCCATGCAGACGTACATTTTCAGTATGAATTTATATACAAACTGTATTCAATGCATTGGAGAGTTTGAAATATGTTTTCATAAGATGAGCGAAATTAAACCACGTGGCTTAGAAAGTATAAAAACTGTGAGATTCAGATACGAATTATAAAATCAAAGTTGTTACAAAAAACTCTTGTTGGTATGGATCCACTACAACCAATTTTTTCTAAGAAAAAACGTAGAAAATCTCTCAGAGATTTTTAAATTCAGTTAGCCTCGGATTGGTGTTGTTATTTATTTATATACGTGTTGAATCGTTTAAAATTGAATCCATTTGCCGCAAAATCATCAATTTTATAAATCGTACTCGTTAATCATTTTCTATTAAAGAAGAAATGATACAACAGATGCAATTGCCTTTTTCACGGTTTTCTAATATTTTATGTGATGATGATTTGCAAAGAAAAACAATTTCAAATAAAAATAAAAAGGTTTTATTCTGATATAACTGCAGAATATAGAACAAAAATGGATTATATTAGACAGTGACGTATACTTTAGTATACTATACAGCAATGGCATTTGGCACCCCTAATATCAAGGTAGTAGCTTTTACTTACTTAAGTACAGAAGCTATGGTCTTGTAAAAATATTGCTTCCCCGAGAACTTCATTCAAGTTTCACGAACCAATTCAGACCAGGCGAAAAAGGAATCGGATGTGGAATCTTTTCAGAACAGCTAAACCGTAGATTGTAGCTCGAGCTAAAATCTGCTGACTGAAATAGTGTCTAAAATGATTGTCGCTGTGGGAAAATATATCGTAAGGGGAGATACATATTGTTACGTTTTCACCTTTTAAAAACGTTTAAAATATGAGCTCGTAGATTGCAAATAAAATAAATCCATGTTTAGTTTTATTTAAAATTCTTTATTACTCGCACAATTCTGTGTGCCACTGTCCACAACTTTATGTATACGACAACAATTGCTTTGTTTGTTATTCCTCTGTTTACATCCTTTGCATAAGCAATAACAATTACTAGACAATTGTTCGACTGAACTTTTTAACCGAGATCTTCAAACTCTCTTCAAACACACACACAAGACTGACTGAACTATTACTAATTGCGTCGCCTGCTTTGCCTTGCCTTTTATATGGCAAAGTAAACAATTTAATGAATGTTCTTGAAGGCGAATGTTCGTGTCTTCGCTTTCTCGAAATCTTTGTTATTGTAAACATCGTTGTTTCATTATTGTTTTGTGTGTATTTTATTTACATTTACTCTTGTAGTGTTTGTTGTTGTATTTTTTGTTTACTTGTTTACCATTTTTTTATGCTGGTGTTTGTTGTTGTATTTTTGTTATAATTTTTCATTTTCGTAACTATATTTTTAGTGAAAAACATTAAATCCGTAGATAATCAAAGATTCTCCAAGAATGTCTAATATTGTCTACAGAATGGATAACTAAACATGTTACGGTTGCCTTTGTGTAGGTAACAACAAGTTGCTACACTTGCAAGTTCTGATACAACAGAAAATTTGAAATGAATTTATAAGTGAGATGGACATTCTTATTAAAACTTATCTTAAAAGAAAGTTGAGTTCAAACAAGACATGTTCGGAGTAAAATTCGCGTTAAACTTAGTCACAGTCCATAGTAGGAACCTCATGTCAGTTATAATGGGATACTGTCCCCCTGTGTACATATGTCCTGATACTGGAAATACTTCATAACGACTTCTACAAAAGCTGTAATGAAGCAGAGGCTTCTTTGGCACCCAAAATTTATTGTTAGTACGTCTCTGGCCAAAGCTGATTTGATTTGGAATTCACATCATCAGAAGATAATCCGGATGATGAAGAAATGCCTGTCAATTTCTATAGTTGTATGACGGAGTAGTATTACAATGGTACCCAAGATATACTAACAACGGGTGAACATTTTTTGGACTGTTTTGGGTCCAGCCTTTAGGCAATCAAGAAATGTTTAATTGTACAAATCTTAATTAATGATTGCTAGGTATGTGGTCCTGAATAAAGAACCTTACCTAGGATTCCTGTTCTTTTCATTTCTAGCATTCTTAGGAAACCAAATCTACATTTCAAATAGAAACTGCTTATCATACAGATCAACATGCCAAAGTATTGTTAAGTTTTTACCTTTACAAAACTTTTAAAATATGAGCTCGTAGATTGCAAACAAAATAAAAATAAATTTGTGTTTAGTCTTAGTTAAAATTCTTTATTATTCGCACAATTCTGTGTGCCAGTGTTCACAACTTGCTGTAAATAACAACAATTGCTTTGTTTGTTATTCCTCTGTTTACATCCTTTGAATAAACAATAACAATTAATTGTTCGACTGATCTTTGTACCGGAGATCTTTAAACCACGATTACTCACTTCAAACCCACAGCATCTTCACACAAGGCTGACTGAACTTTTACTAACTCAGTCGCCTGCTTTGCCTTGCCTTTTCTATGGCAAAGTAAACAGTCAGATGAATGTTATTGAAGCCGAACGTTCATGACTTCGCCTTCTCCAAATTTCTATAAATGTAAACATCGTTGTTTGCATTTATTATTATTGTACTGTTGTTAGTATATTTTTGTTTACTTGTTCACCATTTTTTATGCTGGTGCTTGTTGTTATATTAAGCAGTACGATAATTTGTTAACAGTTTTGTTTACTGCATTGTTTTGTTTTTGTAGCTTTTGTATATAATTTTAATGTTAAGCTATGTAATAGCAAAACAACAGTATCTAGATTTACCATTTTCGTAACAGTATTAACATTTTTTGTAGAAGAATGTCGCTTTTACAGTTTCCCATCATAAGTAAACGTCTTCATTAAGGCAAAACTGAATTCATTTTAACGGTCATAACATAAGCTCTTCCACAATTGAAACTCCTTTTAACACAATTTATTTCAAATTACTTGTAAATTTTATTCACACAAAAACAAAAACAGAAAGAAACGAAGCAACAACACGCAGTTAAGTAGTTAAGCCACTGCAAAGCTAAATATTGTTAACCACACAATGCAGCGGCTATCAAAGCAACAAGCTGGCTGATGTACACTCAATCGGAATTATAAAACAACAACATCATTAACTTTGTTCTGCATGCTGCATGCAAATATAAAATTTGCAAATTTGTGTGTGTGTGCGTGTGTGTGTAAGTGGTTTAGCAATTATGATAACATTGTAAAATAACGTATAACGGTCATTTGAAACTGTGTGTGTATATAATGAACTATCATTTAAAACCATTTTGACAACGAAAATAAATGGCCGTAGGCGTATGAACAACATTTTTCAAAGATTTTTTTTTATAAAAAATGATTGAAAAAATTTTAATTTTCAAATAGCTGGTATAGTCATCATACTAAATGCACTTTCATATCAGTTACCAGAAAAACAGAAATTATTTTCGACAGAAAATTAAATGATTTCATATTTTTAACAAACATAAATACTGATGCACGAACAGTTATAAACACAAAGGAAAATGTTGTAATAGAGGCGTGTGAATCAGGAAGTCAACAATATTGTTAAGTTTTTGCCTTTTAAAAACGTTTAAAATATGAGCTCCTAGATTGCAAATAGAATAAAAATAAATTTGTGTTTAGTTTTAATTAAAATTAATAATTAATTTAATTTTAATTTACTATTCGCATAATTCTGTGTGCCACTGTTCACAACTCGATGTAAACAACAACAATTGCCTTGTTTGTTATTCTTGTGTTTACACCCTTTGCATAAACAATAACAATTACTAGACAATTGTTAAACTGATCTTTGTAACGGAAATCCTCAAACACACTGTGTCGTCACACAAGACTGACTGAACTTTTTCCCACTCAGTTACCTGCTTTGCCTTGCCTTTTGTATGGCAGTGTAAAGAGTCTGATGAATGTTCTAGAATGCGAATGTTCGTGGTTTCGCCTTCTCGAGAACTCTATAAAAGTAAACATCTTTGTACCATTAAGGTTGATGTGTATTTTGTTTACATGTATTCTTGTAGTGTTTGTTGTTGTATTTTTGTTTACTTGTTTACCATTCTTTTCTGCTGGTGTTTGTTATTATATTACGCAGTGCGATAATTTGTAAACAAGTTTTTTGCTTTGTTTTTGTAGCTTTTGTTTATAATTTAAATGTTAAACGATGTAAAAGTAAATCACCAGTATTTAAATTTTTTTATTTTCGTAACAATATGATAGGCCTTCATTACTATATTATTTATTAGGGCATAAATTTTAAGAAGAAAAGATGTATTGATCCTTCCTTCACTCCAATTTTTTTTTTAAAGTTGTCGTAGCCTACACTGCCTACTCCCGTGGTTCAAACCCCAACTCAGACATCTCGAACGTAACGAAATATGAAGAAAAATTGTATCTTTTAGCAACTTCCGCTCAGCATTGTTCTGGCAAAACTCTGTGAATAAATAAGAAATTGTCATGAAAAGTTTCTCAAAAATCTGTCATTTTTAGTTGACATTAAACTGCAGGTCAAGTCACTCGTAGCTAAAAATGAACAAAAGTAACATGAATGTGCGAGGATCTCGGTTGTAATCCTAACCAAAGGATTGTGATGTCCAATTAGGTTAAGTAAGTAATCGTTAGTTGCCAAAAGCGATAACCAAATGCAACAAAAAATAAATTCAGAAGATATATGTATATAAGGAATATAAGGCCTACCACTCAGATTTGGCTGTTACATGGGTCTTTGGCGTTTCATGACTTCATATGTTTTCTCATTTGATGCCCTTGTTGGCTAATCAGCAATTCTCCTCATATGAAGACTTCAAAAAAGCTCGTAATACTTGCAAAATATATTCGAATTCCGCTAAGAATTTGAGAAAAAGTTGTAGTTGACAGTGTGGCCAATACTTTAAAAAATTTAGCACTTCTGAATGTCCTTAGATAGGATCAGCTGCTAACGCTTACTATCTTTACATTAAAATAAAAGAAAGTGTGTGTGTGAGATACCATCGATATTTTTTAAATATCACAATAAATAAAAAGTCTAACGAAGTCAAAATGCATTATCTCCATGGCCAGTCTACACCTCCTCCATTAGAGTTGGCCATTCCCTCAAATCGCTCGTGCAGAATATCCAATGATGCATGAACTGTGTGAGAGGTAGCGTCGTCTTGTTGAAACCATATGACAATGTAAAAGAAATTAGTAATCATCGATCTATAGTACTCAGCATGGAAAGTGATGGCGTAACCAACGTTCTCAAAGACATATGGACAGATAATGCAGCCAACCGAAAATCCTAACCAAACAGTGACATTTTCGAAATGTGTTGAGGCTCTTGAATCTCATGGGGATGGGAATCGTTCCCAATTAGACAATTTTGTTTATTAACATACCCATTCATACAGAAATGAAGAAGATTTTTCGATGAATATTCGAGTCCAGAGTCCTTTTTTTCATTGATTTTCCGTAGTTTAGTAGCTAGTGTGTTGGCTTATTAGAAATAAGGCCACTTAGGAAGTGTGTTGGCTTCGTAGAAGTGAGGCCACATCAGGTTAGACATTTTGAACATTTTCTAAAAATCTGTTGTTCTGAGTCGATTATAAACGACTATAGATCGCGTCACTCACGGATAAAAATAGCACACACAGCATATGTGGTGTGAGAAGCTAGTTTGTAATCCTAACTGAAAGGTTGTAATGACCAATTGCGTTTGTGTCAGATGCCATTCAGCGAACTCATTTCTTTGCGTATGGTTATCTATAGTGAGTCGGCAAAACAGGCTGAATAAATGGCAACTAATTTGAGAGACGTAGCTGCACCTAGATAGCAGTTGTCAATTATGAAAGTTTGAATGTTCTTTTATGGGAAAATGATATTTTTCAATGGATTCGAGTGATTCGAATCATTCATCAAAATTTTCAGTCTTAGTTGTTGTTGCATTTACAAACAAAGAAGAAAGAAAAGGCAAAGACAGCAAGCAAAGCAAACACAACCTTCTTGTTAGTATTGTGGTGTTCGTACTCCAATCATACTTATTTTGTCCTTCGTGTATACGTTGAGTCATAGAGAGTCGAAATCGACAACATCATACGTATTGTTAAGTATGAGTGCTGTAGTAATAACATTCACTTTTCTAATATATATACACTCAGTTTTTTTAATATACTCCATATCTTAGTAACCTTTGAAACTTTTGTATTTTAGCTTTTACATAAAATAAATTTTCATTCCAATAAAGTCACTTGAATTATAAAGTCATATTTTTTCTTTAATAAAGTTCAATAGGTTATGGGCCTATGCATATGAAGTTTCCAGAAAATTCGAGTGAAAAATAAAGGAGATAAAGTTATAAAGCGTTTAACCAACATAAAGTTTATTTTAAAATAAAATTAAATAAAGATGACTGACATAAAAACAAAATTTAATAAATTGCACAATGAAAATTATGTAAATTGGAAATTCAAAATGGAGCTACTATTGAGAAAGCAAAATTTATGGAAGCTGGTAATTGAAGGTAGCCGTCCTGAACCTAAGTTTACAAATAATGTGATGGAGAACAAGGCAGTGATTGATGAATGGGACACCAAAGATTATGAGGCCAGGGGAACCATTGGATTGGTTGTGATGGATGACCAACTTTGCCATATAAGAAACTCCAAAACCACAAGAGATAATTTGAATTTGGGATAATTTGAAAAATTATCATGAAAAGAATACTCTGTCTAATAAAGTACATTTAATGAGGAACATTTGTTCGTTAAAATTGGAAGAAGGTGGCAATGCGGTGGTTCATATTAATACAATGAACGAGCTATTTACAAAATTGCGTAATGTTGGTGAGGAAGCCTTATCTGATAAATGGAATGCTGCTATGTTGCTGAGCAGTTTGCCGGAGGGCTATGATACTCTTATAACATCTCTAGAATCCAGAAAAGAAGATGAAATTAATTTTGCTTTTGTTCAACAGAAAATTATCGCCGAATATGAAAGACGTTTGCACGCTAATGGAGGTGCAGTGGGTGATGCTGTTTTGCTATTTTTGTAAGAAACCCGGTCATCGGATGAAAAATTTTTTGAAATATAAAAACTGGAAACAGAAACAAGGACCAGAAAATAATTTCAACAGAATCAATTCTGTGGAGGAAAAATCTAATTCAGATTTTCTTTTCAAGTTTGGTAAGAATAAATATTTATCTTGTTGGCTTGTTGATTCAGGCGCTACTCGTCATGCTGTCAACGATTACAAATTTTTTCAAAACTTGGATGAATCTTACAAGAGTCATATTGAATTGGCTAATGGTGAAAAAGTTGCTATTGAGGGCATTGGGTCAGGTGAATTGACGTTTTATGATAAATACGGTAAGGAGCATACATTTTTCGCAAAGGAGGTTTTATATGCACCTAGTTTGGTGGGAAATATAATTTCAATAAGACAGTTAACGAGATTCGGTTTTAATGTAACATTTAATAAAAATATTTGCTGCATTAATTTGAGTGGTAACAATATTGGTATAGTTGATATCGAAGGAGAAATGTATATTTTACGTCAACATGATAAAATAAATGCTTTAATTCAACATAATAATAACTGCATTCATGTATGGCATCGAAAGCTGGGACATCGTGATCCTGAAGCCATAAGAAAGATGTTTTCGGAAAACTTAGCTGATGGTTTTAAAATTGTTGAATGTGGTATAATGGAGATATGTGAAACTTGTGTGAAGGGGAAGCTGACTAGAATGCCGTTTCCAAAACGATCAGTAAGCAAATCAACGGAGCTATTACAGTTAATCCACTCTGATGTTTGTGGACCGATGCAAACTACTACACCATCTGGAAAAAGGTATGTAGTGACGTTTATTGATGATTATTCAAATTTTACAATAATTCGATTAATATCAAAGAAATCAGAAGGGGAATAAGTATTTAAAGATTTTATAATGTTTTGTCGTACAAACTTTGGTAGAGCTCCCAAGGCCATTCGCTCCGATAGAGGTGGGGAATATACCGGAAAAAATTTTACTTGTTTTTTACAGTCTCAAAGTATTCAAATACAATTAACAGCCCCTTATAGTCCTCAACAAAATGGCAAGGCCGAAAGAAAAAATAGAAGCCTAATTGAAATGGGCAGATGCTTACTAATAGATGCTGATTTGCCTTACTCATTTTGGGGAGAAGCTGTATCGACTGCGAATTATATTCAAAATAGAGGTCTTACAAGGTCTACAAATAAAACTCCATATAAATTATGGTATAATTCTAAACCGAATTTAAGCCTCTTTCACGTTTTTGGTTCAGAATGTTTTGTACACTTTCCATATGAAAAAAGGAGTAAATTAGATGATAAAGCACTAAAAATGATTTTTTTGGGATATGATGATAATTCAAAAGCTTTTCGTTTTTACAACCCTATTACGAAGAGGGTAGTCATAAGCCGTGATGTTCGATTTTTAGATTACAGTAAAGACAAAACTGATGAAAACGTTTTTATTAAGTTTCCTAAAGCCCGCCAGAAGTATCCATATTTAATTGAGAAAGAGAAATCCGAAATTCAGAATAAAACCAATCCATTATTGATTGAGGAGGAGAATACGGAACAACAACAACAAAATTCAATCAATAATGATACGACAGAACTTAATGAAAAAACTAACAAAGAAGATGATTCTGAAAAACATTTGGAAATACATACACCAACAGTTAGAGTTTCTAGCCGTACAAATCAAATCAAAGAAGCTAAAGCATATGGATACGAGATACAAAATGACAAAAGATTTAGTGAAGAAGGGTATCATATCAGTAAGCTATTGTCCTACTGAGGAGATGATAGCTGACATTTTAACGAAGCCGTTGGCGCCAATTAAACACGATTATTTTCGTGGAAGATGTAACTTAAAGTGAATGAGGAGGAGTGTTGTAGTAATAACATTCACTTTTCTAATATACACTCAGTTTTTTTAATATACACCATATCTTAATAACCTTTGAAACTTTTGTATTTTAGCTTTTACATAAAATAAATTTTCATTCCAATAAAGTCACTTGAATTATGAAGTCATATTTTTTCTTTAATAAAGTTGCAATAATGAGTACTATGAGTACTTCAAACTTTGAATATGAGTAGTATGAGTAAGTAAAGTATCTGAATAAATAAGTATGAGTGCGTATAAGTATCTGAAATTATAAGTATGACTCGAATCTACTCATCGTTTTGAATACTCATTGCTGTTCTCTGTGTGGGAGCCATATTTCCTACAAAAATCACTCCTGACGTGCATATTACAAAGAAAATCTTTCCTTTTCTTTTGGTTAATTATTCTTGTTAATTATAAGCTTAATTACCACACAAGTTTTAAACTGTGCTACATTTTATTTAACTTTGCTTCCAAGTTTCGTATTAAATTTGGCTTCAATTACACAAAGAATTCTCTGGAAAATAGAAAAAGAGTCGGAAGAATTGTATGTGACTTAATGAAGTGAAATGAAATCATACTTGTTGGCAGTTGTATGGCCATTACAATACAAACAAGAAAAGAAAAAGATAGAAAATATAAAAAAATGAAAAGGAAACAACCATTAAAGACAGCATTTGTTGGTTTATCTCAGCAATTAATCACACCATTGAAGTTTACCAGCCTCAAAGTCTACCAGACTTAAAGATAAACGACATTTAAATGGCCATCTTGAAAATTAATACTGATTTTTAATGGTGATTTTGTGATTGCCGAACTTCTAAATGACCATTACAATCCGAAAACTCTGTTATCATATTAACCTCACTTTTAATTAAATTTCTTAGTATTTGATTTCTTTTACTATGTTCTTCTTGTTGTTGTTTTAGTAATTTTTTTTTTGTTCTGAATTTTCGGTCTCCATAAGTTTAAAGAAGGAAATTTGCATAAATAACTGACCCCAAGATGGCAATAACTTATGCCAGAGAAATTCCTCAACTTGGGGGGTGCATTCCTTGCAAATAAAAGTAAGGAAATAAGAAAACTTCCAAACATTATTTCATTATTTCGAAATACGAAACCTATTTCCTGCTAAGAAATTAACCAGTAAGTAAGACAACGTTTCCGCGTTTATATGCTGCCCTACACACAGGGACTGCTTTATTGAGGAAATAAACAGAGAGAAAAAACCTTCACTTAGCTTTACGACCATAAAGACAAAGTTCCTGCCCTTTATAAAACTCTTTATAAATCCCAAGGCCCTACAACAGAACTCAATATATGTACATACATATATCACTCGTAGTGTCATAAAGTTGTATTCTTCTTCTTAAAGACTTGGTTGGGTCACTTAACAGCTGTTAGATGTGTTTCAAGTGGAACGGCATAAATTACTTTGTTTTTCCATTGCAGTATCCCTAGGTATGTCGCTTGTGTTTTAGCATGAAATTGTTCGTTCAGTTAATTTACATTTTTATTGAAATACTAGCAGATTGTACCCGGCGTTGCGCGGGTTATGTAGTTTGGATTAGTTTAAAAAATTAAAAAAAATTATTATTGGGTAATTTTTGCATTAAAAATAACAATAAATAAAAAACCGGTTTATATGTTTTGAAACCGGTTTCTTAAAAAATGCAATTTTTCAAATTATTCGGAAACCGGTTTAACAAACAACCCAGTTTTTTGAATACTCTAAGTCTTAAATATAAATGAACTCAATTTGCCCATTTTTGGCCCCATTCCCCTTTTTGGACGCCTTTTGGTCCAACTTTATGAACGGAACACCTCCAATAGCTATTTGGTTAACTTAACCAAGCTAAATCGTAAAAAATGCCTTTAAAACAGATAAAATACAGCATTTATGGATAAAAGTACTAATTTTTGGCCATTTTTTCCCTTTGTCCCATTTTTTCTCCCCTATTGGTCAAAATTTTGAAAAGATTTATTGCCTATAACCTGTACCGACAAAAGCTCGATCTATATCCCAAATTTCAAGAAAATCGGTCCAGGCGTTCAGGCGTGATTGGCTAACAAACAAACCAACAAACAAACAAAAAAACAGACTTACAGAAAGATTTATAATATATATTAGGATTTACGACCCCTAATATCCATGAATATGGGCAAATTTGTTGGCACATGTTGAAGGACATTAAACACAATAAAAACGACAATTTTACAAAGCATATGGAAAAGCTTTAACAGTGTTTAAGAGATATTGGCTTAATAACATGAAACTTAGAGGTCTCTGCATATATCCCGGCGATGTCTAAATCTGTCCAAATAGTTGTCATTTTATCAGTCTGTTTTACCAAATTACTGTGGAGGGTAATTTGTGTTTACTGAATGGGTTCTAGAAAAGTTAGCAACTCCAGAGTACACTTGTTTCTAATGGCGATATGTGGATACCTTGAAAATGAGAATGAATTATCAGGACACGTTGTTGGAATGCCTGTCAGGTATCTCAGAGACCCATGTCCGCAACGGCTTAGAATTATTGGAGCTATTCGATCAGTTCAATTTTTGACCAATAAACCTAGCCGTATGGAGCCAATGAAGTCACCGTAGTCTAATAGGTATTGTGTTGGCTTATTAGACGTGACGCCACGTTTCAAACCTCATGTCAGACATATCCAACATAACGAAATACGAAGAAATATTTCTTTGACGACTTCTTCTCAGAAGATTTCTGCAAAAATTATGAAAGTAAAATAAAATTGCCATGAAAAATTTCTTAAAAATCTGTAATTCGGAATCGTTAATCATGCATAAAATCAACGCCACTCAACTTAAGTGGTGTCAGAAGCTAGGTTGTAATTCTGACTGAAGGGTTTTAATGACCAATTATGTATGTAATGTGTGTATAAAAGGGTTCTGGAGCAGTTGGCAATTGACCTTAAATTTCATCGGATAATCATCTTCAGCGATAAGGCCCATTTCGTGATCAATGAGTGCTTGAACAAACAAAATCAAACATGTTGTCCAAGGGCTTCCAATGTATATCAAAAAAGTCAGTGTTTGATATGGAGTATGGAACTTGAGGGAGCCATCAGTCCACCTAGCACTACGAACGACGTTAGCCCGACCATCATTGTCAACGACTAGCACTATAGTATGATAATTATCACTCAAACAACATGTGAACGGCTCATTCCACATTGGATATTCTGCACGAGCGGTATCTCAAGTGGAAGACTTTAAACTGTAGGTCTCACCACTCATGTGTAAAATTAACAAACCGAGCGTAAGTGGTATGAGAAACTAGGCCCTTCTTTACTGAAGGGTTGTAATGACGAATGATGTTCGTAGTAATGAGAACTAGCCACCGAAATAATGTGATTTTTTCGGATGATACGGCGTAAATATTCATAAATATTCTACAGTTGCATCTCAAATTAGTGCATTAAAAAATTGGCTGCTGAAATGAAAAATAAAAGTCAACGGTTCTAAGGGCGTGCACATTACGTTTACACTGAGAAGGTTAAATTGTCATCCCATCAAGATTAATGGTGTGACAGTACAAGAACATAATAGTGTGAGACAATTGGACATCCATCTTGACCGTCGCCTTACCTGGGCTTACCATATAGCTGTAAAAATTACCCAGATTAAACTCAGAACAGCACAGCTTTACTGGCTTATTGGACCTAAGTCAACCCTTGACTTAGAACTAAAACTGCTTTTGTATAAGTCAGTATTGAAACCTATTTGGCTTTACTACATCCAACTGCGGGGAACAGTCTCACCATCCAATACAGAGGCGGCAATCTAAACTTCTTAGAATAATAACAGGTGCTCCTTGGTATATAAGAAACAGTAAAATCGACAAAGAAGGTGAAGGTGCCCCTAGTTCGAGAGGAAATAAAAATAGCAATTGTCAACTACGTCTCTAGGATTACAGAACATCCCAACCGTCTTGTAAGGGACTTACTTGTATTCGAGGGTCACAGATGTCTCAAGAGGGTTCAAACAACTGATCTGGTCAGAGAAAATTGCTTTTGATGATCACTTTTAGTTTTACGTTGCAGTGGCAATAGCAAGTTTTATTTCTGTATTATTCTATGTTAAGATTTGAATACTTATTGCAAATCCCGAAAGGAAAAATTCAATAAGTAATATATGAAAAAAAAGCTTTTCTTGTAGAGTTGTCTTAAGACAGCAAGTTTATGCGAATAAACTACAGACGACAGCAGTCATCAGAGCCAGTGTTGCCAACTCGTGGTGACTAAAAATGGCTAAAATCGTTTAAAAAAATTGCTAAAAAATGGCTAAAAAATGGCTGAAAATGGCTAAACAATTTTAGTTAATAAAACACATATATTTAATTAAAAACAACAAAAACTATTAACTTTTTTATTTTTTACAACTATGTTGAAATAATGAGATCATTTTTATTACAATAAAATATTTCTAAAAAAAATTTAGTGTTTAGAGAAATAAATCATCTATAAAATCTGGGTCATTATTGTTTTTATTATAAGACTCATTAGTACCAACTAGTTTTAAATAATTTTTCGGTACTTCGTATTCAAAACAGCATTTATCGATTCTTTTAAGTCGAAACCTGCAAAATAAATAAAAATTAATCAAAATGGAGATTGATTAGTTTTAGCACTCTTACCTGATAGACAAAATCGAAGTGACGGTCGATAGATGCATTTTATTTCTTAAATTAGTTTTCACCAGATTTATTTGGCTAAAAACCCTTTCAACTGCTGCATTTTACCAGGGTAAAGAAAGTAGTTTGAGCACAAATTCCGAAATTTCGTGAAACTTTTTATTTCCGCCAGCATCTCTATATTTAAATACATCTGCCCAAAATAAAATTTGAATTTAAAATAATATTTATGAATTTAAATATGTTTACAAACCTCTGTTTCAATTGATTTATGAAATCGACAACAAATTTAACACAATTTCGCCTAATTTCACGTTCTGTCTTCTTTTTCATGTTTCCGCTTTTTTAATTTCCTTTAGATAAGTTTCAAATTCATAACCTAGGCTGCATGTGTATAAAATAAATTCGTCGAAATCTGAATATAAGACGTCTACACAGTCGTCACCAACTACCTTTCATTTCACAAAATTTATAAGCAATAATAGTTCCTTTAATAGGCGAGTTGGATCATTTTCATGGCCTTGAACAATTTTGTTGACTAGTTGGACTTCTTGTAAAATGGGTTTCAAAAATAACAAATATAAACGAATATTGTCGTCGTTGTACAATTCAGAAAAGATTTTAACCTTAGGACATTTTTATGTATCATTTTAGTAAAGTTGCTGTAAAAATATGAATATGGCTAAAAATGGCCAAAAGAAAATAAAAATGGCTAAAAAAATGGCTAATGGCAAAATTTATTTTTTGATGGCTAAACATGATTGAAATGTGCTAAATTTAGCCATGAAATGGCTAAATTGGCAACACTGATCAGAGCTAACATAACCCACAACATCGGTCAAATTCACACTGATTTATGCGTAAGAGTTATAGAAAATTTAACATTTGGGATTCACTCCATCTAGAATAGCCGCGGCGCAGACATTTGTACGATGTTATGTTCCACACATAGCGCAATTAGCAGGCTGACGAACAAAAGAAAAATTTTAAAATTATTTCACACACACTAAATATGGAAAGCGCTTAATGAAACACCTAAATTTCAATTCTAATAAATTGTAAACTTTTACATGCGATACACTTCAGTGCAGGTCGTTGCCTTTATTAGTAGAATAATAAATGCATACATAAGTCACAGCTCTTCCTAATGGTCGATTTTGCAGCCATTAATTTTTAAACGCTTTTTCTGTACATGGTGCCATATATAATATACACACAGTCCTTATATTTGCCCTTAAAAAATCTTATACATTTTAATTTTCAAATTTATTTTGTAAATATTTTCTAAACCCTGCAGAAATAAAGAACAAAAAAAACAAGAAATTAAGCCACCATAATGGATGTAATTTTTTTTGTAGTTGAAGGTTCAGTGGCTTAAATCCATATTTAGTTGAATAGAAATTGTATTACGCTACACATACAAGTATGAGAGTATGTGTGGGTGAATATTGCTATTGTATGAGTAACACACGTCCATATTGTACATACGTTACTGATTCTTATGTCATAATTTAAACCAGACAGACTATTGTAAGCGTAAGTAACGTAATTCTATGTATTCAGACACTCTAGAAAATGAATACCGCAGATAAAATGATGAGCTTTGGTGAATAGAGTGGCCATATGCTATTTAAGTGATTACAGTGGGGTGTGAGACATGGAAGGTAATTTGAAAAAAAAAAAACAAAAGTGACAATAAAACTCAATAACTTATTAAGTAGTAACGTTAGGTTGTAGTGGTAGCTTTGATACTCACTTAATCATGCATAGCGGCCCGTTGCGACATCACAGGTGTACGCAGTGCCTGTACTGACTAAGTTCCTGCAAATCAGGGAAGAAGAAGAAGTTGGTCAGCGCAAGGACTGCACATTAAAAGAACGACTATCCCACACTGGAAAACCAGTCTGAAAGTTTGATAAACGAAGCTATATTGGCATCAATGGATGATAGCTCCGTCAAGCTGACAAGGGTTGGAGAGACAAATAACCTATACCTGCACCTCGCAAGAGATGGACATTGACAAAGAAAGTGGATAATTGTCTCCTCTTCCTCAGCGCTTCTGCATCCATGGCGGAAGTCGTTGGAGGGTTGAGCTTTTGGTCGAGGATCAGGCCTAGATATTTAACATCGGGAGCCAACGTGAGTCTGGTCCCGCTTATACTAGGAAGGGTGAATGTCGGATTCTTGTATCTCCTAGTAAAAAAAATTGTATAGGTCTTGGAGGGATTAAAAGACAGTCCAAAATCCCCGCACTAAGTTCAGCCTTTCAGACAGCGTCTGTGGGCATATTCCCGACGCAGCAATGGCAATATCGTCAGCGTAAGCTATTATTATTAGAGGATTTTTGCCTTCTCAACCAGGTTAAGTCGAACTACAATAGAGTTTGTAGCTAATTTCCATAGCATTGCTCAGCAGTGATGCCAACTCTTAGGACACCAAACGCGTGAAAAAAAATTAAAAACGGGCTAAAACGGGCTAAATTGAAAAAATTACGTTTTTAGTACAATACAATTTAATTTTTTTCAAAAAAGCGCAAAAGGGGGCTAAAATTAAAATAGTCTTTTCAGATAAAAACACCACCAGGCCACAGTGTTTAGCGCCGATTTGCGAGTTGCAGTAAATAGATACTGCTTTGAATTCATCTTTACAAGTCTTTATCCATTTCTTAAAAAAGGGATCTGTCTCCCAAATTTTACGATATCTTTGCGTGTAGCGCTCCATCTAAACATAGCATAACATTTACATTAAAGACACATCCAAGAATATTAAATTATCACTTACATAAAGTTATACAATGCCTAATTATTAGGTAAATACAATTTTAAACTTTCAGAAAAGCTTGTGTTTCTCGGTACTTTTGTTAATTCTATGTAAATGACAAAGAAGAAAACAATAAAAAGGTGAAAAAGGAGATGACACATTGGCTTACAATTCGACATTGCCTGAAAAACATAAGATAATATTGTCATACAGAGTTAAAGGAAAAACGGGCTAAAAGGGCTAAACAAAAATACCGAAAAGCGCTAAAATTGCGCGTTTTTTAGTTTAGGGCTAAAAAATTTTTTTGGCGTTATAAGTACTTCAAAAAGGGCTAAATCTAGCCCGAAAAGGGCTAAGTTGGCATCACTGTTGCTCAGAATATTTCAGTAATGCTGTTCACCAACCATAAACCCCCTTAAGTCGCCGTAGTCTAGTAGGTAGTACGGAGTATGAAAAAATATTTCTTCGGCGACTTCCCCTCAACAGATTTCTGGTAAAAACTCTGAGAGT